>CM019072.1:118955629-119681859 GCA_009667805.1 Leptobrachium leishanense | reverse complement strand
AGGGGAGGATTCACTAAATAAGTTTTTATTACTTATTATTCTAAATTAGCTCATCTTTTGTTGATCCACGTAGTATAAAGAGATATATATATCCCTATAAGATCTAGCTTGTTAAACATTGGTTGCTGGGAAATATATGTTTTGTTAAGCAGAAATGTTTATTAACCATTTGTGTATTAGTTACTAACTGATAAGGTAAATGATATTTATCATATATGCAGTTACTAACAGGAGATACATATATTGTGAAGATAATTGTTTTATGTGCAAATGGATTGTGGTTTATAAATCTTTGATTATGATATGAGATTTGAAACTTTTTTGTATACGTAATAAATATATATATTTTTATCCGATTATTGATTATTGTATTCTTCAAAGCAAAACACAGACAATTAAAAGAATTTAGGAGAATTTCTAGGAAATATAAACGATTGATATGTGTCTCGTATAAGTTTCTTATTGAATAATAATCCTTGCCATATTGGAGGCTAGCTGCTGAGAAGTCCAATATATGACGTGTTGTAGTCACGTACAGAGATAATCCCTGACAACACACACTGCAGGGATATATCACGTAATAGCGCACACACTGCAGGGTTATATAATGTAATAACACACATAGTACACTCACTGCTAGCCAGGGTGGATAAAAATCAATGATTTTTTAAAAAAATCAAAAAAATCGGATTTTTTTGATTTAAATCAGATTTTTTTGATTTAAATCAGATTTTTTTAAATAAATGCTTTTTGAGGAAAATATATTACCATCCAAAGGTTATTCCATCATGAAATAAAGATTTGTTTTTTAATTATGTAGAATAAGGCTGTATGTTTAATTTTTTTGGTAAATAAATTCCATTAATCCATTCACAATGTCATGCTCTTCCAGAGGTTTTTGTAAGAGTATTGGGCAGTTTCTCTGCCTACAAGATATTATCACAGATGCTTGGTTTACTTTTGCAGTTCTCAAAACTGAATTTGACTCAGCAGAGATCACATGCCTCTTCTTCACAGCAAAAATGTGATAACCTGAACAAAGTTGAGAAAAACACCTAATCCTAACTTCTACAAACCTATGAATACAGAATCAACTCCTTCAGTGCTAAGTTTCAAGAAGTTCAGTGAATAGAATAGAAACAATATTTTTCTGATTGTTTGGAGTGGAATAGATCTGCACAAGAAGAAAGTGAAACCAAGTGTGAGGAAGAAGTGGCAAGCAGACAAGCAGTACTACAAAATGAAAGTGAAACTTTCTGAGCACAATACTGCACAGCCACAGACAGACAAGTCTTTGGATCTTTTTGTGTGTATGACCTGAGGTTTATCACATTCTTTCCTTGAAGGAAAAAAACCTATAATGGCAGCAGGCCGTAAAAGAGATCCAATTTGGCAATTTTTTAATGAAGTTCCTCTACCTACGGTAGCCGCTGCGGGAT
This sequence comes from Leptobrachium leishanense, assembly GCA_009667805.1. NCBI lineage: Eukaryota > Metazoa > Chordata > Amphibia > Anura > Megophryidae > Leptobrachium > Leptobrachium leishanense. The sequence continues at coordinate 119,680,420 of CM019072.1, read as the reverse complement.
AGAGATGGCAGCTGCTCTTTAAAAATTATGATTTAAATCGAGTTGATTTAAATCAAGCCTTTTTATTAGTGATTTAAATCATGATTTAAATCATGATTTAAATCGACTTGATTTAAATCAAATCCACCCTGCTGCTAGCACACCCACTGCAGGGTTATATCGTGTAATGTGTAATAACACACATAGCACACACACACTGCAGGGTTATATCATGTAATAACACACCTAGCACACTCACTGCTATCATACACACTGCAGGATTAGATCATGTAATAACACACATTAAAGAAAATAAAGTTCACCTATCTCCTAAGAGATAGTGAACAATTTAGAGAGCGTTCTAACCAGATGGGATTAAACCCTCATTAGAATATGAACATAAAAGCTCCAAGGTGGAAAAAAACATTCTCAGAACTGGAAATAGGTTAGAATTTGAAAGTATTTAATTTTTATTATACGGATATTCCGAAAAACACAAATAATACAATAATTACAACAACAATATATTAGAAACATAAAATTGCACATAGATTGTTGAATAATAGGTAATGCGTTGGAAACTGTAAAAAAGCTGTTGACTGTTGAGAATTCTCAATGAATCACTGCTAACATAACATTCACCTGGCTAGTGGTGAGAAAAATGTCTGTAGAAAAGCCAGTTAATGCAAAGTAACCCTATAGCACAATCAGGTCAGTATAGATCTTAGGCTAGGGTCAGACGAACGCATTTTTATGTTGTCTGTGAAAAAGTGCGTTCGAACGAATGGACGCATTTTTTCACAGAATACGTGATAGTGGTCATACTATGAGCATTTTCGTCCGTGATTTTGTACGGATCATCAATAAAACACTTTGTGTCTGGACGTTATGTTGGCCGGACATTAGCAGCGTCTGACGTCTCCAAATCACACACACACGCCACTAGCGGACGCAGCGCACTCTGTACGTTAGTACCTGCGGTTTCACGTTCTCGAAAAAATGCGTTCATTTTCCACTTGCGTTGCGCAGCCGGACTTTTGTGCGACCGTACTTCGTATATTGGCCGTCATTGCCCGGCATCTGCTGCTAGTGCGGCCGTGATTAAGTGCGCCAGAACGCGCGTTCGCACTGCCTCAGTCTGACCCTAGCCTTATATTGCAGACATTAAATGACGCTTGAGTATCAGAATGCAAGTAAAAAAAAACACATTCTATAAGTCCCAGAAGACACTATGGTAAAGTATCTGCAAATGCAGAAAATGAATTAAATAGAAGTCATACAATGTAAATCTTAACTAGTGCACTGGACTGCTGTCCCAGAAGAATCAGTTGGATAAATTCTAATATAAAGAGCAGATAAATCAATGTACACTTGTATTGAAATGATTCTAATGAAGTGCAACAGTCAGCTGTTACTAATAAACTCAGACTAAACCCAAATAAACCCAAATAAACCTAAAGCAATTAGTAATAATACACAGAGTACTTTTATATTGAAGCCTCAAAAAAAGGGGGAAGAGAATGAAGTTATAGAACCATGTGATTGGATAGAGCAACCATAATAGTAATGGATAATGCATCAAAAAAAGGAGAATTAATTATATTGATTAGTATTCAATCAGGCTAACACAGCGAGTAATTTACTGTGGTAAGGACTCCACAGTTAAAAGGAGAGGATAGATATATATATATATACTACTGCAGGTGTATCCTATAGATATATTACTTAAAGCATAGTGCGTTTGAATACATTTACGTATGTTTAGGGAATAGTTCCCTCAGGTTCCCAATAAACACTAAACTAGAAAGATTTTAGAATAACATAGCCATAGTAAATACGATTCATTACAAGATGCATAGATTAATTTTGAACACAACTGTATAAAAACATTCAACCCCCACTGAAATTGAGTGTTTTGGCCAGTTTGACATTGATTTTGATCATTCAGTCATCTTGCTTACAATTAAATCAAAGAGGCACGTGTAGGTCAGACAGATATAACATAACATTTATAATGAAATAACCACAAATGTCTTTTCTGTGCTCACATCATTATCAGTTTTATTCAACCCCCAAGTGACATTCAATCTTAGTACTTAGTACAACATCCTTTTACAGTTATAACAGCTTTTAAACGTGAAGCATAGCTTGACACAAGTGTCTTGCAGCGATCTACGGGTATCTTCGCCCATTCGTCATGGGCAAAAGCCTCCAGTTCAGTCACATTCTTAGGCTTGCGCACTGCAACTGCTTTCTTTAAGTCCCACCAGAGGTTCTCAATCGGATTTAAGTCAGGTGACTGCGATGGCCACTCCAAAATGTTCCAGCCTTTAATCTGCAACCATGCTCTAGTGGACTTGGAGGTATGCTTGGGATCATTGTCCTGTTGAAAGGTCCAACGTCTCCCAAGCCTCAGGTTTGTGACAGACATCACATTGTCATCCAATATCCCTTGGAACTGAAGAGAATTCATGGTACCTTGCACACGCTGAAGCTTCCCTGTACCTGCAGAAGCAAAACAGCCCCAAAACATTATTGACCCCCCGCCATGCTTCACAGTAGGCAAGGTGTTCTTTTCTTCATAGGCCTTGTTCTTCCTCCTCCAAACATAGCGTTGATCCATGGGCCCAAACAGTTCTAATTTTGTTTCATCAGTCCACAGAACACTATCCCAAAACTTCTGTGGTTTGTCCACATGACTTTTGGCATACTGCAGTCGACTCTTCTTATTCTTTGGAGACAGCAAGGGGGTGCGCCTGGGAGTTCTGGCATGGAGGCCTTCATTACGCAGTGTGCGCCATATTGTCTGAGCTGAAACTTCAGTACCCACATCTGACAAATCTTTTCTCAGTTCCTCAGCAGTCACACGGGGACTTTTCTCCACTCTACGCGTCAGGTAGCGCACAGCAGTCGAAGTCAGCATCTTCTTTCTGCCACGACCAGGTAGCGTTTCAACAGTGCCCTTTGCCTTGAATTTGCGAATGATGCTTCCTATGGTCTCTCTTGGTATGTTTAACATCTTTGCAATCTTCTTATAGCCATTGCCCTTCCTGTGAAGAGTAATCCCCTCTTCTCTTGTCTTCCTGGACCATTCTCTTGACTTTACCATGTTTGTAACCACACCAGTAAATGTCTAGAAGGAGCTGAGTATCACAGTCATTTTAAAGCTGCCTAATTGGTGCTTATTATGCTTTATTGCTGCTCCGTGACATCCACAGGTGTTTTCAATACCTGATTGAAAACACTTGAATGAACCTCTGTTTTTCAGAGTGGTAGTCTTTAAGGGGTTGAATAATTGTGTCAATGAAGAATTCACAAAAGAAACATTTACTACTGTATTACAAAACCAATTGATGTCATTTTAGTTGCATATGGTTCTTTAAAAAGTCCTTGTAGGATTTCATTCTGAATACAATTACAAATGTCACTAAATTCCCTAAAACCCTTTACAGCATTGGGGGTTGAATAGTTTTGAACACAACTGTATATCTATAAGGCTCATTACAAAGGAGAAACACCTTGTTCAGCTCGCCAGGAGATGAAAAAAAATAAAAAATATTTAGTTTTCACTGATATGATGCAAATTACTCATATAACAACTAATAATAATGGTGCTACCAAAGTTTACAATTGCATTCAGAAAATTTAGTTAGGAAATGTAGCAGCAGCCATCATCGCCAATATAATACAATGTGGCACTGCACAAGGTGAATAACAATGAGAGTTTCAAAAGATTCCAGTCAGTCAAAAAGCCAAAAAGGCAACATCAGCAGCTCCAAATAAACCCACATTGGGCAAACAGAGACCACAAACTCATTTTGAAAACCAGAAAGAAAAGGAAAGTTGTCTGCTAAAAGGGTACATCACCCATAATATTATACTGCGCTCAACGTACGTTTCGCCATAAGGCTTCGTCAGGAGTGTGATGTTATTCAACAATCTATGTGCAATTTTATGTTTCTAATATATTGTTGTTGTAATTATTGTATTATTTGTGTTTTTCGGAATATCCGTATAATAAAAATTAAATACTTTCAAATTCTAACCTATTTCCAGTTCTGGGAATGGTTTTTTCCACCTTGGAGCTTTTATGTTCATAATAACACACATTGCAGAGTTATATCGTGTAATATGTAATAACACACATAGCACACACGCTGCAGGGCTATATCACGTAATAACACATAGCACACTCACTGCTATCATACACACTGCAGGGTTATATCATGTAATAGCATACACACTGCAGGGTTATATCATGTAATAGCACACATAGCACACACACTGCAGGGTTATATCATGTAATAACACACATTGCAGGGTTATATTGTGTAATATGTAATAACACACATAGCACACACGCTGCAGGGTTATATCATGTAATAACACATATTACACAATATAACCCTGCAGTGAGTGTGCTAACACACATAGCACACACTGCAGGGTTATATCATGTAATAACACACATAGCACACACACGGCAGGGTTATATCATGTAATAACACACAGCACACTCACTGCTAGCGCACACACTGCAGGGTTATATCGTGTAATAACACACATAGCACACACTGCAGGGTTATAATCATGTAATAACACATAGCACACTCACTGCTAGCACACAGACTGCAGGGTTATATTGTGTAATATGTAATAACACACATAGCGCACACACTGCAGGCTGAATATAGAATATTTGATACAGTCCTAACCTCAACATCTGAGGGTTGGGATTTAGGGGTTATTATTTCAGAGGATCTAAGGGTAAGTAGTCAATGTAATAGAGCAGCAGGAAATGCTGGCAGAATGCTTGGTTGTGTAGGGAGAGCCTGTATTAGCAGCAGGAAAAGGGAAGTGCTCATGCCACTGTACAGAGCACTGGTGAGACCTCACTTGGAGTACTGTGTGCAGTACTGGAGACCGTATCTCCAGAAGGATATAGACATCTTAGAGAGAGTTCAGAGAAGGGCTACTAAAATGGTGTACGGCTTGAAGGAGAAAAGTTACCAGGAAAGGCTTAATGATCTTAACATGTACAGCTTGGAAAAAAGACGAGACAGAGGAGATATGATAGAAACATTTAAATACGTAAAGGGAATCCACAAGGTAGAGGAAGGGAGTATATTTAAAAGGAAACAAAGTAGCAAAACAAGAGGACATAGTCTTAGATTAGAGGGGTAAAGGTTTAAAAGTAACATCAGGAAGCATTATTTTACTGAGAGGGTGGTGGATACATGGAACAGTCTTCCAGTAGAAGTGGTAGAGGCCAAAACAGTGATTGAATTTAAGCAAGCATGGGATAGGCATAAGGCTATCCTAAACAAAAGATAAATCCAAGTAAAGTATCCGTGTAATTGGGCGACTAGATGTGCCGAAAGGTTCTTATCTGCCGACATTTTCTATGTATCTATGTTATATCATGTAATAACACACACACTGCAGGGTTATATCGTGTAATAACACACATAGCACACACACTGCACTGTTATGTGTAATAACACACACACTGCAGGGTTATATCATGAAATAAGGGATGCACCAACACCAGTATCGGTGCAGATACCGGCATTTGCATGGAGTACTTGTGCAAATGCCCTGTTACCTCTACTGATACCCGGAGGCCAGCGCTGGGCTGGCTTGCAGGTATCCGGGGAGCTGGGGCAGATTACATTGCCAGCATTTCTCTCCGGCTGGCCGTGTGTTCCTCCGAGCGGCCGCCGTGCTTGTGAAGGCTGTGTGACGCTTATTATGCTTTTTGCCCCCAATACAGACGCAGAGCCCAGTGCCAGCAAAATGCAGACCCTGCCCCATAAGCGATGATCAGCGTGCGTGAACCCCGGTGCCATCATAAGAACCGGATCCCCCGAGCACCACAATGACGACATCCTTGCCGGGTGGGAGTCACCTGCCACCATGGCCACCCTCACCACTTGAAGGACCTCGAAGTCATCCACTTGTCGCCCTCATGTACACATTGATTCACAAAGATACACAAGCAGAAACTGAGACACAAACTGTGCTCTCTGCCCGCTCACTTCCTAACACAACCAGTGTGTCCCTGGCCTGCGGGCGCTGAATGCACTGCTGTATTTGTATGTAGAGCCGGTGTGCGCACACAGAGGTCTGGGTCGCCGGTAGTAACTGCGAGTGAATGCAGGAGTTTAGGCGCGTGTCTGTGTGAATGCATTGCTGTATTTGTATGTAGTGCCGGTGTGCGCACACAGAGGTCTGGGTCACCGGTAGTAACTGCGTGTGAATGTGTTATTTGTACATTCCAACCTGTCACTCCTAAGAACCCTGTTGCTTTGCGGTGGCCTTGGCGTGTCGGGGGTCATGTGACATTACGGATAGGCCACACAAGGGCTTGTGGGATACACTCATCTCTCCCATTGAAGATGAAAGGGCTGCAGGGACGGGCTGGGGGCTTCTTCATGGGTTTTTCAAAAAGCACCGAAGTTTCTTTCTAGTTCTGCACACTTCGTGATTCCAGGTCACCGAAATGTGCCGCAGCTGGAGTCGAACTGATCGCCGAACGGGGGGGTGGGGGGGAACGGAACCGTGCTATTCTTCAAACACGTGATTAACCCCTTCGCTGCGGTGGACGCGCTCAGCGCGTCCAACCGCATGTCACGTTGCGTGCGGAGGACGCGCTGAGCGCGTCCAGCCTTTGGGGTCAGCGTTCGGCCGGGTTCCGGCCGATCGCTGGCCCCCCCGGTGTGGGCTGACATCCTCGATGTCAGCCCAGCACCCGGAACCGCCGCCGGGCTAATTAGGTGTCATCGCGGCTGCGCGATGACACCTAATTCAGGCGCCCCCCCGCATGTGCGGAGGAGGCGCCTGAAAGGGAGGGGGGGGGGGAGGTCCTTTGGACCTCTCTCCCTCCCGATCGGCGGCGTTGCGGGGGTTAACCCAGGCACCATTTGGAAGGGCACAGCCTGCCCTTCCAAATGGTACCTGGCATTAACCCCTGGGGAGCCGGATCACGAATCGGTGCTGAAAAGCGCCGGTTCGTGATCCTTTCCCGGAGCTGGCCGACATCTTGGATGTTGGCCAAGCCTCCGGGAACTCCCCCTGAGGACTGGCGTCATCGTGCATAGCACGATGACGCCAGTCCTAGAGTTAACCCCTAGCTGCCACCAATGGTGGAGATAGGAGTTCATTGAACTCCTATCTCCCGATCCGTGGCAGCTAGGGGTTAAAGTTTGGTATTGTTGGATCGGCCAGAGCATGGCCGTTCCAACGATACCAAAGTCGAATGTGAAAAAAGTTAGTAAAAAAAAAAAAAAAAATTAAAAATAAAAAAATATTTAAAAAAAAAAAAATAAACAAGTTTTTTTTGGCTTGTTAATGCAGCAATATTGTTCCCATTTCAATTATAATGTGAACGATGATGCTGCACTAACGATTTTTGTATGCGGTGCGTTTGTTAAAAATCGTGTAATTTTCCCCAAAAAAAATGTAACGAGACCCCATCTCTAATTTTTTTAACAAGCGCACCCCATACAAAATATAACCGCAATTGCTCGCATCTTAAAATGTGAAAAAAAAACACTTTACACATTGCAAATTATTGAAAAATCATATTTTATTGCATTTTTTGTTATAATATACAGACAGGTCATGACGTATACATATAATAATGACATATTATGAATCTGCCGAGTCTGACGGAAAGAACGATATATAATATGTCTGGGTCATATACTAAAATAAGCCTTCAAAACGCGTTTAAACATGATGAACAAAACCGGTAAAAATGACCTCAGCACAGAGGTGTGAAAAGCCTCAGCAGCGAAAGGGTTAAACCAGTAAAATGCATTAAAATGTTTCTTATAAAAATAATAAAACGCTCTCTTACAGAATAAAAAGAGACGCCTTTAAAAAACAGTGGGCCCTGACGCAAACGTTTGCGTGTGCGCAAAAACGCATTAACGCGAGGGGCAGAACATCATATTACAAAGTCAGCGCAACAAACGCGCGTAAACGTCTAACGCGGGTGAACCTGCGCAAACCCTTTGCGAGCGTACTGTACTGCGAGCGTCCTATACTTAACATTGTGAGCGCAAATGCGTTTGTGCGCCGGTACGCGGATGGTATTACAATCTATGCGCAGTTTTTAACGCACAGCCTTTACGCGCATAATTTTAACAAAAGCTGGTGTTAATGGCAAATTCTATCATCCTGGCCGAACCCAAATACACCAGCCCAAAAAAAAATACACAGCACAGTATAGTTACACATTCTACACATACCCAAACAATAAAATGGAGAAGCTGTGCGTGTTTTTATTATTGCTGCAGCATATATGCGCAGATTGACTTTGACAGGTGCAAAAATTGAACGTGAGATAATTGTGGTTCTTAATTCTGATTGGCGTGAAAAAACAAGTCCGCACACCGATTTCTGTGCGCAATGTTAATGCGCGTCCGTTTTAGGCTAGGGTCAGATGAACGCAGTGTGAACGCGCGTTCAGCCACACTTTATCACGGCTGTAGTAGCAGCAAATGATGGGCAATGTACGAAGTGCGGCCGCGCAACGCAAGCGGCAAACAAACGCATTTTTTTCGAGAATGTGATACCGCTAGTACTGACGTACAGAGTGGGTTGCGTCGGCTAGCGGCGTGTGTGCGTGATTAGCTGACGTCAGACGCTGCTAATGTCCGGCCAACATAACGTCCAGACACACAAAAAGTGTTTTATTGATGATCCGTACAAAATCACGGACGAAAATGCGCATCGTATGACCGCTATCGCGTATTCCGTGAAAAAATACGTCCATTCGTTCGAACGCATTTTTTCACGGACGATGTGAAAAATGCGTTAGTCTGACCCAAGCCTTTCACGCGTTATTTTTTGACGGACGAAAAAATGCGCGAGGATTGTAATACCAGCGTTAATTTACACACGTTAGCGCAAAAATTCACGCGTTGCTCGTGTGTTTTTGCGTCAAGAATGGGCCCAGTATTGGGTATCAAATATTTTGTAAAAAAAAAAATATATATATATACAAAAAAGGTGTTCTAAAATAAATAAACAAACAAAAGGATGTTTGCTGAAAATGAAAAGAATAAATGGTTGAATAAAAAACAAAATGATAATATTTTTTCCATTGAATCCCATGGGATTTACTTGATTAAACCTGTTGAACTGAAGCACCGAAAATCGGGGCATTTCACTGACATTTCGGTGCAGCTCGGCGTCTCTGAATAGATTAACTATTACTTCTATGGGACTATTTCTCTGCTGCCGAAGATCGGCAAACTGCACCGTATTTCGCTGTCAATTCGCCAGGATTTGGCGAATTGACAGTTTTCTGTCAATAAACGAATTCCCCTGAAATTGCACCGTACGGAGAAATTCACCGTTCACTGCCCTGCGGTGGGAAGTCTGCACCTTAGTGAATAACCCCTTTTCGGTGCTCTTGAGGAGCCTGGCAGGATCACGTCCCAGGGGCCCGAATCTATAAAAGCCTGACATCACATGCTGTCTGAGATCCAGAGAATATGGCAGCCAAGGTCTGAGGGGGCGATAAGGACATCCACACCGGCCCCTGGCTGCACGTTAGTGGCCCAGGAGCCACTACCTATTGCTCTGTAACGGTTTGCGCTCTGGGAGCTCGGTCTGCGCCAACGTCTCGGTGTTTGTAATCTTATTCTATTATTAATAATACATTAAAAATAAATAAAGGGGCAGCGAGACCCGCCCTGGCTCCAATAAAGCAGCGCGGCTTCTGAGACACGGTGTTAAAAAGAAGTACAGTATCTGACAGAAGTGATTACACCCCTATATACATACACTATATTGCCAAACGTATTGGCTCACCCATCCAAATAATCAGAATCAGGTGTTCCAATCACTTCCATGGCCACAGGCAGTGGCGTAGCGTGGGGGGGGGCCAGGGGGGCCATGGCCCCGGGCGCAATTTACTTAGGGGCGCAAAATTTCAAAAGAAATTTGCGCCCCTAATAATGTCCAGGTACCGCAGGCTTGAAGTGCAGTGTTTTTTTTCCGATTTTTTTTTTTTTAATTTCTGGCCGAGCGCCTGCACTCAGACTCCAGCGCGGCGGCAGAGAGAGGGAGGGGGTGTGGCTTGGCTCCCTCCGTGTGCTGCTCCAGAGTTCTAAGGGATTGGAGGAGACTAAGAGGAGGAGGAGCTGCCTGCAGCATCCTGGTCATGAGGTCACACAAGCTGAGTGCAGGCAGCTCACATGTATGGCTCCTCCCCCACTTCCATCCTCTTCCTGGTGTGACTGCATGGCCTCTGCACACAGTGTGAAGGAGGAGACGGTCACAGGCTGCAGACACATCACGAGCCCCATCATGACAGCCAAGACAGTGAGTAAAATGGAGGGGGGGGAGGACATGAACTGCCTCAGAGAAATCAGGCTTGCTTTTTTTGAAACATGGGATGATTGGGGGAAAGGAGACACAGGGACTGGCTATTTTCTCCAGACAGTGGAGATGAAGGAGCTGGCACTGGGCTCAGGTTCTGGCAGTGGGGGTCCCAATCAAAAATTGAGGTACCAGGCATTGTGCACTGTGCAGCCAGAGAACAAGCTGCTTCCTTACCCAGCGCTTAGTCACACTCTCCTGTCACCCTGTCCCCACCTGGCGCTCACAGCATGCACAGGGGCTTATTACTAGTAATAAATAGTAATATATATATTTTGTTTTTAAATTTTGTATAATTATATTAATATATTAAAATATAATTAATTTATTTTAATAATCTGTAATTTAATACATTTTAATATAATTTTAAATTTATTTATTTTAATATTTAAATATAATGTACTATATTTATAGACTATTAATATATAATTTTAATATATAAATATTCCCGATATCCCGCCACACGGCGACTGGTATCCTGAATGATATCAGGAATATTTCTATGTGAGCAGCCGGTTCCCAGCACCGGGGCAATAGATACAGCAGAGACGGAGTGTGGAGATCTGGATTCTATAATTTTAATATATATATATTATTAATAAATAATTTAATCAATTTCAATTTGTTGTGTAATTACTTGAATATTTTAATTTTAAATATATTTTATATTAATTTATTATTATTTTATTAGTTTTATTCCCAACCAGCTCTGTGATACGCTCATACACACAGCATATTGCTGAGTTTTAATTCTACGCAGCTCTGTGATACACTCAAACACACAGCATATTGCTGAGTTTTATTTCTACGCAGCTCTGTGATACGCTCATACACACACAGCATATTGCTGATTTTTTGTTTCTACGCAGCTTTGTGATACGCTCATATACACTGCTATATTACCGTGCATCTTATTGCTGTGTAGCTCTGTGATGTGCTCATATGCACCACCGCATTACTGTGAGTTTTATTGCTGTGATGTTTAAGCCGACTGCCCAGGGCAAAGCCTGGGGCATGCACAAATACATAGAAATATGAGAATAACTCTGCAGTCAGTGCACACCACCTCACATACATACACTTTACTGGTGGGTGGAAGGGAATCAGGGCGTGCCAACGTGTCCACAGGTTTGGGGGGGCGCGCAAATCTTGCCTTGCCCCGGGTGCTGACAACCCACGCTACGCCACTGGCCACAGGTGTATAAAATCAAGCACCTAGGCATACAGACTGTTTTTACAAACATTTGTGAAAGAATGGGTCGCTCTCAGGAGCTCAGTGAATTCCAGCGTGGAGCTGTGATAGGATGCCACCTGTGCAACAAATCCAGTCGTGAAATTTCCTCACTCCTAAATATTCCACAGTCACCTGTCAGCTGTATTATAAGAACGTGGAAGTGTTTGGGAATGACAGCAACTCAGCCACGAAGTGATAGGCCACATAAACTGACGGAGCGGGGTCAGCGGATGCTGAGGCGCATAGTGCAAAGAGGTCGCCAACTTTCTGCAGAGTCAATCGCTACAGATCTCCAAACTTCATGTGGCCTTCAGATTAGCTCAAGAACAGTGCGCAGAGAGCTTCATGGAATGGGTTTCCATGGCCGAGCAGCTGCATCCAAGCCATACATCACCAAGTGCAATGTAAAGCATCGGATGCAGTGGTGTAAAGCACGCCGCCACTGGACTCTAGAGCAGGGGAGACGCGTTCTCTGGAGTGACGAGTCGCGCTTCTCCATCTGGCAATCTGATGGACGAGTCTGGGTTTGGCAGTTGCCAGGAGAACGGTACTTGTCTGACTGCATTGTGCCAAGTGTAAAGTTTGATGGAGGGGATTATGGTGTGGGGTTGTTTTTCAGGAGCTGGGCTTGGCCCCTTAGTTCCAGTGAAATGAACTCTGAATGCTTCAGCATACCAAGACATTTTGGACAATTCCATTCTCCCAACTTTGTCGGAACAGTTTGGAGCTGGACCCTTCCTCTTCCAACATGACTGTGCACCAGTGCACAAAGCAAGGTCCATAAAGACATGGATGACAGAGTCTGGTGTGGATGAACTTGACTGGCCTGAACAGAGTCCTGACCTCAACCCGATAGAACACCTTTGGGATGAATTAGAGCGGAGACTGAGAGCCAGACCTTCTCGTCCAACATCAGTGTGTGACCTCACAAATGCGCTTCTGGAAGAATGGTCAAAAACTCCCATAAACACACTCCTAAACCTTGTGGACAGCCTTCCCAGAAGAGCTGAAGCTGTTATAGCTGCAAAGGGTGGAGCGACGTCATATTGAACCCTATGGATTAGGAATGGGATGTCACTTAAGTTCATATGCGAGTCAAGGCAAGTGAGTGAATACTTTTGGCAATATAGTATATATAGTATCTGACAGAAGTGAATATATATATAATCTACGAAGGTTGTGGTGGAGGACTAAAAGTGAGATAAAAAGCCTCCACACTATAATAAGTGTGTTTATTGTTGCAGAAGCCACTTGCACATCATAGCAATTCAAAGAATTGCATCCCAGAGCTCCTGTGCCACATTCCCCATATGCAGCCAGGTCCAGAAATATTGGGACATCGACACAATTCTAACATCTTTGGCTCTATACACCACCACAATGGAGTTGGAATGAAATAAACACAATGTGCTTTAACTGCAGACTGTCAGCTTTAATTTGAGGGTATGTACATCCAACTCAGGTGAACGGTGCAGGACTTACAGCAGTTTGCAGATGTGCCCCCACTTGTTAAGGGACCAAAAGTAATGGGACAATTGGCTTCTCAGCTATTCCATAGCCAGGTGTGTGATATTCCCTCATTACCCCAATTACAATGTGCAGATAAAAGGCCCAGAGTTCATTTCAAGTGTGCTATTTGCATTTGGAATCTGTTGCTGTCAACTCTCAAGATGAGATCCAAAGAGCTGTCACTATCAGTGAAGCAAGCCATCATTAGACTGAAGAAACAAAACAAACCCATCAGAGAGATAACAAGAACATTGGAACATCCTCAAAAAGAAGGAACGCACCGGTGAGCTCAGCAACACCAAAAGATCCGGGAGACCACGGAAAACAACTGTGGTGGATGACCGAAGAATTCTTTCCTGGTGAAGAAAACACCCTTCACAACAGTTGGCCAGATCAAGAACACTCTCCAGGAGGTAGGTGTATGTGTGTCAAAGTCAACAATCAAGAGAAGACTTCACCAGAGTGAATACAGAGGGTTCACCACAAGATGTAAACCATTGGTGAGCCTCAAAAACAGGAAGGCCAGATTAGAGTTTGCCAAACAACACCTAACAAAGCCTTCACAGTTCTGGAACAAGATCCTATGGACAGATGAGACCAAGATCAACTTGTACCAGAGTGATGGGAAGAGAAGAGTATGGAGAAGGAAAGGAACTGCTCATGTTCCTAAGCATACCACCTCATCAGTGAAGCATGGTGGTGGTAGTGTCATGGCGTGGGCATGTATAGCTGCCAATGGAACCTGTTTTCTTGTATTTATTGATGATGTGACTGCTGACAAAAGCAGCAGGATGAATTTTGAAGTGTTTGGGGCAATATTATCTGCTCACATTCAGCCAAATGCTGCAGAACTCATTGGACGGCGCTTCACAGTGCAGATGGACAATGACCCAAAGCATACTGCAAAAGCAAGCAAAGAGTTTTTGAAGGGACAGAAGTGGAATGTTATGCAATGGCCAAGTCAATCACCTGACCTGAATCCCATTGAGCATGCATTTCACTTGCTGAAGACAAAACTGAAGGGAAAATGCCCCAAGAACAAGCAGGAACTGAAGACAGTTGCAGTAGAGGCCTGGCAGAGCATCACCAGGGATGAAACCCAGCGTCTGGTGATGTCTATGCGTTCCAGACTTCAGGCTGTGATTGACTGCAAAGGATTTGCAACCAAGTATTAAGAAGGGAAAGTTTGATTTATGATTATTATTCTGTCCCATTACCTTTGGTCCCTTAACAAGTGGGGGGCACATCTGCAAACTGCTGTAAGTCTTACACCGTTCACCTGAGTTGGATGTACATACCCTCAAATTAAAGCTGACAGTCTGCAGTTAAAGCACATTGTGTTTGTTTCATTCCAACTCCATTGTGGTGGTGTATAGAGCCAAAGATGTTACAATTGTGTCCATGTCCCAATATTTCTGGACTTGACTGTATATACAGTATCTGACGGCAGTGACTACACCCCTATATATACACGGTATCTTACAGAAGTGACTACACCCCTATATATACAGTATCAGACAGAAGTGATTACACCCCGATACAATGGTGTAGTGTGGGCGGGGGGGTCGGTGGCCCAGTGCGCAGTTTTTTTGTAGGGGCGCCGGTTTGGGGCATCATAGTGGGCCCCGCCGGTTTCCCTGTGATGATCAGTCATCAGTGCACACAGGCAGCAAGCGGCACACTCTGTAAATGCCGCGGTGGCGCCTGCGCTGCCCCCTCACATGATGTGTCACATGAGGGGCGGCGCCATTGCAACGTGCCTGCTCCAGTTTTAGACTGGGATGCAGGTACGCTGCAGGCGCCACCGCGGCATTTACAGAGTGCGCCGCTGGCTGCCTGTTAAGTGCACTGATGATCATCAAAGGGAAACTGGCGGGGGCCCACTGTGTCACCCCAAACAGAGCCGGTGAGCAACGGGGGGGGGAGGGGGGCAATATATATCCATGTTTGAGGTGCTGGGGGCAAATATATTCATGTTTGAGCTACTGGGGGCAGTATATATCCATGTTTGAGCTACTGGGGCAAATATATTCATATTTGAGCTGCTGGGGGCAAATATATTCATGTTTGAGCTACTGGGGGCAAATATATTCATGTTTGAGCTACTGGGGGCAAATATATTCATAGATATACGTATCTGGTGGCGCGATGACAATCGCTTCTTGGTATTCAGGTGGTTCTCATGATACGTATCATCCAAATGGATTATATAAAAAAGAAGCAAAGCACAGAATACATATAATCGTGCAGGGTGTATAAATAGTGATGGAATATAACACTAATAAGCTGTTCCACTCACAAATAAAGAGCCCTGTCACTGGCTCTGAGTGGTTACGTGCATCTGGGTCCTTTTTCTTCTTATTTTTGGAGGAGACCCACACCCTTCCAAATTGATGATTCCTCTCATTAATCGGACATGAAAGAAAGCATAGAAAACGGAAGAGAAACCTCCTTGTGCAGGTCGACCAATGAGTATATAAAGTAGTTTAGAGTGTCAACTCACATTCGGTGGAGCTTATGGCCAAGCTCTAGGTGATGGTGCCAGTGGATTTATAGGGTAAAATCCACAAAATTCTATTTCAGAATAAGGTGCTTATGTTATGTGTTATTTATTTATAAAGTATATTCGCAGGAAGGATACATTGAGCTTTCTTGCGTTTTCAGGTTGTTCTGGGTTCAAGAACATTATTTATTTATTTATAAAGGATTTTACCAGGAAGGATATATTGAGATTTCTCTCGTTTTCAAGTATGTCCTGGGAATTGAATTCTTACAGAAATTTATAGTAATAAAATGCAAGATATTAAAAACAAAACACTGGGACAAGGATTGCATTTCGTGGATCGTTAGTATCGGTAATATCAAAATGAATATTCTTATGCGTCTTTTGTACCTGTTCCAGGCTCTCCCGGTTCCGCCCGCAGAGGGTGACCTGAAAGACTTTCACAGACATGTGTGTAATTTTGTATGGAAATATAGAAGACCTAGAATAGCCTTGCGACGGTCTGGAGATTTAGGTCTCCCTGATTTCAGATCATATTATTTAGCAGCACAATTCGCCCAAGTGGTTGCAATACCTGCCCCGAGGGGCACTAGACGATGGGTGGACTTTGAATCTGATACTATGGCGCCATATACTCCCAGCCTGTGGTTATGGCTTCCTAAACTTCATCGCCCAACATGCTCCTCCTTCATGTTCGCCTCTACTATCCACTTACGGAATCGGTGGGCCACCAAGTATGGTTTGGCACAACAACCTTCCCCGCTGACCCCATTGGATCGCAATATAGATTTCCCACTAGGGATGGACACTCTATGTTTGATGGGCCTTAGACACGCCGGGGTCATATGAATAAGATATATTTCATCGGGACCAGCCTCGTATGTTTGACGACTTAAAAGCTCGATTCCATTTGCGGCCCACAGACTTTTTTTGATACAGTCAGGTCCAGAAATATTGGGACATGGACACCATTCTAACATCTTTGGCTCTATACACCACCACAATGGAGTTGGAATGAAACAAACACAATGTGCTTTAACTGCAGACTGTCAGCTTTAATTTGAGGGTATGTACATCCAACTCAGGTGAACGGTGTAAGACTTACAGCAGTTTGCAGATGTGCCTCCCACTTGTTAAAGGACCAAAAGTAATGGGACAATTGGCTTCTCAGCTATTCCATGGCCAGGTGTGTGATATTCCCTCATTACCCCAATTACAATGTGCAGATAAAAGGCCCAGAGTTCATTTCAAGTGTGCTATTTGCATTTGGAATCTGTTGCTGTCAACTCTCAAGATGAGATCCAAAGAGCTGTCACTATCAGTGAAGCAAGCCATCATTAGGCTGGAGAAACAAAACAAACCCATCAGAGAGATAGCAAGAACATTAGGTGTGGCCAAAACAACTGTTTGGAACATCCTCAAAAAGAAGGAACGCACCGGTGAGCTCAGTAACACCAAAAGACCCAGGAGACCACGGAAAACAACTGTGGTGGATGACCGAAGAATTCTTTCCCTGGTGAAGAAAACACCCTTCACAACAGTTGGCCAGATCAAGAACACTCTCCAGGAGGTAGGTGTATGTGTGTCAAAGTCAACAATCAAGAGAAGACTTCACCAGAGTGAATACAGAGGGTTCACCACAAGATGTAAACCATTGGTGAGCCTCAAAAACAGGAAGGGCAGATTAGAGTTTGCCAAACAACACCTAACAAAGCCTTCACAGTTCTGGAACAAGATCCTATGGACAGATGAGACGAAAATCAACTTGTACCAGAGTGATGGGAAGAGAAGAGTATGGAGAAGGAAAGGAACTGCTCATGATCCTAAGCATACCACCTCATCAGTGAAGCATGGTGGTGGTAGTGTCATGGCGTGGGCATGTATGGCTGCCAATGGAACTGGTTCTCTTGTATTTATTGATGATGTGACTGCTGATAAAAGCAGCAGGATGATTTCTGAAATGTTTGGGGCAATATTATCTGCTCACATTCAGCCGAATGCTGCAGAACTCCTTGGACGGCGCTTCACAGTGCAGATGGACAATGACCCAAAGCATACTGCAAAAGCAAGCAAAGAGTTTTTGAAGGGACAGAAGTGGAATGTTATGCAATGGCCAAGTCAATCACCTGACCTGAATCCCATTGAGCATGCATTTCACTTGCTGAAGACAAAACTGAAGGGAAAATGCCCCAAGAACAAGCAGGAACTGAAGACAGTTGCAGTAGAGGCCTGGCAGAGCATCACCAGGGATGAAACCCAGCGTCTGGTGATGTCTATGCGTTCCAGACTTCAGGCTGTGATTGACGGCAAAGGATTTGCAACCAAGTATTAAGAAGGGAAAGTTTGATTTATGATTATTATTCTGTCCCATTACTTTTGGTCCCTTAACAAGTGGGAGGCACATCTGCAAACTGCTGTAAGTCCTACACCGTTCACCTGAGTTGGATGTACATACCCTCAAATTAAAGCTGACAGTCTGCAGTTAAAGCACATTGTGTTTGTTTCATTCCAACTCCATTGTGGTGGTGTATAGAGCCAAAGATGATACAATTGTGTCGATGTCCCAATATTTCTGGACCTGACTGTATATTCAATGTTGAGCCTATGTCATGATACCTCGGATAAGCTAATAGCTCCATGACTTTTTTGGAACAAACGTGTCTTAAAGGGAGCTCTCCATGAGGCCTTATTTCTCGGTTGGTTGCAGCCGTAACAACCACTAGGAGTCTCGATCCATTGCCATACGTGACTGCCTGGGAACGCGAATTAGATCAGGTGGAAACTGGAGATTGGAAAGATATATGGGATTCTATCTATAAATTTTCTATTAATGTTGTACTCCAGGAACAATCTTATAAAACAATGATGAGATGGTATGTGACCCCATCCTTCCTTATTAAGATCAAAAGAGCTGTCCCTGACACATGCTGGAGGAATTATGGGGAGAAGGGTACCCATACCCACATGTGGTGTTAATGCCCCGTTATTCAGCCATTCTGGGAGAGGGTTTGAATATTGGCCTCTGGAGTTCTGGCCTGTACTATACCGGTGGATCCATGGACATTTCTTACGGGGCACCCAGTGGTGGATCTATCACAACATCATAAAAGACTTCTTTCTAAAATGGTTTTGGCCGCTCGGAAGGTCATGGCGGAATCATGGCGCTCTACGGAACCTCCTGTATGGGGGAGTTTAAGCAAATGATTGAAGAGGTGTGAGTCATGGATGAGCTATCTGCCAGACTACACGGTACAATGAGAATTTATCATAAGATATGGGGGGCACGGCTAGAAGTATATCCTGGGTAATCTTTTAAGTTATGAGAGATCATTGAGATGTATTGAATATGTTGGAGGGTGGGGCACCCCCTTTTTTTGTGTATGTTTTATATGTTGTGTGTTAGTTTCTTGAGGCAAGATATTTGTCTTGTTCTAAAACAAGGTGTACGGTTTATGAATAAAAGGGTGTGGAAATGTTTAAGTGCTGATGATAATATACTGATTGTATGGAATATTTTATATACCTTTTTGAAAATAAAGAATTTAAAAAAAACCCCACAAATATACAGATTAACCCACAAAATAAATATGTAGGAAATATAGTCACTATGTTACATGTTTACAGGCGCATTCTGTATATAGTCACTGTTACATGTTTACAGGTGCATTCTGTATATAGTCACTGTTACATGTTTACAGGTTTCTGTATATAGTCACTGTTACATGTTTACAGGTGCATTCTGTATATAGTCATTATGTTACATGTTTAGAGGTGCATTCTGTATATAGTCATTATGTTACATGTTTACAGGTGCATTCTGTATATAGTCAATGTTACATGTTTACAGGCACATTTTGTACATAGTCATTATGTTACATGTTTAGAGGTGCATTCTGTATATAGTCATTATGTTACATGTTTACAGGTGCATTCTGTATATAGTCACTATGTTACACGTTTACAAGTGCATTCTGTATAGTCACTATGTTACATGTTTACAGGTGCATTCAGTATATAGTCACTGTTGCATGTTTACTAATGCATTCTGTATATAGTCACTGTTACATGTTTACAGGTGCATTCTGTATATAGTTACATGTTTATAGGCGCATTCTGTATATAGTCGCTATGTTACACATTTACAGGTGTATTTTGTATATAGTCACTATGTTAAACGTTTACAGATGCATTCTGTATATAGTCACTGTGTTACATGTTTACAGGTGCATTCTGTATATAGTCACTGTTACATGTTTACATGTGCATTCTGTATATAGTCACTGTTACATGTTTACATGTGCATTCTGTATATAGTCACTGTTACATGTTTACATGTGCATTCTGTATATAGTCACTGTTACATGTTTACAGGTGCATTCTGTATATTGTCACTGTGTTACATGTTTACAGGCGCATTCTGTATATAGTCACTATGTTACATGTTTACAGGTGCATTCTGTATATAGTCACTATGTTACATGTTTACAGGTGCATTCTGTATATAGTCACTATGTTACAGGTTTACAGCTGCATTCTGTATATAGTCATTGTTTTACATGTTTACAGGTGCATTCTGTATATAGTCACTGTGTTACATGTTTACAGGTGCATTCTGTATTGAGGTATGTTACTAGAGATCTCTTAAGTGACTTTAGACTGGGGGAAGATTTGATGGCGTCTGGGAGGTTATTCCATATTTGTGGTGCTCTGTAGGAAAATGAGGATGGGAGCCACTTTCTTTTTTTTATTGTGGTATTGCAAGTAGACTCCTGACCTAGATCGATGACCACTAGGACAAACACCTTCTGCCGCGTTCAGCCTTCTGCTCGGCAGGCTGCTCCCTCCCACACCACACATCAGTGAAGCGTGGCCCCGACGTGCCACATCATACTCCTGTGACTCGCCCAGTCAGCTGCTTAGTGCTGACAGCATTATCCTGTGTCCCAGCCCCCCCCCCCCACGCTACGCCACTGAGTAAGGTACTGGTCCTGGATCGGAGGTTATAGGATGAGGGAACTGCTGGGGGAAGCAGTCTATTCAGGTAGGGTGGTAGCTTCCCAGTAAAGCTCTTAATCACCGGGTTGGAAAGGTGAAGGGTGCATCTGGATTTCAGCGACGGCCAGTTTAGCTCTTTTAACATGTCACAATGGTGGGTCATGTAGTTACATTGTAGCACAAAGCAGTAGAATGAGTTATACAATGTACTAAGTATATGAAGGTGCGATTGCGGGGCGGCTGCATACACTACATTTCCGAATAATAATTAGGGATGAGCTGTTTGGTTCGGAGTTCGACCCGAACTTAGCCTGTTCGATTAGATCGCGAACACCGAACATTTCCGGGTGTTCGCCGCATGTTGGACCACAATGCATTTTCCCACTGGCCTGAAGCTCGTAATTGGCTACAGCCTTGCACCTGACCATAGGTCTGGTGCAAGACAGGTTCAACAGTATGCCAATCACGGCTCAGAGTCCTGATTGGGTAAATTTTGCCCAATCATGGGCTCACAGAGCTAAGTCCCGCAGCACACTATATAACGTTTCCACGCATAGCTACAGCACGCATTTTGAGAGGAGATTTCAGAGGAGATAGTTGTGTGTTGTTACTGCCGGTCTGCCACGCTACTGGGGGGGGGGGTCTCATTTCTACCAAATATCAGGGAATTTAGGTGATGTGTGTCTTGTCACTGTGCCAGCAATTTTTTTTGGGGTTTACAACTTTCTTTAAAACATTTGTGAATTGAGGTGATCTTCTGGGTCTCGTCACACAGCCAGCAATTATTTTTGGGGCTCACTAATTTCTTTAAAACACTTGGGAATTAAGGTGATCTGTGTCTCGTCATACAAAAAGTACCACGCTGTATTTTGGGGCTCACTAATTTCTTTAAAAAACACTTGGGAATTAAGGTGATCTGTGTCTCGTCATACAAAAAGTACCACGCTGTATTTTGGGGCTCACTAATTTCTTTAAAACATTTGTGAATTAAGGTGATCTGTCTCTTGTCACTGGCTGCCAGCTATCAGTGTGTCTCACTGAGTTATACCAGAGTTATTTAAATCTTTATACCAGAGTTGAATCAGAGTTCTGTATATATTAATCTATATATCACTCACCATGTCTGAAAGAACAAAAAGGACAGGCAGACGCTCCCAGCCACAAATAAGAGGGCAAGCAGCCCCTGTGTCGGGAGGCTGTGTCTCTGGTCGTGGTAGACGTGGTGCATCCTCTGCAGGGGCACGCTTGTCCTTTGTAACTGGTGCTGGCCGTCTTAAGCAGCAGCAACATACAGAGGACTTGGTGGATTGGCTAACCAGGCCATCCTCATCCTCCGAGTCCTCTGCCAGCCAGGCTTCTAGTGCTTTACAGTCCACCTCAGCTGCCAAAGCATCTAATGCAACCTCCATGTCCACAGCTACTCCTGCCGTAGCCTCGCTATCATACACGGAGGAGTCAGCTGAATTGTTTGACTACAATGAGAGTGACATGCTGCTTGAGGATGCGCAGCAAGTACAGTGCTCTGATTCCATCTCTGAGGTTGAGCAAGGGAGTATAATCAACCTAGAGGAAGGGGGTGCCAGTGATGACACACAAATAACTGGCACTCATGTTGCCCCAGCAGCTGCAGCATACTGCCAAGTTGGCTCCAGTGACGAGGAGATAGGGGGTGAAGATGACATTGATGATGATGAGGTCCACTGACTCCACCTGGGTGCCAGATCGAACTGAGGAATCAAGTGAGGAGGAGGAGGCACAGCAAACACGAGGCACAACATCCTCAACATCCTAAGTCAGAGGAGGCTGAAGCGTGGTATAAACACCGGACGCTTGGGTACCACGTGCTTGAGGCGACATATGAACAAGTGCCACACATCCCGTTGGGGCAAAACTTTGCATACGTCCTCCTCCTCCTCCTCATCTGTCTCTACCCACACTGTATGTCCTGCTATGCAATTGCCTACAACCTCCACCGACAGGGATGATGCTAGAGTAATGGATGTACCAGCAGGTCCTTCCTCACAATGTGACATCATCCCAGTAGCTGAAGATTTATGCAGTCAGATTACGTTGCCGCAGCTGCTGCAACGAAAGAAAAAATATAGTCCCAACCATCCCCAAGCACAGCGTCTAAATGCCAGCTTAGCAAAATTACTCGCATTGCAGCTGCTGCCTTTCCAGCTGGTGGACTCTGCTCCCTTCCGTGAATTTGCTGAATGCGCTGTACCACAGTGGCAGGTTCCAAAACGCCATTCCTTTTCACGCAAGGCCATTCCAGCACTATACCAGCACGTGGAAGACAATGTTATCCAGTCATTGGGAAAGGCAGTCAGCAGCAAGGTGCATGTCACTTTAGACACGTGGTCCAGCAAGCATGGACAGGGTTGTTACATTTCCTTCACGCACACTGGGTAACTCTGATTGCAGCTGGGAGGGATCCAAGACGGGGCTCTGTGCTGGAGCTTGTTCATCCACCACGCCTCCAGAAAGCTGCTTGTATGAGGTCTGTCTGCTCCACCACCTCTTCCTCCTCCTCCTCCTTCTCTGTCTCTGGCGAAGTGGCAGTTAAACCCACGCCTAACAGGGTCTACGCAATGGCTCAAGCAAAAAGATGCCATACTGTGCTTGAGCTGGTTTGTTTAGGGGACAGGAGCCACACCGGGTCAGAAATTTTGTCAGCTCTGCAGGGGCAGAGATGGTTAACACCACGCCAGCTTGAGCTGGGAATGATCGTCTGCGATAATGGCAGCAACCTTCTCTTCGCCCTACGCAAGGGTAAATTGACGCATGTACCATGCCTAGCACACGTCCTAAATCTGGTGGTACAGCGTTTCCTAACCAAGTACCCAGGGCTGCCAGAGCTTCTCATCCAGGCCAGAAAAGTCTGCAGCCACTTCCGACGGTCATTCCCAGCAAGTGTTCGCCTGGCAGAAATTCAAAGAGAATTCCACCTTCCCACAAACAGTCTGATCTGTGACATGCCCACCAGGTGGAATTCGACATTAGCAATGCTGCAGCGTCTGCACAAGCAGCAGAGGGCCATCAACGAGTACCTGTGTGAGTATGGCAGAAGGACAGGTTCAGGTCAACTTGGTTTTTTTCCCCCCCGCAGTGGCTGATGATCAAGGATGCATGCACTGTACTGTCACCATTTGAGGAGGCAACGAGGATGGTGAGCAGGGACAGTGCATGCATCAGTGACACAATTTCTTTAGTGTTCCTCCTGGAGCACACTCTGCGGGGAATTATAGATGTGGCTCTAGAGGCAGAGCAGCGGGAGGAAGAGGAGGCCTTCCCTAGCTCTCAAGGCCCCAGTCTTTCCGCAGACAGCATTCCAGCGGGTCCTACTCAGATCAGACAGGAGGAGGATGAGGAGGACTATTTAAGTAGTGGGGGCATTGAAGGTGGGGATTCCTCAAGGCAGGGTTTTGTGTGCCCAGAAACAGAAGGGCTTGTGCGTGGCTGGGAGGAGGAAGTGCACGATACGGTCATCCTCATTGACCAGGAAGACTCGGCAGCTAATGCCACATCCAACCTACGCTGCATGGGCTCCCTAATGATGCAAAGCCTGCTAAAGGACCCCAGGATTCGTGCTATCAAGGAGAGGGATCATTACTGGTTGGCAACCCTTCTTGATCCACGATACAAGGGGAAAGTTGCAGAGCTCATCCTGCCCGCACAGAGGGAGCACAGGATGACAAAACTTGAGGACGCTCTAAAGCAAAACTTGTGTAACACATTTCCAGGCACTGTTAGATTACCAAGTGCTGACACACGTGCTTCTGAGGCTGCAGGTGATCAGAGGAATAGCGGTGAAGGCCAGGGCCGCTTGACTGATGCATTTTTAATTTTTTTAGTCCTCGATGCCCAGGGACGTCAAATGTAGGCACCCATTGCCAGGGTCTTCACCATATGGTGCAGGACTACCTAGGGGCAAGGGCAGACCTGGATACCTTTCCAGCAGATGATCCACTGGCTTACTGGGTGTTGAGATTGGATCACTGGCCAGAACTTAGCCAATATGCTATGCAGCTACTAGGTTGCCCTTCATCTAACGTGCTTTCCGAAAGGGCGTTCAGTGCCGCTGGAGGTTTTGTCACAGACAAAAAAAGAGTGCGTCTGTCCACCGACTCTGTAGACCGGCTGACATTTATAAAAATTAATCAGTCCTGGATTAGCAGTTATCAATCCCCTGATGCTGAAGTAATGGAATAGATCGGGGATGTCCTCTTCTGCATTCACAAAACCTCCAGCACTGAACTCTTCCACAATACCACAAAAGGGTTACGGTGTGAAGGCACTTGCTGCCATGACAGGCACAATATCTTGCTGCACTGACGTCCATTAAAAAAAAAAAAAAAAAAAACAACTTTTCAATATAGGACCACATGGTCCACCCCTGCACTCTTCCACAATACTACAGAGGGGTTACTGTATGATGATACTTGATGGCCTGGCACCAAAGGCACAATATCTGGGTGCACTGACGCCTTAACCAGATGCATATCTTTTCAATATAGGACCACATGGTCCACCCCTGCACTCTTCCACAATACCACAGAGGGCAGTGGCGGAACTACCAGGGTCGCAGCGGTCGCAACTGCGACCGGGCCCTGGCAATTCCGCCACTTGAGGGGGCCCACTTGCTTGGGGAGAAGTTTGGCAGCAATGGCGGCTAATTTCGACCAGGCTGAGGCTGAGCGCACTATTTTGGCAGCAGCCGCGATCGGCGCGTTGAACACGTTCCATAGCCTCGTTCCTCGTCATCTTCCTTCCTGTGACTCCTGTCCATTAAGTTCCTCCCCCGGCCGTCCCTCTCCCTGCTCGCTCTCCTGCTCCGCCTCCGCCCGCACGTGTGTCCATGTGTGTGTGGGCGCGGCAAGGAGACAGTGAGCAGGCCGGCCTGGGATTAATGCGCGGCCTTTCTTTTCCTCGCGGCCGGAACGCTTTCCTCTCCCGGGCCGCGTCCAGTGCAGCAGTCCTACGGCTCCCGCTGGTGTCACAGTCTCGGTGTCTGACTCTGTCCTACACTTGACTTGTCACTGCTGACCTGACTGTCAGTGAGTGTCTGAGAGGAGTGAAGTCAGTCAGTCGTCTGTCTGTGTCTGGCTGGCACCCGGCCGTGACGTGAGTGACCCAGGTCCCACATACCCGCCAGTGCCACACGCCACCACATCGCAGCAGGCAGCAGCAGACTCCCGAGGCCGAGTCCCGACTCGTGGCATGCCCTGCCTGGGGCCCCCCGTGACAGTCTACTCCTGCTCTACTCTCTCTGTAACAGTACTGTCTCCAGACAGTCCAGTCCAATTGCCTCCGCTCGCCTCCCACTGACTCACCCACTCTGTCTGAGCCGACCCGGTCATCCACATTGGAGCTGGGCCTGACGCCACCACCGCACCGCTGCAGCAGACTCTGCCGTGACTGTGACAGTTACTGCTGTGCTGTCTCTCCTGACCTGAGGCCACACATCAGCAGCACGCCGTCGCCACCTGACTCAGTCTCAGGTAATTATGTTCAAATTGTTCAATGAATGAATGGTCAATCAAAATCAAATTGGGGGGGACGGGGTCTCAATACCAATATTGGCAGACACAGCCTGGCCTGCGTTATCATGGGGGCCACTGGGGGGCCCTTCCAATATGGCAGCCAGGCCTGCATTACCGTGGGGACTGGGGCCTGGCCCATGAGTTAAAATAGGAGTTAAAAAAAGTTAAAATATGGATATTTTTGGGGGGGGCCCCGTCATGGATTCTTGCACCGGGGCCCTCAGGTTTCTAGTTACGCCACTGACAGAGGGGTTACTGTATGATGATACTTGATGGCCTGGCATTAAAGGCACAATATCTGGGTGCACTGCCATTGACGCCTGTATCAGATTCATATCCAAAGAGGTTACGGTGTGACGGCACTGTTGCCGACGCTAAAAGCCCAATTTTAAAGCAACTATTGTTACTTTCATCCAAAGCCTGCATAAGTTTCACAATAATTTAGCCCAAAAAAACACTAAACTTTTTCTGCGCGTCCTAAAATGTCTTTTCATACAGGCTGCCGCCCCAAGCAGTTGTTTATGGATAGATTAAAGGAAAAGCATTTACCGTCATATGAAACGTCATTTATTTGTTTTTAATTGTTTCTATACATCCTAGAAATCCGCCACTTCATGGGCAGGTTATGGGGACCTCCTAGGCACGATATTTGAAGGAATTTTTGTTTTTATTTTTAACCCTTATTTCATGGAAAACTCACTGTCCCTTTAAAAACGTTTTTTTAAAACTTCTTGTCCTTGTTTCCTGTCCCCCAGGGCACTACCCGGACCCCCATTACACCTTTTTTGGCAAATATGTAGCATATATGCCCTCTTGGAGGGCACTCTAAAAAAACCGAATTTTCAGCCCCATTGACTTGCATGGGGGTTTGAGTTCGGTCCCGAACAAATGGGAAGTTCGGGTTCGGGCTCGAACCGAACTCGGGGAGTGTTCGGCTCATCCCTACTGAAGAGGTCATTGTGGACATGGAAAAAACGGGACACTGATTGTCTGATGTCAACATTGTGGACCTGGAGGGGACCAATGCATGTTGATGGGAGGGGGGGGGCTGTCCTGGTTCCTGCACCTGGGCCTTGAGGTTTCTAGTTACACCTCTGGTATCAAATGTTTTTGTAACAGATCTCTGTACCCCGACAGGGTCACATCTGCCAACGCCGCTTCCTTGCTGGACCCCCGTGTTCTCCTCTTGATTCTCGTGCCTTTCTCCAGTCCTTAAGAGAGTCTTGCTAGCATCCCCCCGAAATAAGTCGTGATTGCATGTAGGGTCAGAATGGAAATCCTTTAATCAGGAACAAACATATATATTTATATGATCACACATGGGTCATTTAAATACATTAAACCTCCCCCTAGGAAATGTTCTGAGGGATTCTCAGGTTCTGTTTCTTGGAATGGGAAACACATTAAGTAACATTTCTAAACAAGGCAGGACAATGGTAATCAGGATAAAACAAAGATTACAGATATCAGACAAATGTTCAGTGTTTGTTTTATAAAGCAAATTACCCAACTCAATATAACCAACTCAAATATAACAAAGAAACACATTCCTGAGACAAGGGTAGGCTGGGAGTCTAATCGTAATCCTCCCAACAGATACACAAGGACCATAAAATAGAAATAACCTTATTCCTGCATAAAACAGATTACACAAAACATTCTGCACAAGAGAGGCCAATGAAATAATATGGATAATGAGGCCTGCACACCCTACAATATGCCTCCAGGTCCATGCACCCAAAGTCCAAAGTGACTTACGTCACACTTTATATAATATTCTAGGAGTGATTGAGCCAAATAATAAAAACAATACAAAATAATAACTACTAATAGAGCCATAAGGCACCGAGGCCACGAGTCTCCATGGTGAGAAGTGGGAACCTGAATCTCTATATAAAGAGTGCTCTTTCTATTGGCAGCATTCGGTCCAAGGAGAGTGCTCACATTATACCGAGCGCTCTCTATATAGTGTATGCTCTCCATACACCGAGCGCTCTCCATATAGTGTATGCTCTCTATACACGGGCACTCTCTAGTGTATGCTCTCTATACACGAGTGCTCTCTATACACAGAGTGCTCTCTATATAGTGTATGCTCTCTATACACCGAGCCAGGGCTCGAGTCCTGCGGAACTGT
Source organism: Leptobrachium leishanense (assembly GCA_009667805.1). Lineage (NCBI taxonomy): Eukaryota > Metazoa > Chordata > Amphibia > Anura > Megophryidae > Leptobrachium > Leptobrachium leishanense. The sequence goes on along the minus strand of CM019072.1, from coordinate 119,652,122 downwards.
GTTCCCGCACTTCTCCCACAGCGGGAACGCAGGTTCCAGCTGTGGCCCGAGCCCAACACGATTGAGCAGGCCGCTGCCGCACATTGCCGGCGGCCGCGTGCTTCCTGCTAGAATGGCCGCTGACAGGAAGTGCAGCCGCTCGCCTGGGATCTAACAGCCAGCCGCGATCTCGCGAGAGGCTGTTTCATCGATCCCAGGTGAGTGGCTGCACTTCCTGTCAGCGGCCGTTCTAGCAGGAAGCACGCGGCCGCCGGCAATGTGCGGCGGCGGCCTGCTCAATCGTTTCAGGCGCACAGAGGTGAGCTGGCTGCTGGGGGGCAATAATATCCATGATAGCTGGGGGGCATTATCCATGAGAGCTGGGGCGCATTATCCATGAGAGCTGGGGGCAATATCCATGAGAGCTGGGGCATATCCATGAGAGCTGGGGGCAATATCCATGAGACCTGGGGGGCAATATCCATGAGACCTGGGGGGCAATATCCATGAGACCTGGGGGGCATTATCCATGAGAGCTGGGGGGGGCATTATCCATGAGAGCTGGGGGCAATATCCATGAGACCTGGGGCATTATCCATGAGAGCCGGGGGGCATTATCCATGAGAGCTGGGGGGCATCATCCATGAGACCTGGGGGCATCATCCATGAGACCTGGGGCATTATCCAAGAGACCTGGGGCATTATCCAAGAGACCTGGGGCATATCCATGAGAGCTAGGGCATTATCCATGAGAGCTGGGCCAAATCCATGAGCTGGGGCATATCCATGTGAACTGGGGCAATATATACCCATATGAGCTGGGGTCAATAATATCCATGTGAACTGGGGGCAATTATATCAATGTGAACTGGGGAAAATATATACCCATATAACCAGTGCTGTGTATATTATTCTGGGGGTTCAGTGTTGTGTATATTATTCTGGGGGCTCAGTGCTGTGTATATTATTCTGGGGGTTCAGTGCTGTGTATATTATTCTGGGGGTTCAGTGCTGTGTATATTATTCTGGGGGTCCAGTGCCTGTGTATGTAATTCTGGGGGGGTCTGTGCCTGGATATATATATTAGGTAGGCCATAATATATATATATATATATATATTATATATTTTAGTTATGTGATATATATATATTAGATATAAAACGCGTTAGTCCAGTTGCCAAAAATCACAAGTATACCTGTACGGAGTGATATTTTCCACTCTTGAAAGCTTGGTCTTTTAAATGTAAAGTTAACCCAATAAAAATGGTATCACACGTACTGCTATACTCGTGATATATATATATATTTTTTTTCAGGTAATAGGGGTTGTGGAATTCGTGGGTGAGTTCCCTCACTTTTTTTCCCCAGGACTTGACCCCTGCACCGAGCGCTCTCTATATAGTGTATGCTCTCTGTACACCGAGCGCTCTCTATAATCTTATTGATTTTTTTTGATTGGGTAACAAAAATAATAGACACAGGTGGTGCAGTAGCCATTGCTTATTTAGATTTCAGTAAGGCTTTTGATACTGTTCCGCATAGAAGTTGTGGATAGAGTTGATTCCTGGAGTTGCGGGACTGGAGGAAGGAACTGCAATACTGCAAGGCCCACTTTTTACTCTGGTAAACTCACGTCTATATCATGCTTTCTCTCACGCTTCTGCTCTTTACTTCTACCTTTCTCCTTAAATGGAACTCCTGCCCCTCTACCACCGACCCCTACACAATCTGCATCTCTCCCTCCCTCCTCTCGTCCCACATGATGGCCTCGCATGAGCTCCTTTGTTTCCTCAGAACATGGTCTCCCTCTAACTCTCGTGCTGCCAATCACTCCCACTCCCACAAATCCCATTCCCACCTTCTCTTTCTCACCCTCCTGCTGTTACTCTATTCAGGTGACATATCCCCTAACCCTGGCCCCACAACACATCCAATACTTCCCTCTCATCCTATCTCCATCGCACATAAATCTCCTCCCTGCAAGCCCAGCAACCTCATTCCCATAATCCCTCAGCGCCTGTCCTCTTTCTCCTGCGCCCTCTGGAACGCTCGCTCTGTGTGCAACAAACTCATAGCCGTCCATGACCTCTTCCTTTCAAACTCCTTCAACCTCCTAGCTTTAACTGAAACCTGGCTAACTCCCTCTGACACGGCCTCCGTTGCTGCTCTCTCACATGGCGGTCTACACTTGAGCCATACCCCCAGACCGGGTGAGAGAAATGGTGGCGGGGTCGGACTCCTGCTCTCTCCCACCTGCACCTACCAGCATCTCCCTCCACCCCCATCCCTCTCCTTCTCCTCCTTCGAGACACACTGCATCCGCTTGTTCTCTCCTCTGGCCCTCAGGGTGGCAGTCATCTACCGCCCACCGGGACCAACCTCCCAGTTCTTTGACCACTTTGCTACCTGGCTTTCTCACTTCCTGTCTTCTAATCTTCCATGCTTAATTCTCGGGGACTTCAACATTCCCATTGACGATCCTTCCGCCCCTGCTGCCTCCAAACTTCTTTCACTCACATCCTCCCTTGGACTCACACAATCCTCCCTACCCACCGCGATGGTCACGTTATTGACCTGGTCTTTTCCAACCTCTGCTCCATTTCTGAGTTCAAATGTCGCCCTTTCCCCATCTCTGACCACCACCTTCTCTCTTTCAACCTATCTGGGACTTCCTAAACACCCTGCTCCCCCACCCCGCACACACACTCGCAGAAATCTACATGCTGTGGACCCCCATCAATTCTCCAACCTACTTCACCACCTCCCTCATACCTCATCCTTCACCTGCCCTGATGCTGCCACTAATCACTACAACACTACGCTTATCTCTGCTCTAGACACTCTTGCTCCTCTTCGACTCTGTAAGGCCCCACGCCGCCAGCTTCAGCCCTGGCACACCCTCCAGACTCGCTACCTGCAAAGATGCTCCCGCACCGCAGAGCGTGCCTGGAGGAAATCCCGCTCTGAAGCTGATTTTGTTCACTTCAAGTTTATTCTCCGGTCATACACCTCTGCCCTCCACTTGGCCAAACAACACTTCTTCTCATCTCTTATATCTACGCTGTCCTCCAACCCTAAACGGCTCTGGTCCACCTTCAACACCCTCCTCTACCCACCTGCACCTCCCCCCTCAGCTGCCTTCAGCGCTCAAGACCTGGCAGACTACTTCCTCAGTAAAACTCTAACTATCAGAAGCAACATCCCAACACAAGATAGTTATCTGCCACCTCCACTCCCACAGGTCCCATCTGCCACCCTCTGCCGCTTCCTCCCAGCCACTGAGGAGGAAGTCAATTCCTTATTGTCCTCCTCACATCTCACCACGTGCCCACTCGACCCCATTCCCTCACATCTAATTCCTCCCCTCTCCTCCTCCCTCACCCCTGCTCTCACACACATCTTCAACCTATCTCTCTCCACTGGCTCCTTTCCATCCGCCTTCAAACACGCGCTAGTTACCCCTTTACTAAAGAAACCATCCCTAGACCCCAACTCTCCATCCAACTACCGCCCTGTATCCCTGCTTCCCTTCACATCAAAGCTCTTAGAAAAACTAGTCTTCAACCGCCTCTCCCTCTTCCTGTCCTCCAATTCCCTACTTGAACCCCTGCAATCTGGCTTCCGTCCCCTACACTCAACTGAAACTGCCCTCACCAAAGTCACCAACGACCTCCTAACTGCTAAAAAACACGACCACTATTCTATTCTCATCCTGCTTGACCTCTCGGCTGCTTTTGACACGGTTGACCACCCCCTCCTTCTACAGACCCTCAACTCTCTGGGTCTCGGTGACACTGCACTTGCTTGGGTTGACTCCTATTTATCCAACAGGTCCTTCTGTGTGTCCTTTGCTGGTAACTCCTCCTCTTCATTGCCTCTATCTGTTGGTGTACCTCAAGGCTCTGTCCTTGATCCTCTGCTCTTTTCCATCTACACCTCCTCTCTGGGAAAAATCATCAACAGCTTTGGCTTTAATTACCACCTCTACGCTGATGACACTCAGATCTACCTCTCTACCCCTGATCTCTCTCCCCCTGTCCTTTCAAAAGTCAGTGACTGTTTATCTGGCATCTCCTCCTGGATGGCCTCCCACCACCTAAAGATCAACATGTCAAAGACTGAGCTCCTACTTATTCCTCCCTCCAATGCCTCCCCACCTCCTGACTTCTCTATCACGGTGGAGGGTATCACCATCTCCCCATCAAACCAAGTTCGCTGTCTTGGAGTTACACTTGACTCTGCTCTTTCCTTCATCCCCCACATCCAGTCTCTTTCCTCCTCCTGCCGATACCAACTGCGTAATATTTCCAGAATTCGGCCATTTCTTACTGCCGTCACCACAAAACAACTCATACACGCCCTGGTAATCTCCCGACTCGACTATTGCAATAATCTCTTATCTGGCCTCCCTCTGTCCCGCCTCTCCCCCCTACAATCCATCCTGAACGCCTCCGCCAGGCTAATTCACCTCACCCGCCGCTCTGTCTCTGCCGCTCCCCTCTGCGAGTCCCTTCACTGGCTCCCCATCCACTGCAGAATTAAGTTCAAAATCCTTATCCTTACCTACAAAACCCTCACTAACTCAGCGCCCCACTACCTGTCCTCACTAATCACCAAATACACCCCAGCCGCTCCCTAAGGTCAAACAGTGACCTGCGCCTAGCTTCTCCCCGCATCACCTCTTCCCATGATAGACTGCAGGATTTCTCACGCGCAGCCCCCACTCTCTGGAACGCTCTTCCTCGTACTGTCAGAATTTCCCCTAACTTCTCTTCCTTCAAACGGTCCCTTAAAACATTCCTATTTAGGGAAGCCTACCCCCCAACTCACTGACACAACCATCAATCACTCTCACCTTACAGTCCTCTCCTCCTGTTTCCAACCCCAACCCTCCCAGATTGTGAGTTCCTACGGGAATAGGGCCCTCATCTCCTCCTGTACTGTTTGTCAAATGTTGTTCAATGTATTGTAACCCTGTCTATACTGTGCTTATTGTACAGCGCTGCGGAATATGCTGGCGCTTTATAAATTAATAATAATAATAATAATAATAATAGAAGCTTATCAATAAATTGCAATCTTTGAGCTTGGATTCCAATATTGTTGCATGGATTAGGCAGTGGCTGCGTGACAGGCAACAGAGGGTTGTGGTAAATGGAGTTTATTCGGCGCAAGGTCTTGTTACCAGTGGGGTACCTCAGGGGTCAGTACTTGGACCCATTCTCTTTAATATTTTTATTAGTGATATTGCAGAAGGTATTAATGGTAAAGTATGTCTTTTTGCTGATGACACAAAGATTTGCAACAGGGTTGACGTTGCTGGAGGGATCAGCCAAATGACAAATGATTTAGGTAAACTAAAAAAATGGTGGGAGCTGTGGCAATTGAGTTTTAATATGGATAAGTGCAAGATAATGCACCTGGGACGTAAAAACCCAAGGGCTGAATATAGAATATTTGATACAGTCCTAACCTCAACATCTGAGGGTTGAGATTTAGGGGTTATTATTGCAGAGGATCTAAGGGTAAGTAGACAGTGGAGATATGATAGAAACATTTAAATACGTAAAGGGAATCCACAAGGTAGAGGAAAGGAGTACATTTAAAAGGAAACAAAGTAGCAAAACAAGAGGACATAGTCTTAGATTAGAGGGGCAAAGGTTTAAAAGTAACATCAGGAAGCATTATTTTACTGAGAGGGTGGTGGATACATGGAACAGTCTCCCAGTTGAAGTGGTAGAGGCCAAAACAGTGATTGAATTTAAGCAGGCATGGGATAGGCATAAGGCTATCCTAAACAAAAGATAAATCCAGGTAAAGTATCCATGTAATTGGGCAGACTAGATGGGCCGAAAGGTTCTTATCTGCCAACATTTTCTATGCGATGAATGCGAGCGCATTATCCCACACCCCAGGTTGCATTTCAATACCATAGGTTTATACTGGCACCATACAGTTGCAAGAAAAAGTATGTGAACCCTTTGGGATTACGTGGAGTTTTGCATGAATCGGTCATAAAATGTGCTCTGATCTTCATCTAAGTCACAACAATTTGAAAAACACAGTCTGCTTAAAATAATACAACACAAACATTATATGTTTTCATGTGTTTATTGAACAGAACATGTAAACATTCACAGTGCAGGGTGGAAAAAGTATGTGAACCCCTAGCCTAAATGAATTCTTCAAGAGCTAATTGGAGCCAGGAGTGAGCCAACCTTGAGTCCAATCAGTGTGATATTATTGGATGTGTTGCTGAAAGCTGTCCTGCCCTTTAAAAACACCCACCAGTTTTGGGTTTACTGGTTTCAAGAAGCACTGCCTGATGTGAACCATGCCTCGCAGAAAAGAGCTCTCAGAAGACCTACGATCAAGAATTGTTCACTTGCATGAAGCTGGAAAGGGTTACAAAAGTATCTCCAAAAGCCTTGATGTTCATGTGTCCACGGTAAGACAGACTGTCTACAAATGGAGAAAGTTCAGCACTGTTGCTACTCTCCCTAGGCGTGGTTGTCCTGTAAAAGATGACTGCAAGAGCACAGCGCAGAATGCTTAATGAGGTAAAGAAGAATCCTAGAGTGTCAGCTAAAGACTTACAGAAATCTCTGGCACATGCTAACATTTTTGTTGACACATCTACAAAAAGGAAAACATTAAACAAGAATGGAGTACATGGGAGGACACCACGGAGGAAGCCATTGCTGTCCAAAAAGAATATTGCAGCACGTTTGAAGTTTGCAAAAGAGCACCTGGATGTTCCACAGCACTACTGGCAAAATATTCTGTGGACAGATGAAACCAAAATTGAGTTGTTTGGAAAAAACACACAACACTATGTGTGGAGAAAAAAAGGCACAGCACACCAACATCAAAACCTCATCCCCACTGTAAAACATGGTGAAGGGAGCATCATGGTTTGGGGCTGCTTTGCTGCCTCAGGGCCTGGACGGATTGTTGTCATTGAGGGAAAAATGAATTCCAGAGTTTATCAAGACATTTTGCAGGAAAACGTAAAACCATCTGTCCGCCAACTGAAGCTCCGCAGAGGATGGGTGATGCAACAGGACAATGACCCAAAGCATACAAGTAATTCAACAAAAGAATGGCTTCAACAAAACAAAATACGCCTTCTGGAGTGGCCCAGTCAGAGTCCTGACCTCAACCCGATTGAAATGCTGTGGCATGACCTTAAGAGAGCGATTCACACCAGACATCCCAAGAATATTGCTACACTAAAACAGTTTTGTGAAGAGGAGTGGTCCAAAATTACTCCAGATCGTTGTGCAGGTCTGATCTGCAACTACAGGAAACGTTTGGTTGAGGTTATTGCTGCCAAAAGGAGGGTCAAGCAGTTATTAAGTCCAAAAGGTTCACATACTTTTTCAACCCTGCACTGTGAATGTTTACATGTTCTGTTCAATAAAAACATGAAAACATATAATGTGTTGTATTATTTTAAGCAGACTGTGTTTTTCAAATTGTTGTGACCTAGATGAAGATCAGAGCACATTTTATGACCAATTCATGCAAAACTCCACGTAATCCCTAAGGGTTCACATACTTTTTCTTGCAACTGTATGCCATAAAGTGTGAACTCTTGTGCAATATTTGCACCCTCCTCTAGTCGCTGTTTTTGGTTTGATCGCTGCCGGTGACCGGTTTTAATGTGTGTGAGGAGCCGTCCTGTAGAATTTATATTTTTGACACATCCCATTCACTGGCTGTGCAGCGCCGGCAGATTTATTATTTTGCTATTTTCCTGCCGTTCTATGTTCCCGGGGCCCGAGCTGCTGTAAGGGGCGATAAATCAGATTATCTCACCTTCCAGCTGCATCTTAATGAAGCCCTTTATATGTGACGAGGAAATCTCAGCGGACAAACACCTCGTGTTCGTGTCTCTGCTCTCCCAGATAAATGTCTGTTCCACGTCACGCAGTGCCATGTGCATGAAAAATGCCACCCTGCCGCATGTATAATCCATATGCTGCAGGAAAGTAATCAAAAAGGGAATCCCAGGTGACCTGCCTTGATTTCCTTCCTGCAGCATATGAATTATACTTGTTGCAGGGCAGCACTTTTCCCTGAGCTCCCCTCTGCATGAAATCGCAATATATATCCAGGAAAACATGGCCGACCTTCCGATCCTAGGTGCAGGTCCAGGATGTGGAGAAACCGCCTTAATTTTGTGGTCCTGTTCTGGTTAATTCCCAGGTGATTCCTGTGGATGCCGGTGTCCCTGTAAAACACCAGCGATTTCTGAGGTAACTGTATTAATGTATGTAAGGGGTCAGCGGCTCTCCAGATGTTTTGGAAATACATTTCCCATGAGGCTCGGCCAACTAATAAGTAGCTGAGCATCATGGGAGATGTAATTCCAAAATATCTGGAGATCCGCGGTTGCTGAGCCCTGTCCTAGAGGCGACGGATCCTCCACGCGTTAAGCATTTTCCTAATTTAATCCCATTAATGATTTGATATATAAAGCGCAGAGTCCATGGACCTCTCCCTCTTGACGTTAACGCATGCGCTTTATTTACCGGCTCTGCAAGTCATCAGGCGCATAAGTCACAAAGGGACTGAGTGGGAAATAAAGTGCAGGAAATAAAGCGCGCATGTGTAACCTCACGCAATGATGGGGTCTAGTATTTCTATTTTGGTACTAGCTGCTATTTTTATTTTGCAGTACTGGCTGCTATTTTTATTTTGTAGCACCAGCTGGTGTTTTATTTTGGTACCGGCTGGTATTTTTATTTTAGTACTGGCTATTTTATTCTGTAGTACCGGCTGGTGTTTTATACGACTGGTATTTCTATATCCCAAAAAAAAAAGTAAAAAAAAAATTAAAATCCTAAGAAATAAATTAATTAAGGAGACTTTTTTCTGCAAATGAAAAGAGAAATGTAAATGGTTGACTATTTAATAAAAAAGCGGGAATATTTTTTTACATTGAAACCTACGGGATTCGCCTGTTTAAAGAGGTCGAACGAAACACCAAAAATCAGGGCATTTCACTGCTGTTCGGCGTTCTCGGAATAGATTAACCATTACTTGTTGATAGGGAAATCGAGTGTAAGTGAAATGGTATAACGAATTGATCAGTAAAAACAAAATCAATCTGTATTATACCGTTTCATTCCATTTCTTTTCAATCCAAATCCATTAGTTTTCCAGACCATTTTGAATGGATCCGATTCGCTTTTCAGAAGCACTTCCGAAAAACAAACCGGTAAATTTCGTCCGAATTTTGATTCGTAATGAAACGCACACATCTAATTGAAACCTGTGGGATTCACCTGCGAATTGAGACACTGAAAAAATCAGGAGATTTCATTGGAATGTCTATGCAGTTTCGTCATTCTGTGAATAGAAGATGTGATAGTCTTCTATGGGACAATTTCGAGGCCGCCGGACTGCGGTGAATTGCACTGTATTTTCTTGTCAATTCATCTGTATTTGGCGAATTGACAGCTTCGTGAATAGACAAATTGCCCCAAAATTTCCCCGAATGCTGAAATTCACCGTTTGGTGCAATTCGGGGCAAATTCAAAGGTTAGTGAATAATCCCTTTTGAAGGAGTGATACAATCACCTTACAATCATGAATGGAGCAGTGACTCCTTGGTGTCCTCTTACCACCCATTAGGTTGATTACAATTATTTAGAAAGTGCCAACAAATTCTGCATTGTTGTACACGGAGACAAAACCAAACGTGAATTAAATGAACACTCTAATCAAAATTAACACTATCCCCCCTTAGGCTGGGGTCAAACAAAAGCATTTTTACACGCGAACGTAAAAAATGCGTCCGATCGCATTGACGGATTTTTTCACGGAATTCGCGAAAACGGTCATACGATGCGCATTTTCGTGCGTGTTTTTTACGGATCCAAACCAGGAAACTTTGGGTGTCTGGACGTTATGTTGGCCGGACACGAGCAGGGTCTGACGTCTCCAAATCACGCACACACGCCGCTAGTGGACGCAGCGCACTCTGTACGTCAGTACTAGCAGTTCTACGTTCTCGAAAAAATGCGTTCATTTTCCACTTGCATTGCGCGGCCGGACTTTCGTGCGACCGTACTTCGTATATTGGCCGTCATTGCCCGTCATTTGCTGCTAGTGCGGCCGTAATTAAGTGCGCCAGAACGCACGTTAAAAGTGCGTTAGTCTGACCCCAGCCTTAAATAATTAGATAGGTGTTGCCATCAGCCACTGCCCAATCTTTATTTACTTGCAAATTTAAAAAAAAAATACTCCTTTTCTCCATCATCGCACGCTGCTACTCAGGGGGTTCTGAAATCTAGAAGTCATTTCAGTTTTTTTTTATTTACACAATTTGTGTACCAATGCACATTGCGTGTGTTGGTTACACAATTTGCGAATGACTCAGAACATGCATTCTTTTCTGTATGCAAGATCCGTAGCACATGTGCAGTACAATGGATCGGAGGTGCACATGCATGCCCAGAACCTATCCATCAGCTGCCTCGCTCCAGACGCTTGCTATTGCGGATGGTGTGAGTGACGGTGATGTCAGCACACAGAGCCCAATATGGTGAGCGGTAGCCAGGAAACTAAAAATCCTGGTTGCCTGGTGATGCAACATGTATAATTCATATGCCGCAGGAAGGAAATCAGGACGGGACAGGCTGCGGTCATACAGGTATTCTTTGAAAGGAAGGAATGTCCGTGAGAGTGGACGTTCCTTCCACTCTGACGCCCGTGTGGCCACATCGCTGAGTGCAGTCAGTGTGCTCAGTGCTGCTATAGAGGATCGCGCTTTGTAGCCCCGTCAGCGTCCGTCGTAGCCTTTTGACTGGGAGGCTGAAATCACGTCCAGTGTGGCCCACCCTGTGCAAAGCTGCGACAGACAAAAGGAAGGGCAGTGACACAGACGCACTCCATGTGTTGGCAGCCTCACCTGGGATTCCTTTTTGATTTCTTATCTGCAGCGTAAGGATTCTACATACTGCAGGGTGCTATTTTCTATGCACCACCCATCAGCATGAATAAATTACAAGGCTGATGTGACAACCCTAGCTGTACCCCATCATCCCCTTTGTTCATCACCCAGGGATGACACCAGAGACCTTGTTGACTGTCATGATGTACAGTATAATAAAGTTTTGTTTGACGATTTCTCTCTAGGGACTAGGGTTGGCAGAACGGCCACATTTGACGCTACCCTGCAGTATGTGTTATTCATAAGTGTCAGCAAGGAATTCTGATCTAATCAGGCTGGCTTCCTGGGATTCCACTTTGGTTTCTTACCAAGCTGCAGCATATGAATTCCACATTCTGCAGGGTCACACTTTTCATGCACTGCACATCAGCATTAATAAATTATATGTGCAGGAAGGAGATGTGGCAATTTCCAGTGCAGGGAGAGAGGAAACAATGGAGCAGGGCTGTTAAACTCCGGCCCACCAGATGTTTCTGAACTACAACTCCTATGATTCCCTGGCCATATAGTGTATAGAAAGGATTCTGGGACTTGTAGGCATCAACATGGGGGGGGGGCAGAGTTTGACTGGCCTGCAATAGAGAATTGTTTGCAGAAGCTTCCTTTCTGTGCCTGGAGTTTACAAAAATACTCACCTCAGAAGTATAGAGAGGCACCATGGAGCAATAAAGTTATCCATAAACCAGAGGTACAAGATGGAGTAATAAAGTACAGTTGAAGCTTCCTTCCCAATCCCAGTCAGGGAGAGGGCGTGGCCAGTGCAGAGGTACAGGATGGAGCATCTTGTTTTTGAAGCTCTCTTTTCAGTCAGAGAAGGGGTGTGGCCAATCCATTGCAGGGATACAGGATGATGGAGTAATAAAGTTGTGTGTGTTGAAGCTTCCTTCCCAGTAAGGGAGAGGGTGTGGCCAGCAAAGAGGTACAAACTGTGTTTATTGAAGCTTTCTTTTCAATCATGGAAGGGGGTGTGGCTATTGCAGAGATACAGGATGGAGCAATAAAGTTGTGTTTGTTGAAGCTTTGGTTTCCGTCAGGAAAAGAGTGTGACCAGTGCTGAGGTAGAGAATGGAGCAATAAAGTTGTGTTTGTTGATGTTGAAGCTTTCTTTTCAGTCAGGGAGTGGGCCATGGCTGGTACATACAGAGGGACAGGATAAATCCGGGTGGAGAGTCGCTTCTCCTCGGGGTGAGCATTCTTCATGCAGTGTAATGAAGGGGGGAATCCGCATTGCATTTTTCTGCCACAAAAGCCTAAAATCCATCCTGAAGTGAATTTATGCGTTTGTGTAGTTGAAGGCCCCATCATCACAGATTATGAGGTAAAGTTAGGGGTTTGGATCCTTCATGTCTTCCTAATCCATACAGGAGGTTATTCGCTAATTGCCATAAGTGACGCTGCTGCTGTCATTGTTTGAATTCCCCTCCTCAACATCATGATGTTAAACATCGATTTGTGAATCGTCCCCAGACTAGTTTGCTGTGCATGAGGTATTGAACCCTGTTTATATGTGGAATTCATATAATGCAGGCCTGTGGAAACATGCGATTGGGACTTGATTAGGTGATTGGTTTCCGCTTTGGCAGATTGTGAACTTTACTCATTGCAGGGCAGCACCTTCCCTGTACTCTTCCTCTGCATAGAATGGTAATATGTGTCCAGGAAAGCATGGCCGACCTGGTGACCCTAAGTGACATGCTACTGAAACAACAAAATCCACCCCCCCCCCCCAAAAAAAAAATCTTTTGGTGGCTGAACCTATTTATTGAAATATTAGCACTTAAATCACAGAATGAGACCGTGTATGTCTGATAGATCCGCTAATATGTTTGGGCTGCCCGGTATCTTTTTAAGGGATCCTCTATCAGTTCAGAGTGTGGGAGTGTCTCTATGGGCTCCTCCGTATATTCAGGGTGTGTTTTTAGGGGCTCCTTCATATATTCAGGGTGTGCGGGTGTCTTTTTAGGGGCTCCTCCATATATTCAGGGTGTGCGGGTGTCTTTTTAGGGACTCCTCCATATGTCCAGGGTGTGCGGGTGTCTTTTTAGGGGCTCCTGCATATGTCCAGGGTGTGCGGGTGTCTTTTTAGGGGCTCCTGCATATGTCCAGGGTGTGCGGGTGTCTTTTTAGGGGCTCCTCCATATGTCCAGGGTGTGCGGGTGTCTTTTTAGGGGCTCCTCCATATGTCCAGGGTGTGCGGGTGTCTTTTTAGGGGCTCTTCCTTATATGAGGGTGCCTTTTTATGAGCTCCTACATCTATTCAGGGTGTGTTTTTAGGGGCTCCTCCATTATGTTGTGGGTGTGTTTTTAGGGGTACTTTCATCAACTCTGTGTTTGGATGTCGTTTTTAGGGTTTCCTAAATATTTTTAAGGTGTGGGTGTAACTTTTTAGGGTTTTTATGTTGGGTGTGCAGTTGTATTTTTAGGGGCTTATCCATTATACTCAGGGGTTTATGGGTGTATAAAAAAAATAAACCTCCCAGCAACGAGTCTGTAAATTGTAATAAATGCTGTTACAAATCGCTCGCTGTAAATAATACGCTTTTGTTCTCAATGACATTTTATTGAGGTTTCTGGCTCCGAAACGTCCTGACATAGTATATGTATACGCTGTGTGTAATTTTCATTTCGGCCACGCTGTGTCCTCATGGCACAACACAAAACTATTGTGAGGTTTTTCTTTCTCTCCTTGTGCTTTACTGTGGTAAATGTAACTAATTTCAGATCTATTTTGGACTAAAATTAGCAATTCTAAGTTTACCAGTTTCCAAAATAGAGAAAAAATTAGTACATGTTGAAATGAGGGCAAAAAGGTGATAAATATAGATCTATCATCTCCCCCCCCCCCCCCGTTGATTGTGACAAAATGTAGTTGTTGCTGCAGAGTACAGTAACACAATAGCTTTAATGACTATATTATCTGCCTGAAACTGTCACTACACATAGAGCTTGTCGGTGAATATTGATTAAAAATCTTCCTTTTGTAGAACCAGAAAATTGATGGAAAAAAAACCCAAAACATTTAGTCATTTATATATGTGAAAAAAATAAATCTTGTCAAATCTTATTGTCACGGAGATAAAGCAACTGCTAATAATTCTAATTTAGCAAATGGGCAAAAACCCTATCATAGCCTTGGCTCAGAAATAATTCATGAATCAGAATAATGATCAGTCGATTTGTGTAAAGCGGCAAAGCTAGCAGACCCGAATAATTCATTACTGACGCCTTCCCTGCCCTGCGGCGAATAAATGAACGACACACATTCCTGCAGACAAGACATTACCCGAGACAAATGTGTTTGTGTTGGTTTGAGAAATGGAGGAAAGCCTAAACTGCAATGTTAGGCTGGGGTCAGACTAACGCAGTATTAACGTGCGTTTAGCAGCACTAAATCACGGCCGTGCTAGCAGCAAATGACGGCCAATGCCGGGTAACATACGAAGAACGGCCGCAAACAAAAGTGCGGCAGCGCAACGCAAGTGGCAAACGAACGCATTTTTGCAAGAACGTGATACCGCTAGTACGGACATACAGAGTGCGCTGCGTCCGCTAGCGGCATCATTCGGAGACGTCAGACGCTGCTAATGTCCGGCCAACATAACGGCCAGACGCCAAAAGTGTTTTATTGATGATCCGTACAAAATCACAGCCGAAAATGCGCATCGTATGACCGCTATCGCGTATTCCGTGAAAAAATACGTACATTCGTTTGAACGCACTTTTTCACGGACAACGCGAAAAATGCGTTAGTCTGACCCTAGCCTTAGGCAGAATGTATGTAACATCCTTTCTATTTTGCAATTACTGCCCCCACTGGAAGGCTATTCCATGTATCTACTACCCTTTCCAGCAGCTCCCTCATTCTATAATCTCCGATCCAGGACCAGCACCTTACTTGCAATACCACAATACAAAAAGAGAGTGGCTCGGTCCTCATTTTCCTACAGAGCACCGCAAATATGGAATAACCTCCCAGACGCCATCAAATCTTCCCCAGTCTTAAGGCTAGGGTCAGACGAACGCATTTTTTGCGTTGTCCGTGAAAAAGTGCGTTCGAACGAATGGACGTATTTTTTCACGGAGGACGCGATAGCGGTCATTACGATCCGTAATTTTGTACGGATTATTATTCTTTATTTATAAAGCGCCAGCATATTCCGCAGCGCTGATCGCTGCGTTAATACTGCGTTAGTCTGACCCCAGCCTAACATTGCAGTTTAGGCTTTCCTCCATTTCTCAAACCAACACAAACACATTTGTCTCGGGTAATGTCTTGTCTGCAGGAATGTGTGTCGTTCATTTATTCGCCGCAGGGCAGGGAAGGCGTCAGTAATGAATTATTCGGGTCTGCTAGCTTTGCCGCTTTACACAATCGACGGATCATCAATAAAACACTTTTTGCGTCTGGATGTTATGTAGGCCGGACATTAGCAGCGTCTGACGTCTCCGAATCACGCACACACGCCGCTAGCGGACGCAGCGCACTCTGTACGTCAGTACTAGTGGTTTCACGTTCTCGAAAAAATGCGCTCGTTTGCTGCTTGCATTGCGCAGCCGAACTTTCGTGCGGCCGTACTACGTATATTGCCCGTCACTGGCCGTCATTTGCTGCTACTACGGCCGTGATAAAGTGCGGCTGCACGCGCGTTCATCTGACCCCAGTCTAAGTCACTCGAGCTCCCTATTAACATACCTCAATACGTAATGCACCTGTAAACGTGTAACATAATGACTATTTCCTACATATTTATTTTCTGTTAATCTGTATATTTGTGTTTTTAATATCTTGCATTTTACTATTTTGTGTTTCTGTAACAACTAACATTTTAATGTTCTTGAACCCAGGACATATTGAAAACGAGAGAAATCTCAATGTATCCTTCCTGGTAAAATACTTTATAAATAAAATATCACTGTTACTGCTCCCACTGGGAGGTTATTCCAGTTATCTAATCCCTGTTCCAGATCACTGAGTTTTTGTCAGTTGCTCCTGGAAACTGTCAGGTGGTGCAATCAGGACATGAAGCCCATGCTTGTAAGCAACTGCACCATTTAGCACAGTGTTTCCCAAACCTGTCCTCAGGACCCTCTGCCTCGCCAGATATCTGAAGCACAGAACAGGTGATATGATTTGCGGCTCTGACTGCAGGATTCAGTCTGCTTTTCCCCAAGGTGATCTGCAAAATCTGGCCTGGTTGAGGGTTCCAAGGACAGGTTTGGGAAACACTGATTTAGCAGATGGCTTTAAATCTAGATGCTATGAAAATGTAAAACATTTCTTGTCCATTAACTCTTTTTTGCTGGTCTCAGGAAGCCACCTGATCCGCTTGAAGATGCTGAAGCTTGTCCTGTTGTGGTGATTAGATTTTTCTGATGATGAATGGACATCGAGGTTTATCTTGTGGTTTAATTAGTGATTCCCAAACCCTGGTACTGCGAGGTGCCGCCCATTAATTAGCCAGCGTTCTCGGCTTTATATTTGCATCGATTTTCTGGTTATAGAATCAGCTCGCCTGGGTGGATAATGAGGATGGTCATTGTTGTTGTTTGTGGAGATTGATCTTGTCTTTGTCTCGACTCGGACGTGGCTCTTGGTTAATGTCGTTACTTGTGGCTCGATGTTACTGCCAGGTGACACAGAGTAGTGGTATATGCTATGGAGAGGGTTCACCACAAGTGGAAACCATTCATAAGCCTGAAGAAACGAAAAGCCAGATAAGACTTGCCAAAAAACATTAAAAAAAAAAGCCAGACCAGTTCAGGAAAAACATTCTTTGGACAGATGAAACGAAGATTAATCTGTTCTCTTTTTCTTCCACTATGACTACCCACTCTCATAACACCTTTCAAGCAGCTACTTACTTAGCCAGCATTCATATGCGACATTATTTCATATGTTACATATTTCTCTCACCTCATGTTAAATAACAAATTTTTAATTGATATCGCCACGCCTCGTGGGATGAGGATTGATTGCTGGACGCTTTCTTCTTTATTCGATACAACAACAAATCATCAAGTAACACGATTTTTCAATTTATGTATCAGTGGGACCCCTTATAGGTCCCACAATTAGCACCATTATTTGTTCAACCTTTGTTCTTCAATTATTATACGCGACTTAACTGTATACTGCATCGGTTGTTACACACTGTTTGTATACTTCTTCTTGCTTTCAATAAACTTTTTATTGGTAAAAAAGATTAATCTGTACCTGAATGATGGAAAGAAAAAAAAGTGTGGGTAAGGCCTGGAACAGCTCATGATCCAAAGCACACAACGTCATCTGTAAAACATGGTGGAGGCAGTGTGATGAAAAGGGCATGCATGGCTTCCAGTGGCACTGGGTCATTGGCGTTTATTGATGTGACAGAAGCAGCTGGATGAATTCAGTGTTTTTATATGTTCAGCCCAGATTTGGCCAAATGCAGTAAAGTTGATTGGACGGCGCTTCACAGGACAGATGGACAAAGATCCAAAACGCACTGCAAAAACAATCCAGGAGTATTTGAAGGAAAAGAAGTGGACTATTCTACAATGGCCGAGTCAATCAACTGATCTCAACCCAATTGAGGCACATTTCACTCGCTGAGGCAAAACTAAAAGCAGAAAGAGCCACAAAGAACTGAAGACGCTGCAGTTAGAGCTGGGCAAAGCATCAGAAAGGAGGAAACAAACAGGGTTATTCAAAGAGCTCGGAATTGCTGGAGAAAAGTAACTGAACGCAGAAATTCAAATCTTGGCGAATTGCCTGCACATACGGTGCCTGTTCGGTACTTGTTCGAGGGCAGTGAAATCCCCATAGAGAAGCAATGCTTCGGCTATTCAGAGAACATAAACCAGCAGCGACAGGTTCCCGAAATGCCCTGCCATTCGGTGGTTTAATTCGGCAGGTTTATTCAGGTGAATCCCATAGGCTTCAATGTTAAAAATATTCCCGTTTTAATCCAATATCTAATAAACCGTTCATTATAATATTCTGCAGTAAAGAGTCCCTTTTATAGATTTTTTTTTTTAGGATATTTTAAGCATTGTTCGTTTTTATTTTTAACTTATTTTGGCTGTAACAGCCCTTTTTTATTATCATTCCTTGGACCTCATATGTAACCCCCTTCACTGCTGAGCCATTTCACATCTTAATAAAAAAAAAGAAATGTGTTGTTTTTTTTCTTTACTTTAAACACGGTCATGTTTGGTATCATTGGAAAGGCCATGCTCTGGCCTTTCTAATGATACCAATCGGGAGATATTGTGGTTCAAACGAACCCCCCCCCCCAACTCCAGCCCTATCTTTCCTTAGGAGTCAATGAGGACGTTCCCCACACGTCCTCAGCAGTGAAAGGGTTAAATTCCAGACATTTTCGCTCAGTTTCTTTGCAAACAGCGTTTCACTTTTCAAACATTCAAGCAAACAGTTTTTCTAATTTATTCACTGCATTCGTCTGCGGTGTCGGCTTTTTCCGGCGGCTGCATTGAGTGTGATCGGCTCCTGCTCGGGTTTTTCCGACGTTTTTGGCGGGTTAATCCAGATGTTTTTGTGGGTTTCGGCATGCGTTCGCCCTCGTTTTGCGGTGAGTTTTCGGCGGGTTTGTGGCGACCTTTCCCTGCAATTCAGGGACCCTGTGGTGCTTGCTGACTACACCCTAGGGTTGCGAAAAAAGGATCGCCAAATCGAACCAAATTGAAGAGAACGAAAAGTCACCGAATGTGCGGTGACTTTTCGATTTTCTTTGAATTACCCTGAAAGTCTTTGGTAATGTCCACGGGTTCCAGACTTCCGGCAGTCATTACCAGTAAAGGATTCTCTGCAAAATATTAAAAATGAACATTTTATTTATTATATTCGAGTCCCCGAAAATGGGGGGGGGGGGCTGTATATAAAAATGGTTGCAGTGTGTAAATTTTGTACGTGATGTTTATGTTCAACCCTTGATTTAAAGCTGAAAGTCTGCGCTTCAACATTCATTTGGATTGTTTCGTTTTAATTTATACTAGTGGCATACAGAGCCAATAGTAAGAAAATGTGCCGGTGTCCAAAAATATATATATCTGTCATGCCCCATGATTTAGGATTTATTGTATATTTTTCTGTTTTGTGTTGAATCTGACTATTCTGCTTACATGCTATTGATTTCATAGCTATTTTGTCCCTTCTGGGTTTCCCTAGCTTTTCAGTATTCAGCTAGTTCACACCGCTCTGCTCAGTGTCTTGTTGTTAGTTACTTCCTGGTCACATAGCAGCCAAAGTCTTTTTACCTGCAAAGCTGTACACGAACAAGATTGTCAGTCTGATCGTTAAACTCTTCAACTGGATTCATCTTTCTATCTGCTGAACTTCATTGTGTGAGTACTGGTCAAATACAGACTTCAGCTAGTCTAAAGCACCCACGCCTCACAGCTATGCTTAGGGAAGCAGAATAGTAAAAAGACTGTTACTGTCCAGCATCACTGCTGTTAGTAAAAGACATTAACAGCAGCTGCAGCAAAAGTACACAGCTTTCACTGAACCAGCAGTAAAAGGTTATTACAGCAGCCAGCACTAGTATACAGCCTTCAGTGAACAGAGAGCAGATTTCTGTGTTTAACATGGCAGACAGAACAAATACTCTAACATCACAGGAAATGCTTCAGATGTGGAAGTAATGAAAATAAATCCAATCAGAAGCAAACGCAATACAAAACCTACATGGAAGATTACTGAGACCAGGGGCGGACCGACAACTAATGGGGCCCCCGGGCAATAGGAGATCAAGGGGCCCCTTGTGCTACATCCACAGAAGGCTACATACATTAAAAAACCCACCCATACAACGCAACACCCACATGTAGATTGTTGTGTTAAAGAATTATTTTCTTAACACAATTTTTTAAAATATTTTACTTGGTTAAGAATATCCACTTTGGCCCCCAGTGAATTGGGGGATCCACTGTGCCGCCTCCAGACTTACAGATGGCCACCGCACTGCTGCAGCAGCCATTACCCACTCATTGCAGTAAAAGCTTCAACACGTGACGTGGGAAGCTGCCAATCACTCTTCAGGTTTATAAGATAATGTACATTACTGATATACTTGTAGACACTGCACATTACAGAGAGCTACAGCAATAAAACTCTCACAGTAGTGTGCATTGTGTATGAGTATCACAGAATCCACAGCAATAAAACTCACTCCTCACTCATACACACTTCACACTACTGTATCACAGAGCTCCACAGCAATAAAACTCACAGTAATGTGCAGTGTATGAGCGTATCACAGAGCTCTACAGCAATAAAATTCTAACTATTTAACTTTTTATTTATTGAAGCATAATACTAAAATTTAATTATAATATTGTTAAAGGGATACTCTAGGCAACATGACCACCTAAGCTATTTTAGGTGGTCATGATGCCCGGAGTATGCCGCCCTTTGTCCCCCCTCACTCCGCTCAGCGGTTCAGCTGAAAATGCTGAAAACAGCTGAGAGAGGCGGAGAAGTTTACTCCGCCCTCCCAGCTGTCAGTCAGCAGAGCGGGAATCATATTTCCCGCTTCTGCCGACTTTTGCCGAGTAGGAGACGTCATCGCGCTTTCAGCGCGATGACGTCTCCTACTCCCCGCAGAAGCTGGCGGCTCCCTCTGAGGGTTAGTGTTGCGCGCATCCTCTTGCGCGCAACACTAATCCTCAGAGGGAGCCGGGAGGAAGCCTGCTGATTGGCTGGCTTATGTGAGAGGCGCGAATGCGCGCTTCTCACGTAAACCAGAAGCCAAGACGCAGCAAGAAGAAGGACGGGAGCGGAAGAGGAGGGAGGTGAGTATAAAAAAAAAAAAAACGCCGCTGGAAACAAGAGGATTTTAAGGTAAGTATTGCAGTTACAAGAAAAAAAAAAAAAAAGAAAGTTTTATTAAGGGAATAGGGATAGGTTAGGGAAAAAAAACGGGGGGTGATTTTTTTGTTAGAGTGTTCCTTTAAATAAAAAAGTATAAAAAAATTATCATTTAAATTAAAATCCATATGAAAAGTGGCATTGTAACTTTATAAGGGGGGAAAAACAATGACACTGCTTTCAGAATTTTTTTTATTTATTTAACTATTGTTTTATTTTATTTTTATCCATTTTATTTATTTTTACACATAACCTAGTCATGTTGGGTATCATTGGAATGGCCAAACTCTGGCCTTTCCAACGACACCTGAACCGTCCTTGGCTCACGTGGTTCAGGAGATACAGATGTTCAAAGACCCCTGTACCTCCTGTAATGGGATTTTCAATGCCAGGCAGGGGGAATGCCTGTTTGTGACATCATTGCGTGCAAGCGCATTGACTCCTGCAGCCTGGGGGGCAGTCCCACAGCAAAGGCTGGCATCTTTCATGTCACCCGCTGTGGCTGCAGCCCCTGCTTGGGGCTATAATGGCACCGAGCAGAGACCCAAAAGGACATGCGTGGAATGTCCTCATTACTGGGGAGGGAATCCCCATGTCACTCCACGCACGTCCCGCCACTGCAGGGGCACAAAAGCAAACTGATGGGCAGGGCTGGCTCTAGTGTTTGTGATGCCAAGTGTAAGTGGGTCATACAGCGAAAGTGCTTGTCAGCCGGTTTCATAGCAATGCACAAAATTTAAAACTAATAAAAATAAACTCCTTCAAATTATGATATAGCTTTTATTTCTGTGATGTCCCCATTAGAGAAATCTGTGTAGATCTACAATATGTTGTGAATTAAAAAAAAAAAAATCAATCCCATAGCATATAAATGTGTGTAAATGGGCAACAAGCACCCCCCAGCCACTCCCAACCAGCTGCTTTAAAAGTAAACAACCAAACTGTACAACACCCCCTAGATGTAGCAAATGCTTTTAATAATTATTTTGTTGGATGCGCCACCACCCTCATTGCTAAGCTAGGAAATGAAACGCAATCAGAAAGGCCGCACGAAGGTCAGGACCCACCAACAGTGCAAAAACCCCGTAACCCAGACCTATTCAGTTTTAGGCCTGTGCCTGTCGGTGCCATCACTAAACTTCTCCGTAACCAAAAAATGAAATACCAGTCTGGACCTGATCAAATCCCAGCAATGCTGCTGAAAATCAGTGCACCAGCAATTGCTAAACCTGTCGCAACCCTGATTAATGAATCACTGGCAACTGGATACATACCCATACTCTGGAAGACTGCAAGGGTGGTACCTATCCATAAAAGTGGAGACAATACTTTGGTATCCAACTACCGCCCGATATCACTGCTCCCTGTAATGTCAAAAATTCTGGAAAAATGTGTCTACACTCAATTACGTGATTATTATCAGTATCAGAACTATTTAACCCCAGATCAATCAGGCTTTCGTCCAAACCATTCAACTACAACTGCCCTTTTAAAAGTTTGTAATGATATCCAAGCGGGCATGGAACAAGGAAATCTAACTGGAGCCATCTTCCTTGACTTTGCCAAGGCTTTTGACACAGTAGACCATGGCATCCTATTACAAAAACTTAAAAACTCTGGTATTGGTGATAGTACGTTATACTGGTTCCAATCATATGTGTCTGACAGGTCTCAATTTGTGTCCATTTCTGACAGCACTTCCCTTCCCCTCCCAGTCACGTGCGGTGTACCCCAAGGCTCGATACTTGGCCCCCTGCTATTCACAATATTCATAAACGATCTGCCCAATGTCTGCAAAGCTTCAACTGTACACATGTACGCAGACGACACGGTAATCTATACCAGCAAACCAAATCTCCCGCAGCTGGAGGCCGTGCTGCAAGAAGAATTCACAGGGGTAGAAAAGTGGATCGCAAATAACAAACTTTTTCTAAATACTGACAAAACGGTTACAATGCTCTTTGGAACCGCACCTAAACTACACAAATTGCAAACACCCCATCTATGTGTTGGGACAAAATCAAATGGCACGCTGACCACAGTCACTTCTCTCAAATACCTAGGTATGTGGTTAGACCCAAATCTATCTTTTGGCCCCCACATCGAAAAACTCTCATCTAAACTTTACCCCAAACTAGGTGCCCTGTACAGAAACAAATCCTGCCTGAGCCCCGCGGTAAGAAAGCAGATTGTACAACAAATGCTTATGCCAGCCATTGAATACGGAGATGTAGTGTATGCAGCCGCCCCGCAAACACACCTCCAGAAACTTACTACATTGTATAACTCATTCTGTCGCTTTGTGCTACAATGTAACTACATGACCCACCATTGTGACATGTTAAAAGAACTAAACTGGCCATCGCTGGACTCTAGACGCACCCTTCACCTTTCCAACCTGGTGTTTAAGAGCTTTTCTGGGAAGCTACCACCCTACCTGAATATGCTGCTTCCCCAGCAGTTCCCTCATCCTATAACCTCAGATCCAGGACCAGCACCTTACTTGCAATACCGCAATACAAAAAGAAAATGGCTCGATCCGCATTTTCCTACAGAGCACCGCAAATATGGAATAACCTCCCAGACGCCGTCAAATCTTCCCCCAGTCTAAAGTCCCTTAAGAGCTCCCTATTAGCATACCTCAATACAAAATGCACCTGTAAACATGTAACATAATGACTACATTTCCTCCATATTTATTTTTCTGTTAATCTGTATATTTGGTTTTGTGTTAATATCTTGCATTTTACTATTTTGTATTTCTGTAACCACTCAATGTTCTCGAACCCAGGACATACTTGAAAACGAGAGAAATCTCAATGTATCCTTCCTGGTAAAATCCTTTATAAATAAATAAAATAAATAAATTTGGTGTTCTGGGCATTGTGTGTAATATGGGCATTTGGTGTTCTGGCAACGCATAGTTATCTTTCTAGGATTTAGAATGACCGATATCTGCAGTTACAATTCTGTGTGCTTAGGGATAGCATGGACAGACACATAGAACTGGATTTCTGTTTTTTTCAGCATTTTCACTCCATACAGTCTACAGGGCAAGCCTCATTCACAGTGTCCTACTAGCTCCCACCTGGACTTAGTTCCCACCCACCCCACAGTTCTCATTTCATTTATACCCAACTAATTTGGTCATGTGATATTTTCAACTACCAACCTACACCACTCTGGATTTTCACCTACCACACTCCCTTCTATCTTCTGCTTTCCTTATCAATTCCCTGCCTGTCTTCTACCTTTCCTTTTTTCCCTCCCCTTCTCCCACACCACCTTTCTCTAGAAATGTTTTTCCCTCTCTTCCCCCTCTTGCTGCTTCTTTCCACCATCTCCCTTCTCTCTAAATCTACCCTCCCTCCCTATACACCCTACAAATTACAGCAAGCTGGAAAAGAAACCCAAATACACCATAGCCTGCTCAGCTCCTTTAACTTATCAGCTGAGTGCTGGTGGAGAGTGTTAAAATCCAGCCCTCCCACCCCCACACAACAGAGCTTTAAAACTCTCCAATCACTATTTACCAAAAAGAAAAACCTGTCCAAATTCCTTTTCATTCTGCTGCTTGCACTTGCAAATGATGTTGAATCCAACCCTGGTCCAATAGCTGACACCATATTTAATCTCCCCACTAAAAAAGGCCTCTCCTTTGTGCACTGCAACATCCACAGTTTACTCCCTAAACTGGATGAGCTTAAAGCGTGGTGCTCCTATTACAAACCTAAAGTCATTGTGCTGACAGAATCATGGTTAACCCCTAAAGTGCCAGACTCTGCCATAGCAATACAAGGGTATTCATGCTCTAGAAAGGACAGAGCTAAGAGAGGAGGGGGAATTGTTATCTATGTTGACAACTCCATAAAGTTCACCCCATTGCAGAATCCTAGCCCCCCAGCCACATTTGATTTCCTTTCTGGTACTATTGAGATCCCATTCAGTAAAACAATTATTGTTGCTGGATTCTACCGCCCACCAAGTTCCCCAGTGCAATCCCTTTCTGACATAACCCAAATTCTTATTAAATTAGTCGCTCAAAACCAAAAAAGCGAACTGCTGGTCCTCGGCGACTTTAATGTTGATTGGCTGAATCCTAAAAACAATAAACACTGCTCACTGTTTAAGGCTTTGCAGCTAACACAATTAATCTCCTCCCCACTCGCATTAATATGAAAAGCCCTAACCACACCTTGCTGGACTGGATTCTCTCCTCATGTCCTGATCGAATACAGGAGGCAGGCGTTCTCGCTAACAGTTTCAGTGATCACTGCCTAGTGTACTGTGTGCGCAAAATAAGGGCCATAAAATGTCCACCAAAGGTAATAATCACCAGGTCTTTCAAGAAATTTAATCTTGAATCCTTCCTAAATGATCTCAAACAGCTCCCATGGTACAGACTAAACCTAATCCCAGACCTGGACTGTGCAATTGAATACTTTCAAGCCGAGCTCCTGAAAGTCTGGAACACCCATACCCCACTGCGCAAAGTGCGAGTAAAAGGGGCCCATCTCCCCTGGGTTACAGCTGACCTCACGCATATGTACCAGCTTAGAGACTCCCTGTGGTCAAAGTTCAAGAGTACTGGATCCGTGAACGATCACTGTGAATACCGAAAATGCCGGAATGAATGCACAAAAGAAACAAAAATGGCTAAAGCCCAATACTTCAATGAAAATTTAAACAATAACATATCAAACCCCAGAAATTTTTGGAAAATCATAAGTAACATACAAGCACCCCCCCCAGCCACTCCCAACCAGCTGCTTTAAAAGTAAACAACCAAACTGTACAACACCCCCTAGATGTAGCAAATGCTTTTAATAATTATTTTGTTGGATGCGCCACCACCCTGATTGCTAAGCTAGGAAATGACACGCAATCAGAAAGGCTGCACGCAGGTCAGGACCCACCAACAGTGCAAAGACCCCGTAACCCAGAGAAATTCAGTTTTAGGCCAGTGCCTGTCAGTGCCATCACTAAACTTCTCCGTAACCAAAAAATGAAATACCAGTCTGGACCTGATCAAATCCCAGCAATGCTGCTGAAAATCAGTGCACCAGCAATTGCAAAACCTGTCGCAACCCTGATTAATGAATCACTGGCGACTGGATACATACCCAAACTCTGGAAGACTGCAAGGGTGGTACCTATCCATAAAAGTGGAGACAATACTTTGGTATCCAACTACCGCCCAATATCACTGCTCCCTGTAATGTCAAAAATTCTGGAAAAATGTGTCTACACTCAATTACGTGATTATCAGTATCAGAACTATTTAACCCCAGATCAATCAGGCTTTCGTCCAAACCATTCAACTACAACTGCCCTTTTAAAAGTTTGTAATGATATCCAAGCGGGCATGGAACAAGGAAATCTAACTGGAGCCATCTTCCTTGATTTTGCCAAGGCTTTTGACACCGTAGACCATGGCATCCTATTACAAAAACTTAAGAACTCTGGTATTGGTGATAGTACGTTAACCTGTTTCCAATCCTTTGTGTCTGATAGGTCTCAATTTGTGTCCATTTCTGACAGCACTTCCCTCCCCCTCCCAGTCACGTGTGGTGTACCACAAGGCTCGATACTTGGCCCCCTGCTATTCACAATATTCATAAACGATCTGCCCAATGTCTGCAAAGCTTCAACTGTACACATGTACGCAGACGACACTGTAATCTATACCAGCAAACCAAATCTCCCACAGCTGGAGGCAGTGCTGCAAGAACAATTCACAGGGGTAGAAAAGTGGATCGCAAATAACAAACTTTTTCTAAATACTGACAAAACTGTTACAATGCTCTTTGGAACCGCACCTAAACTACACAAATTGCAAACACCCCATCTATGTGTTGGGACAAAATCAAATGGCACGCTGACCACAGTCACTTCTCTCAAATACCTAGGTATGTGGTTAGACCCAAATCTATCTTTTGGCCCCCACATCGAAAAACTCTCATCTAAACTCTACCCCAAACTAGGTGCCCTGTACAGAAACAAATCCTGCCTGAGCCCCGCGGTAAGAAAGCAGATTGTACAACAAATGCTTATGCCAGCCATTGAATATGGAGATGTAGTGTATGCAGCCGCCCCACAAACACACCTCCAGAAACTTACTACATTGTATAACTCATTCTGTCGCTTTGTGCTACAATGTAACTACATGACACACCATTGTGACATGTTAAAAGAACTAAACTGGCCATCACTGGACTCTAGACGCACCCTTCACCTTTCCAACCTGGTGTTTAAGAGTTTTTCTGGGAAGCTACCACCCTACCTGAATATGCTGCTTCCCCCGGCAGTTCCCTCATCCTATAACCTCAGATCCAGGACCAGCACCTTACTTGCAATACCGCAATACAAAAAGAAAATGGCTCGATCCTCATTTTCCTACAGAGCACCACAATTATGGAATAACCTCCCAGACACCGTCAAATCTTCCCCCACTCTAAAGTCCCTTAAGACTTCCCTATTAACATACCTCAATACAAAATGCACCTGTAAACATGTAACATAATGACTTTATTTCCTCCATATTTATTTTTCTGTTAATCTGTATATTTGGTCTTGTGTTAATTTCTTGCATTTTACTATTTTGTATTTCTGTAACCACTCAATGTTCTCGAACCCAGGACATACTTGAAAACGAGAGAAATCTCAATGTATCCTTCCTGGTAAAATCCTTTTATAAATAAATAAAACTGAGTGTACAGAGTGACTGAGGTTAATTGCAGGGGGTTCAACCTTAATTTAAATAGATTGGGAACTGCCTGAGAGACCATGGGGGGCGTAATTTTTTTTCTGTTTGGGATTTTAATGTCCTGGGTCTCCCCCCTCTCTCCTACCTGCTCAGAGATCCTGGCAGCATCAGGCAGGATGGAAAGTAGACTCACAGCTCCCTGCCATGTGGAGGGGTGGAGTCACGTGTATCAGCCGGCTGCTCCTCTCCACCAGCTCTTACACATATGGCAGCGAGTCATGGGGCCCGGAGGTTGAGGGGTGTAACATTGATGGAGGCCCCTTCAAATGGTGCAGCTCACCTGACGCTGTACTTGCAGCCCTGCCAGTCTCCTCCTAGATTTCATTATGGGATGGAGGCAGAGCCAGGCTGAAAGCTGACCCTGTCTTTTAACAAAGATCTGACTGCTAGTGGTTAGGGAGGCGGGGCTAACAACCACAGGGCAGGCTGATCAAAGTGTGTGGCCGAGTGCAATGCACCTATCTAATGCCGGCTGTGCTAATGGTGCGTCAATCCGGGCCCTCGGGCAGTGCCCGAATGCCCGATGGGTCAGTCCGCCCCTGACTGAAACACTTATGGACATAAACTATGAGAAATCACAGCAAAATGTCATGGCTTTGGGAACAGGTGATAGTTGTGTGATGCTGGAGACATAACTCATTTGTGACGCATCCAAACTAAAAGAAGTTTTAAGACCGCTTTCTACAGCTCCTGCTCAATATCTTTCCCACTGTCACATTTATGTCTCTAATTTAGAGAAGATAAATTCTAAACAGGCTTTACAAGAAATAGATGAATTAAAATGTCTTAATTCAGAAAGCGACAATTTAGTCCATCAGGCCAGAGTAAAGGCGCTAGAGAGAATTGCCCAACTCCAAGAGACTGCTTCTCACGTTTCAGCATCTAGCAAGCATTCAAATAGCTCACGTCTCTCAAGGTCAACATCCTCACAATATTCAAAGAGTTCATCAATTTTATATCAAGTCAGGAGGCTTCATATTTTGCAATCTCTTTTCTTTACTAAACAAACAGCAGCAAAGGAAAGTTTACTTAGCAACAGCAGTAACCAATAGATAACAAGAGAGTAGTAAGTCCTTAGCCACGCCCTCTTTTCTTTGCTGCTGGCGACCAGGTGAGACGTTTCTGTAACTGCTCCTGGTTGCCAGGCTTATTTTGTGCTTATTTTGTGCTTATTTTATACTTATATTGTGTTCAACCATGTTTAATCAAAATTTCTTTTAATGTATAACGTCATTTTCGAACATAAATTGATTTTCCTCCACAGGTACCCTGCTGTGCGGGCACTCTCCCGCCTGCAGGGCGCGCTCTGCGACCCGCTCGGTCTCCCGGCGTTATTTTGGGTAACCTGTCCTTTGGTGCCCGGGCGACCGCTTGCAGCGGCATTCTTCCCGAGTTAAGGGGCTGTTCAATAGGATTTTACCCCTCTAGATAAACGGAGCTACGGTTCCCTCGAGGCGGCGCATGCGCGGTATATTTCTCCTCATGATTTGTTCCCTCTGCTGCGCCTGCGCGCGCTGGCGGCCATTTTAGGTTTAAACTGCACTTTGCCGCCAGTACTAACTCACGCTTCAGCCTGTTCGGATCAGAGAGACACGCGCTTGTAACGGAGATTTTTCCCTCAACTGCAGGACCCCTCCGCTATCTCGGGTGAGCCCCGATACTATTGTTTTTTATTAAAACATTATTTATTCTGCCGGCAAATATTATTGTACCGCAGATTTCCGCGGGTGAGCCCCGAGGACAAGCATATCCTTGCATACCTTAGAGTATACCCAGATTCTATAGCAACGGGTGAGCCCTGTTTTTTTCCGAACAAATAAATTATTTTAATGGATCCCCCACAGCTTACTGCACTCCATCAGGAGGAGCTCAAGGCCTGGCTCCTTACAGCCATCTCAGAAACCTTGCCTATTGCCCTTGCAGCCCTACCTCCACCTCCACCTGCTCAGGAGCCCCCAGTGCTCTCCAGAGCTCAGTCCCCAACCCACTCTGTGGATTCCCAATCGGATCAATCCGAGGCGGCCGCCCCGTCTCGTAAAAGGCCCTGGAAGGGTCGGTCTGAAACAGCCCATACGAGGATGCCTCTGGTGATATGGAGGGATACCGGGCTGATTACCCGGAGGATGAAGGATGAAGGAGCGGAAACCGCCGGTGACCTGCCGGCTACTCCTAGCTCGACGGGTGAGCCCCGTCCCGGTGCTTTGGCCGTTGTACCCCACTCGGCCGTGTCAGCCCCTCGCTCACTAGTGTCCTCGGACGCTTTGGCTCCAATACTGGACGCCAGGGGCATCCCCTTCTTTGACCCACGCACCACCACGCATCCCAGATCTCCGGCCTGGATTCCCCCAGACCATATCGCAGAATTCCTGCGTTTCTGGTTGCGCTGCCCCCTGGAAAAAGCCGACAGGGCACGCTTACGGGCGGAATGCCCTCGCCCGACTCTTCCAGATAAAGTAGCCCTTACCCCAGAATTTGATGAGGATTTTATCACTTTCATGGGGAAGGCTGGCAGGGATCCCCGACGGGGACTAGAACAGGGTCTCCGCGGCGCCCAGGACAAGTTGCTGGACGTGTCGGGCCCTCTTTCATTGATTTTTGTTATGGCAGATGAGGCATTAAATAATAATACCCCTCTAGATCCGGCCCTGGTTCGTGAATGGGCACAGCGCGCCCTTTGCCTTCTGGGGAATGCCAATGTTGGCATTTCTTCCGAACGCCGCAAAGCTGCGCTTTTTCGTTTTGATACCAAACTAACTTCTATGGCTACCAAGGAGTTGGGTCCTGCGGCAAAGGGGCTGCTGTTCGGTGACCTTTTCCTAAAGGAACTGAACCGCAAGGTCAACGTCTTCACTAACATGCAAAAAGTGCAGTCGAATATGAAAAGGGTTTTCCACCCGAACAATCGTTTTTCCTCCAGGGCTGGCGCACCAAGGGGTCGGGTCGCCAGCCGGTACCACACCTCGTACAGACCTCGCCTTCCCTCATACCAAGGCACAGACGTGCAGTATCGACCAAGCCCAATACTGGCACGAGGGGTTCCCGTCGGTCGTGGCTTCGGCAGGCCTAGACGCCGCTATTCCGCGGGTAAGTACCCCAGCACTGCCGCTACCACACATACCGGTCGCGGGTCGATTACGCTTTTTTCTTCCAAAGTGGCGCAAGCTCACCTCAGACTCATGGGTATTACGAACCGTGTCCGGGTTTTTAATAGACTTCGCCCAGGTCCCCGTCCAGTCTGCTTCCCCGACCCCGGCCCGCTACTCCTCCCGGGAGTCAGCATTGATAGACAAGGAACTTCGCTCCCTGCAGTCGAAAGGGGCCATCCTCCCGGCGCTAGGACCTCCGTGTTTCGTCAGCAATATATTCCTGGTCCACAAAAAATCCGGGGACCTCCGACCGGTGATAAACCTAAAGGCGCTCAATGCTTTCGTGTCCTATCGTCACTTCAAGATGGAGGGCATACACCTCCTCAGAGACCTCCTTCAGGACGGAGACTGGTTCACGAGACTAGACCTAACGGACGCTTACCTCACGGTCCCGGTCCATCCTGCCTACCGACCGTACCTACAGTTTCGATGGCATTGCGACCTCTGGCACTTCACTTGCCTCCCTTTCGGCCTCAGCTCCGCACCGTGGTGTTTCACGAAGCTCCTCAAGCCAGTAATGGCCTCCATACGGGCCTTAGGCATCAGGACGATCATATACCTGGACGACATCCTGGTAATGGCTCAGACCCCTGTCCAAACCTCACATCACACCGCCTTGGTAGTAACACTCCTGCAGGACTTGGGGTTCATCATCAACAGGGAAAAATCAGAGCTGCGGCCCACGCGTACAATCACCTTCTTAGGCTTCGACATCGACTCAACGTCTTGTCAACTCCGCCTTCCACCGCAAAAGCTTCGGGCCATCAAGAAGACTCTAAAGGGGGTCTTGTCTTCGGACACGGTCAGTCTTCGAGACCTCGCGAGAGTTGTGGGCCTTCTCTCCTCTTCCATTCAGGCCATTTTCCCTGGTCCACTACATTATCGCGCAATGCAGCGCCTGAAGACCACGTACCTCCGCCGCCATCCATCCTACGATCAACTGGTTCCTATCACCTCAGAGGTTCGGGTGGAACTCCTATGGTGGCTGCGCCACATGGAGGCCTGGAACGGTCGCGCCATCTTCGGCTCCCTACCAGACTTTGTCCTGGACTCGGACGCCAGTCAGACGGGTTGGGGAGCGACCTGCGGATCCGCATCTACGGGCGGGACGTGGAACCCCGAAGAACGGGAACTTCATATCAACTGCCTGGAACTCATCGCCGGCTCCTTTGCCGTCCGCAGTTTTACCCAGGACCTCAGAGACTGCTCTCTCCTCCTCCGCATGGACAACATTTCCGCAGTCCAGTACGTCAACCGGCTGGGGGGCTCCCATTCCAAGCTCGTATCGGACCTTACCCTCTCCTTCTTCAACTACTGCCTTGAACGGAACATCTCCATCACGGCGGAATACCTGCCCGGCTCTTCCAATTATGTGGCGGATTGGTTTTCAAGATACTGGAGGGACTCCAGTGACTGGCAATTGGACGTCGCTACGTTCCAACACCTGTCCACTCTGAGGGGACCTTTCTGTCTCGATCTGTTCGCTTCCCGCTTGAATCATCAAACGCAGGCCTACTTCATTTGGCTCCCGGACCCTCAGGCGACGGCGGTGGATGCTTTCCTCCAGTCCTGGCCCCCGTCAGGTGCCTATGCCTTCCCGCCGTTCTCAATGATCACGCGTACGCTCCAGGAAGTTCGCAGACGAGGGGTTCGACTTCTCCTGATCACGCCCCTGTGGCACGCTCAACCCTGGTTCCCACTGGCGTTGGAACTGTCCTGCCTTCACCCGCTTCGGCTCCCTCTCTTCCATTCGATTCTGACGGATCCTCAAGGCGAACCACACCCGCTGGTCTTGGACGGCACCCTCTGCCTGGTGGCATGGACGATTTCCGGGGACCCAGCATGCTGCCAGGCCTATCGGAGGCAGCTCGCACCTTATTGTGGGAATCCTGGGCTCCTGGCACACGCCGGAGCTACTGTTACGCATGGAGATCTTGGTGTGATTGGTGTGTGCGACGCGAGGCTGATCCCGCTACAGCTCCTTTGCCCCTAGTCCTTAATTTTCTGGCGGACCTTGCCACTTCCGGCAAGTCGTACCGGACTATTAATTTGTTCCGTTCAGCTATCTCGGCTGCGCATATACCAGTGGGGGGCGTTCCTGTTGGTCGGGACCCTTCCGTGTGTCGCCTCCTCCGCGGCGTTCGTCTCGCTCACCCGCCGGCACCGAAATACGCACAGTTTTGGGATGTTGCGCTGGTACTGGATTTCTTGCGTAGTTGGCCGGACAACGACGCGCTTTCACTCCGTCAGCTTTCGGCGAAACTAACAGTCCTGTTATGTCTGGTGTCCTTTCGACGCGTCTCCGACGTCAAGGCTTTCGATGCGCATGCGGTGGCCTTCTCCCCCGAGGGTGTAGTCTTCACACTTACCAGGCGTACAAAAACTCTATCTCATGAGGTTTTCTATCCTTACTTTCCTTCCGATCCTCTACTGTGTGTGGCTCGTTGTGTTTCTACTTACCTTTCTCGTGTGCGTCCCTTGCGCTCCTCTCCGACTGGCCAACTTTTGGTCTCCTATGTCACTCCTTACAAACCTGTCTCTTCTCCTACCCTCTCTAGATGGGTGCGCTGGGTGCTCTCGCTCGCGGGCGTTGCTCCTCATTTTGGCGCGCATTCCGTACGGGGCGCTGCGGCTTCCTCTGCTGTCCATGCCGGGGGTTCTCTGTCCGATATCCTGACGGCTGCTGATTGGTCTAGGGTGGTTACTTTTCGTACATTCTATTTCCGTCCTCGTTCTCATGCTTCTGGGGCTTTAGTGCAGCTTTAAAACTGCAAAATATGAAGCCTCCTGACTTGATATAAAATTGTGGATTATTCCAGCCTTGGTGTTAGAATAATCTTAATTTTAATAAAGACAGGAGGCGAATATTTTTCCCACCCGCCCGGGCCCTTGTTCTTTGCGTTGTTCTGGTTTTTTCTGTTATATATAAAAAAAAAAAAAAAAAAAATAATAATAATAAATTTCAATAAATGATTCATTCTTATACCTAATGGTTCTCGAGTAAGATTTTATTACCATACTTTATCATTAATGTATGTTTCATGTATGACCTTTTCCTTCCCCTTAGTAGGGTCTGAGTTTTTCACATGCCTAGTTAGCTTAGCCTAGGGCTACTCTCGTATGCCTTTAATTGCCTATTGCTTATGCTCAATTTAGCGCAAGTCAGTTAGATTACGGTTGTGTGACACGCCTCTATTGCATGGTACTTTCATGTATCCTCTGTTTCCTCCTTAGCGTGAATGCTTTTTCCGGTTCCGTTGGAATTTCAGCTTTTCGGCCGCCTGCGGTTCTCCGGCCATACGACAGTCCGTCCTACTGTTCCTGCCTCGTTTTGGTTTCATCTTCCTCAGTTCTGGGTTGTTTTCCTAACTTCTGGGATCTCCGGATTTCCACGTCACGGCTCTCCTGATCGTTCCGCATCCAAGAAAAGAGGGCGTGGCTAAGGACTTACTACTCTCTTGTTATCTATTGGTTACTGCTGTTGCTAAGTAAACTTTCCTTTGCTGCTGTTTGTTTAGTAAAGAAAAGAGATTGCAAAATATTCGCCTCCTGTCTTTATTAAAATTAAGATTATTCTAACACCAAGGCTGGAATAATCCACAATTAGTCTGCAGCTTATCCAAGCCCGGGCAAAGGCAGAAACTACAAAAATCCAGGCGGCCTTTGCAAAAAGGAAAGCAGAGATGGAAACGGACGCCGCTAGCAAAAAAGCAGAAATGGAAATTGACGCCATTCGCAAGAAAGCAGCTATGGAAACGAAAGAAGCTCGCAAAAGAGCGGAAATAGAAGCCCTAGAGAAACAGTGTGAGCATGCCATAGCCGTAGCAACACTGAAAATTCTAGAAGAAACTGCCGGCGAAAGTGAAAGAGACTGCATCAGCTTATGCAACGTGGATACGGAAGATTCCGTTAAGCGCACCAGAGACTATGTACTAAAGCAAAACGGTGAATCTCTCATAACATCAGATGTTCCTGACAGTTGTGACAACCTTCCAAAACAGGGAAAAGACTCTGTAGCAGTACCCTGCATCCAAGGTCAGTACAATACTCTACTAGCCAATGACCTTGAGCTTCCTTCACATGCCCTAGTGCAACAGCAATCCCAATGCATGAACTCTCAGATGCAATTCTACCTTCCAGCAATTCATCAAAATCCTAGCAACCATACAGCTATTGTCATGATCCATGGCTGCCACCATCCTGAAACCCCCCCAGTGGTCCAATTCATGTTCTGTTCCTGCAACCTGCACTTGGTTTCACACTTGGAAGTAGTGAAAGAGTTAACACCAAAAACACACCTCACACTCTTAATCAAATAAAGGGCTGTGCCCCAGACTGAACTGTGCTGTTCATTGCTATTCAATCCTGACAGAGCAAGTCATTGATTCTGTTTGCTTTGAGATTCAGCTCTGAGACCCCAATTACCTACCTGCTCCTGTTCACCGGATTTCCACCAGATCTCCAGATCCCAGCAACCACCTTTCCTTCTGCAACAACCATACCTGGTCAGTTTTCCCATTCATTCCCCATACTCCAACCTCCTGTCTGTGCAGATCACTGCATCCTGGGCTCACCACATCCCAATACCCCGGCGCCATCCTCACACCCGTGACCGCTATAAAACCATGCCTGCCTGATTCTATGGACGTTAAACCGACTCCAGGGCTAAGTGCAGATGCAACCGCATACTACCCTATGTCACTTAACCAGAATACTGCAGATTCCTTTAAAACTTCATTTCCCTGCCCAGTCAGAGAAAACGGACACGTCTACGTTTGCTAGATATATGGCTCGCCATGAACTCCCCAAGACGAGCCTTTTGAACTTTGATGACCAGCCTGAGCACTACAGAAGCTGGAAGGGTGCCTTCAGAACTGCAATTAGTGATCTTGGCATTACTCCTGCTGAGGAACTGGACCTGCTGATCAGATGGCTTGGTCCACAGTCTACAGAACATGTCAAGAGACTCAGAGCTGTCCACATCAATAATCCTACGTCGGGCCTCGACGTTGCTTGGCAAAGACTTGATCAAAGCTACGGCAGCCCTGAAGCCATAGAGAACGCTCTGTTGCATCACCTGCACTGTTTCCCAAAGATTTCCGGCAAGGATAATCAGAAATACTTGGAACTCAGTGACCAAGACAGACACTTTTCTACCTGGCCTCAGCTATCTGGACACTGCTCGTGGGGTAAACCCAATAGTTTCCAAGCTGCCATACAATATCCAGGAAAAATGGACTGCAATTGGGGAAAAGTATAAAAGAGTGAACGATATCTCCTTTCCACCTTTCTCCTACTTTTGTGAGTTCATAAGGGACATTGCAGAAACTAATAATGACCAGTTTTTCCTACGAGTTCCACGCTCCGGGCTTCCTTCCTCAGATGTCCGACAGCTCGCACTTTAATCACAGAGACAGCAGGGGGTCCAGTATCAGTGAAGAAGACTAACGTCCTCCCCCCTCCTACCTCAATTCCTGACGAGTGCATACAAGGTGAAAAGATTGAGAATCCTACCAGCCTTTGTCCTATTCATAAGAAGCCACATCCCCTCAAAGTGCATCGGTTTTAGAAAGCAACCACTTCAAGAGCGCAAGCAGCTCCTAAAGACATATGGTGTATGTTTCAGATGTTGTGCTTCTACTGAGCACTTTGCCAAAGACTGTAAATTTTCTATCAAGTGCATAGAATGTGATAGTGCGGATCATGTGCAGGCGCTACATCCTTCTCAGTACATGCCTGCAACTTCAACAGACTCCCCTCCCGTCTTGATGCACGGCGGGGAGACTACAGATCGGGAAGTTACCATAGTGTCCTCTTCTTGTACAACAGTATCTGGTGAAGATCTTTGCGACAAGTCCTGTGCTAAAATATGCTTAGTTAACATCTATCACAAGGATCACCCAGGAAAGTCTGCTAAAGTATATGCCATCCTGGACGATCAGAGCAATCTGTCCCTCGCAAGAATGGAACTCTCTGATCTTTTCAACATGAAAGGCGATTCCTACCCTTATACTTTAGGTACATGTAGTGGCATTACAGAGGTCTCTGGAAGAAGAGCCAGCAATCTGGAATTACCCACACTTGTCGAGTGCAACCAGATCCCATCTAACAAGTAAGAGATCCCTACACCAGAAGCTACCCTACACCATCCTCATCTGAAGGCTATAGCTAACGAAATACCAGGCCTTGACAAGAATGCAGATATCCTAAGAGTACATAAGGTACGGGAACAAATTTAATGGTCCACATGATGCTCCATTCGCTCAATGCCTTGATCTAGGTTGGGTTGTCATAGGCAATGTTTGTGTAAGGGAAATGAAGGTGCCTACGAAGATTGCTTCCTACAAAACACATATCTTGCCAAATGGTCGCAATACCTATCTTGATCCGTGCCCACACCATTACAGAGTGAAGGAGAAATTGAACAGCAACGAATGTCAACATGACGACCAAGATAAATGTCTTTCAGTCCTGGGATAACACATTTGGAGCCACAGTGTTCAATTCTACCAATGATGATAACAAACTAGCACTGGCAGGAGAAGATAGGGAATTTCTCAAGATGACGGATAAAGAATTCGCTCTGGATGATGCCAATAGCTGGGTAGCACCCTTACCCTTTCGTACACCTAGAGAAAAGCTACCTAACAATGTACAGCAAGCAACTGCTCGATTTGCCTCATTAAAGCGCAACTCGAAGAAGACAACCGAGGGGCGTGAAGAAGGTGAACCGGCACCATGCCAGCCGGAATTCAATGCTGGTCCTCGGAATCCGGAAATATTCCCATTCTGCGATGTATGCCAAGAAAGCCCTCTACAAGTGGAAGTACAAAGCCCCAGAAATAAAGATTGAAAGGAAGAAAAGAAGCAGGCTAAAGCTACCGTGTCAAAGACAGTCGGTGGGGATAAGAATGGCGGCATATGTGTAGTCAAATTGCATAAATTGCCTCACTATTATTCCACTGAAGCTGTTCCAAGGAAGCTGTTAAACCATGGCAAGAAGCTTTTCAGCCAGCACAAATGCAACCTGCGCTCCTCCATCACTCCTGGAACTGTACTTATTATTCTCAATGGACGCCACAGGGGGAAGCGTATGGTTTTTCTGAAGCCTTTCCACATACAGCCAGTTGGATTACAATTGTGTTGGTGGAAGTTTTGGCCTAGAGCTGCTTCCCCAGCACGAAGATGGGTTAACTTGTTAAACTACTCCTCACATCTGGAACTATGGCCTACGTTTAAGACTGCTGGCTTACTTACTGACTGTAAAGTTATATTGTTGAATGCTTTACCTTTTGTTTTTCAGGTCCGCATTGGGTTTCCAGGAGGACATTTAAAGTTATAGTGTTAGTTTATTTTGAAATCTAAAGATTTCAGACGGGGAGTGTCATGCCCCATGATTTAGGATTTATTGTATATTTTTCTGTTTTGTGTTGAATCTGCCTTTGCTGCTTACATGCTATTGCTTTCATAGCTATTTTGTCCCTTCTGGGTTTCCCTAGCTTTTCTGTATTCAGCTAGTTCACACCGCTCTGCTCAGTGTCTTGTTGTTAGTTACTTCCTGGCCACATAGCCATTCTGTGATCACTGCTGGACAAACTAAAGTCTTTTTACCTGCAAAGCTGTACACGAACAAGATTGTCAATCTGATCATTAAACTCTTCAACTGGATTCATCTTTCTATCTGCTGAACTTCATCGTGTGAGTACTGGTTAAATACAGACTTCAGCTAGTCTAAAGCACCCATGCCTCAGCTTTGCTTAGGGAAGCAGAATAATATCTCGCCCCTAACTGTATCTGCACAGACCCACCTTAATCTCCGCCATATTCGTTAACTAGGAGATGGTGAGATAATCCCTGCTCTATAAACCAAATCCTCGTTATGGGGGGGGGGTTTATCACTGGCAGCTCCACATTGGAGATCAGTCTGGAGCTGCACTTTCTCAATACAGAGGTAGAGGTGCAGGTTGCTCTATATTACGTCTTTCTGTACCATTAATAGAAATTTCAGGGGGATAAGAATTCCCTGGAGCGATACTTTAATCCGGCGTTCAGTAAACTGTATGTCAGGCAGATTCGAGGAGCAGTTTCCCTACTCTCCTGCATGGCTTATTGTAAATTGAATCTTTTTATTAAGTCAAAGTGTAAAAGGCGCAATTGTTCGTAGTGGCCTTTGGGAATGTGCCTGTATTTGAAGACCTACATGGGCTGTAGCAGAGTACCCTGTGTAGCCGCAGCGCCCAAGGAGTTAAAACCAGGTATGCTAATCGGGGAACTACAAAATCCCTCTGAGGGAGATTAGCACACCCCTCACAGGTGAGAGGCTAGAGGGAGACTGGAAGCCTGCCAGGGAGGCAGCAAAATCTGAACTGTGAGTTTGTTTAAAACAACCGTTTATGTTTTGAACTGTTAATACCACTGGAATCGGGGTAGCTGATCAGCGGGACAGTAAGGCTGGGTTCACACCTGGGCGTAGCGCTGCGTCGCGCAATGTGCGCGTTTTTTTTAGGCACGTTCGCGCATACAAAAAAAACGTGCATTGCAGCGCGTTCGTGGCTATGATATGGCCGCGAACCTGCTGCTGTATGCCCGAAAAGAAGCTCCCGAACTTCTTTGGACGTAGGGCGTTTATCAGCGCGTTCATGCGCGCTGAGAAACGGCCAGGTGTGACATGCCCACATAGGGAATCATGGGATTTCATTGTTTGAGCGTTTTACAGCGCGCAGGAGCGCGCTGTAAAACGCTTAGGTGTGAACCCAGCCTAAGGGAAATACTTGTGAGTTACTCTCCTATTACTGCAGGCATAACAAAACAAGGGTAAGGCCCATATGCAAATTAAGCATATTTTATTTTTGAACTATCCTGTTGCCTGAGGAGAAACTTGGTCGACCTATCACAGGGCCAACAAATAGAACATAAAAGGATAGACCCATCAATCAGTCACTCCCCATGTACCCACAATCCAAAGCTGTACACAAAGGTCGGAATGACGTCTGTGATGGAGCAAACACGGACCTCTGCCCTGCTGTGACATGCGGGCTGCTTTAAAATCTTTGGGCCTCGCCATACCAAGTATCAAAATACTCTAAAAAATGTTTAGAGAATCAAGACGTTGTGACATTGTGCAAAGTAGGTTTTTTAGTCCTTAGGATAAGAAAATGGGGCCAGACATATTTATAATACTTCATCCTGCACACCCCGGGTTCGTGCTGCACCTATACTTATATCCCACGTCTGCTGGCACTATACTACATCCCCATGAAGTGGGGGCAGTGGGTGAGTGCAGAGGTGGCCCTGTAATATGGCTTTCATCAAAGTCCTCCCATGGTTTCAGACACTCACTGACATCACACACAAATACACTCTTGCACATACACCTGAGCCGCGTTCAATACCTCAGCCGCTGCAAGTGCTAACTTAGCAACTTGCCGTTGAACGTCGTTCAACCGCTCAGCGCTCAGCAGTGCTAACCTAGCACTTGCAGCGACCCGAGGAGATGCTTCATGTTGCTGAGTGTGACGTATTAAAGATGGCCGCCGCCACGAAGCAAGTAACAATGCCGTACAGCAAGATGGCCGCCGCCACCAAGCAAGTAATAATTCCGTACAGCAATGTTAATTTTGAGGTTTTTGTTCACCCAAGCGCAAAATATTTATTTATTTCCCCCGGCACATAGACATATATTACAGCTCAATTTATATATTGTTTCAGAAGTAAACATAACGTTTATTTCATTAAAAACTATCATTTGTGGTGTGTGCTTACATAATGGAATTGTGCTGACTGCTTTTATTTATCATATTTTGTCTGAGTGATCCGAAAAACAATCTGAATTTTTCATTAAGAAATCGTCGGCCATTTTAGATTCAAAATTCGCATCCAAAGCGTTCAATGACCCTGCTGCAGCAAACTGAATTGCTGCGCGGCAGCAATTCAGCAGCTGCTAAGGTATTGAACGGGCCTCACGATACCAAGAGAGCCCTGCGAGCCTCCATTACATTAACATTTTTAATTCCGTAACCAGGGGGACTTTACATGTACCTGCCCCCTAAGGCAGGGGTCAGCAACCTTGACCTTTTTTGTATGTTTTTAAACTACATTTCCCGTGAGCCTCATTGAACATAAAGGTACATGACCACTTACATAAGCTGTAACTAGGTTACTTGTAAATATTTTTTTTATTTTAAAATTGTTGAAGAATTAAAGATGGACACACAGGTCCAGCAAACAGTACACTTTCAAATATAACACAGAAAGGGGACAAGCAGGTCCAACAGAAAATGCAGAAGTGCAGGTTCTGGTTAAATACCACAGGAGTATCTCATAGAAAAATCTTGAGCAAAAATGGCAAAACCCAATGCGTATCTGCACAAAGAAATGTGTGACGTAAAACAAGGGGATGGACGTACTGCAAGAGTGGGGAAAATTCTCAACGAACGAGGAGTGTGCAGACCAAGGGGGACCTCAAAGGTAGTTTAGGGTAGGGATGGTGAAGTGTCTGCACGGGTCTGGTTCAAGCCCAAGAGGGATTTAAAAATAGTAGACGTGGGCACCAGGAGCCTCGCGATCAAACAACTGGGTATCAAGAGAGCTGGTCAGAGGCTGACATATAGAGATGTTCAACCCCAATCCCTCTAGACTGTTAGCTCCTATGAGCAGGGCCCTCTACACCTCTTGTTTCCATTGTAGTACAGAAACTGCTCGGGATCCTTGGTTCCAGCCAAACAACACCGGTCTTCCAGGGAAGAAACAGCCGCAGACTTGAAGCTTGTGCAAATGGGAGGCCTTTTATTCCAGCAGACAGAAGCAAACACCACACTTGGCTTTGGAATCACTATTGCAGGTGATTTCAGAAAAACTACAAAAGAAAACCTCAAAACCATAATCGAATAAACAAAAAAAAAACACTGCATCTGTTTAGAAGTGCTATTGCTCCACACGCTGCTCTGAGCCGTCTGATTAAACACACTTCTATCTAGCAGTCAGCAGCCTGGGACTTTACCTGTGGCTTTAAGTGATTAATTGGCAACACGTGTGTGAGAGGGTCGAGGCTGTGCAGGATTCTGGGTCCTATATACCTTCCCTCAATTACTCTCCCAGACATCCTGTTGCCCAGCCCCTGCACACCGTCTCACCATCTTATGTCCGTTTATATGTATTTCGTTCCCGTTTGGTTATTGTAAAGTACTGCGAAAACTGTTGGCGCTATATAAATTATGAAAATAATAATTGAGCGGAGCTCCTCCATATGGCAGAACCAGACCAAGAGGAGCGGGTGGGATTCCTGTGCCCAGTAAAGAGGGACCAGACCTTTTAGCAACATTAAGGATCCAGATCAAGATGAATTTTTTTTATTTAAGTGGCAGGGGATATCAACCAATTCACAGGCAATATGGTGCAGTCAAGACCAGTACCGTTGGACCATGGGACAGTCCCACCAAATATGTAACATTGACCCAATTGCCCTGTGGCATGGCTAATAGTCTGCAGCTAGCAAGGGAGAAAAAGCATGGAGACGAAGGGGCATACAATACCACAACGATGATAACTTGTATGTTGGTTCTAAGATCGCACATGTCTTCTCCTTGCTCATACTGTATGTGAAAGTGCAACCCAACTTCGTTTCCGATTTACCCATAAATGAGAGGGTTCGCCAGAGTCTTCTTCTTGGAGCAAGCGATTATAGGAGTATAGGGCTGAAACGACTAATCGATAATGAGAATAGTTGACAACTATTCTCATTATCAATTTGATCGGTTGTCGATTTTTAATCAATATTTTTTTTGTGTACAGCACACATTTGGAGTCAGACTCAGCTTCGGAGCTGATTGGAGAAGACGCGTCGCAGCTTTACTTGGTATGATTTAGTTCTAGGGTTATGTCAGACATAACCCAGATTGTTTTTATTCCGTATACAACTGTAGTAGTGTTATGGTACAAACCCTGGGGATGGACACATGTACCTCTGGTCTTTCATCCTTTATTTGAAGCCTGTGTCACCACCTCAACCTGTCTGCCATCCTCTCTTTTGGTCTGGACCTGCCATTCTCTCCCTTTTGCTTTGGTCCCTTCCTACAAACTCCCTCCCACACTCCGGTCCGGTCATTTGCCCAAACCCGCTCCCTCTCACACTTTCCACCTCTGGACCCTCCTCCCACTCCCAATTATTGTAAAATTACACTCTACGCACCCCGACCACTTTAGCTTATTAAAGTGGTCCGGATGCGTGGAGTGCCCCCTTCTCATCCTGCTTTCGTGCTGACATCATCATGTCTGCGTGCTCGTAGCAGCATTCGTT
The DNA here is from genome assembly GCA_009667805.1 of Leptobrachium leishanense. Classification (NCBI taxonomy): domain Eukaryota; kingdom Metazoa; phylum Chordata; class Amphibia; order Anura; family Megophryidae; genus Leptobrachium; species Leptobrachium leishanense. The sequence goes on along the minus strand of CM019072.1, from coordinate 119,609,105 downwards.
TGGGGAGAAAGCAGACATGGGTTTATGTTTATGCAGAATCAATTATCCCACAAGACACGGAGGCTCTTATGATGCTATCTTTCCTTTACTTAGCCGATAGCAGCAAAGAACGATCTCAAATACCACAACAAAAGTATTTAGAGAGAAAAAAATACGTTTTAACAATATATAACTATAACACATAATGATACAGTCCAACTCCTTAAATCCTCCGTCTGCCACTAGCCTGTCTTTTCTTTGCTGCTCGCCGATGAGATGAGTATCTAGCAGCAAATTGCCATTATTATTATATTTGAACAATTTAAATACTTTGTGTTTAATATATATAGTTATATGTGTATATACAGTATATTTATATACTTGTTGTGTTTAACCCCTTAGTGACCGGGCGGTTTTACACAAATCCGTCCGTTCGTGACCGCAGCTGTTTTTATGTTTCTGCGCTCTTAGTGTTTACGTCAAATTTTCCTCTTACTCGTTTATGTAACCCACAGATATTTTACACTGTTTTTCTCGTCACTAAATGGACTTTATAAAGATACCATTTTTTTCATCATTTCATATAATTACTATAAAAATATGTGAAATATGACACAAAAATTGAAAAAACACCACTTTTTCGAACTTTGACCCCCAAAATTTCTTATGTATCAACAACCGTCAAAAAAAATTTAGTCCTTAGTAGTTTCTAAATTTAGTACTGAGTTTAGCAATACCCAATGTTTACATATTCCTCGCTTTTCCTTATTTTATGCAACAATAAGTGCAAGTAGCACTTTGCCATTTCCAAAGAGTTTATTTTCAAAACTAGTGATAGTGACATTGTAACACTGATATCTGTCACTAATTCCTGAATAACCCTCCACATATACCATTTTTTAAAGTACACAAATCAAGGTATTAAACTTGGGGTATTTTGACTCTTTCCATGCAAACCATTTTACCACAAATCTATGCCAAAGTTTGAGAAAAAAAAAAATTTTGGTGATTTTTTTTTTTTGAACGCAATTTAAGAATACATGTACTGTGAACTTTAAGGTTTACTGCCAAAAAGCACCCCAAAATATGTTCAGCAACATCTTCTGAGTAAATTGATACCACCCAAGTATAGGTATGTCGGGTCATTTGGGGGCTAAAAGGCCTTATTTGGGGGGTGCGCATTTCAGTTTTCCAACTGGAATTTTCACATTTCGTCATCATGCACCCATGTCCTATTTGGGACATTTTTGAAGCCGGCCAAAGTAATTTACCCCCATCAAACCATATATTTTTAGAAAGGGCACACCCTAGGGTGCTTCAAAGAGTTGTATTTTAACACTTTCCATGCACTAGCTCTTTGTCAACTTTCAGGTAGTCACTTTTTGTGTTATTTTTTCACACACATTGTACTTTAGGCATGAATTGTCAAATCCAGTTATGGGTTACTGCCAAAAAACACCCCAAAATATGTTCAGCAACATCTTCTGAGTAAATTGATACCACCCATGTATAGGTATGTCGGGTCATTTGGGGGCTAAAAGGCCTTATTTGGGGGGTGCGCATTTCAGTTTTCCAACTTGGAATTTTCACATTTCGTCATCATGCACCCATGTCCTATTTGGGACATTTTTGAAGCCGGCAAAGTAATTTACCCCCATCAAACCATATATTTTTAGAAAGGGCACACCCTAGGGTGCTTCAAAGAGTTGTATTTTAACACTTTCCATGCACTAGCTCTTTGTCAATCTTTCAGGTAGTCACTTTTTGTGTTATTTTTTCACACACATTGTACTTTAGGCATGAATTGTCAAATCCAGTTATGGGTTACTGCCAAAAAACACCCCAAACTATGTTCAGCAACATCTTCTGAGTAAATTGATACCACCCATGTATAGGTATGTCGGGTCATTTGGGGGCTAAAAGGCCTTATTTGGGGGGTGCGCATTTCAGTTTTCCAACTTGGAATTTTCACATTTCGTCATCATGCACCCATGTCCTATTTGGGACATTTTTGAAGCCGGCCAAAGTAATTTACCCCCATCAAACCATATATTTTTAGAAAGGGCACACCCTAGGGTGCTTCAAAGAGTTGTATTTTAACACTTTCCATGCACTAGCTCTTTGTCAATCTTTCAGGTAGTCACTTTTTGTGTTATTTTTTCACACACATTGTACTTTAGGCATGAATTGTCAAATCCAGTTATGGGTTACTGCCAAAAAACACCCCAAAATATGTTCAGCAACATCTTCTGAGTAAATTGATACCACCCATGTATAGGTATGTCGGCTCATTTGGGGGCTAAAAGGCCTTATTTGGGGGGTGCGCATTTCAGTTTTCCAACTTGGAATTTTCACATTTCGTCATCATGCACCCATGTCCTATTTGGGACATTTTTGAAGCCGGCCAAAGTAATTTACCCCCATCAAACCATATATTTTTAGAAAGGGCACACCCTAGGGTGCTTCAAAGAGTTGTATTTTAACACTTTCCATGCACTAGCTCTTTGTCAAACTTTCAGGTAGTCACTTTTTGTGTTATTTTTTCACACACATTGTACTTTAGGCATGAATTGTCAAATCCAGTTATGGGTTACTGCCAAAAAACACCCCAAAATATGTTCAGCAACATCTTCTGAGTAAATTGATACCACCCATATATAGATTTTTCTGTTGTTTTTGGGGTGCTACGCCAATCTTTGACATGTGCTTGTCAATTTTCTAATTTGACATACAGTATCTTCTTTGCTTATCTTCTTTTTAGGGGCCTTTTTACATACCCCAGTTTTATGAACGTGCATATATTTGGTAAGCTAACACCCCAAAGTATTGTAAATGGAGTGTTTTATGCTATGGATGCATCCGTTTGCTCCAAACAAATTAGATACTGTTTGGTGATCATTTTTCATTTTCACACCCACATCAGTTTTGGACTGTGATTTAGGAGACACTGTTGTTTTTACTGCATGAAAACTCTCCAGGTTGTTTTCTGCAAGGTCTCCTGAGTACACCCATGCCCCCCATGCATAGGTTTGCCAGGATTTTGGGAAGGTTCAAATACAATTTTTATGACTTTGTCATTGGAGTTGAAATTGAGATTATTTCTTCAGCTAGGCCTAGCTTTGGTTTTGGGTCTACCGCATACCCCAGTTTGAATTATTGCCAGAAAATTGTTTATATTGTTATGTTGACACCCCAAGGTATTGCATATGGAGTGCTTTGATGCCATGGATGCAACGGTTTTAGCCCAAAACATTTGAGAAGGTGTGTGGCGGTAATTTTTCAATTTTCAGATTTTTACGCCCACAGTAGTTTTGGACTGTGATTTAGCAGACACTGTTGTTTGTTACTGCATGAAAACTCTCCAGGTTGTTTTCTGCAAGATCTCCTGAGTACACCCATGCCCCCCATGCCTAGGTTTGCCAGGATTTTGGGAAGGTTCAAATACAATTTTTATGACTTTGTCATTAGAGTTGAAATTGAGATTATTTCTTCAGCTAGGCCTATCTTTGGTTTTGGGTCTACCGCATACCCCAGTTTGAATTATTGCCAGAAAATTGTTTATATTTGTTATGTTGACACCCCAAGGTATTGCATATGGAGTGCTTTGATGCCATGGATGCAACGGTTTTAGCCCAAAACATTTGGCAACAAGGTGTGTGGCGGTAATTTTTCAAATTTCAGATTTTTACGCCCACAGTAGTTTTGGACTGTGATTTAGGCTAGGGTCAGACGAGCGTAGTGTTCACGTCCGTGATCGCGCCTAAAAGTACGTCCGTGATAGCATGACATAAAGTCCAATGGAGCCCGACACACGAAGTACGTCCGCACTGAACTGCGGACGCACAACGGCCGCGGCCCACGGACGCAAGGCAGGCAAGAACGTAGAACCGGTAGAACGGCCGCACAAAGTGCGCTGCGTCCGCAACGTCTGCATAGCTTTGTGTGTGAGTGATGGAACGTGGTCAGACGGACTGCATTTATACGTCCTGCATTTTTCACGGACAAAATGGTTTTGCAATTGAATTTATTGTCCCTCCTACATCTGTCAAAAAATAAATGTCAGTGAAAAAACGGACTGTGTGACCACTACTGCGTCTTCCGTACTGACGATGTCCGTACTGCACGGACGTACAGTCCGTAGAAATCACGCTCGTCTGACCCTAGCCTTAGCAGACACTGTTGTTTGTTACTGCATGAAAACTCTCCAGGTTGTTTTCTGCAAGATCTCCTGAGTACACCCATGCCCCCCATGCATAGGTGTGCAAAGATTTTGGCAAAATACAGCACCAATTGTAGAACATAAAAATGTACGAATAAAATGTAAAAGTCTGGTGCCTGTCAAACTGGGGATGCTCTCTAGGGGAGCACAGGCTGTTGTCACTGAAGTGCATGAAACGCAAAATGTTTTCATACCTTCTACGTGACATTGATTGGAGGTAAATGGGGGTAGAGCAGATGGGGCTACTGCTCCAGCAGGAGCGAATTGAGGGCTTCTTTATGATGCCCTCAGCATAGTAAGTGCCCAGAATTTCAGAAATTCTGGCACATCAGCGGGGTCCATTGCTGCCTTGCCAAGTAGGAGTCTGGCTTCGCAGCACAATGCTGATGGGCATACAGATTTGATTGGGCCACGATGTGGCCCAACAAATCATCCCCCATAAACACCTGCAAAAACTGTGTGGCGGTAAATCCTGCAACATCAATATTGATGCCAGGATTTGCCGTGAAAGGAGGGATATCTGGCCTCTGGCGATGAGGCACTACCCACTCCTCAGCTGGAGCTGTGCGTCTCCTGCTGGCAGGTGGTGACCCAGGATCTGCATCAGAAACATCACTAGATACATCAGCCAGCATAGATAATGTATCTAGCGACGCCTCTGAGCAGTTAGCGGGGTCGAAATGAGGGTCTGAGTCTGACGCAGATGCCTCAGATTCTGACGCCAGGATGGCATATGCCTCCTCGGCGCTGTACACCCTCTCAGACATTATATATAATAGATTATAAAATTATAATTATTATATATATATAAGCGGATTGTTGGTTCTTAGAAGAACCGTTGGGTTTCACAAGAAAATACAAATAAACACCTAAATCTCTCTAAATCCCTCTAAACCTGCCTCAATTCTTCTAAATCTCCCTAAAATCTCTCTAAATCTGCCTCAATTTTTCTAATCTCACTAAATCTCACTAAAATCTCTAACCTGTCAAATCTGATCTCTCTCTCTCGCTCACCAAAAACAACAAGTGAGGAGAGGGAGGGAGAATCACAGAGGTCAGAGCCAATATTTACAAAATATTGGCCTGACCTGACAAATTAGAAATTTTATTTTGATTTTTTCTAACTTCTGATTGGATGTTGCTAGCCTGCCTCTCTGATGAGGCAGGCTAGGAACATCCCACTCAGCCCCAAGATGACCCTGCCCTTAGAACCCTAACCCTACCCCTACCCTGCCTTGCCCTAACCCTACCCCTAACCCTACCCCTAACCCACCCCTAACCCTACCCCTACCCCTAACCCTACCCCTAACCCTAACCCTAACCCTACCCCTAACCCTACCCCTAACCCTACCCCTACCCCTAACCCTACCCCTACCTACCCCTACCCTACCCCTACCCCTAACCCTAACCCTACCCCTAACCCTACCCCTAACTGTCAGTTTATTTTATTTATTTTTCTTTTTTTACACTTTTTTTTAACTTTTTTTTTACACTTTTTTTTTCTCTGCTGGGTGCCTTGATCCCTCGAGGCACCCAGCAGAGCACCTGATCACTGAAGTGATCGATTTTGTACTGAGTGCCACGATACCTCGTGGCACTCAGTACTTCCTGCCGCTACCGGAAGTGATCGCTCGGGGGAGCGATCACGGACGGACCGGCGGCAGGTAAGTATATTACAAGGATGCCTCGATGTCGAGGCATCCTTGTAATATGCTCAGAGCAGCTGGAAGCGATCCGATCGCTTCCAGCGCTCTGTAGAAGTGCCGGGCACCTCTCCGGTGCAACCGGATGTAGATCGCTCCCGGGGAGCGATCACATGGTGCCCCGGCACTTCTAACGGCCATTGCACGGATGCCTGGACTCCCAGGCAGCTTGCAATGGCGTTTGAGCTGCTGGAAGCGATCCGATCGCTTCCAGCAGCTCAAAAACGGCAGGACGTACCATGTACGTCAGCGGGTCTAAGAGAGACCCGCTGCAATGACGTACATGGTACGTCCGAGGTCCTTAAGGGGTTAAACATATGTGCATGTTTTACTGTGGTTGTAGTATTTTCATGGGAGAGTCATTTTTTTTTCCACAATTCTTTTTATTCACAGCGGTTGGTGAATTGGGGAGAATTTTATTTATATCATTGTGTTTTCACTAGACTCTTGGTTATGTTCCTTCCAGAGGGATGACTCGTCTCTCCGGCGGGTTCTGTGAAGATTTGCCGCCTCCCTCGCAACTGTTGTTGAGGAGAGGCGCGGCTTCGCGCCACTGCCTGAGGTAAAGCTCGTGGCAGCTTGCGCATGCGCGGTGCGCCGCGGCTTGTTACCTCAGGGAATCCTAACTGAATTGCAAGTCTTTTTTGTTCCTTCATAAACTAATAAGTGCTTAGTTTCCCAATTAATTATTCTGTCTAATCCTAATGTCCCATCCACCCCAGGTGCCTTAATATCGGCACCTCTTTCTAATAACCCGGCAGACGCCTTTGTGTCTGCGTTTTCCTCAAAAATGTAAAATACTTTAGAGCAGGGCTCAAAATTTCAATTCCCATGCTACTAGCCAGACCTTAAGAGTTACTCGCCACCAGTTGCCCCACCTACCCTGCCCTAAACTCCGCCCCTAAACACGCCTTTTTAAATTATCATATGAAATTACACTTAAACGTATTCGAATAAAGTTAAAAAAATAAATAACATTGAAACTCAGGCACCAGACCCAGACAAGTAGTATCATACATTAAGTACAGAATCCTTTCCAACAGTTTTTAGGACCAAATTAATTTGGGGTTTATGCATCCAATATATCAAGTGGAACCTTATACTCCTATTGATAACCTGGCATATGAATAATGGAAGTTCGAAGACTTAGAAGTTAGAAGTTAGAATGAAAGTCAGTTTTCCCCCTTGGATGCTTATACAGATGAATCTATTAATATTCGTATGCGATACTTCCATCCCCATTTTTTCCTTTTTTTTTTTTGCTCCTTCCGTATCACCCATCTTTCTTTATAGATTTATTTTGCACTTCCGGCACGCTGACAGCTTGGCAGCTGTTTATGTTCACTTAGTTTACACCAGGGCTGGGGAACCTTTTTTTTCTGCCAAGGACCCCCTTTAATTCATTTCTCCCTCCATTTAATTAATTTATTTTTCCCAATTCATTTCTCTCCCCCATTTAATATCTCTCTCTCCCCCATTTAATATCTCTCTCCCCCCATTTAATATCTCTCCCCCCATTTAATATCTCTCTCCCCCCCATTTAATATCTCTCTCTCCCCCATTTAATATCTCTCTCCCCATTTAATATCTCTCTCCCCCATTTAATATCTCTCTCCCCCATTTAATATCTCTCCCCCCATTTAATATCTCTCTCCCCCCATTTAATATCTCTCTCTCCCCCATTTAATATCTCTCTCCCCCCATTTAATATCTCTCTCCCCCCCATTTAATATCTCTCTCTCCCCCATTTAATATCTCTCTCCCCCCATTTAATATCTCTCTCCCCATTTAATATCTCTCTCCCCCCATTTAATATCTCTCCCCCCATTTAATATCTCTCTCCCCCCCATTTAATATCTCTCTCTCTCCCCATTTAATATTCTCTCCCCCCATTTAATATCTCTCTCCCCCATTTAATATCTCTCTCCCCCCATTTAATATCTCTCTCCCCCATTTTAATATTCTCTCCCCCCATTTATATCTCTCTCCCCCATTTAATATCTCTCTCCCCCCATTTTAATATATCTCTCCCCATTTAATATTCTCTCCCCCCATTTATATCTCTCTCCCCCCATTTAATATCTCTCTCCCCCCATTTAATATCTCTCCCCCATTTAATTCTCTCTCCCCCCATTTAATATCTCTCTCTCTCCCCATTTAATATTTCTCTCCCCCATTTAACCCTTTCGCTGCTGAGGCATTTCCCGCCTCTGTGCTGAGGTCATTTTTACCGGTTTTGCTCATCATGTTTAAACGTGTTTTGAAGGCTTATTTTAGTATATGACCCAGACATATTATATATCGTTCTTTCCGTCAGACTCGGCAGATTCATAATATGTCATTATTTTATGTATACGTCACGACCTGTCTGTATATTATAACAAAAAATGCAATAAAATATGAATTTTCAACGTGTAAAGTGTTTTTTTTTCACATTTTAACATGCGAGCAATTGCGGTTATATTTTGTATGGGGTGCGCTTGTTAAAAAAATTAGAGATGGGGTCTCGTTACATTTTTTTTGGGGAAAATTACGCGATTTCTAACAAACGCACCGCATACAAAAATCGTTAGTGCAGCATCATTGTTCACATTATAATTGAAATGGTAACAATATTGCTGCATTAACGAACCAAAAAAAAAAGAAAAAAAAACTTGTTTATTTTTTTATTTTTTTTAAAAAACTTTTTTCATAGTCATGTTTGGTATTGTTGGAACGGCCATGCTCTGGCCGATCCAACAATATCAAACATTAACCCCTAACTGCCACGGATCGGGAGATAGGGGGTTCATTGGAACTCCCTATCTCCACCATTGGTGCAGTTAGGGATTAACTCCAAGACTGGCGTCATCGTGCTATGCACGATGACGTCAGTCCTCAGGGGCCATTCCCGGAAGCTTGGCCGACATCCAAGATGTCGGCCAGCTCCGGGAAAGGATCACGAACTGGCGCTTTTCGGCACCGATTCGTGATCCGGCCCCCATGGGGTTAATTCCAGGTACCGTTAGGAAGGGCCTGCACCCCGGCGATCGGGAGGGAGAGAGGTCCGATCACATGCGGGGGGCGCCTGAATTAGATGTCATCGCGCCGCCGCGATGACATATAATTGTGCCAGCGGCGGTTCCGGGTGCTGGGCTGACATCGAGGCTGTCAGCCCGCACCGGGGGGCACAGCGATCGGCTGGAATCCAGCCGATTGCTGGCCCCAAAGGGAGGACGCGCTCAGCGCGTCCTCCGCAAGGAACGCTACCTGCGGCAGGACGTGCTGAGCGTGTCCTCCGCAGCGAAGGAGTTAATATCTCTCTCCCCCATTTAATATTTCTCTCCCCCATTTAATATTTCTCTCCCCCATTTAAATAGAGACAGACTTTAAATGGAGACAGGGAGAGAGAGACAGACTTTAAAGTCTGTCTCTCCATTTAAAGTCTCTCTCCCCCTGTCTCTATTTAAAGTCTGTCTCAACCCCCCCCCCTTATTAGATCACGGGAGTAGGGATTATCCCTGCTTCCCTCACTCCCTGAGGCACGCCGGATCCAGGGGCAGAGCCAGCGTGAAGCGAGGTCCTGGCAAGTAAAGTCCCCGTCCCAGCACCTCTACTCTCCCCTGTCATACACACTGTGAGAGGGAGGGAACCAGGCATCCCAGCGTCTCCCCAGGCAGCCCACTCCGGCCACTCGCAAAGGGAGGGAGTGATTCAGCAGCCCTGTCCCAGCACCCCCCCCCACTGAGAGTCAGACTCTGGAAGGGATTGCTGCCTTCTCCCCTGGGGAAAGATCCGATTGCCGGAGACATGTCCTGAGCATGTCGCCGGCCTTAAGAAAAAAAAAAACAACAAAAAGACGTCCGCCGCCTGGATACGCAGCACAGGCAGCACGATATAATTTATCATGCTGCCTGTGTGTGCATTCCCACTCGCCCTCGCATTATTTCCACTCGCAAAATGCGAGTTTGTGAGTGGAAATTTTGAGGGTTGCTTTAGAGTATTGGAGAGTCGTTCTGCTAGGAGATCCTCAATAATTTCTCAAGCATCGGATAGATTCCTCTCTATTGCCTCCCATCGGGAGGACGAGGTCTCTGGGACTTCAAATGAGGGAGGTGAGCAACTCCCTAAAAAATGCTCTCATAAAAGGCGTATATACGCTAATACACAAAAGGAATCCCCACAGCACTCCACTGTGGCCCGAAAAAGAGGCCGTTTAACATCGGCCACCACTAAAAGAAAGTGGAACCGCGCTAAATGCGCTAAAGATACTGACCGCTCCTCTGAATTTTCTAGTGAGACAGTGTCAGATTCAGAGGAGAGTTCTGACCCTGACTATGATCCAGAGGCATCTCTGATTTGAGTCAGACACGGTGTCTTCCTCTGAATCTAATGAGGTTAAGCAACCGGTTGTAGACCCGGTAGATGCACTGGGAAACTCTGTTTGTCCCTGAACAGCTCAAGCACCCGCGATCTGCGGAGTGGACACCAATAGACCACGTTGCAAAATATATTGAACAGCGCATTCGCATGCCGATGGACAAAAAGACTAGAAATAATCTGAGGGCTGAGTGCCCAACCCCAACTTTGGCACATAATTTACATTTAACCCCGGAATTAAATCCGAAGATAATCAATATTTTACAAGGGTCAAATTGGACCCCTAAAACAAGGGGTAGAGGCCACCTTAAAGGTGTGCCAAGATAAATTATTTGATTTATTGGGTCCATTGACTAAATTAATGGACTCAGTCGAACGAGCTCTTCTCACAAATGAGAAACCAGACCTATTTGTTTTTTTTTTTAAAATTCTTTATTTAAGATTAAACATAACAGCAATAGCAAGAAATCTATTGAACTTATAGGCCTCACAGGGCCAATGTAATAAAGCTGCAAGGAGATATGCTGGGAAGCAAACACTATTGTAAAAAGCAAGTGAATCAGCCAGGAGAACAGTCATGAACATCGCTACCACAATTGCAGGGGTCTGCCAATATCCAAAACAAAATGGGGGAAAGAGATTGGGAGGGGGGAGGGGGGAGAGAGGGGGAGGAGATAGAAATTAAAAAAAAAAAAAAAAAAAAAATTCCTGAAGGCCTCCACCAAAGTGGAAGAAATGGGAAAGGTAGCCCCCAAAGGGAAATATGGGACACCGCGGCTCACCCCTACAACCCCGGAGGGGAATAGAGGGCCGGTGGGAAACCATAGGGCACAGGTCAACGGGGGGGCCAAGGGACAGAAAGAGCCTAGGTACCCGTCCTACGGCACACCCCCGATCGAACCTTACCTTCGATCCCAAAAAAAAAAAGGGGTGGGGAGGGAGGGGCAAAAGTGTTATCAGGTCAGAAAATACTCCGGGACGATATCGAGAAAACCAGACCTATTTGAGTACAGGCGCTGGATTCAACGACTAGTTTGCGTATTCGGAAACGTTAATACTTCATTATCTAGCGAAAGGAGGCATTCTATCCTCCTTAAAATTTACCCTAAAGTGACCACTTTAGCGACTTATGAACCAGGCCCTAGTGCTGAGGGCATGTTATTTGGCGACAGCATCTTTTAACCCTTTCACTGCGGAGGACGTGTGGGGAACGTCCTCATTGACTCCTAAGGAAAGATGGGGTGGAGATAGGGGGTTCCTTTGAACCTTGATATATCCCGACTGTTGGCAGCTAGCAGGGTCATGTTTGATACCATTAGAAAGGCCAGATCATGGCCTTTCCAATGATACCAAACATGACCATGTTTAAAGTAAAGAAAAAAAATAATAAAAATAATAATAAAAAAAGAAAAACGTTTTTTTAAGACGGGAAATAGCTCAGCAGTGAAGGGGTTAAGGAGATGACAAGGACCCCTTATACTCTGTCAACGGTTGGTAAGGTAAAGGCCAACATTCGAAAGGCTTTCCCGAATTGGGTTTTCGACAGGGCCGGGAAAAGCAGGGGCCGTTTTCCCGGCCGTTACGCCTCAAGAGGTTCTTTTATCAAGAGGTCCCAAAAAACCCCACCTTTTTTTCCACAAAGGTCCAGACCTCAACGGCATCGAGGTTACAGAGGTCCTATGAGATCAGGATCTTTTGGGGAGTATGTGTTCACACCTACATTCTTCCACACGAGGTGGGGGGCAGAACATCAAGTTTTTTTCAAACCTTTGCAGCTAGTCACGTCAGACCCATGGGTTCTTCAGACAATACGGGGTTTCAGGATAGATTTCACCTCACACCCTATACAAGATATATTTCCAGGAATAATGGTACTGTCCGAAAAGGACAGAGCGGTTACTTCACTAGAAGTGAAAGACTTATTCAGAAAAAATGCAATAGAAAAAGTGGTACCTCACAGAGAGCTTTTCCTCAGCAATATATTTCTGGTAAAAAAGAAAGACGGAAGTTTCACTCCGGTAATAAATTTAAAATATCTCTACGAATATGCTGTGTACAATCACTTCAAAATGGAAGGCATTCCATCATTAACTCCACAAGATTGGTTGGTCAAAATAGACCTAAAAGATGCCTACTTGACAATTCCGATAAAGGCTTCAAGCAGGGATTTTCTTCAGTGCCTCTGGGAGGGAACCCTTTGGAGATTCAAGTCCCTTCCTTTCGGTCTGTCATCCGCCCCTTGGTGTTTCACCAAGTTAATGAGACCAGTGGCGGCATTCCTCCGCGGCAGGGGAGTATATCTGGTAATTTACCTGGACGATATTGTCCTCCTGGCGGAGGATCCAAAATTATTAATGGTCCACAGGGATTGGATGGTGAATCTGTTATCCAATTTGGGTTTCTTAATAAATTTCAAGAAGTCGATGCGCACACCAACACAATCCATCGAATTTCTGGGTTTCACCGTAGATTAGGTAGAGATGTCTCTCTTTGCCGTTTAACCAAGGTTCGGCTGATTCACAAGGAGATCAGACGTCTTCTATCTACACAGGAGTTTCCCCTGAGATGGTTGGCTCGCCTGCTAGGACTTCTCAGCAATACAAGCGGTCTTTCCTGAAACCGCTGTATTATCGGGCCCTTCAACGTCTGAAGGCACGATACCTGAGGAAGGGGTGGCTTTATCCGGATTGCATCTCTTTGGACGACGAGTCGATGGAAGAGATGCAATGGTGGCTAAACCATTTAGAATCATGGAATGGAAGAGCCATCATCCATCCATCTCCAGAGTTAACTATAGAGTCAGACGTCCAGCAGATCTGGGTGGGGCGCTCGATGCGGTTCGCTATCCACAGGCGGCAGATGGGATTCGGCAGAGATGGAGTTACACATAAACTGTCTGGAACTCCTCGCTGGTTTGTTTGCTATTCAGAGCTTTATCAAACACTACCAGGCGAGTTCCATTCTATTTAATGGACAATTTATCCGCAGTGCGGTATATCAACCAACTGGGAGGTCCCAGGTCCAGACAGTTGGCGGAGACAGGCAAAAACCCCAAAAGGATTTCGCTATCGGTTCAGGCCCAATATATTCCAGGCCTCAGCAATGTTGTGGCGGACTGGAACTCAAGATATCTGATAGATTTCAGCGATTGGAGATTGGATAACTGGGTGTTTTCCGCTTTGTCATTCCTCTGGGGTCCTTTCTCTATAGATTTTTTGCGTCACGCCTCAATGCCCTTCTTCCAGATTATTACAGTTGGAGACCAGATCCCATGGCTCTGGCTACAGATGCTCTGGTTCAGACCTGGCCTCTAGGGACTCTTTACACGTTTCCTCCGTTTTCCCTCATTCTAACAATAATACGGTTAATACTATCACAGTCAGCTACAGTAGTGCTCATAACACCACTCTGTAGGTCTCAACCATGGTTCCCACGACTTCTGGAGCTGGTTGTAGACATTCCCAGGTTGATTCGAGTCACCGCCTCCACCCTGTGGGACCCAGAGGGAACACTTCAGAATCTCGTGAGTCCGCACTCAATGTGGTTAGTAGCGTGGAAAGTTTCAGGGGTCACTGGTCTTCCTTCGAGGTTTCGAAGGCAACTGCCTCCTTATTGTCAAGCTCATGGGCACCATCTACTAGAAGGAGATATAGATCAGCATGGAACACATGGGTTTCTTGGTGTGTGGAACGGCAGGTTGATCCCGTATCGGCTCCTTTGAGTAATTTGTTAGATTTCTTCACTTGTCTATTTGAGGATGGGAAAGCGTATCGCACCATCAATAACTTCAGGTCAGCGATATCTGCTTCGCATCAAGGTTTTAACGGGGTTCCTGCAGGAAAACATCTGATTGTATGTAGGTTGTTAAAGGGTATACGATGTAAAAGACCTCCTCATCCTCGTTATTCTAATACCTGGGATGTTAATGTGTTTAGTTTGTTGGATGGGTGGCCTGATAATGAAGTTTTGTCCATTAAACAAATTTCAGCAAAATTGGCCATTTTACTTTGTTTGATCTCCTGCAAAAGAGTTTCAGACGTTCGGGCTCTGGATTTAGGGGGTAGATGTTTTTCCCCCACGGGAGTGAAATTTCTGATTTCTAATAGGACAAAAACTTCATTGTCAGAGGTTTTCTACCCAGAGTTCCCACAGCGCCCTAGTTTGTGCCCGGTGCGTTGTTTAAAAGAATATGAAAGAGTTACTGCCCCTAACAGGTCACTTCAATCTCTACGTTTATTTATTTCTTTACGTAAACCATATAAATCTGTAACTTCCACCACACTCGCTAGGTGGGTTAAATGGATCATGTCGGAAGCTGGTGTGGACGTCTCCGTGTTTGGAGCTCATTCTTCCCGGAGCGCTTCTGCTTCCGGAGCTTTTTCCCGTGGATGTCGTCTTGAGGACATCTTAAAAACACAGCAGACTGGTCCAGAGAATCCACCTCTAGGGAGTTTTATTTTAAACCAGTGTCTCACATGTCACATTCACTAGTTAAGCTTTGAACTAGCATAATAAGAGCCTCCATGTCTTGTGGGATAATTCCCAGATTCCCCTATTATCATGACGGGGAATCATAATTCTAATAAAGACACGGAGGCGAGTATTATCCCGGCCAAATGTTAGTGTTTTTTCCCACCCTGATATCTGAGGATAATGTTAAATGTTCAATAGGTTATAGATCGGTCGATCATTATCTTTACATTTTTTAAGTAAGCTCTGTTGACCTTTAACATGTTGCTTTCTCTGACCGCTTGAGTGTTATGTTGGAATTTTCTCGGACGCTTTGGACTTCGTGTTGGAGGTTTTTCATGAAAAAACTGTCACGGTGGGTCAGGGGATGGGGCGCCTGGCAGCAGCTTCCTCGCTGCTCGCTGGCCAGGCGCCGAATGTTAACGCTTCCGGGTGCGCTCACGTGGGACGCCGAGGGGCGGGGCCTGGCGTTATGACGCGGACCCGCCGGGTTTAAAACCCAGTATCACCATTACACCGGTGCCCTGACGTGGTATTCACCTCCCGCAGAGCTCTTGTGTATTTGGCTATCTCCTGTGTATAACCCTTGGCATTGGCAAACGAATCCTCCTGTGTATTACCCTTGGCATTGGCAAACAAATCCTCCTGTGTATGACCCTTGGCATTGGCAAACGAACCCTCCTGTGTATGACCCTTGGCATTGGCAAACGAACCCTCCTGTGTATGACCCTTGGCATTGGCAAACGAACCCTCCTGTGTATGACCCTTGGCATTGGCAAACGAACCCTCCTGTGTATGACCCTTGGCATTGGCAAACGAACCCTCCTGTGTATGACCCTTGCATTGGCAAACGAACCCTCCTGTGTATGACCCTTGGCATTGGCAAACGAACCCTCCTGTGTATGACTCTTGGCATTGGCAAACGAACCCTCCTGTGTATAACCCCTGGTATTGGCATTTACTCTGCTCTAGGTTCTGCCCTTAACGTTGGTACCGAGGTCAGTCTATGTGGCACCCTAAGCACGCATCAGATTACCTCTGCTATTACTAAAGTCCTAGGGAGGACTTGTGATCTGTTCTGTACCCCTGTCTGGTGTTTCCCTTTCTTTATCTGTTACCTGCTTCATTGTCTATATAGCTTTGCCGACCATTCAAGGATCGGAAGAGTAGAAAGGGAGCTACATAAAGAGATCAATATCTTGGTAGTCAGAAGGATTCGTGACAATACTCTATTCCATACCTCTGTCTGGTGTTACCCCTTGTTTATCTATTGTCTGGTTAATTGTCTTCCTAGTTTTGCCGACCATTCAAGGATCGGAAGGGTAGAGAGCGGTCTGCGTAAAGGGACCACTCTTTTGGTAATCAGAGGGATCCGTGACAAAAACAAAGCTCTAACGATGTTCAAGAAGAAGTTTATTACGGCTCGCATCAGAAAAGAGGAGGAGCTAGTGGCGGTCTGAGGATTTAAGGAGTTGGACTGTACCATTATATGTTATGGTTATATATCGTTAAAAAAAATAATTTCTCTAAATACTTTTGTTGTGGTATTTGAGAGATTGTTCTTTGCTGCTATCGGCTAAGTAAAGGAAAGATGGCATAATACTCGCCTCCGTGTCTTTATTATAATTAGGGTTCCCCGTCATGATAATAGGGGAAGGAATCCTCACTGTGGCCAGGTGCTTGTGTACCTTTTTGTGTGCGAAAAGTATGCAATGTGCATATGTACCTACGAACGTTATGTACACTGCACATGAAAAAAAAACAGGAGGGGGCAGGGGTTGAATTTTTTTAATGTTCCTTTTTATGTAAAAAATAAATTTATTTTTAATCCGATGAATCGATTATAGAAATGTTCGTTGCAGCTATATTGGTGTATCTAGATTACTTGTGCGTTACAAACGACAAAACCACCTTCTAAAACACATGCTGCCGTTTCTTTGTTTTTTCTTTGTTGAAGTAATTGCATCTAAGATCGAAAAATTCAAATTTAGGGGTTTTATCTGTTTCATTCTGTAGATTGTTTTTCTCCCATGATGCAACATTTACCCAAATTTATGCAAATTTTTTACTTGTGCTTTCTTATACAGTATTTAACAGTTAATGAGGTGAAGGCGGGCATGTTTAGATAAGGCAGCAGGGGGTTTATTGTGCTGTCAAGGCTACCAAAGTATGAGATGACAGCTGAATTAGATAAAACAGTGAGTTAAGATTTCTAATCTCCCCCTGGTGATGTCCTTTGACTCACCTCATTGTATTGTGTGGGATGTAGTCGCGTCTGACCCATTCACTCTGTTCTGTGGCCAAAACCACACAGTGAGGAGCAAGTGATGGAAAGATACAACACAACAATGTATGCACCCAGTGACACAGAGGAAAATATTTTCTTAACTAAACATACAAGAGAAAACCAAACCACACGTAAGATATCAGCAACATCAAATACACACACACTAATGACATTTCATTTTTTGGGTGGTAGTGCTCCTTTAAGTAGCGGAGCATCAAGGGAGATGTAGTTTCAAAACCTCTGGTATACCAAGGTTGCTGACTCCTGCCCTTAGGCTTCGTTAACGCTAAGGCCTTGTCTGCACTAGTAAAGCCATCATATAACAAAAAGTATAATCCAATCCATATAATCCAAAAAGTGACGGGAGAAGCTTTTACTGTTGCTGCGGATTTTAGTTTTGTGAAATGCCATCATTTGTTGGCTCTTTAAAACTGGTGATTTTTTTTTTTTCTCTCCGGTATTTGCAGCGCAGGTAGATTTGTGAATTACCCCTTCAGTGTCTGATCCAGCACTCAACAGAACCGGAACCAAAGACCAGGCCGCCAAAATGCCTTTTAAAGTAAAGTCTATGGCTACAAGAGAGCAGAAAGTGTTATATGTATGTGGACACATTGTAACAACATGCACATCAAGCTTTACAATCTGCAAACCCAGGAGACCCAGTGCTAAGAGCAATTGCTGCACCACCTGAATGAAGAAAAGTGACCTGTGAAGGTGGATGTTGCTGTAGGATAGGACAGGCATCAGGAGAGTGGACTGGAGCATCAACAGGGAAAAATATGATTTCCCTGCAAGGGGCAAATCTGCCCTGGAGGTGCGTGTGTGTGTGTTGAGAGGAAGAGGTTTATGGAATCTCCTGATCCAAATACATTTCCTGAATTCTCACCTGCCTTCAGCCATTCATCTCTGCTCCTTGTTATTAAATGCAGCCATTGCCTATACACACCCCGTACTAATGATCAGTGATATTGTGTGACCGTTTGAGAAGGAGCACAAGGAAAAGACCACATAACTAATCACCATCTCCAGAATTATTACACTGTTAATGGAAAGACGCTACAATATGCGGCATCCAGAGACCGCTTTAATGAGACAAAGATCTCCACGCTCAGAAAAGCTCTGCTTTATTGCTAAGCAAGATTATTTTTTTTTTTTAATTGGATTAATTGTAATGAATATGATGAGCAAGAAAGCCCTGCTCGCTTTTCCACAAACCTCCCACTGGATGTCGCTGCTGTTGCAGATTTGCATTTCCTCAGGATTCCTCACTGACGCCTCAGAGCCTGCAGAGATACCATGAACCCCGCTCTAAATCCAACTCTGCCGATCAGCTAACGGCTTCTTATTCAGGTGCCTGAATGCAGCTACCGCCCTACTAACATGGAAAGGAAAGTTTCCAAAGACTGGGGGTGTCATTCGGTAACTGTCGGGGTTTAACATATTTTAATACATTGGAGTAAATCACTGATGTTTGACGAACATTAAATCCAAATAGCATCTGCCGGCTGGGTGGAGTGGAGGTAACATCACTGCTCTGCGTGGAGAGAGACTGTGGAGTCATGGGTTCGATCCCAGCCAGAGCACCTCTCCAGTAAGTGTCCTTGGCAAGACCCCTAACGGTACATACTCGCCACCCAGGACATACTGAAAACCAGAGAAATCTCAATGTATCCTTCCTGCTAAAATCCTTTCACAAAAAAAAAAATAGCGTCAGGAGAGGTTTCACAGCGCGACTTCTCCTGCTGCTCTTTAGATTTACCATTTGTGAAATTCTGCCGTTTTCCCAAGAGTTGCAGCACTGATAATTTTCACCAATGTTTGCAGCGTCTGCAAACACCAGTAGCAGCTGAATACTCCCCTCAGTACCAAAAACTCTGGACAGTCCTACATCCTAACAATACCTGGATGTATCTCCTAACCAAGAGGAAACATTAACAATGTCGACCTATTCATACAGCACGTTACTGGCAAATGATGAAAAATATGTAATTATAACATGTTTTCATAATGTCAGCTGCTGCAGCACTCGGGGGGATGAGTAACGTCCCATCTCGTTTTCATGTTTACTGCCCTGCGCCTGGTCATGAGTCCTAACAGGTTGACATCTCTGTGTGTAGACATGTGAAGAGGACCGGAGGGGATATCGCCTTCGACTTCCAGCTCTCTGACGGCTCTCCAGCCGCCTCGTGGGAATTCTGACTGCTCATCCTTCCTGGATCTGTATTCATTGTGCATGTCACTGTCAACACAACCCTGCTACTCCACGCTAATGAGTCCCCAGTATGATAGTGCTAATACACACAACATAACACTTAGGCTAGGGTCAGACAAACTCATTTTTTGCATCGTCCGTAAAAAAAGTGCGTCCGAACGCATGGACGTACTTTTTCACGGAATACGCAATAGCGGTCATATGATGCGCAATTTCGGCCGTGATTTCATATGGATCCAAACCAGGAAACTTTGGGTGTCTGGACGTTATGTTGGCCGGACATGAGCAGCGTCTGACGTCTCCTAATCACGCACACACGCCGCTATGCGGACGCAGCGCTCTGTACGTCAGTACTAGCGGTTCGACATTCTTGCAAAAATGCGTTTTTTTGCCGTACTTCGTGTGTGGGCCTGCATTGGACGTCATTTGCTGCTACCACGGCCGTAATAAAGTGCGGCTAAACGCACGTTCGCACTGCGTTCGTCTGACCCCAGCCTTAACCCATTCCTCACAATGAAGTGTATCCAGTGATATTTAGACCAGAAACCACTTTTCATTCACCCCGGGGGGGGGGGGGACACGTTTCCAGATCTTTTTGTTGTTAGCGTTCCTTTCCTTCCTCTCCAAAGCTGCGCAATACTTTCACGGCCGATTCCACAGACTTTAGGAATCCTGACAATCACACATGGCTCTTGGTCTGTCCGGGAACCAGAGGAAATATCACCTATGCTCAAAATCCTATAAACCTGGAAGAGAGATTTTTGGTCTACTTTAGTCACCATTGAAGTAGACCAAATATATATATAATTTAGTTTTTTGTAGGTGTATAGGATTTTGAGCGTAGGTGATACGTCTTCTGCTTGTTGCACACAGTGTAGCTGTCTGCAAGTGTCTCTGCAGCCGACCTGGTAGGGAATAGGTGCAAAAGTGTTTTTTTCTGCATATACAGTTGTGTTCAAAATTATTCAACCCCCACTGAAATTGAGTGTTTCGGCCAGTTTGACATTGATTTTGATCATTCCGTCATCTTGCTTACAATTAAATCAAAGAGGCACGTGTAGGTCAGACAGATATAACATAACATTTATAATGAAATAAGCACAAATGTCTTTTCTGTGCTCACATCATTATCAGTTTTATTCAACCCCCAAGTGACATTCAATCTTAGTACAACATCCTTTTACAGTTATAACAGCTTTTAAACGTGAAGCATAGCTTGACACAAGTGTCTTGCAGCGATCTACGGGTATCTTCACCCATTCGTCATGGGCAAAAGCCTCCAGTTCAGTCACATTCTTAGGCTTGCGCACTGCAACTGCTTTCTTTAAGTCCCACCAGAGGTTCTCAATCGGATTTAAGTCAGGTGACTGCGATGGCCACTCCAAAATGTTCCAGCCTTTAATCTGCAACCATGCTCTAGTGGACTTGGAGGTATGCTTGGGATCATTGTCCTGTTGAAAGGTCCAACGTCTCCCAAGCCTCAGGTTTGTGACGGACTGCATCACATTGTCATCCAATATCTCCTGGTACTGAAGAGAATTCATGGTACCTTGCACACGCTGAAGCTTCCCTGTACCTGCAGAAGCAAAACAGCCCCAAAGCATGATTGACCCCCCGCCATGCTTCACAGTAGGCAAGGTGTTCTTTTCTTCCTCCTCCAAACATAGCGTTGATCCATGGGCCCAAACAGTTCTAATTTTGTTTCATCAGTCCACATGACTTTTGGCATACTGCAGTCGACTCTTCTTATTCTTTGGAGACAGCAAGCGGGTGCGCCTGGGAGTTCTGGCATGGAGGCTTTCATTACGCAGTGTGCGCCGTATTGTCTGAGCTGAAACTTCAGTACCCACATCTGACAAATCTTTTCTCAGTTCCTCAGCAGTCACACGGGGACTTTTCTCCACTCTACGCTTCAGGTAGCGCACAGCAGTCGAAGTCAGCATCTTCTTTCTGCCACGACCAGGTAGCGTTTCAACAGTGCCCTTTGTCTTGAATTTGCGAATGATGCTTCCTATGGTCTCTCTTGGTATGTTTAACATCTTTGCAATCTTCTTATAGCCATTGCCCTTCCTGTGAAGAGTAATCACCTCTTCTCTTGTCTTCCTGGACCATTCTCTTGACTTCACCATGTTTGTAACCACACCAGTAAATGTCTAGAAGGAGCTGAGTATCACAGTCATTTTAAAGCTGCCTAATTGGTGCTTATTATGCTTTATTGCTGCTCCGTGACATCCACAGGTGTTTTCAATACCTGATTGAAAACACTTGAATGAACCTCTGTTCTTCAGAGTGGTAGTCTTTAAGGGGTTGAATAATTGTGTCAATGAAGAATTCACAAAAGAAACATTTACTACTGTATTACAAAACCAATTGATGTCATTTTAGTTGCATATGGTTCTTTAAAAAGTCCTTGTAGGATTTCATTCTGAATACAATTACAAATGTCCCTAAAACCCTTTACAGCATTGGGGGTTGAATAATTTTGAACACAACTGTATGTATATTTTGTGGTATCTCCAGCCAGGTAATTGCTGCTGCCTCTTTCCGTATTTTCTTTTTTAATCCCAAAGTGGAAACGTTTCTGGTGAGGGTATAAATATAAACCCACCAGTCTCTCTTGGCTGAGAAGCAGCATGAGAATATGTGGTTACTTAGGACCCACCTGACCCGAGGTGCCGTGACGTGGCAGGTGGGCTTACACTTTAATGGCCATTCAAGTAAATCAAAACCTCTGTTTTCTTACGCATGGAACTACAGTGGTGAGCGCAAATGTCAACCTTTTTTTCTTGTTATGTTTTATACATAGGTGGACTGGATACTTCTGGTTTCCGCAGCCGCCCTGGTAGGGAATAGGCATGAAACAGTTTTTTCTGCATAAGAGATTTTTGGTCTTCTTTAATCGCCATAGAAGTAGACCAAATATTTTTTGTTTTTAATTTTTTGTAGGTTTATAAGATTTTGAGTGTAGGTGATACATCTTCTGCTTGTTGTATACTGTGTAGCTGTCTGCTAGTGTTACTGTGCTGGTCCCATGTGTGATGGGATTTGTGCACATAACTCTTTCATCTGTTGTGTCCATGAACCAGGACTCTACAATAGGCATCCATGGGCAGAGCAGAGAATCAAAGCATTGTAAGATACAAATACACAGAAGAAAGGCATGCACACATGCACCTCTGCCTTCATGAGCATGTTGGCTTTGCACACAAATACAAATTCGTACACACAGCTCAGTGAATTTATTATCAATTCTGCACTTATTGTTGCATAAATAAAGGTTATCAGAGATCATGTCCTAAAAAAAAGTGTGGGAACTCGCCAAGATTACTGTCCCCTAATTATCATTGATCATCTCACACTTGGGTGCTCCTGAGGAGCAGGAGCGAAACGCGTGTTGGATGCGAGTCTTTCGATACATTAGCCTGAAATTAATAATCTAATTACGTATGCGCGCAGTCCACCTTTCAGTATTATTATATCCATTATAATGGGCTTTGTGGCTCTGTATTGGTAAATGTTTAATGTTAGAAGGTTGATATTGGGGTGTTGTCTCCTCCTTTTTATATGGTTACAGGTACATTGGGCTATATTGTTACTGCACATGCCATAGTTTTTCCAGTGTTATGTTTTCTCTTTTGTTGTTTTGATATTTTAGATTTTAAAAACCTCTACCTATTTCTAATGGTTTAGATTTCTTTATTTATAAATAATTTTACCAGGAAAGATGCGTTGAGATTTCTCTCGTTTTCAAGTATGCCGTGGGTTCAAGAACATTGAATTTGTACAATTATAGGCATTTATACGGCACCAGTATATTCCGTAGCGCTGTACGATGGGGGAGCACAAACATGAGACGTATACAGTATGATAAATGAGGAAAATAAAACCCTGCCCGTAGGATAACTGTCTAGCTAATACAGCACTTTAAATAAAGTGCTCAGACAGACATCCCGTGAGCTTACAATCTAAGGGACTGGGGTAAGTGAAAACAATTGGGAGCAGAGGGAGGGTGAAGCTGGTTGTCAGAAAGAATTTAGCAGGGCTTGCATGAGAAGGACCAGAAGCTAGGGCAGGGGCGTACTGACCCATCGGGCACTCGGGCACTGCCCGCAGGTCAGTGGGGGCCCGGTTTTGAAAGGGATGTTCCGGCCACGGCGGCGCACTAACAAACCGCCTCGTCCGCGGCGCTGCAGCGTGCCTTCCTGGGCCCCACGTGCACCCTGCATTGATGCCACCCCCTCACATGATGCACGTGCGCGGGTCAGTCACAAGGGGCCCCACTAACTCCTATTGCCCGGGGGCCGCATTACTTGTCAGTCCGCCCCTGAGCTAGGGCTTAGTAATAGTAATTGGAGAGAGAAGTGGAGACAGCAGGAAAGGAGACCTGAAATTAGGGACCGGGCCTGGGTGGGAGATTGGATGGGGAGGGTGGGTGCTTCAGCAGAGTGAAGAAATGTGGTTCTATCTGTGTATGCTGGGAGGAGAGAGAGATTGAGATTTTGTAAAAGTGCCCAGATTATTAAAGAATTTACAACGTAGGAGCAGGGGGGGAGGGAGAAGCCGAGTGGGATATACTAAGTAAAAGAGAGGGAGATTTAAATGACCTCTAATCAGCCAGAAATTAATAAATGCACACATAGAATATAATTGCAAGAATAGAGCAGTCTGGAGAATCGTGTTGGACAGCATGTTGAATCTTGGACACCTTTATGCTGGTTTCTAGGAGCAGAGGGAAGAAATGCGGTTCTGTCTGTGTATGCTTTATGCTGGTTCCTGGGAGCAGAGGGATTTGTGGATTAGACTATTATTCTATTTAGAGTGGTGGTTCAGTGGACATGTTAAAGGTTTTGTGGTGTTGTGATTTGGGGGTTTCGTGTATTTTTGGTGGATATATCCAGTATATTATGATTTTAGTTTTTTTTTATAATAAAGGTTATATTTTATTAGGTCATTTGGATTACTATCCTTTTTGGGCCTTTTTTTGCTGTCTTTGTCTGGGGTTACTCCACTCCCACCCTGTTTATATTATTCCCAATGACCTTGTTTATAGGAGTTGGTTGTTTACAGGTGTTCTTGGATATAGTGTACCTCGCAGGTCCCTGTTGAGGTCTTAGTGAGGTGCTTAACACAAACACTCAAATCTGACATGTTTATGTATATGTGTGAATTTTAGCCAAAATATATGATAAATCATCTATTTGTGACTTAACAGGTAAACCTATGATTAAACACCTGAATACAAGCTTTATAGTGTGTGGGACCAATGGGAACTCCGTTGCCTATGCAAAATCGTGCAGGAACTGCGTTCCCACACATTCCACCTGGGCCTCATATTTGAGCGTTGTCTGAGGCCTTGCAAAATCTCGACCTGCCTCTGTGGGGCAGAAAGGTGTGGGGTGGATGACTATCCTGGTAATCCTGCCGTTGTATGACTTGATGTTGCTTTGTGTCTGTGTTCATATGAAAGGAACACATTTTACTCATTATTTACCATGGAATTGTTGTTGCAGGTTTTCACAGTCCAGATTTTTTCCCGGTATGTTGCACATTTCAGACTGGGTTTTTTGCCTTCTTTTGGATCAACAGCAGTAGGTTATGTGGGAGAGGCTGAACCTGATAGACGCATGTCTTTTTTCGGCCTATATAACTATGTAACCATAGGCGTGCGCACGGGGGGTGCCGGGTGTGCCTAGGCACACCCTAATCCCATCCACGGCACACTCTGGTGGTCTCCAATGCGATCTGTGCTTGCCGCGCAGAAAGCAAAGCATGTCCCTCACTGGATTCAGGCGCTCACTGACTGTGTCAGAGCAGAGCCGGCGCTCTGCTAACACGTCAGAGAGTGCCAGAGGACCGTGAGAAGACGGTGCTAAGCAGGTGAGAAGTGGAACCCTGCCCCACTCTGTAGCTGGCCTCGCTCTCCTTGCTTACTCCAGTCCGGCCTCTTTGGGTAGAGCGGGCAGAATTCTGTGGCCTCACATCACCACTGCAAGGAGATATGGGATAAAGAGTTGAGCAGGCAGCTTTAACACTGGCTGCTCTACTACTAAGCACTAACCAGCATGGCTGTGCGAAGGCTGGCCGCTGGACAGTGCGGCTACGTGCTTCACCCTGCTGACCACCTGCTGCTGGAGGCATACAGCCTCTGGAAGTGCTTCAGACCTCCCAGCAGAGAGCTACTTCCCCACCAACACTGTCAGCAGCTGGAGGTGAAAGAGCAGGGTCGTGGCGGGAGACATTGCTAGAGAATGGTCTCCTCTTTCCAGCAGCAGCATGGGGACAGTGCAGAGCCCTCAATCATATACTGCTGCACCCCCAGATTTGTTTTTATTTATTTTTTAATCTTCCCTTTTGTGTGCTCTGGTCCTGAAATAAGCAGAAACCTGCAGGGTGAGCTGGGGAAAGATTCAGCTCAAACAGGCACTGAACACTTAACTGTTTCCTTCCTGCCTCACCCTTCTTTAAATAGGGGGATGTTAATATATTGTAATGTTTAAAGAACCATTTGAGTACCAGCCTGGCACTGCCAGGGGTTTCCATCCTCTCCCTATATACACTACAGTATCTGCCATATTACACCTGGTACTTTCATTGATCTGTACAACACCACAGTATAGTGGCACTCCTACATCTTTCCTATTCAGCACAGCAGACTGTCAGCTTTATAGACAAGGATTTAGGTCCTGATGAAAGTTTTGTTATAAACTGAGACCTTGTCTATAAAGCTGACAGTCTGCTGTGCTGAATAGTAGAGAAAGATGTAGGAGTGCCACTATACTGTGGTGTTGTACAGATCAATGAAAGTACCAGGTGTAATATGGCAGATACTGTAGTGTATATAGGGGAGAGGATGGAAACCCCTGGCAGTGCCAGGCTGGTACTCAAATGGTTCTTTAAACATTACAATATATTAACATCCCCCTATTTAAAGAAGGGTGAGGCAGGAAGGAAACAGTTAAGTGTTCAGTGCCTGTTTGAGCTGAATCTTTCCCCAGCTCACCCTGCAGGTTTCTGCTTATTTCAGGACCAGAGCACACAAAAGGGAAGATTAAAAATAAATAAAAACAAATCTGGGTGGCAGCAGTATATGATTGAGGCTCTGCACTGTCCCCATGCTGCTGCTGGAAAGAGGAGACCATTCTCTAGCAATGTCTCCCGCCACGACCCTGCTCTTTCACCTCCAGCTGTAGTGTATATAGGGGAGAGGATGGAAACCCCTGGCAGTGCCAGGCTGGTACTCAAATGGTTTTGCTGTATGATATCCACGGCATATTTGGTGACCCTGTCAGCCCTACACTTTGTTTAATTTTTATCACTAAGTGTACTCTGTATTTTTGGCTCAAATCCCACTTTTCTGCTTTCCTTTCCTAATGTTTCCTCATTTAGAGGCCCCTCCATATATTCAGGGTGTGGTTGGGTTGTCTTTTTAGGGGTTCCTCCATATATTCAGGGTGTGCGGGTGTCTTTTAAGGTGCCCCTCCATATTTTCAGGGTGTGTGGGTGTCTTTTTAGGTACTTCTCCATATATTCAGGGTGTGTGGGTGTCTTTTTAGGTACTTCTCCATATATTCAGGGTGTGTGGGTGTCTTTTTAGGGACTTCTCCATATATTCAGGGTGTGTTGGTGTCTTTTTAGGGGCTCCTCCATATATTCAGGGTGTGTGGGTGTCCTTTTAGGTACTTCTCCATATATTCAGGGTGTGTGGGTGTCTTTTTAGGGACTTCTCCATATATTCAGGGTGTGTTGGTGTCTTTTTAGGGGCTCCTCCATATATTCAGGGTGTGTGGGTGTGTTTTTAGGGGTTCCTCCATATATTCAGGGTGTCTTTTTAGGGGTTCCTCCATATATTCAGGGGTGTGGGTGTCTTTTTAGGGATTCCTCCTTATATTCAGGGTGTGTGGGTGTCTTTTTAGGGATTCCTCCATATATTCAGGGTGTGCGGGTGTTTTTAGGGGCTCCTCCATATATTCAGGGTGTGTTTTTAGGGGTTCCTCCATATATTCAGGGTGTGCGGGTGTATTTTTAGGGGTTCCTCCATATATTCAGGGTGTGTGGGCATCTTTTTAGGGGTTCCTCCATATATTCAGGGTGTGTGGGTCTCTTTTTAGGGATTCCTCCATATATTCAGGGTGTGCGGGTGTTTTTAGGGGCTCCTCCATATATTCAGGGTGTGCGGGTGTATTTTTAGGGGTTCCTCCATATATTCAGGGTGTGTGGGTGTCTTTTTAGGGGTTCCTCCATATATTCAGGGTGTGTGGGTGTCTTTTTTAGGGGTTCCTCCATATATTCAGGGTGTGCGGGTGTTTTTTTAGGGGCTCCTCCATATATTCAGGGTGTGTGGGTGTGTTTTTAGGGATTCCTCCATATATTCAGGGTGTGTGGGTGTGTTTTTAGGGATTCCTCCATATATTCAGGGTGTGTGGGTGTGTTTTTAGGGGTTCCTCCATATATTCAGGGTGTGCGGGTGTCTTTTTAGGGGCTCCTCCATATATTCATGGTGTGTGGGTGTGTTTTTAGGAGTTCCTCAATATAC
Organism: Leptobrachium leishanense; assembly: GCA_009667805.1. Classification (NCBI taxonomy): domain Eukaryota; kingdom Metazoa; phylum Chordata; class Amphibia; order Anura; family Megophryidae; genus Leptobrachium; species Leptobrachium leishanense. Next base: position 119,581,343 of record CM019072.1, on the reverse strand, counting down.
TCAGGGTGTGCGGGTGTCTTTTTAGGGGTTCCTCCATATATTCAGGGTGTGTGGGTGTGTTTTTAGGGGCTCCTCCATATATTCAGGGTGTTCGGGTGTGTTTTGGGGTTCCTCCGTATATTCATGGTGTGTGGCGTCTTTTTAGGGGTTCCTCCATATATTTAGGGCGTGCGGGTGTCTTTTTAACAGCTCCTCCATATACTCATGGTTTGCAGGTGTCTTTTTAACAGCTTCACTAACCTCTGAATTGCCCTCAACAGTGAATTTCACCATATCTGCAATTTCCAGGCAATTCGTCTATTCGCTAAGCCAAATAATGGTCAATTTGCTGCAATTCGGAGGCACCGAAATTGTCCCATAGAAGACTAATGTGTCTTCTATTCACAGAATGCTGAATTGCACCGAAATGGGTGCGTGTGTATGTGTAAATATATATGTATATTATATATGTGCACACCCTAATGCAATAGGCTGCGCACGCCTATGTATGTAACTATGTAAGATCCTGTGATAATGCCCATCATGTGCCTCAGTAATGGAAGGTGAAGATGCCGCTTTTCTTCTCACGGTAAAACGCCATTCTGTTTTAGTTTAATCCTGAATCAAGTCCATTTGTGAATCCTTGGTCTCCTTGTCCCTGCCCTCCCCTGTCACCCGGCTGGGTGACAGGGTCCTACAAATTGTTCATGATACCAAAACACAATCCACTCCTTTCATTGGGATTCACTAATGCCATATCTCAGTGAAAAGGGTACATCTAAACTAGGACATTAATTGGGGTCCTGTGTCTTCACATTGTAATTGCTAAAAGGACAGAAAATGGTGCTCACAAAAATCTGTGAGGTTCCACTAAGTGAGGTGCACGTTGCTCTGAGGAGACTGATCCTCAATTGACTTCAGAAAAAAATTAAAGGGCCGGCACTCGTTTGCTCCAAGAACATGTCTTCTTAATGTATGGCGTCAACGTTTCGGTACCACCGTGCTTTTATCAAACTGATAATGCTGATTTCTAAGAGTGATTAAAGCCTGCTGGGGCTGAAACGTTGCTGGTGATGGCATTGACTCTGCAAATTAAAACCAGTTGTTGGAGAAAACGAGTGCCTGCTCATTCTTTTATTTATTCCTGCATCATGTGGATTGTAGTCTCCCTCCCTCAACTCCTCTGATAATGGAAATACACCATGCCAGTTCCGTTGTTTCCCTGGCATTACCCATAGATTGGGGTGACCCCAACATATCTATATTCTGAGTTTCTGACGTGCGCGCAGCACTTCAGATATAAAACCTTGTACGTTCAATTTACGATTTGAACAAAATCCAAAAACATGCCCTGAATTTAATAAATCTTTACTGTATGATGACGGTTATCAAGGGACCATGTATTACCTTATAAAAGAATGATGTTAACGTCTCACCTTGTCCATCTGCTGATATTCCACAACATGCAGCGTGCACTGCTGAGCTGTGGAATAAAATAGCAGCACCTGGGATACCACGACATGAACGCAAAAATCCCTACACCAGAAACCTATTACTGCCGGCAAGCACGGTTAATGTAACCCGTGCGGTCTGCCCCGACCTTCCCTGAATTATCGGAGTGTGAGTGGTCAGGCTTTCTATCTAGATAAAGAGAATATTGCCATTTAGGCTGGTGTCAGACGAGCACATTTCGTATGGACTGTGCGTCCGTGCAGTACGAACATACTTTCTGACTGACGACAAGGTAGTGGCCACACAGTCCGTTTTTTTCACCGACTTTTTTTTTGACGGATGTAGATGGAAAATAAATTAAAATGCAAAACCATTTTTCCGTCAAAAATGCTGGACGTATATATGCTGGACGTATAAATGCAGTCTGTCTGACCACGTTCCATCACTCACACACAAAGCTTTGCGGACGCAGCGCACTTTGTGCGGCCGTTCTAGGGGTTGTTCGTTCTTGCCTAACTTGTGTCCGTTTGACGCAGCCGTTGTGCGTCCGCAGTTCAGTACGGACGTACTTCGTGTGTGGGACTCCATTGGCCTTTATATCATGCTATCACTGACGTACTTTTGTGCGCTATCACAGACGTGAACGATGCGCTCGTCTGACAGGAGCCTTAAAGGGCATGAACCTGTGATCTGGGGTTCACGTTCCTGTCTTTACATGGAGTTCTACTAGGGGACAATCGAGTCGGTATAACCAATTCACTCCATTCATGGATCATGGTGTTGGAGCTCACCCCCATTCCCCCTTGAAATCGTAAAAATGACACGTAGACGCTTTATAAATAATTGCAATGTGTAATCCAAAACAACCGAGTACTTATAACAAAACACGTTTAAAGCACGGAGAGCCCTGCACAGAGGAGCTTGCAATCTAAGAGGGATCCTGGTCATCTATATCTGCATGATATATATATATATATATATCTCTCTTCAGTTCGGGTCGAATCTTTCCCAGTGTACAGCGCTGAGGATTATGTTGGTGCCTCATATATAAACCATGTTAGTTTTTGGAAATCCCACCATCTTGTGGTCTAGAAAGAGATGACGTTTCTGCCTGATCCACCGGGTGGTACTTGAGGAGCTCTTTCCTTTCCAGGGATTCATTTTAGATTTATTATACGCTCCAGAAACAAAACTCTCTGAAGTCCCGGCTCTTCTGTTACTAACCCGCAGGTCTGGGGGTTTTCTTCAGAGTTGTTTTATAAAGCATTGTCTGTGCCGTTTCCACGGATGTCTTCTGCTGCCTGGCTTCCGATGAATCTGTGATAATAACACACTGTTAGGAGCTCAGAGACTCCAGGAATATCCAATTTTCTCTGTTCTTCCAATAACATCCTACAGCAGCTTTATAGTCTCCAACCTGCTGGGCGTTTTATAGAAAAATCAGCATGTCTGGCTTCATAATGCAGCATCATATTCCCAGGCGTGATTACACCACTGGTCGTAATTAAGTTACAGGCTTCCGTATCCTGGAAATGCCCTTTTCTGATTAGATTCTGGATTAGGACGCCCAGATGATGCTGCATTAATTGCTTATTTCCAGATGCACAATCTGGGTCAGTTGGCGATAACAATGTAACCACATGGGCTCAGACGTGTGCAGAAAGGAGATATTACAACACGAGGGCCCCGGTCATTACCTTTCATAATCACGTAATGTACATTTACATAATGCATTTTCTCATGGAAAAAAATAACTTTTACTGCTTGTTTCGTCTCCATCAAATACAACTTGAAATCGTATTTCCATTGTGTTTGTTCTTTATTCATTCTGGGGCCTTTAACTGAAGTGGGAATAATAGAATAAACAGAATCATGCTGCACTTCATATATCATAATATCAGACTGTCTGCTGGTCTTCATCCATCACTTTTATTTCCTCTCTATCCAGCATCTGAATAAGGATTCTTCCGATTTCCTGTGTGTCCGGCATATAATCCTCCTTGTTTCTTGAATGTTTCAGTGTAACCATCCCTTCCATTGACAATACGCCCTGCATAAAATCATCCTTTTCCATTCCCCTTATATTTCCTCTGTAATTCTCCTTATCTCCTGTATATCTGCCGTGCAATTATTGTTCCCATTTCCTGTAACTTCCATCATACTTCCTGCATGTCCTCACTTAATAGGTTTCCCATTTCCTGTACTTGCTTTGCATCCATGGCTTCCATATTCTGTATAATTCTCATGTAGTCTTCTTATTTACCATACAGTGGGGCAAAAAACTTTTTAGTCGGCCACCAATTGTGCCGGTTCTCCCACTTAAAAAGATAAGAGAGGCCTGTAATTGTCATCACAGGTAACTTCAACTATGAGAGACAAAATGAGAAAAAAAAAATCCAGGAAATCACATTGTCTGATTTTTAAAGAATTTATTTGCAAATTCTGGTGGAAAATAAGTATTTGATCAATATCAAAAGTCCATCTCAATACTTTGTTATATATCCTTTGTTGGCAATGACAGAGGTCAACCGTTTCTGTAAGTCTTCACAAGGTCTTCACACACTGTTGCTGGTATTTTTGCCCATTCCTCCATGCAGATCTCCTCTAGAGCAGTGATGTTTTGGGGCTGTCGCTGGGTAACCCTGACCTTCAACTCCCTCCAAAGGTTTTCTACGGGGTTGAGATCTGGAGACTGGCTAGGGCACTCCAGGACCTTGATATGCTTCTTACAAAGCCACTCCTTCGTTGCCCGGGCAGTGTGTTTGGGATCATTGTCCTGCTGAAAGACCCAGCCACGTTTCATCTTCAATGCCCTTGCTGATGGAAGGAGGTTTTCACTCAAAATCTCACGATACATGGCCCCAATCATTCTTCCCTTTACACTGATCAGTCGTCCTGGTCCCTTTGCAGAAAAACAGCCACAAAGCATGATGTTTCCACCACCATGCTTCACAGTAGGTATGGTGTTCTTAGGATGCAACTCAGCATTCTCTCTCCTCCAAACACGACAAGTTGAGTTTTTACCAAAAAGTTCTACTTTGGTTTCATCTGACCATATGACATTCTCCCAATCCTCTTCTGGATCATCCAAATGCTCTCTAGCAAACTTCAGACGGGCCCGGACATGTACTGGCTTAAGCAGGGGGACACGTCTGGCACTGCAGGATTTGAGTCCCTGGCGGCGTAGTGTGTTACTGATGGTAGCATTTGTTACTTTGGTCCCAGCTCTCTGCAGGTCATTCACTAGGTCCCCCCGTGTGGTTCTGGGATTTTTGCTCACCGTTCTTGTGAACATTTTGACCCCACGGGGTAAGATCTTGCGTGGAGCCCCAGATGGATGGAGATTATCAGTGGTCTTGTATGTCTTGCATTTTCTAATGATTGCTCGCACAGTTGATTTCTTCACACCAAGCTGCTGCCTATTGCAGATTCAGTCTTCCCAGCCTGGTGCAGGGCTACAATTTTCTGGTGTCCCTCGACAGCTCTTTGGTCTTGACCATAGTGGAGTTTGGAGTGTGTCTGTTTGAGGTTGTGGACAGGTGTCTTTTATACTGATAACAAGTTCAAACAGGTGGCATTCATCCAGGTAACGAGTGGAGGACAGAGGAGCCTCTTAAAGAAGACGTTACAGCCAGTCTGTGAGAGACAGAAATCTTGCTTGTTTGTTCCTTACTGTAGGCGACCAAATACTTATTTTCCACCATAATTTGCAAATAAATTCTTTAAAAATCAGACAATGTGATCTCCTGGATTTTTTTCTCTCATTTTGTCTCTCATAGTTGAAGTTACCTGTGATGACAATTACAGGCCTCGCTCATCTTTTTAAGTGGGAGAACCGGCACTATTGGTGGCCGACTAAATACTTTTTTGCCCCACTGTATATCCTTCTGTTTTCCGCTTTCCCAGTTCCTATATATTCTCATGTACCCAATCATCTTCAACCTTATATGTTGCAATGTAATAATCTTTATCTTTTTCCAGCATTTCCCATGAAACTTTCCATTCAGTTTATCAAACATTCCCTTTATAATTATCCTTTCCTGTATATTCCTGCGCACTTGTCCTTTCTTGCATATTCCTGCATAATTGTCCTTTGCTGCAGATTGTGTCATGCCCCTGTCCATGGTGCCCACTGAAGGGTCTGTGATTTATCCTCACCCCCCGTACCCTAATCTGGGCCGGTTCCTCACCCCACTGTGATCAATGGACTTCACCATGTTTCTGTGTTGCTGGCTGACTCTCACCTGCTACCTGTTTGGAGCCAGCTTGCTATTTAAGGGAATCACACCTCCCTCCAGTCAGTCGCTCTGTCATTGAGTTTCAGTATAGGTCTTTGGAGGTGCTTCCTGTGTCCAGCTCCTGTCTGTTTAACCTGCCTTGTTCGATTTGTGTCCTGTTCTTGCTGTACTTTACCTGTGCTCAAAGAACCTGCTCTCTTGCTATCGATCCTGCACTGCGTAGCCCTCTGTCCCAGCCAGTGTAACAGAGACCTCACCTGCAGCATAACTCACCATCTCTGGCCACAAGATGTCCTGCATTACCTGTTCCGCCAAGTACAACACAGCGTGTCTCGCCATCCACAGACTGTTACCTGCTCCGTTCAACCCCAGCGATTGGGACTTATGTATTTGGGAACTTTGGGTCCCACCTTGGCGTATACCGGGTGTCACCCTGCCTGATCGTCCTTTCCTGCAAATTCCCCAGTGATTGTCCTTTCCTGCATATTCCCCGGTGATTGTCCTTTCCTGCATATTCCTCTGTGATCGTCCTTTCCTGCATATTCCTCTGTGATTGTCCTTTCCTGCATATTCCCCTGTGATTGTCCTTTCCTGCATATTCCCCTGTGATTGTCCTTTCCTGCATATTCCCCTGTGATTGTCCTTTCCTGCATATTCCCCTGTGATTGTCCTTTCCTGCACATTCCCCCTGCGATTGTCCTTTCCTGCATATTCCCCTGTGATTGTCCTTTTCCTGCATATTCCCCCTGCGATTGTCCTTTTCCTGCATATTCCCCTGTGATTGTCCTTTCCTGCATATTCCCCTGTGATTGTTCTTTTCTTGCATATTCCCCTGTGATTGTCCTTTCCTGCATATTCCCCTGTGATTGTCCTTTCCTGCATATTCCCCTGTGATTGTCCTTTCCTGCATATTCCCCTGTGATTGTCCTTTCCTGCATATTCCCCTGTGATTGTCCTTTCCTGCATATTCCCCTGCGATTGTCCTTTCCTGCATATTCCCCCTGCGATTGTCCTTTCCTGCATATTCCCAGGCGATCGTCCTTTCCTGACATAACTTTTTCATTGAATCCCCATCCTTAGAGGACCGCACAATACTTATTCCCCTGCTCTGGTTCGAGTCTGTCCCAAATGCTGCATCGCGTGGAGACACGGTCCCTTAAATCTCCAAATTCCTGCAATAATCATGACTCCACATGTTGGCGCCTGCTGATTCTGCCGCAGTCTTTATTTTAGATTTAAATCCAGGGGAAAATGCATGAAATTTCTGGCAACTTTAACCAACGTTTGAAAAATTCACATCGCTGAGAGTCGCCATCTGGGCACTTGTGTTTTATTAAGCGTCATACAGCTGTATAATATGACCCTAAAACTGTGTGTGTGTGTATATATATATATATTAGTGTGTACAAAGCACGTATTCCATATCCACTGGGGGAAGGCTCTGCGCCAAGGTTACATAAAACCCTCAGCATTCAATCAAATTACTTTAATGGCTCTAAGTGTTGGCTCAGCACCCGAAAGGTTAATGAAGTTTTCTCAAGCTGAGCAAAATGTAAAGAATTAAATTTGTTTTCCTAGTTATGGTGAAATTATAGTGCGCTTCCATCTGCCTGTAGATCTCCGCTCGGCAGCCTGTGATTGCTGTAATCCCAGGGAGATGTTTCTTTATACGACAATCTTTCACACTTCAGTGACAATTTGTATCTATTTTTTTTCCCCCAAATAAAATTTGCACCTTCTCTGTACGCCGGCTGCTTTCTTAGCGCGCCCAGCCGTGCAGGGAAATTCCAGCAATATATATATTTATATGTAGACGTGTTATTAGCGTTGATGGATGGAGTGAGTCCTAACACCGGCTCCCCGTGGGGTTCCTCGCAGATAGCTGGGATTAACAGTGCAAGAAGCCGCCCCTAAACAATTTAATGCTGGCTGGATGTAACGAGACCCCCCCCCCCCCATATCCAATACTTCATCTCATGGTACCTGGATGTGCAGTGAGCGCGGTGGGCATTTAATAGATCTGATGTTTATAAACAATAAAGCCGCAAACATCTGTGGGACCAGATCATTTTCCAGCAGCGCTTCGATCAGGCATAGACATTACTGATCAGTCTTCTCTGTAATTCTATACGTGACATACCCACGCCATGTGCAGGGATGTTACCGCCTCCCCATGATAATAATGGCTGAAGCTTTCTTTCAAATGCCCCCCCTCCCCCCCGTCTAATGACTTGCCAGCTATGAGTTAATGCCCCACTGGCCTCTTTACATCCAAAGTCAATGGCCGCCCGCATCTTCCTATAATTACTTTGATGGACAGAGCAACATTCTGCAAGGGGAATGCTACAAAATACACAGGAAAACTGACAGGAATTAATCCTTTCAGTGTGAAAAGCGCAGGATGGTTCTCGCTACATGAGCTCTGACACATTGTATCAGGGGTAAAACACTAAGCAAAAAAGAGAATTGAAGTCTGTAGAGGATAAAATGAGATGACCATAGCATAATACTGTTATTATGAGTAAGTATTTAGGCCCCTGCTAGGACCACACTTACAATAAGCAGACTTACTCATAATAACAGTATTATGCTATGGTCATCTCATTTTATCCTCTACAGACTTCAATTCTCTCTTTTTTGCTGTTTCATCCTGCCTAAGGAGGAGGCCGCTGTAGAAGTCTGAGGATACGTATTGCTTTTTTTATATACAAAAAACGTGCAGCACAGGTCTCTTCATCGAAAAGTTTTATTGACTGAATGCAACAGGTAAAAATGCAACGTTTCGGTCCTATAGGACCTTAATCATGATTTTTTTACCTGTTGCATTCAGTCAATAAAACTTTTCGATGAAGAGACATGTGCTGCATGTTTTTTGTGGATCTATGGATGTTCTTTGAGGTTGGGCGGACCTCGCTGACGTTTGCACCAGGGCGTTTTTCTACTAGCCTGAAGAAGCTCTCCCTTGGAAGGTACACCACGCTGTTTTGGTTTTGATATATATATATATATATATATATATATTTTAAAAATAATAATTCCTCTCCGGGAGCACAAATTTGTTGTAAAACACTAAGCGCCTATGTTTACTCACTGCAGCTATGTGCACCTCTACTGTCCAGAAAAGGTGAATTCAACACCTCCTTCAGCAGGTGCTGTTACAGCAAGCAACCGCGAACCACGATGCCATGACTATTTTGCCATAAATTGAGTAAACCTCTCCAGTCATCGCGGTTCTGTTGGTGTTAGTAATGCCAGTGAATATACAGGGTGTCCATAAAGTCTCTTTACAATTTCCAAAAATTTATTCCAAAGGCAAATTGTGACTATATTACTTACATATTTATTTTCTGTGTTAATCCGTATATTTGTGTTTTGTTTTTAATATCTTGCATTTATTACTTTGTATTTCTGTAACAACTGTAAAATTTCAATGTTCTTGAACCCAGGACATACTTGAAAACGAGAGAAATCTCAATGTATCCTTCCTGCTAAAATACTTTGCAAATAAATAAATAAATGAAACGACAGTTAAGTGAAAATTATTACAAAATGAGGCGTATATATTTAAGGTTTTTTTGCTTCATTTAATACACCTTTATGTTCAAGAGAAAGACTAATTAGGAATGAAGTGAGGTTTAAGAATTATCCCTGTATTACACAAGAGTGAAAGGGAGTGAGTTCCCTTTGTTCTATGGGATCAGGCATGGGCGCCTTTGTTTTATGAACTGAAACATGGCTCTTTGTGATTGGGCACAATGGGGAGATAAACAATGGAAAAGGAGGGGGAAGGGAGGATACAAGAGGCAGGGCGTTGGACATTTTTTGGTATTGCAGTAATTTTTCTTTTACGAAGAACTTCAGAGGCACAGCGGCGGCGAGCTCCATTTTGCCATCACCATCATCGTATGAAAACCAATGACTGGATAAGTATTACTTGCAGTATCAATCTGTTATGCATACTCTATTATCATAAGTCTGCTACATATATATTCCTAGTTCCATTATTTATTGGAAGGATAGAGGTGGGTTTCCCCTTGTATGGATTTGTAGGTTTATTTAGTGGATGCTTATTTATATTTGTTTCAATTTGCAATACTGTATTCCTTGTTCATTTGGTGTCGAGCTGCGTGATAGTAATTTCTAATGGGTTATTGTTCTGGGATAACTCTGCCAGAATTCAGTGATTTGTTGTTTTGTATGTTATTAGGGGCATTAGGATTTCCAGTAATTTTGCTTTGGCTGTCTGTGGACTGCTGTGCCTTATTAGTTTATGTGCTCAGTATAGCGCATGACTGACTGTCCAATTTTAGTATCATCCATGGCTGCAGCCAAAATCATAATAAGCAACCCATATAAACACCGTAAACAAACACAGGGCCTCCCTATACCACGCATGTGCCCTCACCATACACACAGAAGGAACTCACTATACATAGTGAAATCACACGTAGGACCTCGGTATAACACACAAAGTCACGCTAATGATGTAGCTATCATACACCCTGAAATCACAGAATTCCTCTCTATAACACACTGAAATCACTAATGTAGAATATCACTAAGATAAATAAAAAATAAAAATAAATTAATAATAATAATAAAAAAAAATATATATATATATATATAATAAACATAAAAATAAAATAAAAACTTGCTATAACACGCCGTAATCACACAATAGAAACACACAGAAACCTAGCCATAGCACACGGAGATCCCACAAGGACCTAGCCATAGCACACGGAGACAACACAAAGGGAATGTAATCACACATAGGAACTTGATATAACATACTGAATCACTGGACATTAGTCACTATAGCTCTATAGTGTGCCGAATGAGAAAAGCACCATACGTGCATTGCTGAGTAACACCTTTAGTGGATTCTCAAGCAGCTTCACGTGCTGGCCTTTTATGTGGGTTATGATTTACAGGGTTATTCAAAGAGCTGTGTGTTTTAAATAATGTTGGAGTAACCCCAAGGGCTAAGCAATAAGTTGATGAACAAATTAATTTATATACTGTATTTAAGTTCACTAAAGTGACACAGCAGCAATGTACAATCTTTTGTTTTGAGCACTTGCTACAGTTGAGTAAATAATTATTTAGAACGGTAACTTTGTCTTTATTGAGGGAGAGGAGAGACTTATTTCAGGAATAGAGGAAACATGTGCAGTAACTCACTCTTATTTCACACTTGTACCATCATCATAATAAAGCCTGGGAGTGGATAACTATTAAGTGTATTAATTCGGTGAATTTGAAGCTATGTTGATAATATACTATATGCGTCTGTGGGTAATCTATTGGGTTAAATACGCGCTAATTGACCCGTTCTAGTGATTTGCATTGTTAGCTAGAATATGCTCGTTGATATTTGCTTCACTTTGTAATACTTGATCAAACCTTATTACTTGTATAGTCTGTATGATCTTATAAACATAGGTAGTCAGTGACCGCATGGCTGGCAGCCATCTTAAACCTCAAAAAGTCACATGTGCTTCTGCCAATGAGGAAGTGCTGCAGCAGTAACTGTACAATCTGTTTAAGCTTACATTTGCGCAACTAAATCCAGATTGTTTCTGCCAGACTTATGAATATATAACAATTACTAACCAAATACACATCTAAATGTGTCTGTTATAACTTCTGAAGAGGCTTATCAACTAAACAGTGATTTGTATGTTAGCAAATGTTGTGTCCTTAGGTTAGTTCGGTTGGTTTAACTTCGGGTCTATAGATTAATATACTAAGCAAGAATCAGTTTTATTGTGGACGGAGGTTAAAGACTTTCACATGTGCAGCTTGGTTCTATTGATAAATGATTCCAGGGCTGAGGACTCATAAAATGGAGGACAATGCAGCCACTAATGTACAGAACATCCTTGCTCTTTCTCAACTCAAAATGGAGACGGCGTTATTTACATTTCGCAAAGGGACACACACATACAGAGGGGGAAGGTGCACAAACAATGGAGTCACTCGCAGATTGGAACAATGGATCAGATAACAGTGAGCTGGTGACCTTAGTTGCTGGTGGGAGGGGAGGGGCTGATGGAAGCATGTGAAAACAAAAGGAGTTCATTACTTACAGGGGGGTGTACACTATACAAAGACTGGATCCTAATACAGAGGTTACGCTATACAGAGGGAATACAATACTCTACATGATACACAGAGCAAGGGAATGTAAGGAAAATACATACAAATAAACATTGGGACGGCCGTTTCTTTGCAGAGGCAATAAATAGGGAAGATGTTTCTGTTAGCTACCATTCATTCAATCAGGTGGTGAATTTGGTAAGGGTAGCTGGCGAGGGGACAGAGTTAGCTAAGCTTGATCTAGAGGCAGCCTTCAGGCCGTACCGCTGTGTCCAGGGGGTTTTCTTTTAATGGGGTGTAAATTCGATGGGTAATTTTACATAGATATCTGTTTATCCATTGGGGTGGACAATATCCCATGCTCCCTTTTTAAAGGCTTCCTACTTTTTTGCATTGCTTGGTGGAGAAGAGAGCGGAGAGGAGACGTATAGTACATTACTTGGACGATTTCATGGTAACGAGTTCCAAAGGGACTGGAGAATGAGGTAGGATGGGGGGAGGGGGGGGGGTAACAATATAAGTTTAGTTGATCGGGGAGAATTGTAGGTCGTTTGGGGGGGGAATGGCCAGACATTAAGATCAAATGGTCTAGTGTAATTTCAAATGGTGAGCAGGCAAATGGCCAAGGAGTGGATTCAAAGAGGATGGGTGCAAAGCTTGGTGTTTCTGGAATTTTTTATTTTCCAATCGTCGGGGCAATACCACTGTGGGGGATAGAATTAAAAAATAAATAAATAAATAAAATAATAATAATAAAATAAAAAAAAAAAATTAAATAAAAAAATACATCCCTCTCCCCCCTTTTTTTTTTTGGGTCTGATATTCAAGGTGTGGTGCAAGTGCTGAATAGCATGTCTGCATCATCACTGCAGATTGTAGCCTGTGTCAGGTATTTGGTGTTATATGTTTGAAAAGCAATATTAATTTCACGGCAAATCACATTCCGGGGGTAAGGAAGGTGGTGGCGGATACATTGTCCAGTTTTAGGTAGGATGTGTTCCGACATTTGGCACCGAGAGGGGGGAAGGAAAAAAAATAAAAAAAAAATAATAATAATAAAAATAAAGTAATAAATAATCATAAAAAGAAAATGTCCAGGGTGAAGACTGCCCTCCGTTTCTTTGCCAGATGGGGAGCAGTTAGAGGGCATCAATGATTTGGTGAGGAGATTGTTGTTGCAGAAGACATGGGCACCGTAGAGCAAGCAGTGAAAGGGTTGGATCGAGTTTTAAAGGGACAGAGGAGGTAGGGCAGAATGTTGTTTTCAAAATAGCTACTGAAGTTCGGCGGTAACTCAATAAAGAAAGGACAGCTTGGAACTATTTAGTGGTATTTCATACTTTGCTCGGTTAAAGGAAGAGGAGGACTGGGCTAAACAATTCGTGGTTAGGAAGATCTTGACAGCAGAGTACAAGTAGGAGATAAGATGGAGCTGATAACAATCTTTGTAGGGCAGCATTTGTTTTAGTTTTACAGCTGCCCTAATGATTGAGGAAACAATTGCTCTAGGTGCCCATGGTGGGGAAGTATGCCCAGTGGTATGTATGAGGGGATACTTGGAGGCGACTCCTTCAAATGGTCGCATGTTCTGGGGGCACAAGGGTGGTACTAACTTGTCCGGGTATCAATTCAAAATGGTTCCGCAGCAGGCCACGGAGGGTCTTGGTTGAAAGGGGAGTTACATTTGCCCCCATTCTTTCAGGATAGCAGCTGCTAGTACTGAGGCAGATTGGGTTACCCAAAGGACCGAATTAAAAAGATGGGGAGATGGAAATGGGAAGCGTATAGGAGATATGTGAGGTCATTAAAGAAATGAAGGGAAATCTTATGGGGAATAATTGTTTTGTTTTAATAATAATAATTTGTTTCCTTGTTTCTTTTGGTTTCTTTTCAGTTCGGGTACACTGTGTGTGTGTGTGCATTACAGTTAATAGTTTACATTTTGGTTATTTGCAGGACGTGCAATGAGAGTGCGGATCCTGGGACACTCCTATGTGCACTGGATGGAGAGTCATGCTGCTGGCACCAAGAGAGGAGCGACCCCGGGGTGCAGCGTAATTGAAGTAGGGATTAGATGGATAGGGAAGCAAGGTAGGGGGTGGGGCAGTTATTGGGACTAGCAAAGACATCCAGGAGAAAGAGGGGTAAGCCAGATATTCTGGTACTACATTTAGGGGACAGCTAGAGAAGAGATAGGTATTGTGAGTGGTGAAATAGCGGCCTGGCACGTGGGGATGCAATGGTAGGGGGAGGGTCTGCAGGGTACGGGGTGAGTGTGGTTTCATATGGCCAAGCTCAGGTGCCTTCCTGGTTTGCAGATCCTCTCGGCCTGCTATTTGCGATATAAAGAGACCCCTGAGTAGACGCATGGTCACACTACTTAGCCACGTGGGGCCGCTATTTCTGGGCAATATGTGTGGTGCGTTGCATTTGCCGATTGATATCTGGCAATGGTTTTGGAGCACACCGAAATAGGAGCAAGAAGTGAGGAGTTCATTGAAGGAGTGATAAGGCTGGGAACACACTCTACATTGAAGGCGCAATAAGGAGCCTTTTGTGGGGTAAGAGGAAAGGTCACGGGTTTTTATTGGTGGCGGTAAAAAGAGGGTCCTCGTTTTTGGTGGCGGTGAAATAGGCGGCCTGGCACGTGGAGGGCGATAGTGGGGGGAGGGTCTGCAGGGTACGGGGTGAGTGTGGTTTCATACGGCCAAGCTCAGGTGCCTTCCTGGTTTGCAGATCCTCTCGGCCTGCTATCTGCCATAAAAATACACTGAGCAGACGTGTGGTCATCCTGCTTAGCCACGTGGGGCGCTATTTCTGGGCAATGCTTGTGGTGCATTGCAGTTGCCAGTGTTATCTGGTGAAGCGTATTTGGCATACGAGAATCGATAATAATAATTCTGCCTTAGAGGTAAAGAATTTGGCCTTAAGTAATAAAAGACGTGACCTTTTCAAAATGCCAATACTTTGTTGTGTTTTCATTTACGGGAAAAGGGAGGGGGGGGGCTTGGGGGGTTAGTAGGTTTAAGAAGGTAACTTACATGGGAGAAGTGTAAGAAGAGGATAGGGGTATAATTCTTAATGGGCTCCATTAGTTGTACGAGCACATCGAGACGGTACTGGATTTCTTGCCATGTTGGCTGTAGCTTCCCCTCATCAATGGTGGCATCAGTGATCCTCTGCTTTAGATTAGTGACGTCTCTTTGTACCTTCGTTCCATACACCATATCTTTAACATAACCCCATAGAAAGAAGTTGTTTTTCTTCGGCGAGACATCAATTACTTACCTTGAAAGGCAAATGTTTACCTTGACCTTTTGACAGAATACGCAGCACCACAACTACATGACCTTTAACCAACCATCATTTTCCAGCAAGATGGTGCACCACCACATTGGGGACGGCATGTTGGTGGCTTCCTAAATGAAACCTTTCCAGAGCGGTGGATTGGAAGGGGTGACCCAATTCCCTGACCACCTCGTTTACCAGATATCACCCCCTCCACTTCTTTCTATGGGGTTATGTTAAAGATATGGTGTATGGAATAAAGGGACGTCACTAATCTAAAGCAGAGGATCACTGATGCCACCATTGATGAGGGGAAGCTACAGCCAACATGGCAAGAAATCCAGTACCGTCTCGATGTGCTCGTACAACTAATGGTGCCCATATAAAGGTGTATTAAATGAGGGGAAAAAAACTTAAATCTATACGTCTCATTCTGTAATAATTTTCCCTTATCTGTCTTTTCATTTGCCTTTATAATAAAATTATGCAAATTGTAAAGAGACCTTATGGACACCCTGTATTTTGGTGATATTTTAAGATGTGAATCTTCATAGAGCTCCCATACAAACAATCGAGAAGACAGTGCTGGGCGACTTTGGCTGAAACATCGGTGGAAACTAAACTGGACAACTTCAGCAGAAACTACAGTAAATAGTACTGTGAAACACAGGGAGAACTACGGTGGCGGCTCCTTAATGGTGATTTCACAGACGTTCATCCACCAAAGATCTTTTAGTGACAGGAAGGTGTTTTAGTGAATGACCCCTATATCGCGTAGACCCCTGAATGACATGAGTCAGGAATTGAGGGAGAAGTGTGTGTGTGTGGCGGCAGGAGAAACGTGTAGTGCATTTCGAGTTCTACACAGCTGATATTTGCAAAAAAAGAAATGCCTATATTTATTTATTTTTATTTGTTTATAAAGTATTTTCCCAGGACGGACACATTGAGATTCTCTGGTTTTCAGTTTGTCCTGGATTCAAGAACATTGAATTGTTACAGAAACACAAAGTAATAAAATGCAAGATATTAAAAACACAAATATACAGATTAACTCAGAAAATAAATATGTTGGAAATGCCTATTTATTACATTCTCTACGTGTCATCCATCGATAGTATACACAGCTCCAGTATTATATTTTGAAATTTCTGCCTCCTAGTGTAGCAGCAGATTTTCCATAAATTCCCCCCCAAGCGGTGTGTGTCTCCACTGAACACTCTGCGACACGATACACTATTGCTTGTGATACAGTATCACAGGTCAGAATGATTCCATTGTTAATTGTCTTTGTGCTTTAATTCAGACTGTATTATAAACCAGTGTCCGTTAAAGGACAAACAAGTGAATGGATAGAATGTGTGTTGTATTCTCTCTTTCTGCTTTCTTCACAGGGATGTGTTTGGGAGCGTTGGTTTCTAATTAAATTATTCTTATCATAATTTATATAACCCATCAGTTTCCACAGCGCTTCTTTATAAAAACCACAAACAAACATAGGATGGAGACGAGGTGTAGAGGGAGCTCCTCATAGGAGCTTACAATGCTCTGCGTAAAGAGTGACCCTGGTGCTAAGAAATAAAATGATGACCAAGCATATTATTAAAACCTTGTCATTATTTTATGTCTTTTTCCAGGCAGCACCCTAAAGCTTGCAGCCCCCCACATATTTACATAGTTTTTCATGTGCACGCAAACGCCCATTAATTCATCGAATAAAAAGCAGAGGTTTTTGGTTTACGTAAATGGCCATTAAAGTATTAAGCCCACCGGCACAACAAGGCAAAACTCAAAGATGGGTCCTAACCGTGAGAAACACGCAGCGTAAAACATAAGTATACTATGGGTCCTATCGGCTCGCTACAGCAGAAACGGGGGCGCTAAGGGGAAAAAATTAGTGCTCGCACATCTCCCCTTGGCGACCCCATTTTACCTGTAGATTACAGGGTAGGCGCTGAGTCCAGCAGGCTGCCTTGTAGCAGTCGCTAAAGTGGCGTCCTTAGCATCCCCTCCATGGAGTCCTATGCACTCCATGGAGGCTTCTGCTACCAGGTCACATGACCGTCAGGCTCTCACCTCTTGCGAGATCCTGCAGGTAAGCAGAGTGAGACTGGGGACTTTTTTCCCCAGTCCTACTCTGCTCCCGGCAGCCAGAAGCAGTGGATCGGGCTGCTGTTCTCGCTGCGGGGTGAGAGGTGAGTATTTGATTTGGTGGGTGGGGGGCTTCCAGCTGCTGCTCACGGATTCCGCATAAGTTCTAAGCTGTAGCAAACTTTTCTAGTTGGCGACAGCTGTGAGTAATTGGCGTTAGGATCATATTCCTAATACTAGTTACTCTGTGCTTCCACTTTGTGCTCCCCGTGTTCAGCTTAGGGAGCACAAAGTATAGTAAGCTCACGCTAAAAAGTGCTAATACCGATTCGCTAACATGATGTTTATTTATTTTTTAACCTATTAGTGATCGGAGGTAATCTATGCAGAACACCAATACCTCTTTTAACCCAGCGCTACCGCACATTAATGTAAACACTAGCGTTAAGGAGGTGATGGTGCCCTATAAGTGGAAAAGACCCAATAAAATAATGCAATATTTGCGCTTGTATAGGGAGGGGCTTGGTACATAAACAACAAAGAGGAAAAGAATATGACACATTTTAAGAGACCCTGTACGTTTTTGAGGTCCTGTACGTTTTTGAGGCTGGATCTCCTTATCAGGCACTTTACATTATTGAGATGTTTTGTTTTTTCTTTCACTAATACTATTTTTTTTTTTTTTTTTCCTTTTACTTTGTGGTTTTCATCCCTATAGAGATTTGTTTGATGTGGAGGTAGTCTTGTTACTTTAAAAGGCATTTAAGTTGACAAAAAAAATCTCTGCTTTTTATTTGTAGGATTAATGGGATTTTGAGCGCATAAAACTTTCTTGTGTGTTGTAATTATTTTATGTTTTCGCCAGAGTGTTTGTTTTATGTATTGATCATGCTCTGGGCAGAAAATTGTTCTTGGCTGCTTATAACATGTCAACTGTAAAAAGAAAAATTTTTTTTTTTATATTGCCTGGTACTGAGTGATAAATAATTCATTTTATTTTGCTTTTTTTTATTTTGACAGCCTTGCTAATGGAGGGGATAATTAGTGCAGATTGCAGCTCGCCCCCGACCCCTCGGTAAGTGACCCGGCTTCCTTTTGACCCACTAAAAAGCTTCAATTTTACAGCAATTTGCCCCTTGTTTGTGAACAATGATTAAGTGTCTGACACTTGATGTGTGTTGTCTGGGGTTGGAACAGACCCTCTGGTGAATGTAGAATATGTATCTTTTGATCTGCTAATCCATTCATCTCTGTCATTGTACATGATAACAGTTATTCAAGCCCAGGGATTTTAATTAAATGAAGAAAAGCCTGTATTTGCACCGAGGCCTTTTTAACAGATAAATCACGCCGAGATGTATAATTTGCCTTGCTGTCACTGCGTCTCATTTCACAAAGGACAGCCATGTATCAAAAGATTCCTGGGGTAGCAGGACGCAGTCGAGAGGATGCAGACTTCTCGCCGAGGTGATGGATGTTGCGAGGAGCTTCCATTTGCATCATTTATAGCGTAACAAATGATTTGAAACGTATAAGCTTGTCAAACCATATCTCATACTAAATGGTTTGAAAGCTTTAAGTGAAATAGATCTCGGGCTTAATTTAATAACTGATAACCAAAGCCGGGGTGACTGCGGCATCGGCTCCGCGTCCACAGGCATGGGGATTACATCTAGATAGCTTTTACTGCATACGGGGTCAGCAAAGATTCTGGTGCAAACCAGGAATAACATTAAAGGTACATAAAAGACAAAAAAACGAAGAAAAAAAAATACAACAAAATGCGGGACAGTCTTGTGTTTAAGTGAGCTAATCATGAAAAATACAACTGCTCCATTCTAACCTTCAATGGAGATGACCTGGCCACAGCTGGGCAGCGTGCCCGAACGTCACAAAGTCGGGTCTCTGGAGCCTCTAGAAAGATCCAAAGGAACCCTGAAAAAGATACCCTTTGCATATATGGAGGAGATCTTAAAATCACATGCACACCTCGAATATATTGAGGGACCCCTAGCAAGACAACTCCTGACTATATGGAGGAGCCCCTAAAAACACACCACACACCTTGAATATATGGAGGAACCCCTAAAAAGGCACCCGCACACCCTGAATATATGGAGGAGCCCCTAAAAAGACACCACACACCCTGAATATATGGAGGAGCCCCTAAAAACACCCACACACCCTGAATATATGGAGGAGCCCCTAAAAACACACCCACACAACCTGAATATATGGAGGAACCCCTAAAAAGGCACCCGCACACCCTGAATATATGGAGAAGCCCCTAAAAAGACACCCGCACACCCTGACTATATGGAGAAACCCCTAAAAATACACCCACACACCCTGAATATATGGAGGAGCCCCTAAAAAGACACCCGCACACCCTGAATATATGGAGAAGCCCCTAAAAAGACACCCGCACACCCTGACTATATGGAGAAACCCCTAAAAATACACCCACACACCTGAATATATGGAGAGCCCCTAAAAAGACACCCACACACACTGAATATATGGAGGAGCCCCTAAAAAGACACCACACACCCTGAATATATGGAGAAACCCCTAAAAATACACCCACACACCCTGAATATATGGAGGAGCCCCTAAAAAACACACCCGCACACCTGAATATATGGAGGAGCCCCTAAAAACACACCCACACCCTGAATATATGGAGGAGCCCCTAAAAAGACACCTGCATACCCTGAATATATGGAGGAGCCCCTAAAAAGACACCCACACACACTGAATATATGGAGGAGCCCCTAAAAAGACACCCACACACCCTGAATATATGGAGGAGCCACTAAAAAACACCCACACACCCTGAATATATGGAGGAGCCCCTAAAAACACACCCGCACACCCTGAATATATGGAGGAGCCCCTAAAAACACACCCACACACCCTGACTATATGGAGGAGCCCCTAAAAACACACCCACACACACTGAATATATGGAGGAGCCACTAAAAAGACACCCGCACACCCTGACTATATGGAGAAACCCCTAAAAATACACCCACAACACCTGAATATATGGAGGAGCCCCTAAAAAACACACCCGCACACCCTGAATATATGGAGGAGCCCCTAAAAACACACCCGCACACCCTGAATATATGGAGGAGCCCCTAAAAAGACACCAGCACACCCTGAATATATGGAGGAACCCCTAAAAACACACCCTGAATATATGGAGGAACCCCTAAAAAGACACCTGCACACCCTGACTATATGGAGGAGCCCCTAAAAAGACACCCGCACACCCTGAATCTATGGAGGAACCCCTAAAAACACACCCACACACCCTGAATATATGGAGGAACCCCTAAAAACACACCCACACACCCTGAATATATGGAGGAGCCCCTAAAAAGACACCCGCACACCCTGAATATATGGAGGAACCCCTAAAAACACACCCACACACCCTGAATATATGGAGGAGCCCCTAAAAAGACACCCGCACGAGGGGGCGTGGCCGGCACCGCATGGAAGCAGACGTGCTCTGGTGGAGCTCCGCAAGACTTTCATGATTTCAGCAACTTTTACTGGAGTTTCCGGGGCTGGCTACTACGTGGATTGCTCCGGGGCCCGTTTCTGTCGTCCCCCCCCCCCCAGGGTGCGGTTGAGATTTTCTGTGGTTTTATTTTCGGGCCTGGTCGGCTGTCAGCCATTTTGCAGCCTACCCTGTATTGCCTGCCGGGTCTCCAGCTTCCCCCTGTGTCGGGCGCTCGTTGGTCGCGAGCAGTGAAGATGGAGGGCCCCCATCTTCCGACTGTGACTGAGGTCCCCTTGATGAGATGGGAATGGGAGTGTACGGCGTGGCAGGACTGGGAGCGCCCCTCTCCCCCGGTGAGCGGAATGGAGGCGATGTTTGCAGACATGGAACGGTGCTTGAAGTGGAGGCCGGAGGAGGAGGGAAAACCACTTTTATGCGGTTCTTGGCGTCGACTACTGACCGTATTGACGGTTGGCCAGATGCCTGCGGATTCAGAGTTTGAAGAGGAGAGGACCGGGGTGCTTATCGGACGATCGGCGTATAAAGATCCTATTGAGGAGGAGATTCCGGCAGCGCTTATTCGACACGACCGGTTTCTGAGTCAGGCTCGAGCTGCCGGATGACCGGGGGGATCCCTGAGTCACGAGGAGACAGTGTTGCCTGCGTGGACCCTGATGAGCTGACGGTCGCTGAGAGAACGGAGGTGACCGCGTCTGTGAGGTCTGTGGTGAAGGCAAAGGGAAGCGGAGGCCTAGCTGCCGAAGAATGGATGTACTGGCCTTGTTTCCAGTTACTGGGTTGTGCGGCCCCGGGAGAGCCATGGAGGCAGAGCATACATGACCCGTACCCTTCCCGATGTGCCATCCACGCGAATGGCGGTGCCCCTGCATTGCCTGCATTACGAGAGGTATCATTTCGGGATGCGGGCTGAAAGACCTTTTGCGGTGAAGTTTCCTCCAAATTTTTATTTTAATTTTATACTGATTTCTCTAATCGCCCATCGAAACCCCCCCCCCTTTTGCTTTCATTTCCTTTAATTAGCTCTGTTTTTCTGAGGAAATTTTTATTTTTCCCCCCCCCCCCCCCTCTTTTTTCGTTCCGAATTTTGAGACACTTTTGAGGACTCTTTTTCTTTATTTGCTGACTTTCTGATTTCACTGAGCCGGAATATGCAAAACATTTTATTTTATTCCCTCACCCCCTCATGTTGAGACTTTGATTTTTCTTTTTGGCGGCAAGACCCCCCCTCCCCCTTTGATTCTGTGTATCTTATCCATTTTCCCCCTTGTTTTATGCTGCTCAGAGACACTTCGGATTTCTTTTTCCCTGCTGACATTCCCTGGATGGGGATAAATTTGAGACTCTGATTTTTCTCTTACTTTTATTTTTGTATTCTTCTGAAGCCCTTTTGATGGCTATCGTTACTACTCCCCCCCCTGTTTTCTGAAATCCGTCTGATTTTTCATATGACCCCCCCCCCTTTTGTTATTTTCTACCGAAGTGCTTATGTTGATAACATTACCTGTGCCCTGCAAGGCCCTCACTCTGTTTATATGATGCCTTCATTTCAAAATAAAAATTTTAAATATAAAAAAAAAAAAGACACCCGCACACCCTGAATATATGGAGGAGCCCCTAAAAACACACCCTGAATATATAGAGGAGCCCCTAAAAACACACCCTGAATATATAGAGGAGCCCCTAAAAATACACCCTGAATATATAGAGGAGCCCCTAAAAACACACCCTGAATATATATGGAGGAGCCCCTAAAAAACACACCTGCATACCCTGACTATATGGAGGAACCCCTAAAAACACACCCTGAATATATAGAGGAGCCCCTAAAAACACACCCTGAATATATGGAGGAGCCCCTAAAAACACACCCTGAATATATAGAGGAGCCCCTAAAAACACACCCTGAATATATAGAGGAGCCCCTAAAAATACACCCTGAATATATAGAGGAGCCCCTAAAAACACACCCTGAATATATAGAGGAGCCCCTAAAAACACACCTGCATACCCTGACTATATGGAGGAACCCCTAAAAACACACCCACACACCCTGAATATATGGAGGAGCCCCTAAAAAAGACACATGCACACCCTGAATATATGGAGGAGCCCCTAAAAACACACCCTGAATATATGGAGGAGCCCCTAAAAAAGACACATGCATACCCTGAATATATGGAGGAGCCCCTAAAAAAGACACCCGCACACCCTGAATATATGGAGGAGCCCCTAAAAACACACCCTGAATATATGGAGGAGCCCCTAAAAACACACCCTGAATATATGGAGGAGCCCCTAAAAACACACCCTGAATATATGGAGGAGCCCCTAAAAACACACCCTGAATATATGGAGGAGCCCCTAAAAAACACACCCTGAATATATGGAGGAGCCCCTAAAAAGACACCCGCACACCCTGAATATATGGAGGAACCCCTAAAAACACACCCGCACACCCTGAATATATGGAGGGGCCCCTAAAAACACACCCGCACACCCTGAATATATGGAGGAGCCCCTAAAAACACACCCGCACACCCTGAATATATGGAGGAACCCCTAAAAAGGCACCCACACACCCTGAATATATGGAGGAGCCCCTAAAAACACACCCACACACCCTGAATATATGGAGGAACCCCTAAAAACACACCCACACACCTGAATATATGGAGGAGCCCCTAAAAAGGCACCCACACACCCTGAATATATGGAGGAGCCCCTAAAAACACACCCGCACACCCTGAATATATGGAGGAGCCCCTAAAAAACACACCCACACACCCTGAATATATGGAGGAGCCCCTAAAAAGACACCCACACACCTGAATATATGGAGGAGCCGCTAAAAACACACCCGCACACCCTGAATATATGGAGGAGCCCCTAAAAAACACACCCGCACACCCTGAATATATGAGGAGCCCCTAAAAAAGACACTGCACACCCTGAATATATGGAGGAGCCACTAAAAACACACCCACACACCCTGAATATATGGAGGAACCCCTAAAAAGGCACCCGCACACCCTGAATATATGGAGGAGCCCCTAAAAAGGCACCCACACACCCTGAATATATGGAGGAGCCCCTAAAAAGACACCCGCACACCCTGAATATATGGAGGAACCCCTAAAAACACACCCGCACACCCTGAATATATGGAGGAGCCCCTAAAAACACACCTGCACACCCTGAATATATGGAGGAACCCCTAAAAAGGCACCCGCACACCCTGAATATATGGAGGAGCCCCTAAAAACACACCCACACACCCTGAATATATGGAGGAACCCCTAAAAACACACCCACACACCCTGAATATATGGAGGAGCCCCTAAAAACACACCCACACACCCTGAATATATGGAGGAACCCCTAAAAACACACCCGCACACCCTGAATATATGGAGGAGCCCCTAAAAAACACACCCGCACACCCTGAATATATGGAGGAACCCCTAAAAAGGCACCCGCACACCCTGAATATATGGAGGAGCCCCTAAAAACACACCCACACAACCTGAATATATGAAGGAACCCCTAAAAACACACCCACACACCCTGAATATATGGAGGAACCCCTAAAAACACACCCACACACCCTGAATATATGGAGGAACCCCTAAAAACACACCCGCACACCCTGAATATATGGAGGAACCCCTAAAAACACACCCGCACACCCTGAATATATGGAGGAGCTGACAAAAATACACCCAAACTCCTCTCAAATTTGGATTAGCCCCCAAAAAGAGACGCATTAGGAAAGGGAGGGCAGAGGTGTTTGGGAGGGTCAGTCCATATTTTTTTTTTAACCCAAATAGTGTAAATAATGATGGACTAAACATTGTATGACCTGGGACCTTATATCTCTTGAATCCTTACATAGTGTAAGGTTTCGTGGTGTCGCCGCCATAAAAATGCCTGAACCAATGCTGCATCCTGATCCAGGCAGTACCTTTTCTGATCTCCTCATACCTCTAGCTTACCTTTGCTACAGATCAATACTATGAGACACGTGGCTAATTATCCATTGGCTGCACCTAATAAAAGACTACGCCTCCCAACAGCCAATGCTCAATCATTGTAGTCCTTCATCTCCTAGAGAGAGGTCCTACATGTTGATGCTCCTCAGACCCCCGTTCCCTAACCTTGCAACTAAGAACTTTTCTGCTGTATCTGTACTGTTGCCGAACGTTGGCAGCCCCTGGACTACCCATCTGACCGCTGCCTGCCTTGTCTTAATCTTGATACTGCCTATAATAAAGGATCTATTTCCAGCAAGCTGACTCTACGCTTTCCGGTGCGTCTGCAATCCTGCACATTGGGCTCACAAACCTGCTTAACCGGAACCACCCCGGTATCCGCTCCGGACAGATATCTAATTATCAAATTTCTTGTTCTAATGTTTGGCCATAGCAACATTTAAAGCCGTATACATTGTGCTTTCAGGAAGAGGTCACCAGAGCAGGAGCATTTGAGTGATTCGTTTCATTGTTATCTCGGGTAAGCTCCGCTGGTCCTGTCAGTAATGTGTTCCTTCAGTGAAAATGGATACTGGTCTGTCAATGTTCAAACCTTATGAAAGACGGTCCCTTAACCCTGTATTTATTACAAATTTAGAGGAATTCTGGGACAGATGTAAAACTGGAGCAGTCACCACGGAAACCAATGAATTGCCCCTGCCTATTGCTGGTTTTACCAGCAGAAGATGTGGATTCACAGCGGGTTTGGCGACGTCAGACAGTAATATGCGCGTTTTAGCTGCACGCCATGCGACGTTGGTTCTGTCGGACAGATTGAGCGATATAACCCGCGCCAGGCCTGTTTATGGAGATCTGCAGAGCAATCCGAGTCGTGGAGCCGGAGACTTTATTCATCTTCTCCAGGAATGAAGCGAGCTTGTTTTTGATCTTGAAATGCCCTCATTTACATCGCCGCCACAAAAAAAAAGTAGAAATTTACGATGGAGATTAACCTATTTAAAAGCTGATGCTCCTGCGCGCTTTCTATCAATCTTCCAGACTCGCAATAATAAAAAAGACGCCATTTCATTACTTTCTGGCTGTGTAAACGTGCCCCGCCGGAGCCTTCCTCCATGCCCGACTGAGGAGCACAGGGCTCTTCTTTAAAAAGTCAACTTCCAGGCACCGGCATCACCCTGGCATACGGGCAACTCGTATTGTGTGTGGCTGGTCCTGCTTCCTCTTACAATGAGCACATCTTACCGGAGGCTCCTGCTCCCTCCTGTCTCTCGTTTTCCAGGAAATTTCAAAACACTAGAGTCGACACGTTTTGATCACACGATGGACTTTCTCTACTCGCTGAGCAGTAAAACCCGTGTCCTCGCCATGTTTTACTGACAAATATCAAACTGCGTTTTAACGGTTTGTTGGCCCAAGCACCGCTCCTTCATTGGAAGAACAGTGCGGTTTCGGAAAACTACGCTTACTCCTGTATGGTGAAATTACAGTACAATCGCTAAGGAACGTGCACACAAGATCCCCGTACTTTTCACTTTTACCCACAGTTTCTGCAACAGTCGCATAGCATAGGTTTGAATGGGGTTTTCCAGTGGTGTTTCTGCCATTGCCATTAGCATAGTCCTCGGTGTAGGTTTAAATGGGGTATTCGCCGTTATTTCTTGTCTAGTAATCCAGGACAGGTTTCACCGTAATTACCACCGTTGTTTCATTTGGGGTTGTATAGCGGTGGTGTCGCAATTTGTTTTACGGGTGGTCTGTAAAATGTCACCATTTTAAAATCTCTGCGGTGTATTCACTCGTGTTGCAAAAAAGTGGTAGAACAATGCGGTGTAGCGACTTATTTCCTCACTTTTTCTAGGTGACTAACAGTGTTGCCATTCTTAAGTGTTGTTTGATGCAACTTCACCGGCCGGTGTTGGTTTCTCCTTCAGTTGAAGCAGTGATTTTTTTTTTTTTTTTTAATTCAAAAGTTTTTATTTTGAAATAAGTCAGCATTACATCATAATATAAAATAATAAGTGGACTCACAAGGCCAAACAATGAAACCTGACAGGCAATTATAACCACACAGGGCCAGAGAATGTCGTCTGGGTAACATCTATTAATAACAAAAGAGTCATCAAAGGATAACAATATATCGACAAGTAACGTCCCCAATTAGGGGGTCTCAGAATAAGAAAACTCAGCATGTGTGTAAAAATAAAATAAGAATAAAGTGGCGAAAAACATATATAATAATAAAAAGGGGGGAGGGGTGTGGGGGAAATGCACAGGCCATAACCGTGACACTCCTGGCCCACTCCCGAAGGAGGCCATGGAGAGACAACGTCACGAGGCCCGGAGATCCGAGGGCCAAGTACGACAAGCAGAGCCATAGTGGCGCACCGCGGTACCACACGGAGAGTGCCAAAAACACACAAAAAATAAAAACACACTAGTCCCCTCAGATGTGGAAACAAGCCATTGCGAAAAAAACAAAAAGCGTTCTCATAACGGGAATAATAGCCAGTATCCTCAGAGAGTGTCAAATAGAAAGAAACAAAAATAAAAAGTCATCAAAGTCACATCAGACCGGTAGGAGGGGGGGGGGAGGGGAAACACATTAACAGATTAGAAATGGAGAAAAAAATAAAAATAAAAATAAAAAGTCATCTGTAAAAACTAGGGCATCGTCGGAGTCACAGAGAGTGAGTTCAAGAACAAAGGAGTCTGCATGTGGGGGTCATCATAGAGCACTCCGGTCGGCAACGTAAAGGGAACCAGAACTGACCCCCTCAACCTGTGTCCAGCGGGAGGACTACCTGCGCAGCTCCCTCGCATTGAGGTAGCTCTTGGGGAACACAGCAGAAGGACATCCGTTGGGCCATCTCCATCTTGGGTATACGCAGCTCACCGGCACCCATCCTCCCAATAATCCGCCACGGTCCCCACATAGACGGCGCAGGGGGAGCGACAGCAAGTCGCACAGGATCATCTACTGCTCCTCTGTCTCCAACCCCAGTCAGCTCCTCGTCACCTCCTCGTTGTGGGAACACCGCCTCAGACCCTGAGACATCCTCCTCAGCACCAGTCAAGGGTTCATCCACCGACAGCGCCGCGTCCTCCACTGCTATCTTCCGTTCAGTCCCCAGTACCTCCATGAGCCTACGCCACATGCCACGTGTCATCGGGCTCTCGTCGTCCTCAGGCATCAGCGCCAGGCAGGCCTCCAACACCACTCCCAAGGTCCTGGTGGGGGAGGGGCAGTCCAGCCGCCGCTGGTCCGCATCCACTCCCGGCAACTCTGTCGCAGGTCCAACCGCAGCAGCCGTAGGATGGGGGCCCTCCATCCCCTCGGCTCGCCGCGACCCGGATCCCAGTGAAGGAGGCCGAAGAAGGGCCCGAACGCGCAGGCACCGAAGCCTAGGCCCCAAGATGGCCGCCGGCAGAACTTGCTCCGCAGGCACTGAAGGCACCAAACGGGGTGTCTCTGGTCCGGAGGGGGGGCCTGAGCGGCCTCCGGATTGCAGTACTCCGGTGGCCGGCCAGCCGGTACCTTTAAAGAAAAAAGTCCCCGTTTGCAGTCATCTAAAAGGTCCTTAATGGTGCAGACATGTGGAGCTCCCGCAGTGATTTTTTTGCACCAATGGTCAATGTCAGTGCTTTGCGAGTTACTCCTTTAGTATTTTCTGATTTTGGCAGAGCTGGTGGTCTTTGAGCCCCCCTCCCAAATAAAGTACTCTCCGATGGCTGCTATAAGCCTTGTTGACCCTTCCATTGCTTGTTCGACAAATATTTTGTATGACGTGCAGCGGATTGGAGGCTGATGAGGTTTCAAAGCGCTGTAAAGTCAGGAAGGGTAACGACCTGCCCTTGAAAAGGCTTCTTCCCTCTTTTAACGAGCTCCCGGTGACTTATTAAACCTTCATATAAAGTCTTTATGGTTTAGAACAAAGCCGGCTTTTCCCAGGACTCGTACCCTGCATCGAATAATCTGCCGGCGCGTTTCCGGGCGCAGTTTACAAGGTCTGAGTGGATGTCACTAAGATTTAATGTGCTTGTTACATGGAGACTGTAAATTTATGTTCCTCGGCGAGCTCCAGGTACGA
Source organism: Leptobrachium leishanense (assembly GCA_009667805.1). Lineage (NCBI taxonomy): Eukaryota > Metazoa > Chordata > Amphibia > Anura > Megophryidae > Leptobrachium > Leptobrachium leishanense. The sequence continues at coordinate 119,552,581 of CM019072.1, read as the reverse complement.
GCGACGTTTCCCCCACCACGTGATGACGATGGCTGATATTTGGCAGGTAACGGGTATTATTTATTACATCCCGCCATCCACGTCTCTGACCTACGCGGGAGCTGGAGAGCGCTATCACCTCTTTTATTGGATGAAATCTCCCCGAGGTGATTGTCCAGAGGTTCTGTGAGGAATTCGTGAATCGATAAATCCCGCCGCTCCTAGTTATTTCAGTCGTAATCTTTTCTCATTGCAGGACTGACCGGAGAGGTCTATCGGGGGCATCATGCGCCTGGGCCCCCTTACACCTAATGGGTTTCACATGAGTTTTAGCTCACCTTTTACTGGATTTTTTTTTTTTTAATTACATTTTTTTACATCATAACATCTGCTTTCAAATCCCAGATCGAGGCTGTACACAACGATAAAAGTATATACTGCTCCGAGGCTTTATTACCAAGACCCCCAGAAAAAGATTACAGATAGGTTTGCTCAGAACATCCGGCTCCAGGAGTCCATTAACCCTTCACGTCTTCTTTCTGAATATTTAGAAAATATGTTAAATCTAGAGGGGCATAGAAGATTAATGCATGTTTGGCACGAAAAACGACAAATTTCTCTCTGAATTAATGAGCTATTGCAGTGAATGGTCACTTTGTGGATGCCGCTGCCCGAGACGCGTTGAAGGGGTTGCCATATGCTCCCTAACATTAGGACGTTTTGGGGTGGGGGGGGGGGTCATAAGTGATGCGAAGACAAAAAAAGGTCAATCTGCTACAAACTAGCATCAATTTACCATTGCCGGTAAGACGGAAGCTTGGAGCCGAGTTAGGGTTAATATTTGTGCTTGTTTTAGGTTTGCTTTTAGGGTTAACCCTTAACAAACAGATTCTGCTTAATTTTCAGGAAATACAATCTGCTCCTTTTTTTGATGCTTGTGTCAAACTAAAAAGTAATTGATTGCCGAAAAATCGTCAGTGGAGCAGAATCTGTTGGCTAGGGTTAACACTAACCCGAAAAGTAACCCCAAAATTATCACCAATGTCAGTAAAATGCTGATAGTATGATTATAATTTTTCCAGAAAAAGCAGTGACTTTGTACTGTAATTTTGTATCAAATGCAACTTTTTTCACGTAGTCTCCAAATGCTATGTGTAACAGCCACTGGGGTTACTGGTCTTCGGCTTGCGGACCAGATCCGAACCTGTTACAGCAACGGTCTCGTCTCTCCAGTCAAGCAGATTCGCAGCAGCTTTCCTACTCTCACAACCCTCAGCCAGAACGTTAGTGAGTGCTGTATCATTCTATGTGCCTCTCCCCAAACATCAGACAAGACTTGCTGCAGAGAAGAATAATATCTTAGATTGTAAGCTCTCAAGCAGGGTCCTCTCTTGTACTGTATGGAACTTGTGTTAGCGCTTTATAAATATGTTTAACTGTATCTTTAATATGAAATGGAGACCAGTTATATGGGAAACAGGGGGTGGTGATAAAATGACACAATCGGCACAATACATTGTCTACATGAGTGGATGAGAATTCCTTCAGGAGATGCAGAAACGTTGATTAGTAACACAGTCATACACAGGGATAGACAGTACAGACAATACGGCAGACACACAGACAGGGATAGACAGTACTGACAATGGGGCAGACACGCAGACAGGGATAGACAGTACTAACAATGGGGCAGACACGCAGACAGGGATAGACAGTACTGACAATAGGGCAGACACGCAGACAGGGATAGACAGTACTGACAATGGGGCAGACACGCAGACAGGGATAGACAGTACTGACAATAGGGCAGACACGCAGACAGGGATAGACAGTACTGACAATGGGGCAGACAGGGATAGACAGTACTGACAATAGGGCAGACACACAGACAGGGATAGACAGTACTGACAATGGGGCAGACACGCAGACCGGGAAAGACAGTACTGACAATGGGGCAGACACGCAGACAGGGATAGACAGTACTGACAATGGGGCAGACACGCAGACCGGGATAGACAGTACTAACAATGGGGCAGACACGCAGACAGGGATAGACAGTACTGACAATGGGGCAGACACGCAGACCGGGATAGACAGTACTAACAATGGGGCAGACACGCAGACAGGGATAGACAGTACTAACAATGGGGCAGACACGCAGACAGGGATAGACAGTACTGACAATAGGGCAGACACGCAGACAGGGATAGACAGTACTGACAATGGGGCAGACACACAGACAGGGATAGACAGTACTGACAATGGGGCAGACACACAGACAGGGATAGACAGTACTGACAATAGGGCAGACACACAGACAGGGATAGACAGTACTGACAATGGGGCAGACACGCAGACCGGGATAGACAGTACTAACAATGGGGCAGACACGCAGACAGGGATAGACAGTACTGACAATGGGGCAGACACGCAGACAGGGATAGACAGTACTGACAATAGGGCAGACACACAGACAGGGATAGACAGTACTGACAATAGGGCAGACACACAGACAGGGATAGACAGTACTGACAATAGGGCAGACACACAGACAGGGATAGACAGTACTGACAATAGGGCAGACACACAGACAGGGATAGACAGTACTGACAATAGGGCAGACACGCAGACCGGGATAGACAGTACTGACAATAGGGCAGACACACAGACAGGGATAGACAGTACTGACAATAGGGCAGACACGCAGACCGGGATAGACAGTACTAACAATGGGGCAGACACGCAGACAGGGATAGACAGTACTGACAATAGGGCAGACACGCAGACAGGGATAGACAGTACTGACAATAGGGCAGACACGCAGACAGGGATAGACAGTACTGACAATGGCGCAGACACGCAGACAGGGATAGACAGTACTGACAATGGGGCAGACACGCAGACAGGGATAGACAGTACTGACAATGGGGCAGACACGCAGACAGGGATAGACAGTACTGACAATGGGGCAGACACGCAGACAGGGATAGACAGTACTGACAATAGGGCAGACACACAGACAGGGATAGACAGTACTGACAATGGGGCAGACACGCAGACAGGGATAGACAGTACTGACAATGGGGCAGACACGCAGACCGGGATAGACAGTACTGACAATAGGACGGACACACAGACAGGGATAGACAGTACTGACAATCGTACTTCTAAAATACAATCCGTTTACCAAGACCTATAACATGTTAACCCTTAGGTGCCCACTTATGCCCATTGTCTTTGAGAGGTGGCTTTGACACATTGATCCACGTGCCCTTGGCAGGAGGCAAGCATCCACACTTCTCCAACAGGCACAGTGGCAGTGTATAATGTGGGCATGGATGCCAAGGAAGGTGAGAGCACATGGATCGGGGGAGCTTCGGTTACACTAAGGAACATTATTAACAGATTTTTTTTATTTAGTTGTTTATGCTTCCTAACCCTTTTGATAGTAAACAGTGGTGCTTAATATTTATTATTAATTTGTGTGCCTCACCTCTTATTTACAACGTGTATTGAATTCATCAGAACAAGCTGTACGGCAGGTGTATTACAAAACCTTATTCTTTTTTACCCCTTTTCTTTTTAAGGAATCCATATGATTGAATATCAAGGTGTGTCAAGAGATTCTCTAGTGTAAAAATGGGAATAAAGAGCTAAATATTATCCCCTTCTGGTTGCCTTCAGACCCCCCCCCCCCGACTTGGGTTTTTACCCTTAAGAATCCCATTAATACTTTCTCTAAATTGTACATGAATGATCGAAATCCAGGAAGCCTGATCATGGAAAGCTGATTGATGGCTTTCAGGGTGGGGGAAAGCCCCTCGCACGGCGGGCTGGATCCGTCTTCTGGGATCCCTGCGGGCATGAAGGAACTCCCTTCAATTCGACCATTTAAATTTCATTGCACAGTCATGATTTGAAGAATGTCCCTATGATATTCACCGCATGTCTCAGTGCTCTTGTTTTAACAATCCATCGCCGACAGATGTGAGCAGAATAAAAGGTGACTCGAGTCGTGTTCCATTGAATTGGATCTGGAGTGACCTTCGTCTGTGATGTCTTAATGAGGCTCTTGAATCTCAGCTCCGGTGAGCAAGAAGCCTTATTTAAATGGTAAATTACTGCTCCGCCAGCTTCTCTTCCTCTCGCAGGGCCACGCGTGAGGGGAAAAAGCTAAATAAATAACAAACACCAGAGCAGTGACTCCAGGTCTCTTTTCATTCCAGCAGAAGACTCGTTCTCCGTGATTTGGGTCAAGGTGCCAATCCTTCGATTGAATTACTATAAAAAACTATGTGTGAATACAACAGATTCCCCCGAGATGGAAATGCATGCAATAATTACACCCTGTGCACGCGGCCACATTAACGCCTACAGGAGCGGCGTGGGAAGACGGCTGCTGGTGTTGATGGGGTCAGTGGAGGGATGTCGGAGAATCGTATTGGATTGAGAATGCAATCCGTGCGGTACAAGGCCGAGAAATTGGTTGAGTAATGCAATAACCTGTGCTTGGAAGCCGGAGGAATAATTTTGTGATGCCTTCTAAGGATCACTGAGCAGTTCAATCATACATCCTCATTCATGATGGAAAAAACAACCTCCAGAATAATCAGACGACGATAAAGCCGGCTGGGTGGAGTAGAGGTAACATCACTGCTCTGCGTGGAGAGAGCCTGTTGAGTCATGAGTTCGATCCCGACGAGCACCTCTCCAGTAAGTGTCCTTGGGCAAGACACCTAACGCTACAGACTCGCCACCCAGGACATACTGAAAACCAGAGAAATCTTAATGTATCCTTCCTGGTAAAATCCTTTCTCAAGCCTTCATAACATCATGATAAATGCTCCACCCCTGTATCCCTGCCATGATGTTAAGAGGAATTATCCTCCAAACAGGACTTTAATTTGCAATTGCTGGGATCTCCTCTCCTGCTGGGACCGTGAGGCCGCAAAGACACTGGATTTCCAGGCCTACGTTGCAGAAATAGCCCATTATTCTTCATCATGGCCCAATGAAAGCTAATCATAATGAAAAAGGCACCAGACATTAAACATGTACACAGAAAAACATCCAAGTTTTTTGCCTGAGTTCAAAAACGTCAGAATCCAAAATATTTGGAACAATTCAATTGGGAATATTGGAAGCTCCTGATATTTTAAGATCTGACAGATTCGGAATATTGGACACGTACAATATATTCATCCACTTCCAATATTAGGAACCGCGATGAAGTAAAGTATAAAAACCTACAGAAAGAAGCACAATGATGCACAGGAAGGAGCATATGCATCCAAAGATGATGCGCAGGAATGATGGAGCATATGCATCCAAAGATGATGCGCAGGAATGATGGAGCATATGCATCCAAAGATGATGCGCAGGAATGATGGAGCATATGCATCCAAAGATGATGCGCAGGAATGATGGAGCATATGCATCCAAAGATGATGCGCAGGAATGATGGAGCATATGCATCCAAAGATGATGCGCAGGAATGATGGAGCATATGCATCCAAAGATGATGTGCAGGAATGATGGAGCATATGCATCCAAAGATGATGCGCAGGAATGATGGAGCATATGCATCCAAAGATGATGCGCAGGAAGGATGGAACATATGCATCCAAAGATGATGCGCAGGAAGGATGGAACATATGCATCCAAAGATGATGCGCAGGAACGGAAGGATGGAACATATGCATCCAAAGATGATGTGCAGGAAGGATGGAACATATGCATCCAAAGATGGCGCACAGGATGGAACATATGCATCCAAAGATGGCGCACAGGATGGAACATATGCATCCAAAAGATGGCACACAGGATGGAACATATGCATCCAAAGATGGCGCACAGGATGGAACATATGCATCCAAAGATGGTGCACAGGATGGAGCATATGCATCCAAAGATGGCGCACAGGATGGAGCATATGCATCCAAAGATGGCGCACAGGATGGAGCATATGCATCCAAAGATGGTGCACAGGATGGAGCATATGCATCCAAAGATGGCGCACAGGATGGAGCATATGCATCCAAAGATGGCGCACAGGATGGCGCATATGCATCCAAAGATGGCGCACAGGATGGAACATAGGTGTCTATAAAGCTTTGGAGCATTCCCAATTAATCAGAATATATCCGCTTTATATTGGGATCTGGCTGATTTTATAATCTGATCGATTCAGATCCATACTTTTGCAATTTGGCTCGGCTATTGGAAACTCTGATTTTGCCAAATTTCAAACTGATCTGAACCAAATCGCCCCTGTTACCAGGAATGGGACAACTGGGAATTTCTAGGAGGACCCGGGTGCTTTCCAGAAGCAGAAGATGCCTTCACTAGGTGCAGACAAGAGAAATGTATTGGCTCTTTGTACAAAAAGCTCTGCGTGCAACAAGAGAACACAGGGCGACTTACAAATGTAGCAAGGCCCAGATACTATTCGGCGGCCGAATAAAAGCACGTTGATGGGAGCCGGTGATATGTTTTAGAGCAGAACAGTAGAGCTCTAGTCTTTACAGCCAGAACCGGTGTTTTATTGAAACACATTGCACGTCAGAAAAAGTAAAGCAGAAAGTCAATATTTATCCCAAAAAGTTTTATATTTTTAGATCAAGTGGCCCCAGCACCTATGAACCCCTTAATGCCCCAGAGAGCACCTGGTGTAAGACCAGAAACGTCGCCACGCGGGGAGCAGTACTCGGTGTGTAAGTCAGAGCTCGTCGGCCCTGTATTATTTTAATGTTGTCAATCATTAGGACTTGCTCTGCTTGAAGCTCGCCGCTCTCTTTTATGGACTCTGCTGCACTCGTTCTGCTATCGCCGGCAATCCATGACGTGCATCGAAATCAGGGGGTCTCAGTATTTCATTGTGTCCTTTCCAGAAAGGCTGTTAAATATGAAGTTACGAGCTGGCTATTACGAGTTTAGAGACGCGCTGCCAAACTCCATTCCTTTCATTGCAGCAGCGTTTCATGAAAATATATCTCACGCTGACACTGGGCAGTCCATGGAGCGGGAACGCAGAGCAGAAACCTCCCATTAAAGCCTGCGGCTGCCCACGCCATTCAGTAAGTTAGTCTGGAATTAATATGTCTGAGCCTGGCAGCCATATATAGCATATAAAATACTGTATGTAGAGGACGTGAGTGAAAGGGATTCCCACTCCAACATTTCCAAATGAAATGGTCTGTGCTGGAGCAGTGGTTCCTCATGGGTGGTACAAGAATGAGATGGGTGGAGCAAGGGCAGCAGTAGGTGAACCAATGATGATCTATTTCTAATCCTGCCGGAATAAAGAATGCTATGAAAGAAATAGATTCCCCCCACCCCCACCAGACCCTTGGTTTTTATCGGAGCTATGGTGCACATATCCTGGGCGGGGGGGAAGATAAATTAAAATGATATATACATTTTTTTTTCCATGGAACTTTAATTTTTTTATATTTTTTTGTGGCGTTCTGTATTTATCCATTTTTATGTTATTTTTTAACTGCCTATAATTACAAAGCCACAGCAAAAGCCCAGATGTGATGGGATCTCGCATTGAAAAATTTGAATCGCTCTTTGGGGAGAAAAACTGGGCCATTAATTATGACTTAACTAGGGATATAATGTGATTATGGTCTTTCTTTTTCCTCTTTGAAACCTGTAATATTTAATCCCCTCCTCACACCTTCGCCTTTTATAGCGGAGCTGATGGTGCATTGTGGCCATATTGTCTGTACGTCATGTCGCCTTAGGCTGGCCATCCACTGGGTCCGTATTTGTGCGATGTTGCGAACCTCATCCAATATCGTTTGAAGTCGCCCCAATCGATCCTACAACTTGCAAGTGTACCAGCCCTCGTCCACTGCATCCGACGATGCCGGGGACGGTCTGGTACAAGTTTACATGAAAAAGATGAATTGAATAGTTAAACCGCAGTGCAGTTAGATCAGTGATTCAGTGCAAAGCCCATAGGATTCAATGTAAAAAATATTTTCTTATTTAATTTTATTCAACAGTTTATTTTTTTTAATCCGCAGCAAAAAGCCTTTTAATTTGATATTTTTCTTTTTTAAAGACTAGGCTTTTTTTCTCTTGCATCTTTTTTTTCTTCACTTTGAGCCAGCTGCGTCAGCATTGCTGTCCCTGGTCCTGGTCAGGGCCCGGGGTTAACCCCCCCCCCCCCGCCATGTAGACAGGAGTGTTTATTTTTATTTTTCACTGCTCTGCCGCTCTACAGGGACTGTCCTTGGTCCTGAAACTGTTTCAGCACTGAAGACAGGATTTTTGGGGTTTTTCCCCCCTCCCAGCAGTGGGTTTTTCTTTTCTTTTTTTCATACGGTGGCCTGTCCATCGGCTGACCTGGGCCGTCCACAGGCGCTTCCAGTGGATGAACATGATTGGCCGATGACATTCAGGGTTATTCAAAGAGATCCGAATGGCTGCCGAAAGGGAACCGAATGCTGAAAATCAGCGTTTAGTTACCATTCTTGGCCATTCGGTTATCCAGAGAGCAGGCAATTCACCAAATCCTGGCGAATTGCCTGCACATACGATGCCTGTTCGAGGGCAGTGAAATCCCCATAGAGAAGCAATGCTTCGTCTATTCAGAGAACACAAACCAGCAGTGAAAGGTTCCCGAAATACCCTGCCATTCGGTGGTTTAATTCGGCAGGTTTATTCAGGCGAATCCCATAGGCTTCAATGTTAAAAATATTCCCGTTTTAATTCAATATCTAATAAACCGTTGATTATAATATTCTGCAGTAAAGAGTCTCTTTATTTATAGATTTTTTTTTAAGGAGATTTCAAGCATTTTTCGGGTTTTTTGTTTTTTTAAAAAAATGTCCAATAATTTTTTTTTTTTTTTTAATTTTTTAAAATTATTATTTATATATTTTTTTAAGTTTACTTATTTTTTCTGTAACAGCCCTTTTTATTATCATTCATTGGATTTTATATGTAAATTTCAGCCATTTTCGCTCAGTAGTTTCTTTGCAAACAGCGTTTCACTTTTCAAACATTCAAGCGAACTTTTTTTCTAATTTATTCGCTCCATTCGTCTGCGGTGTCGGGTTTTTCTGGCGGCTGCGCTGCGTGTGATCGGCTGCTGCTCGGGTTTTTCCGGCGTTTTCGGCGGGGTTAATCCAGATGATTTTGCGGGTTTCGGTGTGCCTTCGCCGGGTTTTGCGGTGAGTTGTCGGCAGGTTTGCGGTGACTTTTCCCTGCAATTCGGGGACCCTGTGGTGCTTGCTGAATACACCGCAAGGTCGCCGAAATGGGATTGGCGAATCGAACCGAATTGAAGAGAATGAAAAGTCACCGAACGTGCAATGACTTTTCGATCCTTTTTGAATAACCCTTATAGTCCATAAAAAGGGTGATTAAGTCGGCCGCCCGACTGCGGTGCCAGTGGACGGCCAGCCTAATTCCTCTGAGGGCGAAAAGTTACACATGCTTTTTTTTTCGGGACAAAATTCAAGAATAAAGCCCACACAGTGATTCTATTATCAAAATCCCAGAAACCATCGAAGAGCATTAGTACAATAACCGAACCACAGAAAACCAACCTAGTATAAAAATATCCACTTTATTAAATATCTGTATAAAAGAATTCCAGATCACAAGAGAAACTAAATTATCAGTTAAAAGACTCGCGTCTTCTTAGGCTGGGGTCAGAGCAGCGCACTTTTAACGTGCGTTCTGGCGCACTTAATCACGGCCGCACTAGCAGCAAATGACGGGCAGTGACAGCCAATATATGAAGTACGGTCGCACGAAAGTCCGGCCGCGCAACGCAAGTGGAAAATGAACGCCTTTTTTCGAGAACGCAGAACCGCTAGTACGGACGTACAGAGTGCGCTGCGTCCGCATAGCGGTGTGTGTGCGAGATTAGGAGACGTCAGACCCTGCTCGTGTCCGGCCAACATAACGTCCAGACACCCAAAATTTCCTGGTTCGGATCTGTAAAAAATCACGCACAAAAATGCGCATCGTATGACCGTTTTCGCCTATTCCGTGAAAAAATACGTCAATGCATTCGGACGCACTTCTTTACGTTCACGTGTAAAAATGCTTTCGTTTGACCCTAGCCTTACAGAGATACATACATTAAACTGAAATCAAATAGAAAATAAAATGGGATATGTGCGTTACCGTCTCTTTGCTCAGGAGGACAATTGTGTGATCAGACAAGCCAACGTTTGGACAGATGTGCCTTTCTCAGGGAGGTGTAGAAAAGGAGGGAGGGCCAGGTTTATTTACCCCTAAAGGTGCTTCTCTCCTATATCAGAAAAAATAAATGGAAGATGAAAAAAAATAATCAAAGTAGTATAAAGGCAAGAATAACTTTCGGCAGCCATTAAGGGATATCCAGGGCGTCTTATTATTATACCATTCAATGTATTCTGTAAATTCCAGAGCAAATAGAGAATGCGAAGAAGGAAATGAGACCAGATTAATGTGAAGGAAACACACCTGTGATTAGATGGCAGAATTCGGCAGCCACGGGCTTTGGAATAATAACCCTAAGCGTGATGGGAGGCGTAATTGGAGTTTAAGATGAAATCCACCAAGCAGGATCATGAAAGCCAGCAGAGAGTCATCGCTGTCAAAAGACTAATAAAATTTTCTTTAGGCAATTAATGTTTTTCAGTGGCCGAGCATCTGGCTGCCGGCGGCTTGTTTTCTTGAGTTCCAGCGTTTATATCCCCAGTGCCGAATAAAAAAAATACATTAAAAAGCAAACCGAACACGAGCAAATTCCAGCAAAACACGACGGAAATGTGAAGTCAGCAAAGCGCGAGGGGTTTTATAACTATAAAGGACAACATGCTGGTCCCTGTCCCTTCACTGGCAATTTAAAGAAACTTCTTCTTCCATGACTGGAGAACGCGGCAGAGGTTCACTGGCCCATAGACAACATGGGAGCCATGTTTTAGACGTTACGTATGAAGATATCGCTGGATCCTGATGGATCACTGTCCTGTATTCTGCTGTCCAGTTACATATCCCTAAATTCCAAGGCTGGATTAACGGGAGACATTGGAGTTACAACTCAAAGCAGCAAATGCTTCCAGCGTGGAGGGCAATAGTACCCCATGGCCCCACAGGGTGATGGATAGAACAATGGCACGATGGATACTGAGAGGGGATAGGACAAGGGCACAAAGAAGCGTGAGTGGGTTTGGACAAAGGCACTAATTAGGGTAAATAGGAGGGGGCAAAGGCAATAATAAGGGTAAATAGGAGGGGCAAAGGCACTAATAAGGGTAAATAGGAGGGGGCAATAATAACGGTAAATAGGAGGGGACAAAGGCACTAATAAGGGTAAATAGGAGGGGGCAAAGGCAATAATAACGGTAAATAGGAGGGGCAAAGGCACTAATAAGGGTAAATAGGAGGGGACAAAGGCACTAATAAGGGTAAATAGGAGGGGGCAAAGGCAATAATAAGGGTAAATAGGAGGGGGCAAAGGCAATAATAACGGTAAATAGGAGGGGCAAAGGCACTAATAAGGGTAAATAGGAGGGGCAAAGGCACTAATAAGGGTAAATAGGAGGGGGCAAAGGCAATAATAACGGTAAATAGGGGGCAAAGGCAATAACAAGGGTAAATAGGAGGGGCAAAGGCACTAACAAGGGTAAATAGGAGGGGGCAAAGGCACTAACAAGGGTAAATAGGAGGGGGCAAAGGCACTAACAAGGGTAAATAGGGGGCAAAGGCACTAACAAGGGTAAATAGGGAGGTGGCATAGGCACAATAGGGGTGAGTAGGATGGATCAGATGCAAAAGGGGGTGCGAGGAGCAAGTGATGGAAATATATAAAATATTACGCAATGGATGCACCTAGTGACACATATAGAGGAAAATATCATACAATGGATGCACCTAGTGACACATATAGAGGAAAATATCATACAATGGATGCACCCAGTGACACATATAGAGGAAGATATCATACAATGGATGCACCTAGTGACACATATAGAGGAAAATATCATACAATGGATGCACCCAGTGACACATATAGAGGAAGATATCACACAATGGATGCACCCAGTGACACATATAGAGGAAAATATTTTCTAAACATGCAAGAGAAATACAAACACATGTAAGATATCAGCAACATCAAATAAATACAATAACATTTCATTTTACGGTGGTACTGGCCCTTTAAGGACACACTGCACTATAAATGCTGCTACTGTCTCGTGGCGGAGTATAATGCACTGAGGTCCATGCTTGGAGGTTAGGACTTTGGGGGATTACAGTTCGGATTAGGATTGGCCTGTCTGAGATTTGTGACCATAAGGCGCAGAATCTGCTTCTTAAAACTGGAGCAGAATGTTAGGCTTAACCCGAACTCTAAAAGTAACCCCAAAACATAAATGTGGTGACCATAGTAACCATAACATTAAAATGATTTCAAAATTAAATGTTTTTATTTTTATCTTTTAAATTCAATTTTGATAACTTCGAAAAAAATAAATGCTCTGGTGTAACTGCCACAAATGTTCTACTGCTTCCGAAAAATGCTCCCAAAATCGATCAGAGGTGTCGAATTCGGAAGAACCTGAACTGATGCGTCAATTTTAATTGGTGTCTTTATTACACTGCTTCTGTGAAATGTCCACAAGGTGGCGTTGTGATTAGTAAACGATGCTGTATGAGCCTGTTTCGAGCACCCCCACCATTTTTAAAAAAATGTACCATTATGGCTAAACATTTAAATGTACACAAATCAATGATATTGACAATAATAAATAACGCACAAAAGTAAAATAAAACAAGGCAAGATAATGTTCAGCACAAATAAATATTGATTGTTTTCTGCCCCTCTATTGACAAATAAACCATTGACTCTAGAAACAAAGAACAATAAAGGGCCTGGAGTTTAATACCACAAATTTAATGGGGGAGAATTTAAAAAGGAATAAACCATTCAGATCAATTAGAAATTAAAAAGAAATTAAAAATGAAACCAAAGAAATGTATTTTTTTTACAATCTCATCAGCAGTTTTGGCGTCGGACGGGTTGATTTTCATCTTGGTGAATAAGTAGTCTGTTGACGTTGCCGATGGGGAGTATCTGAAGATCACGGTGAGAGCCGGTGATGAGCAAAGTATGGTCCCCCCCCCCAATGTATTGTTTAATAGCTGGTCTTGTCATAGGTTGTTTTTTTTTTTCCCCCTCTTCTTGCCACGAATGTAATGGGTTTTATTTTCATGGACTGCAGCTGTCACCTCTGATCCCGAGACGTTGATCAGAAGGAGAGAGGGGAATGCAGTTTGGTGATAGCTGCGCTATATGAGGAGACACGAGCGTTAAGAGCAGTTACGCACTAATGCGTCAAACACATTGAAAACGACAGGACACATCATGGACTGTGCCAAAAAACCCATCCTCAAATGATTCCCAGAACAATAAGCTTGTGCAAAGAGCAAGGAGAGCGTTTTATTCACGGATCTTATCCTGGGCTCCATCCGACCTTTTATGTTTCATTGTCTCCATGAAAGGGTTTGTTTAAATTCTGCAAATTGCTGCTGCCAGCAGAGTATGTTGCTTCATTTCTTGATACGTCCACCTTATATTTTCTTATCCTTGAATTCCAAGGGCCCTATTCCTTTTTTGTTTGTAACGGGCAGCTGTAAGGGGAAATATCGTCCCGATCCGATGGCCCTTAGCCCTTCCCTGTTACCGACTTTATTGCGACTGAGCGTCTCAAATGGTAATAACAGAGAGCAGCTTGTAGGTACCAGCAGGGTATCCGCTCCGGGAATCCACAGGACTCCATGGTGTCCTTCACGATCCTGTGCGAACTCGTGTATGTGGGGTTGAGCTGAGACTCTGGAAGGACACAGAAAACTGTTTGTTCCCAGTGTTCTTCTTTGTATGTGGCCAGAAGACGTGGTGGATTGCACTGCCCTCTGCACAGAGGGAGCAGGAGTAAGTTTGGGTTTTTAAGTCTTTTTGCAGTAGCTGGGCCAGAGGAATATTACAGATTAAATAGAAATGCCTGTAGGATTGAAGGAGCTGTTCCCAACAGAACTTGGTCTGTGAGGGATATAAATCTATTGTGACGTGCTGGTCCAGCCTTCTGGTTGGTATCTGGGCCAGATTAACGTAGGGGCTATTGGAGCTGCGGCTTCATGCCCATGCCCCATAATAGGCTTAAAGAAAGGGTAAGTATATGTGCACTGATGTTGTTTGGACCCCTGTATTTTACGAACTGTAGCAGTTATAGGGTCATGTGAGGTATATCATTTCAGGCTGCCGGACAAAATCCCTAATGCCAACATCCCGATGGCCAACTTCCAGACAGAACAAGTGCCAGGCATCCCAACTTCCCTACACGGCCAACTTCCAGACATCCATAATGCCAGTGGCTAACCCTAATACTAACACCCTAACCCTAGGTTTAAGGGGGTTAGGGCTAGGTTTAGGGGGCTTAGGGTTAGGGCTAGGTTTAGGGGGCTTAGGTTTAGGGGGGTTAGGGTTAGGTTTAGGGGGGTTAGGGTTAGGTTTAGAGGGTTAGGGCTAGGTTTAGGGGGTTAGGTTTAGGGGGTTAGGGCTAGGTTTAGGGGGGTTAGGGCTAGATTTAGGGGGCTTAGGGTTAGGGCTAGGTTTAGGGGGTTAGGGCTAGGTTTGGGGGGTTAGGGCTAGGTTTAGGGGGATTAGGGCTAGGTTTAGGGGGATTAAGGTTAGGGCTAGGTTTAGGAGGTTAAGGCTAGGTTTAGGGGGTTAGGGTTAGAGCTAGGTTTAGGGGGGTTAGAGCTAGGTTTGGGGGGTTAGAGCTAGGTTTAGGGTGGTTGAGAGTTAGGGCTAGGTTTATGGGGGTTAGGGCTAGATTTAGTGGGTTAGGGCTGGGTTTATGGGGGTTAGGGCTAGATTTAGTGGGTTAGGGCTAGGTTTAGGGGCGTTAGGGTTAGGCTAGGTTTAGGGGGTTAGGACTAGGTTTAGGGGGTTAGGGCTAGGTTTAGGGGTGTTAGGGCTAGGTTTAGGGGGTTAGGACTAGGTTTAGGGGGTTAGGGCAAGGTTTAAGGGGGTTAGGACTAGGTTTAGGGGGTTAGGACTAGGTTTAGGGGGGTTAGGGTTAGGGCTAGGTTTAGGGGGGTTAGGGTTAGTGGATTTTGGCCATCAGGGAGTTGTCTGTGCAGGGAAGTTGGCCATCAAGGAGTTGTCTGTGTAGGGAAGTTGGCCGTCAGGGAGTTGTCCGTGTAGGGAAGTTGGCTGTCAGGGAGTTGTCTGTGTAGGGAAGTTGGCTCTCAGGAGGTTGTCTGTGTAGGGAAGTTGGCTGTCAGGGAGTTGGCTGTCAGGGAGTTGGCTGTGCAGGGAAGTTGGCTGTCAGGGAGTTGGCTGTCAGGGAGTTGGCCGTCAGGGAGTTATCTGTGTAGGGGAGTTGGCTGTCAGGGAGTTGGCTGTCAGGGAGTTGGCTGTCAGGGAGTTGGCTGTGCAGGGAAGTTGGCTGTCAGGGAGTTGGCTGTCAGGGAGTTGGCCGTCAGGGAGTTGTCTGTGCAGGGAAGTTGGCTGTCAGGGAGTTGTCTGTGCAGGGAAGTTGGCTGTCAGGGAGTTGTCTGTGTAGGGTAGTTGGCTGTCAGGGAGTTGGCCGTCAGGATTTTGGCATTAGGGAACCTGGCTATAGGGATTTCGACCCAAACCCATCATTGCCACCACGTTACGCAGTTGATATTGTGAGGAGAGGTGCTTTGACTGGGATTCGAGCCTGGTTTTACACGGTGTGGATGTGTATCCTCGTGCCCCTCTTCTCCTCCGTCACAGTGCTGAGGTTAAGGACACACCGGGTGGTGGTGATTAGCATTCAGGCTGTGCCATACCGGTTACTAATGTTTCACGCTTTACATCTATATGTCTCCGGTACATCTGTTCCCTTAGCGGGTTGTCAGTGAGTTATTACCCAACCGATCTCTGCAAATCCTGCCCTTTCTGCAATTAGCAATATGTCTTCATGTCTTAAAATAGGAGCGGACACGTTCACTCAACACATGCTGCAAACGTGGTTAATCGTTCAATCAGATTGCTAGCTCTTTATCCTTCTGTTGCTTCCTGGTGAGCATAGCAAGCTTTGTGGGCCTTTATGATGCGCTGGTGGCAACAGTTTTACAGATACAAAATTCCTGAAAGGGAGACTGTAACCTTTTCATTTAGAGATTCATTGATGTGGAATTCATGGAGGAATCTTCTGCTGCCGCTGATAGAATTCTCCTTTAGGGAATTGCCAAAGGTTCATTGTTGCAGGAGCAGTAAATGCTGTTGTTTGTAAAATGGTAAATTATGGTGGTTATTGAATAGCCCTGATCTGTATTCTTTTCCCCAAAATAGTTTTTTTTCACAACGTTGTTTGGTCTGTCCGGTTAAACCGTGCAATCGTATATAGCTCTCTGCAGATTAGCGAGACTTATGGGCATTGTAGTCTTAGCAACCCGGAGGAAGTCCAGATGGTTTTTACCTCCCTTTTTTTTTTTTCTTTTGGTTCGCAGCCGATTTTAAAAACGCCAAAAATCTAAAGCACCTGTGTCCTCCTCCAAGGCTGGCTCCTCCATACACAAATGAGCCTCGTGCTGGCGCTCGACAATCCATTATAAAGCATTTGTCATGTAATAACAATAAACATGAAATCTCCCGTGATGATCAGAAAACGTAATGCACACAGCCAGTCCCTCTCGGCAAGTCGCTGCGCTCAGAGCCCTGGGCTTTTAGGCTGGGGTCAGACTGAGGCAGTGCGAACGCGCGTGCAGGCGCACTTAATCACGGCCGTAGTAGCAGCAAATGCCGGGCAATGACGGCCAATATACGAAGTACGGTCGCACAAAAGTCCGGCTGCGCAACGCAAGTGGCAAATGAACGCATTTTGTCGAGAACGTAAAACCGCTAGTACGGTTGTACAGAGTGCGCTGCGTCCGCTAACGGCGTGTTTGCGTGAATTGGAGACGTCAGACACTGCTAATGTCCGGCCAACATAACGTCCAGATGCACAAAGTGTTTTATTGATGATCCGTACAAAATCACGAACGCAAATGCGCATCGTATGACCGCTATCGCGTATTCCGTGAAAAAATGCGTCCATTCGTTCGAACACACTTTTTCACAGACAACGTGAAAATGCGTTCGTCTGACCCTAGCCTTAGCCGGACCTAGTGATTTGTGAGAGCGGCGTTTCCCCATTTCACGCGTCTTCTTTTTATTTAGAGTTTGGAAATAAAGGCCGGAGATGGATCTGTGCTCAAAATGCGGCGAGTGATATCGGTCACGTTCCTTTATTTCCTCACCGCGAGCCGTACATCATTCCACGGCAAACATGACATTTACAGAGCGATTGATACATTTTTGCTGGGAATAAATCTTTTCCTGGACTTCTCTCCGACATCGGCAAGAACCGAACTAGGGCGTTTGGGCCATTAATGTCTGAGTCCATTTATTTTGGGAATAAATAAAGCCCAGTTAAACCAGCGTCTGGATCCTAAAAGAAACCTGGAAAAGAATAGGAACTCAAACTAATGAGCGCCTATGAAAATAATGTAGAGTTTCTTTCCACTTTCGAAAGTCTTTTATTTCACATTATAATTTGTTCTTCGAAGTATTTGGTAAATTTTAAATTATCGTTTCTTATAGAATTTCAGTAAGGCTAGGGTCAGACGAACGCATTTTCACGCTGTCTGTGAAAAAGTGCGTTCGAACGAATGGACGTATTTTTTCACGGAATACGCGATAGCGGTCATACGATGCGCATTTGCGTTCGTGATTTTGTACGGATCATCAATAAAACACTTTTTGCGTCTGGACGTTATGTTGGCCGGACATTAGCAGTGTCTGACATCTCCAATTCACGCACACACGCCGCTAGCGGACGCAGCGCACTCTGTACAACCGTACTAGCGGTTTGACGTTCTCGACAAAATGCGTTCGTTTGCCACTTGCGTTGCGCAGCCGGACTTTTGTGCGGCCGTACTTCGTATATTGGCCGTCATTGCCCGTCATTTGCTGCTAGTGCGGCCGTAATTAAGTGCGCCAGAACGCACGTTTAAAGTGCGCTAGTCTTACCCCAGCCTAAAAGTTACATTTTATGTCGTGCTTTCTTGATCAACAGCCTCTGGTGAAGCTTTCTTCCTGCAAAAAGAAATCTGGCATTATGGGGGCACAGAACACTTTCCCCGTTCTGTCTTTTCAGTGGCTCCTCTGTATGTATATTCAGGGTGTGTTTTAGGGGTTCCTCCATATATTCAGGGTGTGTGGGTGTGTTTTTAGGGGCTCCTCCATATGTCCAGGGTGTGTGGGTGTGTTTTTAGGGGTTCCTCCATATATTCAGGGTGTGTGGGTGTGTTTTTAGGAGTTCCTCCATATATTCAGGGTGTGTGGGTGTGTTTTTAGGGACTCCTCCATATATTCAGGGTGTGTGGGTGTCGTTTTAGGGGTTCCTCCATATATTCAGGGTGTGCGGGTGTGTTTTTAGGGGTTCCTCCATATATTCAGGGTGTGTGGGTGTTTTTAGGGGCTCCTCCATATATTCAGGGTGTGTGGGTGTTTTTAGGGGTTCCTCCATATATTCAGGGTGTGTGGGTGTTTTTAGGGGCTCCTCCATATATTCAGGGTGTGTGGGTGTTTTTAGGGGCTCCTCCATATATTCAGGGTGTGCGGGTGTTTTTAGTGGCTCCTCCATATATTCAGGGTGTGTGGGTGTTTTTTTAGGGGCTCCTCCATATATTCAGGGTGTGTGGGTGTGTTTTTAGGGGCTCCTCCATATATTCAGGGTGTGTGGGTGTTTTATAGGGGTCCCTCCATATATTCAGGGTGTGTGGGTGTTTTTAGGGGCTCCTCCATATATTCAGGGTGTGTGGGTGTTTTTAGGGGTTCCTCCATATATTCAGGGTGTGTGGGTGTCTTTTTAGGGTTCTTCCATATTTTCAGGGTGTGTGGGTGTTTTTAGGGGCTCCTCCATATATTCAGGGTGTGTGGGTGTTTTTAGGGGTTCCTCCATATTTTCAGGGTGTGTGGGTATCTTTTTAGGGGCTCCTCCATATATTCAGGGTGTGCGGGTGTCGTTTTAGGGGTTCCTCCATATATTCAGGGTGTGCGGGTGTCTTTTTAGGGGCTCCTCCATATATTCAGGGTGTGCGGGTGTCTTTTTAGGGGCTCCTTCATATATTCCGGGTGTGCGGGTGTGTTTTTAGGGGCTCCTCCATATATTCAGGGTGTGCGGGTGTCTTTTTAGGGGCTCCTTCATATATTCAGGGTGTGCGGGCGTCTTTTTAGGGGCTCCTTCATATATTCAGGGTGTGCGGGTGTCTTTTTAGGGTTCTTCCATATATTCAGGGTGTGCGGGCGTCTTTTTAGGGGCTCCTTCATATATTCAGGGTGTGCGGGTGTGTTTTTAGGGGCTAGATATATCTCTCTGGTTGACCCAGTTCAGATATGGAAGGTTTTACTGATTGAAGGTGGAGTTGATTGAGCATGATGGGATTTGTAGTCTGCACACTGAAGGTGATGTCTCCTGGATTGCACATGCTAGGATTCCAATATACAATTCTATATAAACCTCCCCAGTCTGTTATATACTTGCTCCACTCAAAGTAAAGCTGCCAAATCCACTGTAGGCCTGGATATTTGTACATGTTGTTTGGCAGGACATGAGAAGTGCTGCCCTCCAGTATTTAAGACTCTGTTACATTATACAGTGTATCCCCTGCCGGCAGCATATCTGTTCATTACTAGAAAAAGATACAGAATTTAATTCTTTTAAAGTGCAAAATGTATCAGATGACGTTTATATACAGCAGGGCAGCTCTTTTCCTGAGCTGCCAGTTTGGATCTGTGTCCCAGAAAAGCTCTGAGGAGTCTGTCCAGGCTGGTTTTGGTGGGACCTGCAGCCCATATGGAGAATGATTAGGACATGTGACACCTGAGGGCACAGCTGCTCCTCATACCCCAATCTCCTCCCTGCACCGTCCACACGTACCTCAGCTCCTGAGGCTGCACTGATCCTGGTTTAATGCCATCATCATGCCGGGGCAACCCTGGCTATGTGTTACATGACCGGGCACAGCCGGTGTTTGTCCAGTCCCGTCTCACCACATGGAAAACCTCAGCTCCCCCTTACGGATTCCTCGATGAGATGTCAGGTACAGACTCATTCCTGTATGGGGGTAACGTGGTTGGGATTGAGAGTTTTTAAGGTGGATGAACCTTCTGGTCTCCTCGATGATCTTCTGCTACCTGGTCTTACACATGTCCTCATTATTCCTGCTTTAAGGCTAGGGTCAGACGAACACATTTTTTCACGGAAGACGCGATAGCGGTCATATGATGAGCAATTCCGACCGTGATTTTTTACGGATTCAAACCAGGAAACTTTGGGTGCCAGGATGTTATGTTGGCCGGACATGAGCAGCGTCTGACGTCTCCTAATCACGCACACACGCCGCTATGCGGCCGCAGCGCACTCTGTACGTCAGTACTAGCGGTTCGACGGTCTTGCAAAAATGCGGATATAACCCGACCCCTCCCTGACACAAATCACACAGCTATAACCCGACCCCTCCCCGACACAAATCACACAGCTATAACCCAACCCCTCCCCGACACAAATCACAGATATAACCCGACCCCTCCCCGACACAAATCACAGCTATAACCCGACCCCTCCCTGACACAAATCACAGATATAACCCCTCCCTTACACAAATCACACATATATAACCCGACCCCCCACTACACAAATCACACACATATAACCCCTCCCTGACACAAATCACAGATATAACCCGACCCCTCCCTGACACAAACACAGATATAACCCGACCCCTCCCCGACATAAATCACACAGATATAACCCGACCCCTCCCTGACACAAACCACAGATATAACCCGACCCCTCCCCGACATAAATCACACAGATATAACCCGACCCCTCCCCGACACAAATCACACAGATATAACCCCTCCCTGACACAAATCACACAGATATAACCCCTCCCCGACACAAATCACACAGATATAACCCGACCCCTCCCTGACACAAATCACACAGATATAACCCGACCCCTCCCCGACACAAATCACACAGATATAACCCAACCTCTCCCCGACACAAATCACACAGATATAACCCGACCCCTCCCCGACACAAATCACACAGATATAACCCGACCCCTCCCCGACACAAATCACACAGATATAACCCGACCCCTCCCCGACACAAATCACACAGATATAACCCGACCCCTCCCCGACACAAATCACACAGATATAACCCGACCCCTCCCCGACACAAATCACACAGATATAACCCGACCCCTCCCCGACACAAATCACAGATATAACCCGACCCCTCCCTGACACAAATCACACAGATATAACCCGACCCCTCCCCGACACAAATCACACAGATATAACCCGACCCCTCCCCGACACAAATCACACAGATATAACCCGACCCCTCCCCGACACAAATCACACAGATATAACCCGACCCCTCCCCGACACAAATCACACAGATATAACCCGACACAAATCACACAGATATAACCCGACCCCTCCCTGACACAAATCACACATATAACCCGACCCCTCCCCGACACAAATCACAAATATAACCCGACCCCTCCCTGACACAAATCACACAGATATAACCCGACCCCTCCCTGACACAAATCACACACATATAACCCGACCCCTCCCTGACACAAATCACACAGATATAACCAAGGCTTTTCTGCTTCGTGTTTTGGGTATAATATTGTGACTCACAGAGCAGTGAGTCGTTTTGCCTGCAGTGTTCAGTGACCCTATATCTAGATACGGTGGCCCCTTTCTCTCCACAGCTCTCTTTACGCTCTGGTCCCTGCATGCAGGTTAATTCTGTGTGTTTATTGACATTAATGTGATCCGGTCTAGTTTATTGTTGGTGACCTGTGTCTTCCTCTATTGGATTTATGATTAAACTCTGCCAGAGCTGGATTCATCTTTTTTTATTGCCCGGACTGACATTGCATTAAATAAACTGATTATTACTGGACTAAAGTGCAAATAACCCTCCTGTTCTCTGCGTCCCTTGGGATCCACATACACCTATAGGGATGCAGCATCAGCAATGCCTCATGGCGTCAAATACTGTAAAATCTCTAATAGAAAGTGAGAGAGATTCTAAGGTTATTAGCCATAGGAAGGAAAAGATGCGCCGGCTGCAAAGGGGATAAATGATCCTGTGCGTATGTGTTCTCTGTGCTTCCCGGGTCAAATCACTAATATTAGTATTACTATTATTATTATTTTTTTTATAAATTTGACAGTGAAGGGGTTAATCGCATTATACTGCCTTAATATTAAACCTCGCGTAATGATCTGAAAATCGAAAATGAACTCTGGAAATGATCCGTCTTGAGAAAAATCCTTTGTTCTTAAGTTATAAAATGAAGCGCTAAACTAAGCTGTGGCGACGCACAAAATATGCGGACATTTGGCAGAGGTTTTAGATACATGATGGAATGGCCTAGATCCCAAGAACTTGCACTCAGTAATTTAGGAAATCCTTGTGATATTGTACATAGGGAGTAGCACTGTCTGGGATACACCAGGCCCAGCCATACAGGGCGATGACATTATGTACGTCCTCTGTGCATGATGTCACACATGCATTGTGTGATGTGTGCTTTTTTCCCCCCCTCTCGTTTCTGGTCTGCATACTCACACTATTTTACCCTATGGTCCTTCTTTCTAAAAGCCCTACAGATAAAAGGCTGAACTATATTTCCTGCATTTTGCTTCTTCTCGCAGATACTTTCTAAAATAAAAAAATATATATTTTACCAGGAAGGATACATTGAGATTTCTCTCGTTTTCAAGTATGTCCTGGGTTGCGAGTATGTATTTCCGGAAAACAAATTGCATTACATTGTATTGTACCAGACATAAACGTCCACAACGCTGGATCTTCCAACCATCCTGATTTCAATGCGAAAGGGAGGCTAAGCTGACATCTCTAATGATGCAATAAGAGATGGGACCGCCCTTATAAGCCACACCCCTCTGTTTCATTCACTCTTTTGGACAGAGTGAAATTGAGCATAGTTTTGTCTAAACCGTTTATTCCGATTTGCTTCTGAAATCAGAGATTTAATCCCTTTATTATCTTTGGTTTTTAAATGTAATTTGAACGTGCGATGACGCACAAACGCGAGATTCTGATGCCTTGTATTCCGTGTAATATACAGGATATTGATAATGTGGCGATTCCTGATCCAAACAAAAATGTTTTGCTTTTATTTTACTTGCGTTTCATTATTCTAACATATCTTAATAATTTACATTGTTCTATAAAGTCATACGTGTGTTGTCTCCTTAGTGAAGTTCTTGGTAAATGCCGGCTCGGTCCCTGACCCAGTTTTGAGGCTTTTGATACATAAATAATGTGCTTCTTTTGACAGGGCTGAGAACATGAGGGCGCACGGGATCTTCCTGATATCTATTTATCACCGACTAACTGCTGACTCGCCGCTTCTGTCAGATGGTTTTGCGCTTTCCGTTCGCTGATCGTTGAAGCAGAGTGTAAAATGTAATCAGGGGATAGAGGACGGGAAATAAACCGATCAAAGAGACGCAAAGAGATACTGTAGCTTATTACAGAGAAGATTAGATAACAAGTATCAAGGCCGCGCACAATCACATCCAGCCGAGGGGGCGGACGCCGATCAGTGATGGCACCTTGTGCAGCCATGACATGTTTATAAAGTCACGCCGCGCTGCGCATATAGAAAACCTTAAATGTGAAAATTCAGACCATAAAATCTGCCGCAGATCAGTGTTTTACCCAGAAAAAAATATTGCTGCAACGCGTATAATGGACTCCGGGGCATTTGAGATGGGGCAATAAGAAATGGCTCAAACTGTCAGGAATATTTTTAGTTTTTTTTTTTTATTACCCCCCCCCCCCCCGGATGTTGATCCTGGAAAGGTCACATGTTGTTTGAGACTGGATCGGGATATCACCTTGGGTCAAAATTCTGGAACACCATATCGCTGTGACAACTGGGAAGAGTGTCCAAGGTTCATCGATTGGAGACAACCCAAAACCTATTTCTACACAGCTTATATCCTTCTGCCTTCTCTCAGGGAATTAACGGTGAACACGAGGCCCTTATCCAACCCTGGGGTTCATGAAGGCCCAGTCACTGTCAGAGTGTGGTGAGATTATTATTATTATTCTTTATTTATAAAGTGCCAGCATATTCCGCAGCGCTGTACAATAAGCACAGTATAGACAGGGTTACAATACATTGAACAACATTTGACAAACAGTACAGGAGGAGATGAGGGCCCTATTCCCGTAGGAACTCACAATCTGGGAGGGTTGGGGTTGGAAACAGGAGGAGAGGACTGTAAGGTGAGATTGATTGATGGTTGCGTCAGTGAGTTGGGTGGTCGGCTTCCCTAAATAGGAACGTTTTAAGGGAGCGTTTGAAGGAAGAGAAGTTAGGGGAAAGTCTGACAGTACGAGGGAGAGCGTTCCAGAGAGTGGGGGCTGCGCGTGAGAAATCCTGCAGTCTATCATGGGAAGATGTGATGCGGGGAGAAGCTAGGCGCAGGTCACTGTTTGACCTTAGGGAGCGGGCTGGGGTGTATTTGGTGATTAGTGAGGACAGGTAGTGGGGCGCTGAGTTAGTGAGGGTTTTGTAGGTAAGGATAAGGATTTTGAACTTAATTCTGCAGTGGATGGGGAGCCAGTGAAGGGACTCGCAGAGGGGAGCGGCAGAGACAGAGCGGCGGGTGAGGTGAATTAGCCTGGCAGAGGCGTTCAGGATGGATTGTAGGGGGGAGAGGCGGGACAGAGGGAGGCCAGATAAGAGATTATTGCAATAGTCAAATCGGGAGATTACCAGGGCGTGTATGAGTTGTTTTGTGGCGACAGCAGTAAGAAATGGCCGAATTCTGGAAATATTACGCAGAGATAAAAATATTGGTCCAAGAAGACCAATCGGGGAGCATCCTGCAGTATGCTGAGGAAGTGCTGGAGTTGTTTTTCCAGTATATTAGTGACGTTTATGATACTGTGATTTCAGAGAACATATAACTACACGTAACCGATTTAGTCTGGGGCCAGACTAACGTGCATTTAGGCGCACTTAATCACAGCCGCAGTAGCAGCAAATGAAGGCCAATATACGAAGTACGGCCGCACGAAAGTTCGGCAGCGCAACACAAGCGGCAACCAAACGCATTTTTTCCAGAACGCAGAACCGCTAGTACTGACGTACAGAGTGCGCTGCGTCCGCATAGCGGCGTGTTTGCGTGATTAGGAGACGTCAGACGCTGCTAATGTCCGGCCAACATAACGTCCAGACACAAAAAGGGTTTTATTGAGATCCGTAACAAATCACACATGAAAATGCGCATCGTATGACCGTTTTCACGCATTCCGTGAAAAAATACGTCAATGCGTTCGGACGCACTTTTTGACGGTCGCTGCGAATAATGCGTTCGTCTGACCCTAGCCTAAAACTTACAATTTAAAAAAAAAAAATCAGATTTAAATCAAGTAAATCCGATTTAAATAAAAAAAAATTGATTTCTATTTATTTATTTATTTTTTGAAAATTAGTTTTTTTTTTAAATTTTAATCCTCCCTGCCTAAAACAGAAGCACGTTATGAAAGCTTATTGTATTTCTCATCAGCACAAATTGAAGAGGATACGGTGTGGAGACCGTGCACTGCCGGTTTATAATGCTGTTTACGTTATAGCAAAACTAAAGGGTTTATAGTGATTGTTGAAGTTGCTGCTTCGAAAAATACTTGTGTTTCTCAAATGTTTAAATCTAAGGCTAGGGTCAGACGAGTGTGATTTCTACGGACTGTACGTCCGTGCACACGGACGTACGTCAGTACGGAAGACGCAGTAGTGGCCACACAGTCCGTTTTTTTCACTGACGTTTAATTTTTGACGGATGTAGGAGGGAAAATAAATTACAATGAAAAAACATTCTGTCCGCCAAAAATGCTGGACGTATAAATGCAGTCCGTCTGACCATGCTCCATCACTCACACACAAAGCTATGCAGACGTTGTGGACGCAGCGCACTCCGCACGTCCGTTCTAGCAGTATTACGTTCTTGCCTAACCTGCGTCCGTTTGCAGCGTCCGTCATGCCTCCGCACTTCTGTGCGGACGTACTTCGTGTGTGGGGCTCCATTTAACACAATTGTATGCTATCACGGACGTACTTTTGTGCGCCAACACGGACGTGAACACTACGCTCGTCTGACCCTAGCCTTAAGGGCGCAGGAAAAGCTGCAGGTTGAAGCTATTTTTGCCAGGGTTTGCACCTTTGGCCAAAGCTGGCAGTACCTGAATAACCCCCTAAGGCTAGGGTCAGACGAACGCATTTTTCACGTTGTCCGTGAAAAAGTGCGGTCGAATGAACTTACGTATTTTTCCCCGGAATTCCGCGATAGCGGTCATACGATGCGCCTTTTCGTCCGTGATTTTGTACGGATCATCAATAAAACCCTTTTTGCGTCTGGACGTTATGTTGGCCGGACATTAGCAGCGTCTGACGTCTCCTAATCACGCACACACGCCGCTAGCGGACGCAGCGCACTCTGTACGTCAGTAGTAGCGGTTTGACGTTCTCGAAAAAATGCGTTCGTTGGCCACTTGCGTTGCACTGACGAACTTTCGTGCGGCCGTTCGTCGTATGTTCCCCGGCATTGGACTTCATTCGCTGCTAGTACGACCGTGATTTCGTGCGGCTAAACGCACGTTAAAACTGCGCTAGTCTGACCCTAGCCTAAGGCTAGGGTCAGACGAACGCATTTTCGCGTTGTCTGTGAAAAAGTGTGTTCGAACGAATGGACGCATTTTTTCACGTAGTACGCGATAGCGGTCATACGATGCGCATTTGCGTTCGTGATTTTGTACGGATCATCAATAAAACACTTTTGCATCTGGACGTTATGTTGGCCGGACATTAGCAGCGTCTGATGTCTCCTAATCACGCACACACGCCTCTAGCGGACGCAGCGCACTCTGTACGTCAGTAGTAGTGGTTTCACGTTCTCGACAAAATGCGTTCGTTTGCCACTTGCGTTGCGCGGACGAACTTTCGTGCGGCCGTACTTCGTGTGTTCCCCGGCATTGGACGTCATTTGCTGCTAGCACGGCCGTGATTTCGTGCGGCTAAACGCACGTTAAAACTGCTTTCGTCTGACCTTAGCCTTACGCTAGGGTCAAACGAAAGTATTTTTACACGCGAATGTAAAAATGTGCGTCTGAACGCATTGATGTATTTTTTCATGGAATATGCGAAAATGGTCATACGATGCGCATGTTCGTGCGCGATGTTTTACGAGTCCAAACCAGGAAACTTTTTGCGTCTGGACGTTATGTTGGCCGGACATGAGCAGGGTCTGACGTCTCCAAATCACACACACACGCTGCTAGCGGGCGCAGCGCACTCTGTATGTCCGTACTAGCGGTTCTGCGTTCTCGAAAAAATGCGTTAATTTTCCACTTGCGTTGCGCAGCCGGACTTTCGTGCGACCGTACTTCGTATATTGACTGTCATTGCCCGGCATCTGCTGCTAGTGCGGCCGTGATTAAGTGCGCCAGAACGCACGTTAAAAATGCGCTGGTCTGACCCCAGTCTTAGTCTTGCTTTGAGCATTAATGCGGCGGCGCAGCTCTGCCCATTCCGCTGGACATTAAACAGGGCGCTTTAAGATGATGCCATCAGCCCGTAAGCGGTTCTTGTGTTATCTCCTTTGTGTGGGTTCTGAATGTACCATGATGCAGACATCATTTTCTCTTTTCTGCTCGACACTCTGAGCAGTTCTACGTGTCATAACCGATGCGCTGCGCCACCATTGCATGAAAACCAATATGTAAATTCGTACGGTCTCTGATGTGATTAATGGTCGCGTTTGCGGCTTTTGAGGTTCAAGATGCAATGTTTGTGTCCCGCTGTCATCATCTTAAACCAAGCTTATTTCCGGTTTAACACTGGCTCTGAAATGAAGCTCTTGGCGAGGCGCAGCGTTACGGGAGGCGATTTATGATGTTGTTGGAAGTAAAGATATATGAAGTCGGGGGTTAGTGATAATGAAAAACCTTATTGCCCGCATTCAGCGAGCCGTATTTTAAGCTGGGAAATAAGAAGCGAATAAATCATAAAAATCCCCTCTTCTGGCGGCGGCTGTGTGGATATTGTTTTTTTCATGAGCTTTAAGCCTGTGCGCAGCCAATCTGTGCCGGAGAACATTATATAGAATAAATAAAACATCTTTTCCTGCCTGGGCCGCTCATGTCTTCTTTTGATTGCCTCGGACCCCATTTCCAATTCTGAGCATGTTCTGAATGGAGTCTGGGAGCCGGATCCTATTTATAAAGATCAGGTTCTGTCTGTGCACTTATTGCTCCCGTCTCTACCATCAATATGACTCAGAAAACTTATAAATAAGTCGCCTGCAGGGCCGGGCCTTTGTTTTATATTTTCTGCGCAATGGGAGGGGCTTATAGGCCACAAGCAAAATATCTTGCCATATTTTGATTTCCTGTGACCTGGACAGCACCCACCCAGTGTTACACATCCACAAGTCATATTTAAGGACAGGAGAAGAAAGGTGTCCTCTGCGCTCGTTTCTATCAGGAGGTTTTAGTTTGTTTCAATGGCCATTGCAACGTAAGCTCACTCGCCCCTTCAAGACACCGCTTTGTAGAGGGACCATCTTTCTGTCTCTCCTTAGCTGAAAAGCAGCAGGAGGGGCATGGAGCCACTCAGTACAGCGGCTTTTGGTACATTGGTTAGGTACTCACTCTACAAAGAGGTGCCTTGAAGGGGCGAGTGAGCTTACATTGTAATGGCCATTGAAACAAACTAAAACCTCCTGAGAGTGTTTTGTTGTACATGGAAATACATAGAAACGAGTGCAGATGACACCTTTTTTCTCTTGTTATGTTTTATACATGAACTGGGCTGTTACTCCTGGCTGTTGCAGCCCCTCTGGTGAGTATGGGCGCAACGCCATTTTTTCTGTATGTATGTATATTTAAAGACAGGTTTAGGTATACAATTGGGGAGATCCGTGGTGCTTTGTGTATATACACAATGGTAAAAGCGATTAAGGGGAGATCTACACATTGGGTAGGATTAAGGAGTTGGACGTTCTGACAGTTACAGTACATGGAACTCTGGACCGCTACTTCAGACATAATGGGGTTAGGGAAGGTCTGCTACGCTTGAGTTTGAGTGGGGTCCAAGTGGAGCTTTGTTAGTTACACTTCAAGTGGAGCAGAACTGTGAGAGGAGCTCTGCTCATTCCACTCAGCGTGGAGCAGAGCTGTGGAGGAGCTCTGTTGGTTACACTTTTTGGAGCAGAGCTGTGAGAGGAGCTGTTTTGGTTACGCTCGGGATAGAGCAGAGTTGGGGGAGGAGCTGTGTCGGTTACACTCGGTGGAGCAGAGCTGTGAGAGGAGCTCTGTTGGTTACACTTTTTGGAGCAGAGCTGTGAGAGGAGCTCTGTTGGTTACACTTTTTGGAGCAGAGCTGTGAGAGGAGCTGTGTTAGTTACACTCAGGGTGGAGCAGAGCTATGTTGGTTACACTCAGGGTGGAGCATCGCTGCCATAGGAGCTCTGTTGATTACACCTGGAGCAGAGCTTTGAGAGGAGCTGTGTTGTTACACTCGGGGTGGAGCAGAGCTGTGAGAGGAGCTGTGTTGGTTACACTCGGTGTGGAGCAGAGCTGTGAGAGGAGCTTTGTACGTTCTACTTTTCGGTGATGTGGTATCGTTATATGTTTATCCTGATTATTCTTGGAATATCTGTTCATGGAAAGATTGATCGTCACTTTTGTATATAGATGCTGATCCGTTCTGTCCGCTTGGGTCCCACACGCTCTGCTCTGAATGTCCTGAGCATGGCAGCCGCACTAATTAGAGAGATTTATATGCTTTTATGCCTTTTCTCTCGCTCATCCTTTTCACAGGAGAATAACCAGCTGATCCAGGGACCCGTGCCCTGATTCTGTGTACTCGCTGAGTTGGCATATTGCACCTTCTTCAATTCTAGGGACTTATTAACACTGCATAGATGCGTTTTTATTAATTCTGTGTTTTGTTATATTATTCCCTCTCATTCACTGTAAAATATTTTCTTTGTGCCGGATAAAAAAAAACATACTCCAATACAATAATTTGTTTGTTACTTCTATCACTTAGGGGTAACGAGGGATAACATGCTCCACTCTTATTGGCTGTTTAAACATTTTGATGCCGACAGTGTTTGGAATTCCGGCTTGGTTTAAATCCTGGTTATGTCCCTCCTTTTGTCTGATCTGTTCCGTATGGATCCGTAACTGTGGCTCACGAATATGACAGAAGAGACCACACTGATGGCAACACTGTATTTGCGCGGAGTATCTCTGCTTTTTATCCTGTACAAACCGGTCACTGTTGATGCCATGGGAATTTCCAGGCCGTCAGCCTTCATTTGTCTGCATCATGGGTCTGGTGGTTTTGGGTCGGGCTTAGATTTGTCCCAAAATACATTAAATAAAATAACTGCAGGTTCTTCATCAATCTGAAATGTATTACAATTTGCACAGGTATTTACTAAACTGGGAATATACTCCTTTATACTACAGGGGATTCAGACGTCTTTAGGTAAAAAGGTGTTTTACATGACAAAACGCTAGATGTTGGTAAATGAAGTTGGGTGGAAGGATACGGAGCTGGAAAAATTAAGTCTTTTATTTTGTTACAACATTTGTGATTCTCTTCTCAGACCCTTGATTCGGGGTAAACATTCAGTATTCCACACATTGTTTTGAAATCCCCTAACATTACATTAATAATTGTTGTTTGCTTTTTTGTTGTTGTTGTTTTTGTGTTTTTTTTTAACAAAATTTGGATTTAAAGTGATTATTTTGGAAGCATTGTTTTTTGTTGTAAGAGCTTTGCTATATTTAAAGTCTACGTATCTGTGGCTCGCACCGTATAACAGCACGGCGACCGGTCACATGTTTGTGGATTTGAGGGATAAGTACACTGATTTATTGACCGTTTCACTTTCACATACAAACCCTTAATAATAACCTGCTGTTCTCCCCGCCGCTTGTGTGTCTATTGGTGAATGCTTGTGATGTGCTTAACGCAAGGTTTATGGTTCTCATGTCCCCTTCTGGGCAAATTTTTATATTTTTATTTCTTTTTGCTTCCTCGGAAATGTGTGACATGGCAGTAGCTGTTGGTTGGATGGAAGGATGTGCCAGAGTGATTGGCAGCGCCCCCTCCTCCCCCATGGCGTTATCTAATCAATATGTTATCATATCTGCGCTACAAATTAAACGTGCTTAATCCATGATCACCAGGGGATCCGGCAGAAACACTGCGATGTTCCTCTTGCTCATGATAATAATGGAGTGATAGGATCTCCTGGACACGCACAGCCCGAAACCCATCAGCAAACCTGATGCACATCAGAAAGACACACATATGCAGACAGCAAATGTGTTAGATGGAAACACGGGTCCTGGCATTTTAGGGAACGGCGCTGGAGGTGGGGCCAGAGACCTGGCTATACTCCGACTTAGGCTAGGGTCAGACGAACGCATTTTTCACGTCGTCCGTGAAAAAGTGCGTTCGAACGAATGGACGTTTTTTTTCACCGAATACGCGATAGCGGTCATACGATGCGCATTGTCGTCCGTGATTTTTTCCGGATCATCAATAAAACACTTTTTGCATCTGGACGTTATGTTGGCCGGACATTAGCAGCATCTGACGTCTCCTAATCACGCACACACGCCGCTAGCGGACACAGCGTACTCCGTACGTCAGTACTAGCGGTTTGACGTTCTCGAAAAAATGCGTTCGTTTGTCACTTGCGTTGTGCGGACGGACATTCGTACGGCCGTTCTTCGTATGTTGCCCGGCATTTGACGTCATTTGCTGCTAGCACGGCCGTGATTAACCTCCCTGGCGGTATTCCCGAGTGTGACTCGGGGTTAAATTTCGCTACCGCGAACGGTAACCCCGAGCCACACTCGGGCTGGATGTTTACTCACCTCCTCCCTGGCTCCCTCGCTGTCCCCCGCAGTGTGATCGCGGCGAGCTGCTTCCTGGAAGGCTCCCTGCAAGTCACACGATGCAGGGGGGCGGCACCAGCATAAAAGAAATCTTTTTTACAGTTTACACTTTGGATTATACAGTGTAATGTTTATTACACTAGGTGGCAGTACAGGATAAGAAATAGACCATACATCGTCTCACCCTTGTTTTCAGACAGATTTCAGTGTTTTTTGTTGTATTTTATTGAATATCATTTATTTGCATTATTTTGGATAATTATTTTTGGGATAATAAATTATTATGTCGTGTTTCAAACTTTATCGGACTCAGTGTTTTTACTATTTATTTTTTATTTATTTATAAAGGATTTTACCAGTAAGGACTCTTGATTGCATGGATTTCAGTGTGTGATTCCTAATTATTACAGGCTAACTATGTACAAAAACCTGTTTCCTTTAAAAAAAAATTGAGACGCTTTTAGACACGAAATTTTGAAAAAATTAGACCGACAGGGAGGTTAAGTGCAGCTAAACGCACGTTAAAACTGCGTTCGTCTGACCCTAGCCTAAGATGACATCACGGTAACGAGCTTGGTCTGATCCTTGGACATAATCCTGGCGTTTTCCCATTTAGAACGATGATATCACACCGCACGGCATATCACGGAAAGTCAATAAACCATGTTTACCTATTGACCGAACATTGTGTACCATCTCACTCTGTGGGTTTCTCTGCTGGGGTTTCAGATGAGTGCTAGCTCACCTGTACCAATACAGATACTTAACTAATAGAAAGTACTCTAGGCCACAGAATCTGCAAATGAGATCAATCGCTTCGGTCGACGACTATCTCTTAATGTCGACTGAGAAATGGGCTGAGCTCTTTGTGACGCATTATGTCTCACCTAATCTTCGAACGGTATAAGGCGATACGAGGTCGTGTGGGAGTTCCTCGTATCAGCACCACACGCCTCACTCATTGAAAACACATCGAGGTTAGAGCGACTCCTTAAATCTGTTTAGATAAGTATAACACTGATCTACTACAATATGTAAATGAGAGGAAACCGCCGAGTGAGCGCAAAACGTGTCGAGGTCACCTTGCTCCGCTCCTGGGACAGAGCTCTCTTTATTCCCTTGGTGCCAAGTGGGCTGTGCAAGCCATGCCATAATATATCCTGGGGTTTCCATTAGCATATCATTAGACTGGGTATATTTGCTGGGTACGGGGCTGGCATTCTGTTGGGGGACCCAACATAGTCATTTGAGGAATCCGGCCATCATTATGTTACCCTTTCACCTATTGTGCATCTGGTGAGAGCTGGACTTTAATCCACGTATCTTTGATGTCCTCTCCCCGCGATCAGTTAGTAGGATTAGCATCTTGTCACTGGATATTATCCTACTAACATCGACATTTCCTCTCCTCCACACAGATGTGCCAACGGTACGTTAACACTCCATTGCCAGGAATTAAAGGGTCCCGGCGTCTGCGATGAATTATGCAATTGAAAATGGCCCCAAAAATCTCCTCGCCTCTTGGTGACCGCGCGAGAGGAAATGTGAGTCCTGTGTATATAACACACATTCATACCTCACAGCCAACAGGACTTTTTCCTGGGTTGCCCATTGGCTATTTCCAGCCTGTAAGAGCGTATTGCTGTGACGTATCCAGGGAAACATGCCTTTCACTTGGGTATTTTTATATACGTGTTCCACTTTATTACATCTATGCACTAACCCCATTAATATTGTAAATGTGTGTGTGTGTGTGGCACCGTCACCTTACAGGTATTTTACAGCTGAACGGCATTTAATTCCCCTTAATACCCATAGATTTATAATATTTATAGGTCTGAGCAGAGAATTTACAACAGGATTATGTTTTTAAAAATTGTTCTTCATACCCAACCTCCATGGAAAATTCTTTCCATTTTCTGCCTGGTTTTCCAGCGCTCTGTGCCCATGTCATACATCGAGTTTTCCCGTCCTTATCCGTGTCGCCCATTGTTTTATACGCAGAACTGATTTCCGATGACTGGACAGCCTTTACGATTTCTGGATCCACAATAATCCCGAGCGGAAGAAAAGACACACATCCTTGAAGCTGGCTTTATTCCGAGCAGTTGGTGGGTGTCTGCCTGCCGAGTGCTGGATTGGGGTTGGTGCCAGTCTGCGGTGGGGAGCGGCAATCTGAGCGCAATTCAATCCCATTTCCAGAATGATAATTAGACTTGTTCAAACAAGCTAAACAGAATTTGCCATATTGTACGGATTACTGAGCCAAAACGGTGTGAACGAGCCCTGGGCGGCACTGGGACTCTAAAATCCACACTGAACACGTACGAGCGTCTGCAAATCGGTGCGCACTCCATTGCTCTTTATGCCGGCAAATCCATTGTCATTCTGCACCTTCGCTGTGCGGCGGGATTGTCTATCAATGCTGTGTATATAAGAGAACAGCTTGGCTGATACTTTGCATCACCGTGAGACCAGGAATGTCTATCAGATACAAATACAATGTGGAGGGTGGACGGGGATTGATTTCCTGGCTGGATTGGCCAGATATTTGTGCCGGAGCCTGGCAATAGTTAGGGGCAGGCTGACTGAATATATAATTTATCCGGAGATGGGTTGGTTTGTTCTCTCGACATGCTTACATCTCCAAGATAATTCTCTAAGTGATCATGAGTGACGTTGCATATTTCGTGCCAAAACCTATTTTTGTTTAACGGTATAATTTTCAGGTCCTTTCCATGCAATCCCCAGTCATTGAGCAGCCAGTGGAGGTTCTAGAGCTGGGTTCTCTCTGTGCTGTCGAGCGCTATGGTGTGAAGCTCTGTCTCATATGATCCATATAGAGTTGAGTACATTTTTTTTCTGTTTTGCTGGTAGCACCGTGGTCCACTGGGTTAATGGCTGATGGCCGGCCTGCCAGATTCATACACGTCCTGCGTTTTTGGACACGATGCAATGCAATATAACCCTCTTTACCAGAGCTTCCCTTTTGAAGCAGATGTGTATATACTCTGTGCTGACACGCAGCCCTGATCTCGCGGCGCAGCATATTGCATTGCCTCCCTCTGTGCATAATTAACGCATCTCCCCGGCATTGCTGTGATAATCCCTGTGTCCAGGGTAACGCGCTTTGTGGCGGCACTTTCAGACCTTCACGAATAATTCTTACTTAAAATTTTACACCAGGAATGAGAATTGTGCTCCTCATGGGACTTTGGACCATTATCATCCCTGAGACATGTGTGCAAAGCGCTGAAAGAACATTCCAGTGGAATTGATCCAATAATTTGCAAAAGAAAGCGTTTCAATACAAACCCCACAATGGGATTTTCAGGAAGAGGCGTGATTGGTCTCTGACTTGGGATCCAGGTCTGTCACGCTACACAGTCTGTCCCTTCTCCCTGTTACCATGGACACCAATATGTTTCAGGCAGGTAACGACCCCCTCTGCTTCTTCTCCTCCTTCCAGGCAGGTAACGACCCCCTCTGCTTCTTCTCCTCCTTCCAGGCAGGTAATGACCCCCTCTGCCTCTCCTCCTCCTCCTCCCAGGCAGGTAACGACCCCCTCTGCTTCTTCTCCTCCTTCCAGGCCGGTAAACTCCCCCTCTGCCTCTCCTCCTCCTTCCAGGCAGGTAACGACCCCCTCTGCCTCTCCTCCACCTTCCAGGCAGGTAATGACCCCCATCTGTCTCTCCTTCTCCTTCCAGGCAGGTAATGACCCCCTCTGCTTCTCCTCCTCCTTCCAGGCAGGTAACGACCCCCTCTGCCTCTCCTTCCAGGCAGGTAACGACCCCCTCTGCCCCTCCTCCCAGGCAGGTAACGACCCCCTCTGCTTCTTCTCCTCCTTCCAGGCCGGTAAACTCCCCCTCTGCCTCTCCTCCTCCTTCCAGGCAGGTAACGACCCCCTCTGCCCCTCCTCCACCTTCCAGGCAGGTAATGACCCCCATCTGTCTCTCCTTCTCCTTCCAGACAGGTAATGACCCCCTCTGCCTCTCCTCCTCCTTCCAGGCAGGTAATGACCCCCTCTGCTTCTCCTCCTCCTTCCAGGCAGGTAACGACCCCCTCTGCCTCTCCTTCCAGGCAGGTAACGACCCCCTCTGCCCCTCCTTCCAGGCAGGTAACGACCCCCTCTGCCTCTCCTCCTTCCAGGCAGGTAACGACCCCCTCTGCCTCGCTTCTCCTTCCAGACAGGTAATGACCCCCTCTGCCTCGCCTTTCCAGGCAGGTAACGACCCCCTCTGCCTCTCCTCCACCTTCCAGGCAGGTAATGACCCCCTCTGCCTCTCCTCCTCCTTCCAGGCAGGTAATGACCCCCTCTGCCTCTCCTCCTCCTTCCAGGCAGGTAACGACCCCCTCCGTCATCACCTCTCCTCCTTCCAGGCAGGTAACGACCCCCTCTTCCTCTCCTCGTTACAATGACTCGTTTGGCTCTCAGACTCACCTGTCTACCGATACGTCCTTAGATCCAGTAGCAGATCGCAGGACACTCCGTTCCTACAATCCTTAGCCTTATTGAGAAATGTCAAAAGCCCATAATTTCAAATATGTTCAAATCCCCTACTTCAATCAGATCTCTTTCTCACCACAATACGATCAGGCATGGAGTGAGAGGGATGGCACGGAGTCTGACCATTCCTCTGCTCACCACTCGCCCCCATCCCTCTCACTACCAAAGAGTCACTCCTGGACTTAATCTGGCCATCTGGATTGTTGAAAGATTAAATCCATGGAAATCCAGATCTTTTTGTAGCAAAAACAGGTGAACAAAAGTCCTGTTTATTTCCGGCTCTTTCATCATCTGTATTTTACCCAAACCTGCTCGAACATCTCTCTCTCCTCACACTTCTCTGTGGGAGGTTTTGATACAAAGTCTCCATTGCTTCTGGGGAACTTGATACAGAATGTTCTGAGACCTGATGAATGTTCCGTCGTGCCTCACTCTGTCTCTATCAGGATTTTGGAAAGTACTCCTGGCTGCGACCAACGTGCTGCTCCCTGAATGTCTTCATACCTCTGACATTGAAACATGACTTCGGCAAACCTCCTGTCACTTGTAACTTTATGTCTTTGTCTGTGATCTTCACTTTGTGAGAATATTGTATTCATTCTGTACTTTTTTCTCCCCCCACCCCCTCCCTTTCCTTTTAGATTTCCGCCATCGTAAGTCATAACAAAACCTGTTTAACCACCACAAACGTTTTTATCTCTGTTGACTGACACCAATAAAGCCCTCCAGATGGTCCTACCGCTGCGCTGTGTCGCAGTCTAGTTTAACACCTTCCATTCACTGAAGAATCTGGCGTCTTAATAACCAGAAAAATGAGAGCTGACGCTTGAGCTCAGGGAAACGTGCGCCAAGAGATGGACGATCATCAGTTTCCAGCTTGGCCTTGTTGGCGCTCGGCACTGGAAATTCCTCTTCCCGCACTGGCATCTTGGAGAGTCATGGTAATTCCACCCCCAGGGCTGTGTTCCTGCAGTGCGGCTATATGGTGCATTGTCCCCTGATCATGCAGACTGTGTGCTCCTGCTGACGTCCTGAAGTGGCCCCAATTTGTCACTTGAGCCATAGCAACAGTCATACGTTCCATGTAATGTGACTGCCGCCATATTAAGTCATACATATTGCGCCAGCCGCCAAGCTTGGGTGTAGTGACATGTCCTTCGACATAAACCGTTCATCCAGAGTCATCTGGGCAGAGGCACGTTCTGAAGGTGGATCCCTCCTGGATCTACTCTAAAAGCTCAGAAGGAGACCTATGAGATCTTTTTGTCTTCTGGGCTTTTTTCCCATTTTTTTGAAAGATCCGGTTCCCCGCACAGATGTTGGCGTTCTACATGCAAATCCCCTGCCTGCTCCTGCCGAGCGCATAAATATTAATGGGCGACCTGTGTGTCTGCTTACCATTTGATACAATGTTAATTCCTTGTTCTGTGCCTGTTCGTTCTACCCAGGTGTCACGCGGCCAGCTCTGCCCAAGGGAACGCAAAGTCGCTGGCGCTGGTTACGATTTTATTATTGGATTTCTGTTTGCATTTATGAAATTAAATATTTCTGGTCACATCAAACTCTGAATATGCAAATATACTTTTTGAACTTTTCGGAAGCCTTAAAAAATTGTCTTGGCGAGCTGCGTCAGATGCTGATTATTGACGCCTTACATTAATACAGGTTTGGGCAGATCTGCTCCACAGTGCACTAGATACTCGGATTTTGCCACATGTAGAATGAAGTTCTAGAAACCAAAAATCCCGGACACTCATGGGCTCTGCTGAACCGTCTTTTTATTGGATACTTTTCACGCTAACGGGGTTATTCAGAGAAAGGTGAAAACCAGGAGAACTGGCAGGAGAAGAGAACAATCTAGACCAAATAGCCGATTTGGGAAGTGAGATAAATGGGAGCATTGTTCTGATTTGGCTATTTTGACCTAGAATTTTCACTTCTCCAGTCATTCTCCTGAGTTTCACCTTCCTTTGAATAGACCTGTAGGACACCGGCAATGTTTCAGCCTACTGGCTTTTATCAAGCCGAAAAGTATCTAATAAAAAGATGCTCTTACAGAGCCACGAGTGCCAGGAGGTCTTCAATTGTTGTACGTTCATACAGATGCTCCTACTTATTCCTCCCTCTAATGCCTCCCCACCTCCTGACTTCTCTATCACGGTGGAGGGTATCACCATCTCCCCATCAAACCAAGTTCGCTGTCTTGGAGTTACACTGGACTCTGCTCTTTCCTTCATCCCCCACATCAAGTCTCTTTCCTCCTCCTGCCGATACAACTGCGTAATATTTACAGAATTCGGCCATTTCTTACCGCTGTCGCCACAAAACAACTCATACACGCCCTGGTAATCTCCCGACTCGACTATTGCAATAATCTCTTATCTGGCCTCCCTCTGTCCCGCCTCTCCCCCTACAATCCATCCTGAACGCCTCCGCCAGACTAATTCACCTCACCCGCCGCTCTGTCTCTGCCGCTCCCCTCTGCGAGTCCCTTCACTGGCTCCCCATCCACTGCAGAATTAAGTTCAAAATCCTTATCCTTACCTACAAAACCCTCACTAACTCAGCGCCCCACTACCTGTCCTCACTAATCACCAAATACACCCCAGCCCGCTCCCTAAGGTCAAACAGTGACCTGCGCCTAGCTTCTCCCCGCATCACCTCTTCCCATGATAGACTGCAGGATTTCTCACGCGCAGCCCCCACTCTCTGGAACGCTCTCCCTCGTACTGTCAGACTTTCCCCTAACTTCTCTTCCTTCAAACGCTCCCTGAAAACATTCCTATTTAGGGAAGCCTACCACCCAACTCACTGATGCAACCATCAATCACTCTCACCTTACAGTCCTCTCCTCCTGTTTCCAACCCCAACCCTCCTAGATTGTGAGTTCCTACGGGAATAGGGCCCTCATCTCCTCCTGTACTGTTTGTCAAATGTTGTTCAATGTATTGTAACCCTGTCTATACTGTGCTTATTGTACAGTGCTGCGGAATATGCTGGCGCTTTATAAATAAAGAATAATAATAATAATGTGTTGTCCTCACAGCACCAGGATACAGCCAGGCTCCAGGGCTATTTAACCCTTTCGCTGCTGAGGCATTTCACGCCTGTGTGCTGAGCTCATTTTTACCAGTTTCGCTCATCATGGTTAAACACGTTTTGAAGCCTTATTTTATTTTGTGATCCAGACATATTATATATTGTTCTTTCCAGCAGACTTGGCAGATTCTTAATATGTCATTATTATATGTATACGTCATGTCCTGTCTGTATATTATAACAAAAAATGCAATAAAATTTTAATTTTCAATAATTTACAACATGTAAAGTGTTTTTTCACATTTTAACATGCGAGCATTTGCAGTTATATTTTCTATGGGTTGCGCTTGTTAAAAAAAATTAGAGATGGGGACTCATTACATTTTTTTTTTTTTTTTGAGGAAAATCACGTGATTTTTAACAAATGCACCCCATACAAAAATCGTTAGTGCAGAATCATTGTTCACATTATAATTCAAATGGGAATAATATTGCTGCATTAACAAAAAAAATGCTGTTTATTTTTTTTTAAAATATGTTTTTATTTATATTTTTTTTGTAACTTTTGAGATGGTCATGTTTGGTATCGTTGGAAAGGCCATGCTCTGGCCGATCCAACTATACCAAACATTAACCCCTAGCTGCCACGGATCGAGAGATAGGGGGTTCATTGGAACCCCATATCTCCACCATTGTTGTCAGCTAGGGGTTAACTCTAAAACTGACATCATCGTGCTATGCACGATGACGCCAGTCGTCGGGGGAGATCCTGGAAGCTTGGCCGACATCCAAGATGTCGGCCAGCTCCGGGGGAGGATCACGATCTAGCGCTTTTCGGTGCTGAATCGTGATCCGGCCCCCAAGGGGTTAAAGCCAGGCACCGTTTGGAAGGGCAGGCTG
Source organism: Leptobrachium leishanense (assembly GCA_009667805.1). Classification (NCBI taxonomy): domain Eukaryota; kingdom Metazoa; phylum Chordata; class Amphibia; order Anura; family Megophryidae; genus Leptobrachium; species Leptobrachium leishanense. Next base: position 119,512,069 of record CM019072.1, on the reverse strand, counting down.
TGCCCTTCCAAACGATGCCTGCCTTTAATCACTGGCCCCCGGCGATCGGCAGGGAGAGAGGTCCAAAGGACCTCTCCCCCCTCCCTTTCAGGCACCACCTCCGCACTCGTGGGGGGGGCCTGAAATAGATGTCATCGTGCTAGCGCAATGACATCTATCGGTCCCGCCGGAGTGCCGGGCTGACATCCAAGATGTCAGCCCACACGTGGGGCGCAGCAATCGGCCGGAATTCCGGCCGATTGCTGCCTCCTGTGCATGGACGCGCTCAGCGCGTCCATCGCACAGGGGAAGCAATTGGCAGGATGCGCTGAGCGCGTCCTCCGCAGCCAAGTGGTTAAAATGTGACGGAAAAGAGGATGGTGTTTTACGAATAACATGACTATGTATAAAATACTGACCTTGCTCCCAGCGTGGGAAATGAGAAGGCGAGTAATGGCAGTGATATTGCTCATTTTATAAGCGGCAAATGGTCAAAGCCATCACTTTGGAGCTAGAAATAAAGTTGTTTTTTTTCTTCTTCTTTTAGATTTTACAAGGTCATGTTTGGTATCAAAGCAAAGGCCAGACTCTGTCCTGTCCGATGACGCCTCACTTGAACTTGTGCGGTGTAAAAATTGGAGATGCAGGCTCCCAAAGTCTCCCCGTGTTCCTCGCTGAAGTGCGGCGGTTTAGGTTTTTGATGGAACTATGTATAATAACGGTTTGTGCCATCACCTCCACACTTGTTGGTGACATAAGGAATTAGATTGTGAGTTGGTGCCGTATCATTGTTCACTTTGTAATTGAAAAATGAACAATATTGTTAGAAAGAAGAAAAAATAAATATTTTATTTTTGTTACATAAAACCTGGTCAACCTGATCATGGACCCTGTAGCTGCTATGGAGTTGGAGATACAAGGGTCCAAATGCCTATTAATGCAAAACATAGTTATTTTTTCACTGGGCCTATTATGGGGTATAGCTCCTATGTTAATCTGGCCCTGTGTAGCACGCCCCCACTCCTACCTGGTTTATGTACAAACGCTGGGTGGAGTGGAGGAATCTCACCATGCGACGTCATTATCCAGGATTTAGGTTTCCCGGGTGCCAATCATCATATCAGTCACTGGGGACATCGGCATGCTCTGCGTGCTGGCGTCACCCCCCCTCACACAATGCCCACCATAGCTCACGTCCTGAGAGTGACAGTTGACGGTTCGGTTCTGTGCATGCGCACTGAGCTCCGATCCATAATTTTGTGCAGGCCCTATGGTTCTTGATTGCGTAAAGTAGGTGTATTCTGAGTGCTGTGGAATTTGCGTCTTTTACACTATGCAATTTACATAGAAGAGCTGCGAGTATTTCTGGTTTCGGAAGCACCTGTGCTAAAGAGGAGGAGCAGCATGCGGCGAGGGACAAAATGGGAGTATTTTCTCATTGAATAAAAAACAGTAAATCACAAAATAATTAGGTAGATGCTGTCAGCAGTATCGGTGCAGTTATTTAAGGGGGAGGTTAGTGTTTCTTTAGTCAGTATTACAGGGTGATGGGGTAAAGCTGTTGTATACCTGGACTATAGGGGCTAAATTACATTCTCCACGCTAAAACAGGCGCCTGCAGTTTCCCCCTAATGCCCCTGTTTTAGCGTGGAATTACAATGCAGGCGCTAAAAAACCTGCCTGCATTGTTACCGGGTGCAAAGCCTTGGGATTCTCGCGGCAGCACTGAGCGCCGCCGCGAGCATCCACTTGATGGATGCTTCGCGATATCTGGCCAGTCGGTGTAGTGATACGCAGGGGGAGACTCAAGAACTTTCCCCCCCAGTCTCTCCCTGCTCCCGCCGGGCAGAGGAGGCAGTTGGAGCCGCGATCCTCGCCGCGGGACATGAGGGGAGTATACGATCACTTTTTTAAAAAAAATTTGGATGGTGTTAATGGATTCTGCAGAAGCAGAATCCGCTAACACCAAGTCCTGGCTGTGGTTAACTTTTTGCTATCCAGAGCCGGACGTTAATCAGCGCTAGTAGATTGTAATCCTAACGCTGATTAACACTTTGTGCTCCCCATGTTAAGTATAGGAAGCGCAAAGTACAGTAACCTCGCGCTGAAAAGCACAAGGTACCAAACGCAAACGGGTTACTTAACCCGTTCGCATTTGGATTGTAATATGCAGTAGCCACCGCGGCTAACGTTAATGCTCACGCAGGTGAGCGTTAACGTTAGCACCAAGATTGGAGTGTGGCCCCAGGTTTCACGTGGCTCCGCTCTACTCAATAACACGTTTCCATTTTTCTACTTTTCACAACTTCTACAATATGACTACCAGGACGGAAACCATGAAGCTCTGGAGGAGGCTCCCATCCTGTGTCTTTCTCTCTCCGAAGGTTACATCGTCACTCGCTGATACATCGTGCGGTTTTGTCGGAAAACTGTATCCTCTTTTATCAGCAAATGGAACTGCATAACATCGTCCTGATCTGTCGTGCAGAATGGGTTTAGATTCTTATGCATTTTAGTAAAAAGCCAATTAAACTTGTGCAGCTCAGGGCTTTCGGTCTGGCAGGAGACCCGGGAACACATGATGGACTCTTTGCTTTTAAGGCTTCATTTGTCTTTAGACTTGCATCGCCCTTGGGAGGGAAGCACATCATGCTATCGCTTGAATTAATGTGAGTAATTACACCAAGGAGCGAAACGAGTAGGTCCAAGGACGTGTGCCTTGTCTATCATGGAAATGTGGATGTGCATATTGAGTAGTGCCACGATTTGCTGCCATTTATTGCCCAGTTACCTCCCAGGCAGGGTTGTGTGGATTTCCACTTATAGTGGAGATGGCACGGTGTGTTTAGGGTTTTTCACTTAATTTCTGTTCATCAGAAAACAGGCAAAAGGCCAAAAAAAGGAACGAAAAGACTAACTTCAAACAGGGAAATGCACCCGAGGCGAAACATTCTGGTTTGTTATTTATGTGCCACATAAAACAACTTGCATGCTGCATAAGACCAGGCCGTACAGGCTCCATGCCATGCGAGTGCACATTTCTAGTGTATACGGATACACACCATGCTGGTAAATAAAATATATTTAAATCAAAAGTCCTATTCATAGTTACCAACAAGAAAGGTAAATCTGTTTCTGCTTTTGGTTCATTTCGTATACAAAGACTTGGCACTATCGCAGGCGCTACATTGGCCGCCAATGGGAAAGCAAAAGAAAAACAACCACTCAATATAGACTCTGAGAGCAATTCTACTTTCTATCAGTCTCTAATATATGATAAAAAGGGTGTGGTATAACGGCCAATCAGGAAACAGATCATGTCAGAGTTAAAATGGCGTGGATGCCACGTTGGAGATGTATAAACTTAACCACATCTGGTTCACATTAATATTTATTTTATTTATAAAGGATTTAACCAGGAAGGATAATAGTATAAAGACGTTTCTTCGCTATATCTGCCCCGCAACAAGGGTGTGTTGGTCCGCCTACTACAGGATGCGGCTGGTTCTAATGAAGTTTCAACAGGATATGGTTACGAAGGATTTTAAACTAAGCACTACAAGGGGCCATATTGACTAAGATATATATTTAAATCACAATATTTATATATTCTTACAGGAAATTAAAAGCTACTTCTTTATTTTCACATGCTCGGCCTTTTTATCCCTTTGAGGCCCGCTGCTGGTCCTGAGATGTTCATTGCGGGCTTATGGGTGGCTGCTGAATAAGTCATACCTGTAAAGCGTGAGAGCCCACTTTTGGCTCAGAGCAATGTGAGTTTGCTACCTAGAAAGTAAGTTTTGGTGTTGCTGGCTCTGCACGACCTATGCCCTGTTATGAATTTATCTTCTCCTCTGAAACAGAATATGAATCATTGTAAGTTACTGAAAAAACTAAAATCAAGAGCACAATAAAGTGCAAACACCTTTCCTTTTTGTTTCGCTCCCCTCCCCCTACCACATGGTGCACCACATCGTGTGCTGAGTATCTGCTACTTTCTGTTCTACGGTCGCGGAAACATGTTTTTTGGGCGGTGATGTTTTCTCGATGTTGATAGTTGCATCAGCGCAGATACATATGTTTTTAGGGATACATATGTTTTTAAGGTTTAAAGTAAAACAAAAGAAAAAACAGATTTCAATGTTCAATATGTGCTGTACGAGGAACGTTCATCCCGTTTTTGGGAGATGAGCGATGGTTCGTTTCATCTCCTCTCATGTTTCTGGTTTTATTGGAATCTCCCTGTCAGAGGCAGGATGTTTTGGGGTCTCTGCTTTGGAAAGAGAAGACTTCTATCAGGGGGTTCCCAAACATCAGAGGCTCGTTTGTAAAAATATTTGACTTAAAATGTTCGAGCTCTTTAGTCCGGATGACTGGATTTGAGACCACACTCCCACCGGGTGTTTGTAACATTTAAAGTGTGTGTGGAGGGGGTGTTATGGCCCCTGGGGAGAAATGCCGCCGACATGCTCCATAGTTTGTTACCCTGTTCGTAAATAAGTTTGCTGTTTTACGTATAATGTTGATGAGCCCCGCGCGCTGAGGTGAGCTCCATTCTTTCTGTTCAGGAGCTTGGTTTCTAGTTCCTTTCCGTGATACATATTCTATCCTATGGTCTCTATAAAATATGCATTTTTGATGTCTGGGACCCTTAACAGCACTTGACATTCATGGTAATGTGCATCGACGCCGGGGAGTTTGGCTCGAAGTCCTCGCTGTTTTTCTCCCATTGATTTCTGTCTATTAATGAAGATGTACGAGGCCTAATCACCATAATGAGGTCCGTGTCCATTAACCCCTGCTTGACCTTAATATAAAGTGGAATCATCAATTTCCCTGTTATACGATGCACTGGATTTAATCCAGTGGTGTTGTCTTCAAGCATATTTTACCCACTCTACAGGTACATAATGTTCCATGGATGGCACACCTGCCAGTCTGCCCCACTGGGTATATTCAGATTTACACCAGGTATAATACGTCACTATTTCCCTCTCATCATCGTTGCTTGCTTCAGTAGTATAATCAAATGATGGCGTGCAGCGGGGACGTGTGAGAACCTGTTCCCATACTCCCCTGCATGGCATAATAATGAACACCCATATAATGTGCTGCCGGGAAGCTGCTTGGCCATGAAGCAGCATTGAAGAGGGAATGTGGCAGCAGCTGCTCTGTGTCCTCTCTAGCACCGAACACCTTGATCCTCTAACTGCCTAACCATGACCACTCAGCAGGTAGTGGGAGTATGGGGGGGGGGTGAAGGTGAATGACAAGCAGACCCCCTGCTGTGACCCACTAGACTAGTCAAGGACTTTCTATCTACAGGGTTTGCCTTGGGTCTTCAGGCTCCCTGTACCCTACCCTACCCCCCCCCCCCCATCTAATACCACCGTGTCTTGACAAAATATAATGTTACAGCTCTGGTGAAGGCTTCAAATACTGATCCCAGGTATGTCATCAACATAGACCTGTAGAGAGAACGAAATCTGGCACTCATAAGACGGTTCAGTCAAGCAGGTTTATTGGGATGTACGGAGTGGCAACGTTTCGGCCTTGTCACTGGCCTATGCCAAGCCACATAGCCGCTGCCTACATCCCAATAAACCTGCTTGACTGAACTGCCTTAGGAGTGCCGGATTCCTTTACACTCTCGAACGGCAAGGAAAACTGACAGACGTGCACCATCACGCCGTACCAATGACAGACGTGCACCATCACACCATACCAATGACAGACGTGCACCATCACGCCGTACCAATGACAGACGTGCACCATCACGCCGTACCAATGACAGACGTGCACCATCACGCCGTACCAATGACAGACGTGCACCATCACGCCGTACCAATGACAGACGTGCACCATCACGCCGTACCAACGTCAGATGTGCATCATCACACCGTAATGATGATAGACATGCACAGGCCCTGGCCAATGCAAAAGAATCGATCAAGCACAAAATGGCTTGCGTTGCCCATCAGCTCCTGTATAAATACCCCTGGCTGAGGGAACCCTGTGCAAGAGCCTGGAGCTTGTCTCCTGTCACTGTGCTGGAAGGTCTCCTGGTGTTTCTGTGTTTCCTTAGTTTGCAAATATCCAGAGCGTCTCGACTACATGTTTCACAAACAACATCCACACCCTCAAAGGGGTACAGCAAGATGACCATCTGCCTGGCTGAGGAGCCAATTAGGGCTACTCCTAAACAATCCCGGTGCGCTTTTATTTGGTCCTACAGAAAATCGGGTGACAGCCTAGGACTGTCAGTTGACCAGGAAACACTATGGGGCTTATTCAATCAGCACTGGTGTTTCCTACTTCAGCAAACGATGCTTCTCCACTGCTCTTTGAATTTTTCCTTTGTGAAACACTGTTGTTTGTCGTCATTGCACCATTAGGGATTTTTGCCAGTGGTTTGTATTTTGGCAAACACTGGCACTCCTTGAATAGCCCCCCCCCCGTGTGGGACGGTTACATTGTGTCAGTTGCCGGCTCTGCATCCCTTATGTGTCACAGTTCTATTGTGTCAGTTGCTGGCTCTAGACCCCTATATCACACGGTTACATCATGCCAGTTGGCGGCTCTGCACCCCTGTGCGTCACATGGTTATATTGTGTCAGTAGGAGGCTCTGCACTCCCTGTGTCACGCGGTTACATTGTGTTAATTGGCAGCTCTGCACCCCTTGTGTGTGTGTCACATGGTTACATTGTGTCAGTTGGCGGCTCTGCATTCCCTATGTGTCGCAGTTCTATTGTGTCAGGAGGTGGTAATGCACCCCCTGTGTGTCACATGCTTACATTGTGTCAGTTGGTGGCTCTGCACCCCGTGTGTGTGTGTGCGTCACACCGTTACATTGTGTCAGCTCGCGGCTCTGCGCCCCCTGTGTGTCACATGATTACATCGTGTCAGCTTGCGGCTCTGCGCCCCCTGTGTGTCACATGGTTACATTGTGTCAGCTCGCGGCTCTGCGCCCCCTGTGTGTCACATGGTTACATTGTGTCAGCTCGCGGCTCTGCACCCCCTGTGTGTCACATGATTACATCGTGTCAGCTCGCGGCTCTGCGCCCCCTGTGTGTCACATGGTTACATTGTGTCAGCTCGCGGCTCTGCGCCCCCTGTGTGTCACATGATTACATTGTGTCAGCTCGCGGCTCTGCGCCCCCTGTGTCACATGGTTACATTGTGTCAGCTCGCGGCTCTGCGCCCCCTGTGTGTCACATGGTTACATTGTGTCAGCTCGCGGCTCTGCACCCCCTGTGTGTCACATGATTACATCGTGTCAGCTCGCGGCTCTGCGCCCCCTGTGTGTCACATGGTTACATTGTGTCAGCTCGCGGCTCTGCGCCCCCTGTGTGTCACATGATTACATTGTGTCAGCTCGCGGCTCTGCGCCCCCTGTGTGTCACATGTTACATTGTGTCAGCTCGCGGCTCTGCGCCCCCTGTGTGTCACATGATTACATTGTGTCAGCTCGCGGCTCTGCGCCCCCTGTGTGTCACATGTTACATTGTGTCAGCTCGCGGCTCTGCGCCCCCTGTGTGTCACATGGTTACATTGTGTCAGCTCGCGGCTCTGCGCCCCCTGTGTGTCACATGGTTACATTGTGTCAGCTCGCGGCTCTGCGCCCCCTGTGTGTCACATGGTTACATTGTGTCAGCTCGCGGCTCTGCGCCCCCTGTGTGTCACATGATTACATTGTGTCAGCTCGTGGCTCTGCCCCCCTGTGTGTCACATGGTTACATTGTGTCAGCTCGTGGCTCTGCGCCCCCTGTGTGTCACATGATTACATTGTGTCAGCTCGCGGCTCTGCCCCCCTGTGTGTCACATGGTTACATTGTGTCAGCTCGCGGCTCTGCGCCCCCTGTGTGTCACATGGTTACATTGTGTCAGCTCGCGGCTCTGCGCCCCTTGTGTGTCACATGGTTACTGTGACGGGACGGCCGCCACTATGCCGTAGCGCAGTACAATAGTTCAAGTGTTTATTTGTGTGTTATTAAAAGTTCGTTAGCCCTTATTTTTATAAGTACCCCAATGTGATTTTCCCTGTTGTTCCCCTGTTCCCCGCTCGTTCAGAGCCCCGGAAAGTTCACCAGTCTATGAGTGCCCCGAGCCGCCACTAATTATGCCTGCCCAGCCGCCCAACCTTGTCCGCCTTGCCCAGCGGAGCGGGTACCACGTAGAAGAGCACTTCTTGGCCAGTGTGCCCCCTAAAATAGGTTCTATCGGGGGTGTGAATTGCGGGTCAGAGCGCCCATGGGAACCCCGAGAACCAACCAGCTACCCTTGGCCTGGAGCGCGGCTGAAAATGGTGACTCTTACTTGGGTACAGCCGCCGAGCTTCCACCCTCCACCGCTCGGGTCCCCATGGTCCGATCAGGGCGCTTTTTGGAGTGAAACAGCCCAGGGGCCCGAGCTACATGGCTGTATCCAAAGCGTGCCGCCGCTCCAAGGGGATCACCCCCAAAACCAACGTAGCCCCAAAGTCGGGCTGAAAGCCGCAGTGGAGCCACGAGACAAGGGAAGCGCTCACACCACAGGAGCGGCTCCAGGAAGGGGCCAGACCCAGCGATAAGCCCCAAGATAAGGGCTGCGCTCAGCGGGGGTGGGGGGGCGGGCCCAGGTTAACAAAGGGAAATTGGGCAATGGCTCGGGCAGAAATCACCCCGGGAGGGCTGAGGGCGGGCCAGGGGAGAACAATGCCTTTTCCCCCCATAAATACGCCTGTGTTCCCCATGCAAAATAAATCACTCTTGTTTGAACCTTTACTCCTGCCTCGGCCAGTAATTGGGGATAACAGGGCTTTGGGAACCGGGACGCTTCAGGGACCTCTCCACAGCGTTGCAACCTCGGGGGTATACTACGAGGACCAGCGGCACCTCGCTACCACACTACCGACCTCCAGGTGTACTCAGTGCTGATGGCGGATCTACTCACCCTGAGTAGTGGGATCCGTCACAGTTACATCGTGTCAGCTCGCGGCTCTGCGCCCCCTGTGTGTCACATGGTTACATCGTGTCAGCTCGCGGCTCTGCTCCCCCCTGTGTGTCACATGGTTACATCGTGACAGCTCGCGGCTCTGCTCCCCCCTGTGTGTCACATGGTTACATCGTGTCAGCTCGCTGCTCTGCGCCCCCTGTGTGTCACATGGTTATATTGTGTCAACTTGCTGCTCTGCGCCCCCTGTGTGTCACATGGTTACATTGTGTCAGCTCGCGGCTCTGCACCCCCTGTGTGTCACATGGTTACATTGTGTCAGCTCGCGGCTCTGCGCCCCGTGTGTCACATGGTTACATTGTGTCAGCTCGTGGCTCTGCGCCCCCTGTGTGTCACATGGTTACATTGTGTCAGCTCGCGGCTCTGCGCCCCCTGTGTGTCACATGGTTACATTGTTAGCTTGTGCTCTGCGCCTCCTGTGTGTCACATGGTTACATGTGTCAGCTCGCGGCTCTGCGCCCCGTGTGTCACATGGTTACATTGTGTCAGCTCGTGGCTCTGCGCCCCCTGTGTGTCACATGGTTACATTGTGTCAGCTCGTGGCTTTGCGCCTCCTGTGTGTCACATGGTTACATTGTGTCAGCTCGCGGCTCTGCGCCCCCTGTGTGTCACATGGTTACATTGTGTCAGCTCGTGGCTCTGCGCCTCCTGTGTGTCACATGGTTACATTGTTAGCTTGTGGCTCTGCGCCTCCTGTGTGTCACATGGTTACATTGTGTCAGCTCGCGGCTCTGCGCCCCCTGTGTGTCACATGGTTACATTGTGTCAGCTCGTGGCTCTGCGCCCCCTGTGTGTCACATGGTTACATTGTGTCAGCTTGTGGCTCTGCGCCTCCTGTGTGTCACATGGTTACATTGTGTCAGCTCGCGGCTCTGCGCCCCCTGTGTGTCACATGGTTACATTGTGTCAGCTCGTGGCTCTGCGCCCCCTGTGTGTCACATGGTTACATTGTTAGCTTGTGGCTCTGCGCCTCCTGTGTGTCACATGGTTACATTGTTAGCTTGTGGCTCTGCGCCTCCTGTGTGTCACATGGTTACATTGTGTCAGCTCGCGGCTCTGCGCCCCCTGTGTGTGTCTTATTGTGTCAGCTCGTGCCGCTGCATTGCAATTTTGGTGCACATTTGTGGGAGCGTTACTTTGCGGGCGCGCCTGTCTGTCTGCAGCGTTGAATATTTAAATGTCAGAGCCTTTTCTTCACGCAGTGCCCAGCTGTTTGTGCTTTCTCCAGCCCTGTGTGATATATTATTAAATCCGGGCACAATTCTGCGACTCTGTCACATCGCAGCCGCGTAATTAAGGGCTGTGCGAGAGAGCTTGATAAGAAAATGGAGAAATATGTCGTCAAGATCAAAGGAACAGGAGACGCAAATTATAAATCACCGTCAATTTGAAGTACAAGCTAATAAAAGTGCAATCATTGTGCTGGGAGGGGGTGTATTACCGAGGATTTCTGCTTCTAGACGCGCAGGAAGCGGAGAGAATGGATGGAGAGTAGATTAAAGGAATAATAACCAAGCATTAAAGAGCCTAAACCACGCGGGATCATTGGATGGATCTCTCTCTCCTTTCATCTTTCTCATTGATCAGGCAGAAGAATCAACCAGAGTACCCCCCCCCACCACCCCCTGAAAGACTACCTACCTACCTACCTACATTCAGGGATTTACCGATGCACCCGTCACCCAGCCCTGAGTAATGGGTGGATCTGGGGTCCACCATAGCTGTCCAAGGGACCTTGCTCATTGCTGGTGCTTGTGTGGTTTTTTTTTTGGTGAACTTTATATAAATGACACGCACATTTCTCATCACGCAGCAGCAATTTCTTTCGCTGACAAAGCTTAGACTATAAGATATACGTCTCGCATAAATTACACAACGGGTTTGCACGTTAATGATGAAATTGCAGGTCATGAATGAAAAAGTCTCGCTTCATAATGTGACCAAGAGCAAACTTTTGAGGCATGTACTGGCCTTCAGGACTGCTGGGAGATTGCCGGTGGGCCGACGGCTCAGTGGGCTGCTGTGCATGCTGGTTCACTGCATGGCTCGCGCTCTATTAGGCTAATGTCAGACGAACGCGTGCATAGCGGACAGACGTACTGACAGAAGATACTGTAGATTAGACACCACACGGTCCGCTTTTCTTGCCGGACGTAGAAAAAAAAAGCACTAAAGGGAAATAAAAATAATATGAAAAAATGATAAAAATATGAAAAGGATATAAAAAGCCATTGTGCTTTCGAGCTGACTCCGCGCCGACACTTTCGTCACCGCATTACCCCTCTAGTTATGTGAGTAACTATACGGCTTCCAAATCACGAGGCGTCGCCATATTGCTAGGCCGACATGTTCCATTTGTATATGACTCTCATGTCACCGATCCGGGGGGCAGGTTTTTGTTTCTTAAAGGGACCCTGGGCCTCACCCGCTGCACCCTGGTTAACATTTATCTTCCCAATCGTAATCAATGCCAGACACTCCGTTCTATCCTCACCAAACTGTCCCGCTACAGTGAAGGCATCGTAATCTGTGGCGGCGACTTCAACGTCCATCTGGACACCCCTGGGGAAGGCAATCCCGCTTCCTGTAGACCTGACCCCTCCTTGCGACGGCGATTTCTCCAACTGCTACACGGCCAGCAGTTGGTAGATGGTTGGAGGGTACTTCACCCGAATGGGAGGGACTTTACTTTTTTCTCCTCTGCAGCGGGCTCCTATTCCCGACTAGACACTTTTTTGATCTCGCATCATGGCCTGCCCTTATTACAGTCCGCTACTATTAAGCCCATCACATGGTCCGATCACGCCCCAGTTCACTTAGTGCTCACCCTCCCTACGGTCCCGGAATGCGATAGGACTTGGAGACTTAATGAGACCCTTCTCAAAGACACAATGAACAGGACTGACATTGAAACGGCCATATCTGACTACTTCAGTAATAACTTGACTCCAGACGTTTCCCTACCTATGGTCTGGGAAGCTCATAAATGTGTTCTGAGGGGTAAATTTATTCAAATTGGGGCCCGGTTGAAGAGACTCCGGACAGGACAGATCAAGGACCTCCTACGTAATATTCACACTCTTGAGGCATCCCATAAATTACAGGGGTCATTGGACACGTTCAAAGAATTGACACTTCAGAGGGCAGCTCTCAACGACCTGCTCACAAGTAATACCCTTCGCTCCCTACAAATCACTAAGCTTAAATATTATACTCAGGGAGACCGCTGCGGTCGCTTATTGGCTAATGCAGTCCGCCAGCGACACATGACAACATACATTCCTAAGATACGCCGGGCAGATGGGTCAATGGCTCACTCGTCCCCAGACATCTCCACAGCTTTCCTTTCCTACTATAAATCCCTGTACAACTTAAATGACACCCCACCACCCTCAGAGGCTATTGGAAACTATTTACGCGACTCATATGACTCCACTATCTCAAGGGAAACACGGGAAGCATTGGATGCTCCCTTCACCATGGAAGAACTTGCCTTGGCGGTTAAATCTATGAAATCGGGCAAAAGCCCGGGCCCGGATGGGTTTACGATGGGCTATTATAAGACCTTTCTCCCTTCCTTAGGCCCTCATTTTTTACAAGCCTTTAACTCCCTAGATGAGCGCTCTACTATTCCCCAGTCAGCCCTCCTCGCCACGATAACTCTCATACCTAAACCCGATAAAGACCATACTTTGGTCCCAAATTACCGCCCAATCTCCCTTATTAATACGGACGTAAAATTGTTTGCCAAATTACTAGCCACCCGCCTTAACCCCCTATTGCCCGCCCTGATTCACCCGGACCAATCAGGCTTTGTGACTTCTCGTGAAGCGCGCGACAACACTATTCGCACTATTAATCTCATTCACCGAGCTCAGGCACAGGGACACCCTACCATATTCCTATCGGTCGATGCCGAAAAGGCATTCGACCGGGTGGAGTGGCATTATCTCTTTGGAGTTCTTAGACATATAGGCTTTGGCTCTAAATGGATGGCGTGGATCCACGCGCTATATTCCTCCCCTACAGCGCGGATTAGAATTAATGGCACACACTCGACCCCCTTCGGCATTAGAAACGGGACAAGACAGGGATGCCCTTTATCCCCACTGCTCTTTGTCCTTGCCCTGGAACCCTTTATGCAAAGGGTTAGGGATAATGATGACATCCAAGGGTTTCGTCTCCCATTTCATCACTATAAAATATCGGCATACGCGGATGATGTCCTCTTCACCCTCACTGACCCCATAAAATCCCTCCCACATGTACTATCTAACTTTTTAATCAATGACACTAAGAGCGAGGCCATGGGGGTGGGGGTGACCTCGGAGGTTTATCACGCCTTGACAGACATTTGCCCCTTCCAATGGACGAGGAATTCCCTACGTTATCTAGGTACTACACTTACTCGTAGTCCCAGAGACCTGTTCGCAGCTAATTATACGCCACTCCTGAACACCACGTTAAGTGAGCTTCGTAAATGGCACAAGCCACATATTTCATGGCTTGGCCGCATTAACTATCTGAAAATGACTGTTCTACCAAAGTTTTTATATGTGTTTCAGGCGGTTCCGGTTAAGATCCCTCGGGATTATTTTCGGGAGCTGAAATCTGGCTTTCTGAAATTCATATGGGGCACTACGTGCCCTAGGATATCCTATGGAGACCTGACTCGCCCCAGGGATAAGGGAGGTCTGGGTCTACCCCATCTCGAATCTTATTACCAAGCAGCCCTGCTGACGCGAATCTGTGATTGGTCGGTATCTCCTCCTGTTAAGTTGTGGGTGGCATTGGAGCAATTTGCCTTCCAGGTACCGATCGCATCCATGCCATGGCAGCTAGCCCCCATCCGCACTCTGTTCTCGTCCTTAGACCACCCCACGGCTCCGCAGCTTCTCCGGCTGTGGAGGGAAGTTCGCTCTCGACCTGACCTCTCCCCAGATATCTCCCCCCTGTACCCGGTTTCACATAACCCTGACTTCCCTCCGGGTAGGCAGCGGTCTTTTCTAGATATTGACTCAGACGGGCCATACTTACAGATTGCACGTTGTTATACGGAGAAAGCTTTGTCTCCATTGTCACTATTAACACCGCGAAGCGTCCATACCCCCCTCGAACACTATAAGTATAGCCAGTTGATTCACTTTGTCACCAGACTGACTTCGACCTTGCCACTCCGTTCCACCTTGACTGTATTCGAGACTTTATGTACGATGGATCCTCCACCGACACATGTGCTCTCGTCCCTTTACACCCTACTCCTTTCATCATCTCAACCCAGGTTACCCTCATATGTGATCAAATGGCATAATGAACTCCCTGAACCTATCTCGGAGGATGACTGGGGAAAAAAATTTTCAATCAATAAATACTCCTCCATGAGCCTCTCGATACAGCTCGCTAATTTTAAACTCCTATCACGCTGGTATCTTACCCCAGTACGCTTACATCGAATGTTTCCGCAAACCTCCTCCCAGTGTTGGAGATGCCTCGCTGCTACTGGCACCTATCTGCACCTATGGTGGAGTTGTCCGGCCCTCACAGCCTATTGGTCCGCGATATTGGCACATATTACTGACATTACGGGTTTCACATCAGGGGACTCCCATAACTTGATACTCTTTCACTTGGTCCCACTTCCAGTCAACACATACAAAGCCTCTTTATTGCTGCATCTCTTAAACGCGGCCAAATCCCTCATCCCTCGGAAATGGAAACAAACTGCCGCTCCCACTGTTACGGAATGGATCGAAGCGGTAGAGCGCATTCGTACTTTAGAGGAACTCCACTACTCCTTAGAGAACCAGTATCAAAAATATTTTAAAACATGGTATTGGTGGTCAGATTTTCTCCATAAACGTTCCTCTCCCTCGGTGCAAAAAGTTGAGCCCAGCTTGAACCCTACACCAACATTGCCCCCTCCTCCCTCTGAGATCAATGGATCTATTACTTGACTTATGGGTACTGTCTATTAAGGTCCTGGTACCCAGCCTGGATCCTACAAGATACAGCACAAATCATAATGCGTCTTCCCTGTTGATTCTTTTATTTTCGTTGTTTTATGATATCTGTCCAATCGAATGGTTTATATGACTCATTTGAATTCCATTCTCTATGTATTATTATTGATTGTAATGCCACCATGCGCAACGCTGTGTCTAGCGTATACCTATATTCTTTTGCACTGGTGGCTTTTTTGTCATGTTTTGTATTGTTTTGAAACTAATAAAATATATATTTAAAAAAAAAAAAAAAAAAAGCCATTGTGTGCGTCAAGGTGCTGGACGTCGCAAATGCGCTGCATCTGACATCTCATCACTCACACAGAATGCTATGCAGACGTGGCGCACTCTGCGCGTCCGTGGTAGCGGTTTTACATTCTTGCCTAACTTGCGTCCCTTTGCCGCATGCGTTGTGCGGCGCAGTTCGGTGCGGACGCACTTCGTGTGTGGGTCTCTCTTGCTCATGATTCTATGCTACGACTGACGTTAAACTGTGCGGCGACACGGACGTTATCACTGCGTTCGTCTTGACACGGGCATAAATGGGTGAGGTGAAAACTTCCTCATCGGCTGTAAAACATATATCATCTACAATTCAGAGAAAACTTCAGATCATAAAAACAAAATCCTATTTAGGCTGGTGTCAGACGAGTGCAGTGTGAACGTCCGTTTTTGCACACATAATAACGTCCCTCGCAGCATAGAATAATCGCCAATGGAGCCCCCCACACGAAGTGCGTCCGCACTGAATTGCGGGCGCACAACGCGCGCGGCAAACGTACACAAGTTAGGCAAGAATGTAAAACTGCTAGAACGGACGTGCAGAGTGCGCCGCGTCCGCAACGTTCGCATAACTTTCTGTGTGAGTGATGAACGAGGTCAGACGGACTGCATTTATACGTCCAGCATTTCTACTCCCAGCATTTATACGCCCACTCGCCCAGCATTTATACGTCCAGCATTTATACGTCCAGCATTTATACGTCCAGCATTTACACCTCCAGTATTTACACGCCCAGCATTTATACGTCCAGCATTTACACCTCCAGCATTTATACGTCCAGCATTTATACGTCCAGCATTTATCCGTCCAGCATTTATACGTCCAGCATTTACACCTCCAGTATTTACACGCCCAGCATTTATACGCCCAGCATTTATACGTCCAGCATTTATACGTCCAGCATTTATACGTCCAGCATTTATACGTCCAGCATTTATACGCCCAGCATTTACACCTCCAGCATTTATACGCCCAGCATTTACACACCCAGCATTTACACCTCCAGCATTTACACGTCCAGCATTTATACGCCCAGCATTTATACGCCCAGCATTTATACGCCCAGCATTTATACGCCCAGCATTTACACCTCCAGCATTTATACGCCCAGCATTTATACGTCCAGCATTTATACGTCCAGCATTTATACGTCCAGCATTTATCCGTCCAGCATTTACACCTCCAGTATTTACACGCCCAGCATTTATACGTCCAGCATTTATACGCCCAGCATTTATACGTCCAGCATTTACACCTCCAGCATTTATACGTCCAGCATTTATACGTCCAGCATTTATACGTCCAGCATTTATCCATCCAGCATTTATACGTCCAGCATTTACACCTCCAGTATTTACACGCCCAGCATTTATACGCCCAGCATTTATACGTCCAGCATTTATACGTCCAGCATTTATACGTCCAGCATTTATACGTCCAGCATTTATACGTCCAGCATTTATACGCCCAGCATTTACACCTCCAGCATTTATACGCCCAGCATTTACACACCCAGCATTTACACCTCCAGCATTTACACGTCCAGCATTTATACGCCCAGCATTTATACGCCCAGCATTTATACGCCCAGCATTTATACGCCCAGCATTTACACCTCCAGCATTTATACGCCTAGCAATTACACACCCAGCATTTACACCTCCAGCATTTACACCTCCAGCATTTATACCTCCAGCATTTATACCTCCAGCATTTATACGCCCAGCATTTATACGTCCAGCATTTATACCTCCAGCATTTATACCTCCAGCATTTATACCTCCAGCATTTATACGCCCAGCATTTATACGCCCAGCATTTATACGCCCAGCATTTATACGTCCAGCATTTATACGTCCAGCATTTATACGTCCAGCATTTATACGCCCAGCATTTATACGTCCAGCATTTTTGACGGACAAAATGGTTTTCAGATTTAATTTATTTTCCCTCCTACATCCGTCAAAAATGTCAGTGAAAAAAACAGACTGTGTGGCCACTACTGCGTCTTCCGTCAGAAAGTGCGTCGTTACTGCACGGGCGCACAGTCCGTACAAAATGCGCTTGTCTGACACCAGCCTTAGCGTTTTTTTTATTCAATACTTATGGTTTATTTCCTATCTTTGTGTGTATTTGCATGATTAAAGTGGGCCGGTCTGGATGAAGTCCAGGGCCTTTTTTTAAAATTTTTGTCCCAGACTAGCTGTGAGCGTTCTGACGTTTAATGCTCTCTACAACCCTGTGACCCAAAAAAATGATATCTGAATAATCTACCCTAATCCTGGACCCCTGCTCCCCTATAACCCCAAACCAATCCCTCTCTCTACTCCTGAACCGCTTGATGTGTCCGGAGTTTGTTTATCCATTTTATGATTTTCTTTAGGTTAGGGTCAAACGAACGCATTATTCGCAGCGACCGTCAAAAAGTGCATCCGAATGCATTGCCGTATTTTTTCATGGAATGCGCGAAAAACGGTCATACGATGTGCATTTTCGTGCGTGATTTTTTTTTTACGGATCGTCCATAAAACACTTTTTGCGTCTGGATGTTATGTTGGCCGGACATTAGCAGCGTCTGACGTCTCCTAATCGCGCAAACACGCCGCTATGCGGACGCAGCGCACTCTGTACGTCAGTACTAGCGGTTCTCGAAAAAATGCGTTCATTTTCCACTTGCGTTGCGCGGCCGGACTTTGTATATTGGCCGTCATTGCGCGTCATTTGCTGCTAGTGCAGCGTGATTAAGTGCGCCTAAACGCACGTTAAAAATGCGCTGGACTGACGCCAGCCTAAGCCGTTTTATTATCATAATTGCAACCTTCTGTTCTACCTTTTTTGATATTTGCGACATTTGAGTTTTTATTTTTTTCCCCACTCAAAAATATAAATATTTTTACATGATCTATAAAAATCCTCACTCGGTGGAAATCTGATACTTTGCTCTGGTTTCAATATGGATTATTTTACTTTTTTTTTTTTTTTTTTTTTGTGGCATAAACTCTGACAGTAGTCTTGTCTCTAACCCCGCCTCCTGCGACATGCCCTAAAGTGCCACAGCCCCTCCCTGTCTGTTTGGATTTGTTTTGGGGGAGGGGTAAATTTTTGTCAATTTGTATCTGATGTTATTTGTGGATCAGGGATTAAATGCTATATTTATCCAGGGTTTATCTCTCTCCGTTGCATTTTCCTTGTATTATTTTGATTGAAGTGGAAGTTAATTGCGCGGTTATTGCCGCGGCTCACTCTCATTTCTAGATAAATCAGGAAGCGTCGCCAAACGTTTGATATGCCGGAAAGTTGATTTCCATTTAAAACACCTTGATCCCGTCCCTTTCTGACAGAAGTTTGGATGGAGCGAAGATGGGAGACAGCAGGACTTCTCTCTCTTTTCTCAACAAAATTAGCATTTTGACATTTTCCGCTGACAGCTCCCGAGTGGCGGGCGGGCGTCACGCGACGCGCATCCCACTCTGCTCCGGATATCACAACAAGATCTGCGTTCGTCGTACATAAATAACCGCGCGGCGAATTAGCTTCGGAAATGCGACTGGGGTCTCGGCAAAGTAGGAGGATACAGCCGGGTTTTTCCAGGGAGCCGTATCATGCCCGGCTAATATAGCGCTTTGTTCGTAATTAGTGCTTCTAATTTAATTTTATTTAATACGAAGCAGGTGCTGGAAGATAATGAGCCAGGATTGATTGCTTTGGTGCTGGGAGAGAAAACCCTCGGGGTAAACACAAAGCAAATTCTGTTTCATTTCACAGAACACACGTTGCACAATACGCCACAAAAAGAAATGCCTTTTGAAGTCCTTTTCATCACTATTTCCTTTAAGAATTTAGAATTATTACATTTTGCAAAACATCACTTCACTCCTTTTTTTTTTTTTTTTAAACTTTTTGGGGCTTAACTCTTAAAAATGTTGACCTAAAAATTTGAAGGTTTCTAAAATATATCCTTTGGTGACTGATGGAGTCATTTATATACAGGGGTCAAGTCGAGCAGGAATGTTTGGGGACGCAGTACCCCCACCATCCCCCCCCCCACACACGCGCACAGGGAAAACGGTTTTCTTTTGGCCTATCCAATGAAAAGTTATTATTAGGTTTCAGTCAATTAACAGAACTGTCTAATATTTATTACAGTTATCATAATGATGCCCTAAAACCCAGTTTAGTGTAATCTCTAAACCTTAATATCGTGCGTGGGTTTGGGTTTGGGTTGGGTTTGGGTTTGGGTTTGGGTTTGGGTTTGGGGTTGGCGTGGCGGGTTAAAGGCAATTATTTGAGAAGAAATCTTGAATAGTTCCCACACTTATTATATAACCGGGGTCTAGACCTAGAAAAATGAAATATGCTACATATATATATTATTATTATTACAGAGGCCATTTACACATCACAGCAATTCAAAGAACTGTATCCTCCTGTGCTACAATCCCCATATGCAGCACAGAACTCTGGGTAAGACATGCAAATGACTTTTGCAATTTCCCATTTGTTTTGCATCCTGGGACCCGAAACAACAGGAGTGGCTTTGACCAGTTGCATAAACCTGATCTCTGCTAAAAAAAAAAAGCCATCTAGTATGTCATGGCATTGATTGAAGGGTTCTGTGTGAAAGCAGACCCAGGATGCAAAAAATGGGAAATTGCAGAAGTCATTTGCATGTCTTACCCAGAATTCTGTGCTGCATATGGGGATTGTAGCACAGGAGCTCCAGGACGCAGTTCTTTGAATTGCTGTGATGTGTAAATGGCCTCTGCAATAATAAACTTGATAATTTGCATTGTGGAGGTTTTTAATCTAATTTTTTGCCCTCCACCACAACCTCAATGTATCCTTCCTGGTAAAATACTTTACATATATATATCTATCTACAAAAACCAGCACTCCTGGGACTTGGCAAATAACAATATCAGGGTTATTCAAAGAGAATCGAAAAGTCACCGCATGTTTGGTGACTTTTCGTTCTCTTCAATTCGGGCCGATTCGGCGATCCCATTTCGGTGACCCTGCGGTGTATTCAGCAAGCACCACAGGGCCGTCGTAATGCAGGGAAAAGCTACCGCAAACCTGACGAACACTCACCGCAAAAACCCGGCGAATGCACGCCGAAACCCGCAAAAACCTCTGGATTAAGATGCCGGAAAAACCCGAACAGGAGCCGATCACACGCAGCGAAGCCGCCGGAAAAAGCCGACACCGCAGACGAGTGAAGTGAATAAATCCGCAAAACCGTTCGCTTGAATGCTTGAAAACTGAAACGCTGTTTGCAAAGAAACTGCTGAGCGAAAATGTTTGAAATTTACACATAAAATCCAATGAATGATAATAAAAAGGGCTGATACAGAAAAAATAAGTAAATTAAGAAATAATAATAAAAAAAACGGACTTTTTTTAAAAAAAATCCATAAAAATGCTTAAAATTTCCTAAAAAATCTATAAATAGACTCTTTACTGCAGAATTTTATAATGAACGGTTTATTAGATATTGAATTAAAACGGGAATATTTTTTAACATTGAAGCCTATGGGATTCGCCTGAATAAACCTGTCAAATTAAACCACCGAATGGCAGGGCATTAGGGGAACCTTTCACTGCTGGTTTGTGTTCTCTGAATAGCCGAAGCAGTGCTTTTTCATGGGGATTTCACTGCCCTCGAACAGGCACCAAATTTGCAGGCAATTCGCCGAGATTTGGCGAATTGCCTGCTCTCTGGATAGCTGAATGGCCAAGAAAGGTAACCGAACGCTGAAAATCAGCGTTCGGTTACCTTTCTCCAGCCATTCGGATCTCTTTGAATAACCCTGTGTGTATTACAATCTGTCAACGTTTCAGAAATTCCACATTTTTATATAAATGACATATATATAGTTTTTTTGTTAAAAAAAGTGTGGGAACTCAACAAGATTTCTGTCCACCAATTAACAATAATAATCTCGCACTTAACACAAACACTTAAATTTGTGTTATTTATGTCTAAATGTGGATTTTAGTAGAATTATATGAAAAATCCTATATTTATTTTGACATAACAGGGAAAGACAGGATTGAACCTGAATGCAAGCTTTATTGTGTATGGGACCAATGGGAACGAAGTTCCCTCTGCAAAAATAGTGGAGGAACTGCATTCCTACCCTTTCCCCAGGACGTGACCCCTATATATATAAACACACACAGGTGTCAAGTACTAGAAAACAGTGTGGGAACCGAGATTTTTGTCCCCCGATTGGCATCTAGCAATTCTAGATTTCATGTAACATAGTGACTATATACAGAATGCACCTGTAAACATGTAACACAGTGACTATATACAGAATGCACCTGTAAACATGTAACACAGTGACTATATACAGAATGCGCCTGTAAACATGTAACACAGTGACTATATACGGAATGTGCCTGTAAACATGTAACACAGTGACTATATACGGAATGCGCCTGTAAACATGTAACACAGTGACTATATACAGAATGCGCCTGTAAACATGTAACACAGTGACTATATACAGAATGCGCCTGTAAACATGTAACACAGTGACTATATACAGAATGCACCTGTAAACATGTAACACAGTGACTATATACAGAATGCACCTGTAAACATGTAACACAGTGACTATATACAGAATGCACCTGTAAACATGTAACATAGTGACTATATACAGAATGCGCCTGTAAACATGTAACACAGTGACTATATACAGAATGCACCTGTAAACATGTAACACAGTGACTATATACAGAATGCACCTGTAAACATGTAACATAGTGACTATATACAGAATGCACCTGTAAACATGTAACATAGTGACTATATACAGAATGCGCCTGTAAACATGTAACACAGTGACTATATACAGAATGCACCTGTAAACATGTAACACAGTGACTATATACAGAATGCGCCTGTAAACATGTAACACAGTGACTATATACAGAATGCGCCTGTAAACATGTAACACAGTGACTATATACAGAATGCGCCTGTAAACATGTAACACAGTGACTATATACAGAATGCGCCTGTAAACATGTAACACAGTGACTATATACAGAATGCACCTGTAAACATGTAACGCAGTGACTATATACAGAATGCGCCTGTAAACATGTAACACAGTGACTATATCCAGAATGCACCTGTAAACATGTAACACAGTGACTATATCCAGAATGCACCTGTAAACATGTAACACAGTGACTATATACAGAATGTGCCTGTAAACATGTAACACAGTGACTATATACAGAATGTGCCTGTAAACATGTAACACAGTGACTATATCCAGAATGCACCTGTAAACATGTAACACAGTGACTATATACAGAATGTGACTGTAAACATGTAACACAGTGACTATATACAGAATGTGCCTGTAAACATGTAACACAGTGACTATATACAGAATGCGCCTGTAAACATCTAACACAGTGACTATATACAGAATGCGCCTGTAAACATGTAACACAGTGACTATATACAGAATGCGCCTGTAAACATGTAACATAGTGACTATATACAGAATGCGCCTGTAAACATGTAACACAGTGACTATATACGGAATGCGCCTGTAAACATGTAACACAGTGACTATATACAGAATGCGCCTGTAAACATGTAACATAGTGACTATATACAGAATGCACCTGTAAACATGTAACACAGTGACTATATACAGAATGCACCTGTAAACATGTAACACAGTGACTATATACGGAATGCGCCTGTAAACATGTAACACAGTGACTATATTTGCTACATATTTATTTTCTGGGTTAATCTGTATATTTGTGTTTCTAATATATTGCATTTTATTACTTTGTGTTTCTGTAACATTTCAATGTTCTTGAATCCAGAACAAACTGAAAACCAGAGAATCTCAATGTGTCCGTCCTGGGAAAATACTTTATAAATAAATAAATACATTTCTATAAAATGCACTTTTTTTTTTTGCTATTTTCTGCCAGTGAGGGAAGGAAATAAGTACAATGGCATGTGTTTATATGAAAAAGGGCATTTTATTTTGCCTCATTTAGGCTAGGGTCAGACGAACGCATTAATACAGAAAAAATGGCGTCGCGCCCATACTCACCGGAGCGGCAGCAACTGCCAGGAGTAACAGCCCAGTTAATGTATAAAACATAACAAGGAAAAAAGGTGTCATCTGCACTCGTTTCTATGTGTTCCATGTACAACAATTGTTTGTTTCAATGGCCATTGCAACGTAAGCTCACTCGCCACTTCACGGCACCTCTTTACAGAGTGAGTACCTAACAATTGTAACCAAAAGGCCGCTCTACTGAGCAGCTCCAAGCCCTCAGACGAACGCATTATTCGCAGCGACAGTCAAAAAGCGAGTCCAAACGCATTGACATATTTTTTCACAGAATGCGCGAAAACAGTCATACGATGCGCATTTTCATGTGTGATTTGTTACGGATCCAAACCAGGAACCTTTGGGTGTCTGGACGATATGTTGGCTGGACATGAGCAGCGTCTGACGTCTCCAAATCACGCACACACACCGCTATGCGGGCGCAGCGCACTCTGTATGTCAGTACTAGCGGTTCTGCGTTCTCGAAAAAATGTGTTCGTTTGCCGCTTGCGTTGCGTGGCCAAACTTCGTATATTGGCCGTCATTGCGCGTCATTTGCTGCTACTGCGGCCGTGATTAAGTGCGCCTAAACGCACGTTAAAAATGCGTTAGTCTGACCCCAGCCTTAGACTGAAGGGGAGGGGGACCATCAAATCGGGCAATACTTACAAGGTCCCACCATAACTGTTTGGTTTGGAAATGACCTGTAGATCGCTATAAATCCCACTTCTTACACCAATCTATATAGAATTCCTCTGGTAACATTAATTCCCTTCTAAGTAATGTTACAGATTTTATTCTTCTTTGCCCGCCATACTCTCCTTGTCCCGTCCTCCTGGAAAAAAAGCAAACTTTTTAATGAGAAATCCCCATTCTTGTTTTATCATCTTTCCAATATTCCTTGTTGTGCACAGTTTGCCCGCCAGCTTTTATACATTCCACTCAGTTATAATAAATGCTATATTGTTGCAAATAGTGATTTTGGTGTCATTTTAGAAGGAGATTGAATAAATTGTATATATTGAATCTAATCATAGCTAAGGCTACAGATAATGAATTTCCATGTAATTAGAAATTTAAATCAAGTGATAAAATCTCGCCATCTGTTGTTATGACATTGTAGCGAGAGAGGGGGGGAAAGGTAATATAAATGTATATAATTATTTGAGGTGTTCAGAGGATGGCACGGATCCAAATCTTTATTACATGACATGGAAGCGTCTAATTGATTTTATCTGGACTTTAATTTCTCTCTTTCCCTTGACGTGGTCACTTAGGTCTCCGCTCGATGTCTCTGTGTACTTTGTAGTCTCCGTACTCTCCTTTTTGTCTGGGGAACTTGCACAGCCTGAATAATGGGGTGAATTAACCTTGTCTCCTGTTACACTCGTTCGTTCAGCCGTTTCCCATGGACGAGTATGTGAAATGAGAGCTCGCCTTTGGGAATCCTGTTTACAGCTGTTAGCTAAATACCAAGTGGCAAACACTGTATTTACATATCTTTTCATTGTGTTTTATGCTTTTTACGGGGAAGGGATTCTGTGCTTAATCTGATTTTAATTAAATAGTGGTATCCTGGTGGTTTGTGCGTCATAACAAGCGCTACGCTGGAATACTGATGTTGGACAGTGTGTCGCCGTGACCTTTTAGAATCCCGAGCGGTTTGTGCCCACAGCCCTCAAGCTCCACCTGGGTATCTCGTGATGGTGAAATCACTGATTTGCTTGTGTTTTACGTGTTTTTCTTCAAAAATTACTGGTTAAGACCATCTGTTTCTGGTTATTTAGACTGAACTCTGCAGTACCTAGGCAGGTAGATCCAAATCTGTACCTAACAATGCTGAGCTCCAGGATATACATGGTCCCCATGTTTTGGAGTATCAGCTTCCTTGAGGGGCACAGTGCCCCAGGGACGTGCAGTCAAGGCCTCCCCTGCCATTCCAGTAAATTAATGTGCTGTAATGACATGTGTGTATTTAATCTGTAAATAAAATGTTATTTATTGAAAAAAGTTCTCATACTTCCCTCTCTACGCTCCCTCACCATGCTTCTCTGTCCTCCGCATTTTTCCCCTCGTACTTTCAGTTTGCCGGCTGCTGTGTGTGTGTGTGTTTCACTACACAGACAGCAGGGGCAGCACTGAGCCAGCCTAGCCTGCGCAATTTGCGCAACTGAACGCTGCACTAATTGCGTAGCTCATCAAGCTGGCTTCCTGGTTCTACGCTCTTCATTGTCTCTGAGAGGCACTGAGAGCAATTTAAAGCTTGAGCCAATGGGAAAGCTCCATTGGTCTAAAGTAATTCATTTTTTTTTTTAAAACGCCCCCCCCCCATGGCAGAGTCTCCCACGGATTGATTGATGCAGGACAGTCATGTGACTGTCCTCATCAGTCGTGGGGGGGGGGGCGGCGAGCAGGCAGAGCTCAGCGCGTGTGTGTGTGTGTGTGTTGCTTGGGGTGTGGCCTCAACTACTGACACTATCTGACTCTGTCAGTGAGATGAGAGGAGTGTCAGTCACGTGACTGACTACTCGTCCATTGAGCGCAGGAGCGCAGAAGAGCGAGAGACAGACTGCGCAGCTGGAATTGGGAACCGGATGCAGGACGCTTGCAGGTAATGTATTTGTAAAAAATAGAGAGATGCTCATACTACTGATAGAGTGGCAATTTCATCTTCTTGCTATATACGGAGTCAGAGTGTGTGTATTTATATATATATATATCTATCATGATGGTGAAATTGCCAGTTATAATAACGCCCTCTATTGGTCAGTATTGTAAGTGCATGCTCTTAGACAGTAAAAACCAATATGCAAACTTTACTTTATAAATAGTGAAACTCTATTCTCCTATATAACGATAATCAAATGCGTAAATTGTGACTGCATAAACCTGTGTATATCTGGCTCTGGTACTAGCCAGTGCCTCACCAGCCACTGACCTCACCGCACGTCACTGCAGTGCCCTGAGATATGTGCAACCAGAAGATCTAAGACCACAGGAGATCTGTGACCAATGATATGTCAAAAACAAAAGATCTATAAAAGCTCCTCTCAAACAGGTCCACAAGCAGAGACCTGGAGGATCCAAGGAGATGCACGCAGCCATTATGTCCAAACCCCCACAGATTCTGGCACTGAAAGATCCACAAAGGTATACATGCCACGGGGAGATACATAAATCATACCCCTGGAGACACATGAACATTTAATACCCATATGTTCAGGGAATACAGAGAGATCGATTCAAGAGATCAAAGCCCATAAAGAGATTCCCAGTCCTTCAGATAAAAGCCACATAGAGATTTACAATCTCAGAGGTCAGGATCACCTGTAGATTCATGCCGCCGTAAGAGGTCCAGAAGATCTGTCCAGGAGACCTTCATCAAACCCATAGTGATACGCTTTGTAAAGACATAAAAAAATGCCTCTTATAAAAGAAATACGTTGAAAGACCCTTTATGCCCCACCACGTCCTTACCCTAATGAGACTCGTATGACATTTACACTCATGTTCTGGTAAGGCCTGCAATCAGGATATACATGTTAAAGGTGAGGGTATGCAGTCAATAGGATCTGTATACAAAAAAAAGTCAAACAATACGTTAAAAATTTAAAATGTATGTCTTTTGCAAAGGCCCTCCAAATCGGCCCCAGCCAAATTGAACACTCCTGGCCGAAATGGAGTGTCTTTTTCCATAGTTATGGTTAGAAATTCGGGTTAGACACGGGTGTATGTGATCAGATCCCACCTGAAAAACATCATAACGGAACCAGGACTAGCCCTGTAATCATAGATACATCAAGGGGCAAACAGTCCCTCAGGAACAGAAACCAGGGAGTTAGGATGGTAAATAATTACTTCCCCGGGTGTCATGGAAGCCATGAAATCTGATCATGCATGGACAGACCCCATGTGGTGTAATGGGATGTTTGGGGTTCTCTGGCTCTGATGGTATCCATGAGGAAGGGCATACAAGGGATGAGGTGGAGAATACAGTCCTTTGGTAGCTTTGTGTTGAGCTGTATCCATCCAGACCAAGTACAGTTGCAAGAAACTAGAAGATCGTAGGTCTTCCGAGAGCTCTTTTCTGCGAGACATGGTTCACATCAGGCAGTGCTTCTTGAAACCAGTAAACCCAAAACTGGTGTGTGTTTGCAGGACAGCTTTCAGCAACACATCCAATAATATCACACTGATTGGACTCACGGTTGGCTCCCTCCTGGCTCCAATTAGCTCTTGGAGAAGTCATTAGGCTAGGGGTTCACATACTTTTCCCACCCTGCACTGTGAATGTTTACATGTTCTGTTCAATAAACACATGAAAACATATAATGTGTTGTATTATTTTAAGCAGACTGTATTTCTCAATTTCAAGACTGTATTTCAAGATCAGAGACATTTTATGACCAATTCATGCAAAACTCCACGTAATCCCAAAGGGTTCACATACTTTTTCTTGCCACTGTAGAATTGGATTACAGATCTATGTAAATGGGGGAGGGGAACGAAGAGACATCTGGACAATATGGCTTTCCTGCTTCTGGCGGTATTTGTGAGAAGTTCTTTTACCGCTCATGCAATGGATCCATCCTCGTTGTGTCCCTCATAGATTGTCCCTGACGAGCAAGTGAGATTTATGTGTCAAGACTGACTGTTTTCACATTGGTCAATATGTGAGTCGTACCATGGTTAATGGAGGTCAGATGGGCTTCAGCATGGTTTGTGCTCGGCTCAGGAAGCTCTGGGGATATTCCTGTTTTGTAACAGTTACAGGGAGATGGTATGCTTTGTGTCATCGTTTTATTGATGTGTCATGGGAGTCCGTGGATGGGAGGTGTGGTCTTTTTTTTTTTTTTTAACCACCTGTGTATGGCACGCGTGGAGTCTCGTGTTTTTTGGGAAGGAAATGCCCTTTTTTATGGTGACAGTCCTGCATTGTAACAGGAGTAATTTAAGGAGAGAGAAAGATGTGGAGGTGACACTGGTTGTGAGTAAAACGTCTGTTTTGGAACTACACTTCCCATTAGAGTCAGCCAACCTAGCGAGTGGCGGAGCATCTTGGGAGATGCAGTTCCAAAACAACTCACCCATGATCTAGGGAAGTGATGGTGAACCTTGGCATCCCAGATGTTTTGAAGCTAAGTGTCATGAAACATCTGGGGCGCTGAGGTTCACCATCACTGGTCTTGGGGATTTTGACGATCATGTTGAGATGATCTAGATGGGATGAATGTATGAAACCGGTGGCAGGATGTGGGAGAAATAAGGTTTGGTTACATTGTAGAGCAAAACGTGGTCCAGAAAAATATTCCCCTCCTATTCCCACACCTAATGTGATACTTTACTGCCGCTAAAGAGCAGCCGCTTCATATCCAGCCTTCAATGCTCCGATTATGCTGATTGGGCCACTTTCTTATTTTGCGGTTTCAGCCCCTATTCGATATGTCCTGTTCTCTTGGGACAGTTCAATGCGCAGGAGAGGAATGGGCTTCATTAAGGGACTTAACCCTTCATGATTAATCGGCCACTGGTTTCCCATAAAGTCCGTCGGTTTCGGCTCAGGAATCCTCATTTGGGATTTGCGACCCAATTAGGAGCGGGTTTCTTGCAGAAAATAAAACGTGGTCGTTAGCCGAGTCCTAAATATCCTGTAAGGCTATTGCTTTGCGCTGTTATATATATGTATCAGGCGTTCGTAAAACTTTCAGACCTAATTAAATTATACAAAACAATGAAGTGGAACTAGATTCACTTCCATTTTCCCCTTAATTGGAACGGAATGACTTGTTTTTTCTCGCTCTATTCTTGCAATATTCTCTTTTAGGTCAGGATAGATAAGGGTAATTGACATTATTTTATAATGAGGTATAATCTGGGCTGACCTTGGATCAGACGAATTAGTGTCATTATCGGCTACAGATGTAATTCCGTAACATTAATTGGTGCACAGTAAATGCGGAGGCCGTATTAGGATAAAAGAAGCCACGTTTTAAGCAAAGACGTGCTGGTTTATAGGCGGCCAGTTCCCGGCTGCTCCAGCCACGGAGTATCATAGTATCATTATGTCTGTGTGATACGCGGGTTTCATCAGGCTGCGGTATTTGGACAACGCGTTCCACTCGTGGATAGTCAGACAGGTCTGGCTAACAAGTTATTATTCAGTACGTAGGTATTAAAATCAAAAGGTTGGCGGATATGAAAGGCGATGCACAGCCCTGGGAAAAAGGACGAGTAAACCGACATTGTTCCTATGCATTTTATCTTCTGAACACTTTCTCAGATCTTCATGGAGGAAATTACATCCCTGGTTAAATGAGTGACCGGTGACATTAAAGGCCAAACAAGTGACATCTCGACCCTTTTAAAAAAATAAAAAATAAAAATCTGCATGTCATTCGAGGATGAGCCACGTCAGAGCAGTGTGCACTTTTTAGTGTAAGTATCTATTTCTGTTTTTGCATTTGCAGGTGATATTGGTCCAGGCACCATAACTACATCAGTGTCCTATGGAAAAGGCAATTTTTTTTGGATGCGTTAAAAAAGAGGCGCTCTGAATTGGACTTGTTTTTGAATTCAGACGCGATTTGTACTGTGGCCATATTCAGCTCTCTGGGTATAGGGTTAGAAATAAAGGTTAGGTTTAGGGTTAGACATTAAGGTTAGGCTACCATTTGAGCTTTTAGGGTTAGATTTGACCCTAAACTCAAACATTATGCTCCACTTTTGCTTCATTTTTAGGTAACCGATTCCTCCTCTTCTTTTCACACAAGTGCAAAGAGCTGAATCTAGCTCAAATGTAACCCTAACCCTAAAACAAGCTCAAAATTTTAACCGAACTGTGATAGGGGTCACTTGGGACTCTTGGCACCTGTTAACATTACTTTTGGGAGGTGTGGGACCGTGGGTTTTGGCTGGTGTGATATTTTATATTGTTTCCCAGTCCTAGATGTCAGTCACCCTGTGTCCCTTTTTGGATAGAGGGGTGTCAGTGGTCTCTGAAACCTATATCCTGATCTATTCCTTATAGAGTGTCATATGGGTATATGTTGTGCTGTTTCCCCAATGTATAATATATTACTTTGTCATAACCTAAAGAGTTTTACATGCTTCCATCTAGTCCCCAAGACTGGGTTAAACCAGATCCCTGCCACCTTCCCCAGGAACTGGTTCTGTAACCACTCCTTTCAACTCCCAGATATATGGGGTGAGGAGTGCTTTCCTTTCTCTGTTACACCACGGTGTGTGTGTGTGGGGGGGGTGGCTATTCAGTATGGTAATGCCAAGGTTTGTTTTACCTTTATTGATCTGCCCATCCACTGTGTGTGTTGTCCCATTGAAAACTCGAAATAAAGCAGTCTGTTTTAGATAAAGATTAATAATAATAATTAATAAAGTGTATTTAAAGCTGCAGTCACATTACTTATAGTGGTGATTTTTTTTTTCTGGTATCCCTAATCCCCACCGGGTTAGGACCCAAAAATCATGACAATCTTACTGACCCGGCGACTATGGGAGGTCTTGTGTGTATAATATGTGTGAGTGCAACATGGAGTGCATGTACTCTTATATAATATAGAATATGGATGTATGTGCTCCAGGAATCAAAGCGCAGAGTGAAACGGCAAAATTAATAATAATTATGTATTTTCAGTGAGTAGCCGAGGTTCGATGTGACAGACGCGGATGGCCGCAGAGACGTTGCCTTTTTCCTCCTCTCTCGCTGTTACTCTGGATTTGCATATGAAATTGGATTTTATTTCTTATTTAAATGATTTGAACGGGGTGATTCTCGCGTGTGCGGCCCGACGGCTGCGTGAAAGATTCCTGCAGACAGTTATCTACCTGTCGGATGCAGAGCTGTCAGTTCAGGAACGTTCCAGAAGCCCCCGGGTTCCTATCGCCGGGTGTATGACTCGCAATCAGCTTAAAAAATTAATTGGACCCTGACCTACATTTTATTAAAGTATGATAAGTAACTGGGACACCTTTAACCCTCTAATTCCTGGAACCTTTTATAGAAGGTGTGTGTCTGTGTTTGTCCTGTGTGTGCTTTTATGTAGTTGCACAAGTTCTATATGTGCTTGTCCACATTTTTTTTTAATAATTGTATTTTTTTTTAACTTACTGCAGACTTTTAGGAAGAAAACCAAACATTTTGGGGAAATTTTCAAATGTTTCACTAGGTTTTGATTTGTGTGTTTTATTTTATTTTAGGATAGGGGGCAGTAGTGAGAAAAGTTATTTATTTTATATTTACTTTAATCTCCCATCTTTCCATGACAAACCACATGGCTCTAAACCTTTTACCTATTTAGGAAACAAACACCCCGCCGGCTGCGACTCCAGTAGTTTAGAGTCAAAGGTCACGTGGTGAGTAGCAGCCAACGCGTTCTGGTGCAGGAATGTGCGTGCTTTTTTTATCCAAAATCTTACAATCATAAAGTCTAAAAAATTGCTTTCCATCTCCTCCTCATTATGCTGATACAGCTAGAGTATCTCTGGTGAACGTTTGATGGAGTCGACGTTGGGAATGGCCAGCCTCACCAAAACCCGCATCATTAAATCTTCCAGTCGCCAGGCGGTGGCTCAAACACCAAATCTCATTGGTGTTTATGTAAATATTTGTCTTTAAGCAAACACTCTTGGCACCATAACAACTTCAGCCTGGACGGCCTCTGGCTACAGCACCGGGACCTGTCCCCTTCATGACTGGTAAACATCAGTCAGGTCTTCAACACTGAGGGCCCTATTACATTCTTCACGCAAACGTCAGCGCGTGCGCAAAAACGCATTGACGCGAGGGGCAAAACCCTTTGCGCAGAACGTCGTATTACAATACAACAAACGCGCGTATACGTCTACCGCGGGTGAACCTGCGCGAGCGTACTGTACTTTGCGCGTCCTATACTTAACATTGTGTGCGCAAATGCGTTTGTGCGCTGGTACGCAGATGGTATTACAAACTATGCGCAAATTTTAACGCTTTGCGCGCATAATTTTAGCAACTCCTAAAAGCTGGTGTCAATGGCAAATTCTATCAACCTGCCGAACCCAAATACAACAGCCCAAAAAAAATACACAGCAAAGTATAGTTACACATTCTACACATACCCAAACAATAAAATGGAGAAGCTGTGCGTGTTTTTATTATTGATGCAGCATATTTTTGCAGATTGACTTTGACAGGCGCAAAAACTTAACGGGAGACCATTGTGGTTCTTAATTCTGATTGGCTGAATCGCGTTAAAAAACAGTCCGCACACTGATTTCTGCGCGCAACGTTAATGCGCGTCCGTTTTACGTGCGTTATTTTTTGACGGATGAAAAAACGCACGAGGATTGTAATACCAGCGTTGATTTACGTGCTTTAACGTTTAACGCTTCGCACAAAAATTCACTTGTTCTGCGTGCGTTTTTGCGTGAAGAATCTAATAGGGCCCTGAGTGTAGCTCCACCCACAAACTTCTCAGCCAATCCCAGGGAATTGCATTTCCTGGTGAGGACCAGTGAGATCATATTACAGAGCCCTGCAGGCAGATCCAGGAGAGCGAACCATCTGCCGTATAATGATACGTCACAGACTGAGAGGAACATGAGAGATGCCGGACTTATAAATCCCCAACACGGACTCGCCCCCATCCCACTTCACATTATACCTTACCCCTGATAATGTCCATGGACTTGCCCATTCCCCCCCATATATATGTCCCACTGCCCCCCTCCTCCCCATATGCTTTGGCAATGCTAAAATGTATTTGGTCCTGCCAATAAAGCTTATTTTGATTTGATGATTATAATGTGAAATTTCCAATTCTGGCGTTTAATTACGTGACGGAGATATTTTGGTCTACATGTCTTCTTGGTGTCCGTATGAATAGTGGCTGATTGGACGTGAGCAGGAATGCTGCCAGGTATCGCAGCGGGAGGGTCTGTAATGGGGGTAAACTTTTTATATTTTTATCTTTGGAATTTTAAAATAGTGTAATAAAATAAATAATTTTTGCCTGAAGTGCCGCATTTTAAAGCCCATAGCTTGTTCTGGATACCTACCTCTGAGTTTATCTACAAATCACCCGTCTATCTGATGTGGAGCATCGTTTTACCTTATTCGTGGTTAATACCCAGATAACACGGACAGGGAGATATTTTAAGGTCTGATTTATTAAAACCTTCCTATTTTCCCATGAATTCCGGTGCGAGTTAGTCGGGGAGTCTGCGCCTCGTCCGGGGCCCTTCAGCAGAAAACTGAATTCATTTTCTCTGCTTGTCAGGAGAGAGCTCCTCGCCGACGCGCGCTTTGAAAGGCAAATCTAAAATGACGGCTCATAATCGCCAAAGTAAGTTGTTTCCTCTTCATTGCCCACTCGATAAGTCCTGTTATTAACCTGACGGGGAGAGAATCCAGGGGCTTCAACGACGAGGCACGCTTCCGACTCGGAGCTGTCACTCAGGTCCTCAGGACGGCGCCGGTGGAATGAGGAAGCCTGAGGAAGGGGAAAATGGGAAATACTAAAAGGAAAATGTACCGAAAGAGCCGGCAACAAATTCTATAATAATTTAGCATCTTTCCAGAAAGTAAATTAGACATTTACAGTTGTGTTCAAAATTATTCAACCCCCAATGCTGTAAAGGGTTTTAGGGAATTTAGTGACATTTGTAATTGTATTCAGAATGAAATCCTACAAGGACTTTTTAAAGAACCATATGCAACTAAAATGACATCAATTGGTTTTGTAATACAGTAGTAAATGTTTCTTTTGTGAATTCTTCATTGACACAATTATTCAACCCCTTAAAGACTACCACTCTGAAGAACAGAGGTTCATTCAAGTGTTTTCAATCAGGTATTGAAAACACCTGTGGATGTCACGGAGCAGCAATAAAGCATAATAAGCACCAATTAGGCAGCTTTAAAATGACTGTGATACTCAGCTCCTTCTAGACATTTACTGGTGTGGTTACAAACATGGTGAAGTCAAGAGAATGGTCCAGGAAGACAAGAGAAGAGGTGATTACTCTTCAGGAAGGGCAATGGCTATAAGAAGATTGCAAAGATGTTAAACATACCAAGAGAGACCATAGGAAGCATCATTCGCAAATTCAAGGCAAAGGGCACTGTTGAAACGCTACCTGGTCGTGGCAGAAAGAAGATGCTGACTTCGACTGCTGTGCGCTACCTGAAGCGTAGAGTGGAGAAAAGTCCCCGTGTGACTGCTGAGGAACTGAGAAAAGATTTGTCAGATGTGGGTACTGAAGTTTCAGCTCAGACAATACGGTGAACACTGCGTAATGAAGGCCTCCATGCCAGAACTCCCAGCCGCACCCCCTTGCTGTCTCCAAAGAGTAAGAAGAGTCGACTGCAGTATGCCAAAAGTCATGTGGACAAACCACAGAAGTTTTGGGATAGTGTTCTGTGGACTGATGAACAAAATTAGAACTGTTTGGGCCCATGGATCAACGCTATGTTTGGAGGAGGAAGAACAAGGCCTATGAAGAAAAGAACACCTTGCCTACTGTGAAGCATGGCGGGGGGTCAATCATGCTTTGGGGCTGTTTTGCTTCTGCAGGTACAGGGAAGCTTCAGCGTGTGCAAGGTACCATGAATTCTCTTCAGTACCAGGAGATATTGGATGACAATGTGATGCAGTCCGTTACAAACCTGAGGCTTGGGAGACGTTGGACCTTTCAACTGGACAATGATCCCAAGCATACCTCCAAGTCCACTAGAGCATGGTTGCAGATTAAAGGCTGGAACATTTTGGAGTGGCCATCGCAGTCACCTGACTTAAATCCGATTGAGATCCTCTGGTGGGACTTAAAGAAAGCAGTTGCAGTGCGCAAGCCTAAGAATGTGACTGAACTTGAGGCTTTTGCCCATGACGAATGGGCGAAGATACCCGTAGATCGCTGCAAGACACTTGTGTCAAGCTATGCTTCACGTTTAAAAGCTGTTAGTACAACATCCTTTTACAGTTATAAGTACTAAGATTGAATGTCACTTGGGGGTTGAATAAAACTGATAATGATGTGAGCACAGAAAAGACATTTGTGGTTATTTCATTATAAATGTTATGTTATATTTGTCTGACCTACACGTGCCTCTTTGATTTAATTGTAAGCAAGATGACTGAATGATCAAAATCAATGTCAAACTGGCCAAAACACTCAATTTCAGTGGGGGTTGAATAATTTTGAACACAACTGTATAATCTAAAGTTAGGCTTAAAGAGAAGGGGAAAAAAAGCTTTTTATCTAAATTCAGAGATAATTAAAACCTCAAATGCTTATTTTCACCCACAGATCTGTGATTTATATGAGAAAAAAATGGAACAAAATAACATCTTTAAAGGTAATTCTACAATTATGAATAAAATGTCTGAAAAAAGGCCATTTCCCGGTGAGCGGTAGAGGGTATTGAGCGCCCGCGCTGGTTAATCCAATCTTTTTCTGTAATTTCACGCAGGCGGGAGAGGCCTTTTGTCCGTGACCTCGAGGCACCTTTCCAATAAGTGTTTATGTGCATTAGCCACAAATAACCACTCATTTCCTCGTCTTTTAATAACTTTATGGCTTATTTTGTGTTTCCATTATTTTCCAGCCTGCAAATTGCCCTTTAGACACACGTCACAAATGGATCATGAAGGAAGGTTTATAACGAGACCTAAAAACAGGACAGATCTGTTTGATGAAAGTACAGAACGAGCGTTATTACATTGTAACCCCAAAACACTGAGCTTTTATGTGTGTAAAGGGCCTATATGGCTGTATATCCTCATAATGACCATCTAGGAGCCTCCCCTGCCCCCTCACTGATATATAACCCTAATCAATCGTAACCCGACCCCTCCCCAACACAAATCACACACATATAACCCGACCCCTCCCCGACACAAATCACACACATATAACCCGACCCCTCCCCGACACAAATCGCACAGATTTAACCCGACCCCTCCCCAACACAAATCACACACATATAACCCGACCCCTCCCCGACACAAATCACACAGATATAACCTGACCCCTCCCTGACACAAATCACACAGATATAACCCGGCCCCTCCCCGACACAAATCACACGGATATAACCCGACCCCTCCCCGACACAAATCACACGGATATAACCCGACCCCTCCCCGACACAAATCACACGGATATAACCCGACCCCTCCCCGACACAAATCACAGATATAACCCGACCCCTCCCCCAAACAAATCGCACAGATTTAACCCGACTCCTCCCCAACACAAATCACACAGATATAACCCGACCCCTCCCCGACACAAATCACACAGATATAACCCGACCCCTCCCCGACACAAATCACAGATATAACCCGACCCCTCCCTGACACAAATCACACAGATATAACCCGACCCCTCCCCGACACAAATCACAGATATAACCCGACCCCTCCCTGACACAAACCACACAGATATAACCCGACCCCCTCCCTGACACAAATCACACAGATATAACCCCTCCCCAACACAAATCACACAGATATAACCCGACCCCTCCCCGACACAAATCACACGGATATAACCCGACCCCTCCCCGACACAAATCACACGGATATAACCCGACCCCTCCCCGACACAAATCACACAGATATAACCTCTCCCTGACACAAATCACAGATATAACCCGACCCCTCCCTGACACAAATCACACAGATATAACCCGACCCCTCCGACAAAATCACACAGATATAACCCGACCCCTCCCTGACACACAAATCACACAGATATAACCCGACCCCTCCCTGACACAAATCACACAGCTATAACCCGACCCCTCCCCTACACAAATCACACAGATATAACCCGACCCCTCCTGACACAAATCACACAGATATAACCCGGCCCCTCCCCGCCACACAACACACAATCACACGGATATAACCGACCCCTCCCCGACACAAATCACAACGGATATAACCCGACCCCTCCCCGACACAATCACACGGATATAACCCGACCCCTCCCCGACACAAATCACAGATATAACCCGCACCCCTCCAAACAAATCGCACAGATTAACCCCGACTCCTCCCCAACACAAATCACACAGATATAACCCGACCCCTCCCCGACACAAATCACACAGATATAACCCGACCCCTCCCCGACACAAATCACAGATATAACCCGACCCCTCCCTGACACAAATCACACAGATATAACCCGACCCTCCCCGACACAAATCACAGATATAACCCGACCCCTCCCTGACACAAACCACACAGATATAACCCGACCCCCTCCCTGACACAAATCACACAGATATAACTCCTCCCCAACACAAATCACACAGATATAACCCGACCCCTCCCGACACAAATCACACGGATATAACCGACCCCTCCCCGACACAAATTACACGGATATAACCCGACCCCTCCCGACACAAATCACACAGATATAACCTCTCCCTGACACAAATCACAGATATAACCCGACCCCTCCCTGACACAAATCACACAGATATAACCCGACCCCTCCCGACACAAATCACACAGATATAACCCGACCCCTCCCTGACACAAATCACACAGATATAACCCGACCCCTCCCTGACACAAATCACACAGATATAACCCGACCCCTCCCCGACACAAATCACACAGATATAACCCGACCCCTCCCTGACACAAATCAGATATAACCCGACCCCTCCCTGACACAAAACACACAGAGATATAACTCGACCTCCTCCTGACACAAATCACACAGCTATAACCCGATCCCTCCCTGACACAAATCACACAGATATAACCCGATCCCTCCCTGACACAAATCACACAGATATAACCCGATCCCTCCCTGACACAAATCACACAGATATAACCCGACCCCTCCCTGACACAAATCACACAGATATAACTCGACCCCTCCCTGACACAAATCACACAGATATAACTGGGCCAGAGGCGTAGCGAGGTGACAAGTGTAGTGTAGTAACGCATTCTGCCGTCACTTTCACATTTGCTCAGTGTGGGAAATGAGAAAGTGAATTAGTACAGCAACAGTGCTTGCGTTATAAGTGAATAATGCCACTGCCTTAAACCAGAGGGGGGGGGGACGTTTTGCAATTGTTTTTTTCCCCCACTGTTATTTTTTTATTACACATTATATTTTCATGTTTGGCATCATCGGAAAGACCAGACTCTATCCTTTCCAGTGACTCTTCACTTGACCTTGTAATGATACATTATGGTGATGCAGCGGTTCTAATTACCCCCTGCGCTCTTTGCAGCAGATTAAGTTTTCGATGAAACATTGCATAATAACGTGTTGCTCCAGCCTCTCCACACTTGATGCTGTTCTGGGAAATGAGAAGTTGAGGTAAAGCAGCAATATTACACACTTTGTTTTTGATGAGAATAATAATGCCGCTTTTGGAGACAAAAAAGTAAATAAATATTTATTTTTTACAGATTATCTGGTCATGTGTGGTAGCCGTGTTATTCCCGTAAAAGTGTTCAGTGGGAATTTCTGACCGACCAAAAAGACCCCTGCACACCTTGAATATATGGAGGAGCCCGTAAATTCAGGCCGGCCCATCCATGGGGCCATATGGAGCCATGGCTCCAGGCAGCACTTTGCCAGGGGCAGCATTTTGAGCCTCAACTAGGCACACCACACATTCAGGGCCGGTGCTAGACTATTTTGCACCCTAGGCAAGACCAGCTACTTGCGCCCCCCCCCGAAAAAATTGTCAACAGTTGAAATGCGGGGGACAACACACACACTGTGCAAGGGGGCCGCACAGAGTCGTTCGGTGCCTATCTTTTAACCCCCGCTGGTCAGGCCGGGATTGGTCTGTGCCTCTTTCTTTCTCTCTCCTGCCTGTTTCTTTCCTTGTCTCTTTTTTCTTCTGTACCTCTTTCTTTTGCCTTTTCTTTCACCTGCCTCTTTTTTTATCTTTTCTATGTGCCTCTTTTTTATCTTTTCTATGTGCCTCTTATCTTTTCTATGTGCCTCTTTTTTATCTTTTCTATGTGCCTCTTTTTTATCTTTTCTATGTGCCTCTTTTTTATCTTTTCTATGTGCCTCTTTTTTATCTTTTCTATGTGCCTCTTTTTTTATCTTTTCTATGTGCCTCTTTTTTATCTTTTCTATGTGCCTCTTTTTTATCTTTTCTATGTGCCTCTTTTTTATCTTTTCTATGTGCCTCTTTTTTTATCTTTTCTATGTGCCTCTTTTTTATCTTTTCTATGTGCCTCTTTTTTTATCTTTTCTATGTGCCTCTTTCTTCTGTGCCTCTTTTTTTCGTGTCTTTCTTTTATCTTTTTTTCTTCTGCCTCTTGTGGCGCCTGCCCGTCATCTGGTGGCCCCTGCGCTTCACCATAAGATGTCCATCTTCTGCGCTTCTAGCAGGGATCTGCTTTGCGAGCCGCCACTGCCGGCTAAGGCTAATGTCAGACGAACGCAGTCTGAGCGCACTCTGCGTGCGTGCATAACGGACGGAAGTACAGGCGGAAGATACTGTAGACACCACACGGTCTGTTTTTTTTAACGGATGTAGAAAGAAAAAGGGAAATATGGGAATCAAAATTAATAAAAATTAAATCACAATTACAGTCAACCAGACCAGAAAAAGTCTGAGCGTCAACGTGATGGACGTCGCAAATGCGCTGCGTCTGACGTCGCCTCATCACACACACAGGCCGTACACGGACGTGGCACACTCTGCGCGTCTGTCTTAGCGGTTTTACGTTCTCTCGCGTTACTTGCGTCCGTTTGCCACGTGCGTTGTGTGTGCGCAGTTCGGTGTGCATGTACTTTGTGGTCTCTATTGATCATGATTCTATACTACGATGGACGTTAAACTGTGCAGCAACACGGACGTGATCACTGCATTCGTCTGACGTGGGCCTAAACAAGCAAACAATGAGGAAGGGGTACAATAATGGAACCCAGGCTGGGGTTGGCTGCGCCCCTAGGTGGCTTTGCGCCCTAGGCGGTTGCCTAGCTTGCCTAGTGGAAGCACCGGCCCTGCACACATTGTTGGGAGTTTTATTTCTGTGGAGCACCTTGATACGTTTATACACACTACACATTACGGTGTCACAGATCTGCGCAGCAAAAAAAAAAATAACAGTAATGTGCTATGTGTATGGGTTTTATTGCTGTGGAACTCTGTCATACGCTCATACACCTTCTAGATTGTAAATTCCCACAGGAATAGGGCCCTCGTTTCCACCTGTACTGGTCAAAATGTTGTTCAATGTATGGTAACCTTGTCTATGTTGTGCCTACTGTGCAGCGCTGTGGAATATGCTGGCGCTTTATAAATAAAGAATAAATAAATACACAGTGCATGTTTTTTTTTTAGGGGGGGGGCATTTCATCTTTGGACCCAGGCAGCACAATGTCTTAGGCTGTCCCTGTCCTAAATAGAGGGACGATGGGATAAAAGAAAGAGGACAGCAGAGTATGAGGTGTATGTATGTATATGTATATATGTCTCCTATGTAAGGCCTGTTGGTGGGTTTCCTATGGACAGTGTTTTCACACCATCTGTAAACAAAGGACTGTTTCTCATAATGAGTAAAGTGCTACATTATTTCAGGGAAACTCCTAAGCATTGCATGCTGCAGCCGTGTAGGGTCTCACAGGATCTTATGTTCATCATATTTATTTTTACATGTTCCTTTCAAAAATAAATTCTCCTGAAAACACAATGTTAATAATCCCTGATGGACGTTAATCTCTGCTGAGCACAGTTTAACATATTCATTGCTTTAGGCTCTATGGGGGTTAATGAGATCAGAAAAAAATATATATATATATATGTTGTGTGTGTGTGTTGTATTTTGTTAGTGCGTGAGAACCTGCAAAATAACCCCCGAATTGTATGGATTGCTCTCTGTATGTGGCATAATAATGATAATGGGAGGGGTTACGTGCGCGTCTCCTTTATTTCTTCCTATAATTGCTATTCCAGGAAAAAGCCCTCGAAATCGCCTGCCGTGACAAAACCAAACACATTATCGTTTTTTATTTCCTGAATCGTGTGAAATAATTTCTGGATCCTCTAATTACGTGCGATGGGGCCGGCGTCTCAGGATTTATAAGCCGATATTACGCTGAACCCTGATTCGGCGCCAGCGATGTCTGCGCTTTATTTCACTTGATGCAACATTTCATTAAATGGAAATCGAAGTGAAAAGTCACCGGCTGGAATTATTACGGCAATAAACAAATGTTTTATTTAAACGCTGAGCGACACAATAATCCATGGAGGGGGGGGGGGCAAATATTCCTCATACCAAAGGATTATAACTCAAAACGCTGCTAATGCAGATCAGACAGAGGAGAGGAATCCTGATCATTTAGAATGCATTCTGGGTAATAACCGGCTTTATAGATTATATACCAAGGTATATGGGAGCGCATACAAACATATATACAAAAAACAATAAATATGGTGTATAAATATCACCAAAGGATGATTGGTTGAAGCACAGATGGATAAATAGTCCGTGAGTCCTATGAGAAGGAAGAGAAAAAGACCATCACGTAATATGTACTACTAGGTGAATGGGTACACGCAGCTTGTAAATAGCACTCACAAACGGGGAGTCTTCAAGACACCAAATGTACGCCTTTAAGTCACTTATGGGGGACTCTTCCCATGCAACGATTCCTTCTTCTTATGGTGATGAGTGTATCTCAAAAGGAGAGAGAGGAGTACATAGTACAGTTCTGTGACTCAAATTGGAAAGAGTTCTGAACAAAAGAGGCACACTCACATATTCAACAACCTCCTCTTGGTGGTTCAGTATAGGCGCTTAGGACCTCTTATCGTCTGAGGTGGTCCCACCTCGTAGAATCCAGATTCTCCCACACTCGGCGTTGTGTTCGTATCTCCCGTTTTACTTAAACAAAATCAAAATATCTTGGGAGAAATTAATTAAAAAAGGGGGAGGAGCTGGATTAAATTTATTGTACATAAAACATTGAGACGCGTTTCGAATTCAATTGATAAGGCCTGCAGCTAGCGGGCGAAACGCGTCTCAATGTTTTATGTACAATAAATTTAATCCAGCTCCTCCCCCTTTTTTAATTAATTTCTCCCAAGATATTTTGATTTTGTTTAAGTAAAACGGGAGATACGAACACAACGCCGAGTGTGGGAGAATCTGGATTCTACGAGGTGGGACCACCTCAGACGATAAGAGGTCCTAAGCGCCTATACTGAACCACCAAGAGGAGGTTGTTGAATATGTGAGTGTGCCTCTTTTGTTCATAACTCTTTCCAATTTGAGTCACAGAACTGTACTATGTACTCCTCTCTCTCCTTTTGAGATACACTCATCACCATAAGAAGAAGGAATCGTTGCATGGGAAGAGTCCCCCATAAGTGACTTAAAGGCGTACATTTGGTGTCTTGAAGACTCCCCGTTTGTGAGTGCTATTTACAAGCTGCGTGTACCCATTCACCTAGTAGTACATATTACGTGATGGTCTTTTTCTCTTCCTTCTCATAGGACTCACAGACTATTTATCCATCTGTGCTTCAACCAATCATCCTTTGGTGATATTTATACACCATATTTATTGTTGTTTGTATATATGTTTGTATGCGCTCCCATATACCTTGGTATATAATCTATAATGGCTAGGAGTGGAGGATACACTCATCTGGTGAGCTGCAACTTAGATTGATCCATTCCGACTGACATTTAAGTATCTAGCGCCTATACACTCACCTTTTTAAGGTTTTTTCTAATAACCGGCTTTACCCCATCATTACAAGGCATACAGAGGGCTCCCTGCAGCCAGGGATTCTGGGTAATAACCGGCCTTACCCCATCATTACAAGGCATACAAAGGGCTCCCTGCAGCCAGGGATTCTGGGTAATAGTTACCATGAATATTGAGTAATTATGTCTGTAACGCAGATTCATAGAGTCATGAGCTGTGAATAATCAGCATTTGGCATTTTTGTTTATTATTTTTTGTTTGGACACAGTAGCCGCATTCT
Source organism: Leptobrachium leishanense (assembly GCA_009667805.1). NCBI lineage: Eukaryota > Metazoa > Chordata > Amphibia > Anura > Megophryidae > Leptobrachium > Leptobrachium leishanense. The sequence goes on along the minus strand of CM019072.1, from coordinate 119,468,715 downwards.
GCCCTTTATCAAAGCTATTCTTGAATAGAAGGAGTAAAATCTCGCGGCGCTGCGGCTTTGTTTTATGCCTCGCTCGAATTTGTGTTTAGAGCAGTTTGGGAATATTCTTAAAAATAAAAGCACGGCTTCTGAAAGCTCCTAATAGCGCCTCAATCTCCCGTTCTCAAAGTGAAATTATATGGTTTTGTTCTCGCTGCTGAAAGAGGAGAAATCGCCTCATTCCAGGCCATTGTCTTTTAGTGCTTTGGATTGCGAGTCGTTTCAGCCTCGTTGGCAGATTTCCCGTGGAAGTAAACCTATCTTTAAAATCTTTTATTTTTATTTTTTTGCACAGGGAGCTGGATTGTCTACGCTTTGCTTTGCTGTCAAACTGAACAAAGAGGTCACCGTTTGTATCGTTCACTGGATGTGGCGCAATGTCTTCGGAACACAGCTTCCCGGAGCAGAGCTTCAGGCCTGGACGTGAGTGGAGGTTCGTTTTGGGTTTTATTATGTGGTTTTTTTTCTGGTTACTTTTCTGCTTTTGTTAAGTTGTTTATTCACGTTTATTTTGCGGAGATGGGATGAAATTTGAATGGGAGGCCAGGCAGCCAAACGCTTTAAGGGGCGATGGACGCCTGACAGCCTTCTCTGGGGCAAATGAAAGCCAGACGGGCAAAGACTTTTTATGGACAGAAAAATAATTTTTGGGGATAAATGGAGAACAAACACAATTTTTGGAGGGGAGACATGAAGGACACACAGCATAATAATTGTTTGGGGCAGATAGGCCACATATTTATTGGGAGATATAAAAGTGAGTGCAGTTGCTTTTATTCTTTTTAATTCACACAATGAATCTTATACTTAAACAAGAATTTTGAAAGCATAATCAGGGGTTAAAACTGGATGGGGTGAAAACAGAGGCGTTAACCATTAACCCCTCCTGAACCACAATGCAATCACTCCTGTTTTAACACTTTATATCCAGAACCTCCACCTTACTTGCAATACCGCAATACAAAAAGAAAGTGTCTTAATCCTCACTTTCCTACAGATCACCGCAATTATGGAATAACCTCCCAGACACCATCAAATCTTCCCCCCGTCTAAAGTCCCTTACGAGCTCCCTATTAACATACCTCCATACGGAATGCACCTGTAAACCTGTAACAGAGTGACTATATACAGAATGCGCCTGTAAACATGTAACAGTGACTATATACAGAATGCACCTGGAAACCTGTAACATAGTGACTATATACAGAATGCACCTGTAACACAGTGACTATATACAGAATGCACCTGTAAACATGTAACACAGTGACTATTTACAGAATGCACCTGTAACATGTAACACAGTAACTATATACAGACTGCACCTGTAAACCTGTAACATAGTGACTATATACAGAATGCGCCTGTAAACCTGTAACACAGTGACTATATACAGAATGCACCTGTAAACATGTAACAGTGACTATTTACAGAATGCACCTGTAACATGTAACACAGTAACTATATACAGACTGCACCTGTAAACCTGTAACATAGTGACTATATACAGAATGCGCCTGTAAACCTGTAACACAGTGACTATATACAGAATGCACCTGTAAACATGTGACATACAGGGTTATTCAGAGAGCGTGAAAAGCAGGAGAATGACTGGAGAATGAAAAATTCTAGGTCAAAATAGCCGATTTGGAAAGTGAGATGAAAGGGAGAATTTTTCTGGTTTGGCTATTTTGACCTAGAATTTTTCATTCTCCAGTCATTCTCCTGCTTTTCACGCTCTCTGAATAACCCTGATAGTGACTATACAGAATGCACCTGTAAACATGTAACACAGTGACTATATACAGAATGTTCCTGTAAACATGTAACATAGTGACTATATACAGAATGCACCTGTAAACATGTAACACAGTGACTATATACAGAATGTTCCTGTAAACATGTAACATAGTGACTATATACAGAATGCACCTGTAAACATGTAACACAGTGACTATATACGGAATGCACCTGTAAACATGTAACACAGTGATTATATACAGAATGCACCTGTAAACATGTAACACAGTGACTATATACAGAATGCACCTGTAAACATGTAACACAGTGATTATATACAGAATGCACCTGTAAACATGTAACAGTGACTATATACAGAATGCACCTGTAAACATGTAACACAGTGATTATATACAGAATGTACCTGTAAACATGTAACACAGTGACTATATACAGAATGCACCTGTAAACATGTAACATAGTGACTATATACAGAATGCACCTGTAAACATGTAACACAGTGACTATATACAGAATGTGCCTGTAAACATGTAACATAGTGACTATATACAGAATGCACCTGTAAACATGTAACACAGTGACTATATACAGAAACCTGTAAACATGTAACACAGTGACTATATACAGAAACCTGTAAACATGTAACATAGTGACTATATACAGAATGCACCTGTAAACATGTAACATAGTGACTATATACAGAATGCACCTGTAAACATGTAACATAGTGACTATATACAGAATGCACCTGTAACACAGTGACTATATACGGAATGCACCTGTAAACATGTAACACAGTGATTATATACAGAATGCACCTGTAAACATGTAACACAGTGACTATATACAGAATGCACCTGTAAACATGTAACACAGTGACTATATACAGAAACTGTAAACATGTACACATAAAACATGAACATAGTGACTATATACAGAATGCACCTGTAAACATGTAACATAGTGACTATATACAGAATGCACCTGTAAACATGTAACACAGTGACTATATACGGAATGCACCTGTAAACATGTAACAGTGATTATATACAGAATGCAGCTGTAAACATGTAACATAGTGACTATATACAGAATGCACCTGTAAACATGTAACATAGTGACTATATACAGAATGCACCTGTAAACATGTAACACAGTGACTATATACAGAAACCTGTAAACATGTAACACAGTGACTATATACAGAAACCTGTAAACATGTAACATAGTGACTATATACAGAATGCACCTGTAAACATGTAACATAGTGACTATATACAGAATGCACCTGTAAACATGTAACATAGTGACTATATACAGAATGCACCTGTAACATAGTGACTATATACAGAATGCACCTGTAACACAGTGACTATATACGGAATGCACCTGTAAACATGTAACACAGTGATTATATACAGAATGCACCTGTAAACATGTAACACAGTGACTATATACAGAATGCACCTGTAAACATGTAACACAGTGACTATATACAGAAACCTGTAAACATGTAACATAGTGACTATATACAGAATGCACCTGTAAACATGTAACACAGTGACTATATACAGAATGCACCTGTAAACATGTAACACAGTGACTATATACGGAATGCACCTGTAAACATGTAACACAGTGATTATATACAGAATGCACCTGTAAACATGTAACATAGTGACTATATACAGAATGCACCTGTAAACATGTAACATAGTGACTATATACAGAATGCACCTGTAAACATGTAACATAGTGACTATATACAGAATGCACCTGTAAACATGTAACATAGTGACTATATACAGGATGCGCCTGTAAACCTGTAACACAGTGACTATATACAGAATGCACCTGTAAACATGTAACACATTGACTATATACAGAATGCGCCTGTAAACATGTAACACATTGACTATATACAGAATGTGCCTGTAAACATGTAACATAGTGACTATATACAGGATGCGCCTGTAAACCTGTAACACAGTGACTATATACAGAATGCACCTGTAAACATGTAACAGTGACTATATTTCCTATATATTTATTTTCTGGGTTAATCTGTATATTTGTGTTTTTAATATATTGCATTTTATTACTTTGTGTTTCTGTAACAATTCAATGTTCTTGAATCCAGGACAAACTGAAACGCGAGAAATCTCAATGTATCCGTCCTGGGAAAATACTTATTTATTAACACTTTAGATCAGGCATCTCAAACTCTGGATCCTCTGATGTTCATTGCCTACAATTCCCAGAATTCGTTCAATGCAATAAAGACAATCCATGGGAGTTGTCGTCGTTCAGAAACCTATGGATTGGAATATCTTTAAACTAACACTAGAAAAGTACACGTCACAATATATTCCACTGGTTAATAAATATAAAAGAAACAGACTGAAACCAATGTGGCTTAGTAGGAAGGTAACTAAGGAAATGAAAAATAAAAAGAAGGCATTTAAAGCTTTTAAATTTGATAAATCTGAGGCATCCTATAAAGCATATAGGGCAGCCAATAAAGCATGTAAAAATGCGATTAGATGGGCTAAACTAGAAAATGAAAAAGAAATAGCCAAAGAGAGCAAGACCAACCCTAAAAGATTCTTTAGGTACATAAATTCTAAAAAACCCAAGAGTGAAAATGTAGGTTCATTAAAATCTGAGTCAGGGTTATTGTTAACTGAAGATCAGGATAAGGCAGAAATTTTAAATGATTATTTTTCTTCAGTATTTATCAAAGAGAAACCTATAACAGGAGACATGAAATTCATTAATAAAAACTTACTAATACAAAGTGACTGGTTGACTCAGGACAAGGTTTTACACAAATTAAACAATGTGAATGCTAATAAAGCCCCAGGGCCAGATGGAATTCACCCGCGAGTACTAAGAGAGCTATGTGTTGAAATATGTAAACCTCTGTTCTTAATCTTTCAAGATTCCTTTCTTTCAGGAATAGTACCAGAGGATTGGAGAAAAGCTGACGTGATCCCTATATTTAAGAAAGGTTTAAAATTTGTGCCTGGGAATTATAGACCTGTGAGCTTAACATCTGTGGCTGGGAAAGTATTTGAGGGTTACTAAGGGATAATATTCAGGAATTTATTGGGAGGTATAATGTAATTGGCAAAAATCAGCATGGTTTCATGAAACACAGATCATGTCAGACTAACCTAATTACGTTCTATGAGGAAGTAAGTAGAAGTATAGATCAGGGGGTCGCAGTGGATGTGATCTACTTAGATTTTGCCAAAGCTTTCGACACAGTTCCACACAAAAGGTTACTACTTAAATAAGAAAAAATGGTCTAGATGAAAATACTTGTTCTTGGATAGAAAACTGGCTAAAAGATAGGGTACAGAGAGTGGTCATAAATGGTACATTTTCAAGATGGACACCAGTGGTAAGTGGTGTCCCTCAGGGGTCTGTTATAGGACCAATACTATTCAATTTATTTATAAATGACCTTGAGATAGGCATTGAAAGTCATGTATCCGTGTTTGCAGATGACACAAAGCTAGGAAAAGTAATACAATGTGAGCAGGATGTTACTTCGCTGCAGAGGGATTTAGATAGATTGGGGGACTGGGCACTTAAATGGCAGATGAGATTTAATCTAGATAAATGTAAAGTTATGCACTTTGGAGTGAAGAACACACAAGCAATTTATACCCTAAATGGTACGGAGTTAGGGAAATCCAAGCAGGAGAAGGATTTGGGAATAATCATAGACTTCAAACTAAGTAACAATGTGCAATGTCAAACAGCAGCCGCCAAGGCCAGCAAAGTACTGGCATGCATTAAAAGGGGAGTTCACTCACGGGATGAAAACATAATTTTGCCTCTGTATAAATCAATGGTCAGGCCGCACCTTGAATATGCCGTGCAATTTTGGGCACCTGTCTTAAAAAAAATATTATTATATCGTTAGAAAAAAGTGCAGAGACGGGCAACTAAATTAATAAGGGGATGGAAGGTTAAGTTATGAGGAAAGACTAACAAGCTTAAACCTGTTTAGTTTAGAGAAAAGGCGCCTTAGAGGGGATCTGATAACCTTATATAAATATATACGGGGCCATTATCAACCATTGTCTGATAACCTATTCATTAACAGGACTATACATAGGACAAGGGGTCATCCATTTAGACTGGAAGAAAGAAAATTTAGCTTAAAGCATGGGAAGGGTTATTTTACGGTGAGAACAATCAAGCTGTGGAATTCTCTGCCTGTTGAGGTGGTTGGGTCAGAGTCTGTACAGACTTTTAAAAAACGACTGATGACTTCCTGCAGACACAGAATATTAAGGGTTATAATATTTAATATGTGGGTAAAAGCTTCTTGATCCAAGGAGAAATCTGACTGCCATTCTGGGGTCAAGAAGGAATTTTTTCCCAGTATGTTGCATATTGGCAAGCATTCAGACTGGGTTTTTTTGCCTTCTTTGGATCAACAGCAGTAGGTTATGTGGGAGAGGCTGAACCCGATGGACGCATGTCTTTTTCAGCCTATATAACTATGTAACTATGTAACTATGGGGTTCAGAGAGTGAGATCCCTGCTTTAGATTGTGTAAAAAAACCACTTACTTTTCTCCACTTGGCCCCCTCGGCGCCCCCATGGAAATGACAAGGTGGTGCCAGCTTCCTGTAAACTGCAGGTGTCACGTGACTCACGGGAAGCTGGACACTTTGCCTGGATGCTCACTCAATCTATTCGCTATTGAGGAGAATGCACTGAAAAAGCAATGTATATCCTGATAATACAGAGATCAGCGCTTGCTGACTGACCCCCTGTACTCAGAGAGCTGCATTAAACTGAGCAGTCACAGTGCCCGGAGTGTCTCTTTAAAAAAAAAAAAATTACAGCTATCAAGAAGGGTGTAATTTCACACACAGTGTGGACTCGACAGCCACGAGCTGTGCCGCAGCCGGTCCCTTTGTCCCGTGTGTCTATGACCTGCACACGGATTGTGGGTCGGATCCCGGGATCGCCTGGTTATTGTCCCCAGAGCTGCTCTGTGTGAAACAATGTATCGGCTAACTCTGCTGGAAACACTGTGGCAATTGGCAGGTTCTCTAGGAGGAAGTGCGCGGTCAGCGATTCGGACGTAGCCGATTCCCGCCAAGTGTATATTCTCAGCAGTGGGTTTATTAATATCTTCTAATTATCTCATTATCTTCCCATGAATAATCCCTGCTTTACTTAATTAAACATCACACCTAAACCCGGGCCCATTCCTCCAGTAATTCGCTCTGTGAACTCGCCTGCAATGATGGAGATTTATTAGGAATGGCCACTCTATTCAGGCTGAATAGTGACTTTCTTCGTTTTTTAAAACTCCTCGTTTGCTAATTACTGCTAATTGCTGCACATTTTCTGGTTAATTGGCGTTCGCCCACACTTTATTAATGGAAGAAATTCAGACAGCTCTGTTTTATGATGTGGGGTATTAAGGTGCAGCTTTATTAACATCGAGGGCAGGGCCGGCCCATGACATTGTGCTGCCTGGAGCGAAGGATGAAATTCTGCCTCCCCCCCCAAAAAAACACGCAGAGTGTATGAGCGTATCACAGTGCGACACAGCAATAAAATTCAAAGACTCCTACACATAGGCGTGCGCAGCCTATTACATTAGGGTGTGCACCCAAAAGCTCAAACACAAACATATATATATATATATCCACAAGTTTCAGCACTTCACGCCTCTCACAAGTATCCTTTGACTCTTTTTGCCTCAGTGCCAGGGGCGGACTGACAAGACTCAGGGCCCCCGGACCAAATAAAGCAAGGGCCCCCCCCCCCACCAGACTCCACCCATGAGTTTGAGTAGACTATATTTCACAGTGAAATTCCATCTCCCGTGTGGAAGCGCAGGTTACTTTGGAATAGACGGTGCTTCCACACGGAGCTCACAATTAACGTCTCCCATAATACATATAGGAGACGATGACGTACAGTAACCTCACGCATGGAAACGCTACATTAGGGCCACAAGCTCAGCATGCGTCTCAAATGGAATAGCATTTCCTGACGATAAAATAACTACAGGCGACGTTATGTGTAATGTTTCCTGCAGTTATCGACAACTATGGAATATTATCCCAGGTTGGCTCCACCAAGCTCCCCTTAACTTTGTGTGTGGCTCAGGCTGGCTGTGGCTGGTGAAACTGTCTGGCACTGGTATGGCTGGTCTTGCTGGCACTGGTATGGCTGGTCTTGCTGGCACTGGTATGGCTGGTCCAGCTGGCACTGGTTTGCTGACAGGTCCTGGTCTGGTACTCGCATGCAGAAGCGGCTCCAGATATGTTGAGGTCTTAGGCAAATTTCCGTTATGGGGCTCCACAGGGCCAACAAGCAGCCTGCTCCCAGATGATTTGGAGGACAGCATGTGTGTATGAGTGTATCACAGAGAATCACAGTAATAAAACTCAGTTAAATGTGCTGTGTTTGAGTGTGAGTTTTATTGCTGTGGAGGTCTGTGATAAGCGCATATCACAGAGCTCCACCGCAATAAAACTCACGCTCGTACACAGCGCACATCAGAGCTCCACAGCAATAAAACTCACACACATATACAGCGCACATCACAGAGCTCCACAGCAATAAAACTCACAGTATTGTGTTTTATTCTGTGTATGAGCGTGCATTTCATTGCTGTGGAGCTCTGTGATACACACATACAGCACATATTACTAAGGATGCACCGATACCACTTTTGTAAGACTGAGTACCGATACTTTTATTTTTGTCATGTGACGCTTTCCAATAAGAACAGACCTCCTATAAAAATGCCTCCAGCTCACATGTATATATCCCCCCCCGAGATATATATATATATATATATATATATATACCACAAAACACGAAAAAGGAGCACTCCGTACCAATGACCACCCTCATCCACCATTTTGTGCAAGAAAAAAACACATTTCAAAAAACCTACTGAGGTAAAATGATGGGGATTCAGTTAACAAAGTATGATCATAGTTTGCGTAAGCTGTCACCATCGCCAATGTACCCCATCGTTGACAGGTCATATCTTACTTGACTGTATCTGCATTTACAGAATTAACTCACCTTAGAGCTTCCCAGCAGGCACCAGCCTTTATAGGTTGTCACTGTGGGACACACCTGTGAACAGGGAGGGGTGCATACCCAGGAAAGTAGTCAGCTCTCCATATATAAAAAGCAAACCACAGGGTGGGTTGCACTCAACAGAATGCCCCCAGCTCACATGGAGATTGCCCCCAGCTCACATGGATATTGCCCCCAGCTCACATGGAGATTGCCCCCAGCTCACATGGATATTGCCCCCAGCTCACATGGAGATTGCCCCCAGCTCACATGGAGATTGCCCCCAGCTCACATGGAGATTGCCCCCAGCTCACATGGATATTGCCCCCAGCTCACATGGAGATTGCCCCCAGCTCACATGGAGATTGCCCCCAGCTCACATGGAGATTGCCCCCAGCTCACATGGAGATTGCCCCCAGCTCACATGGAGATTGCCCCCAGCTCACATGGAGATTGCCCCCAGCTCACATGGATTTGCCCCCAGCTCACATAGATATGCCCCCTTTGAACGCTGGGGAAGCTGGCCACGTGCATGAAAAGCACGCGGCCAGCGTTCCCCTCCGGCGGCTGCAATACTCACCCCTTCCGAAGGTCCGGTCGTGCTGCTGTGATGCATTCACGTGGCCGCCAGGCGCATCTGTGACGCTGCCTCTCGGCTGGAGGCCGCGTCACAGAAGCGCCGGCGGCCACGTAATTGCGCCACAGCAGCGCGACCGGACCTTCGGAAGCCGGCAGAGGGGAACGCTGGGCGCGTGCTTTTCATGCATGTGGCCAGCTTCCCCAGCCCCGCGGATACCGGCAAACCGGCCCAGCGCTGGCTTCCGGTATCAGGGGGGTGTATCGGGCCATTTGCACGAGTACTAAGTACTCATGCAAACTGCAGTATCGGTGCATCCCTACATATTACTGTATCACAGAGCATCACAGTATAATACAGTAATGTGCTGTGCCGTGCGTATGAGCGTATCACAGAATCCACAGAAATAGAACTCAAATATTAATATAAATGTAATTTTAAAATAATTATTAAAGTGAATATAAATTATAATAAGTATATAATAAAATATAATTATATTTAGTTCATTATTTTAAAATATATAATAAAGTTTATATTTATTATATAATATACACATACTCACTTAACCCCCCCCCCACACAATGGCTTCTTTCCACCCACAGACAATGTCTTCTTAACCCCCTCAGTTTCTGCCACACACACAATGGCTCCTCTCCACCCCCAGACACTGTCTTAACCCCTCATAGGTTTCACACTCACACACACACACACACTCACACTCACACTCACACTCACACATTTCTCTCCACCCCAGACACTGTCTTTACCCCTCATACACCATTTCTACACACACACACGCACTGGCTCCTTTCCACCCCCAGACACTGTCTTAACCCCTCCCCATACTATGACTACCTCCCCAGACACTTAATGCCACACACACTACTGCCCCCCCCTTGACTCTCTCCCCCCCCCGCTTTAGCTGCTGCTTACTTCTTCCTGGCAGATTTCCGCTCTGCAGGCATGTGGGGGCGGGGCTTCTGTCTCTGTGTCTGTGCAGCAGCAGCTCTCGGAGTCTTCCCCTTCAGCATTGTGCTTGATGGGCCCCAAATCTGGCAGAATGCCAAACTACAGGGGGCCCCTCACGAGGCAGGAGGAGTAGGAAGGGTGGGGCCCCATCCATAGCAGGTGGCTGAACTGCAGCAGCAGGCAGCCCCACCTTGAGTCTCTTCACACACAATCCTGGCGCTGGGTGCCACGCGCAGGCGCACATGATGACGTCTGCTCAGAAGTCATGTGATGACACGTCACATGTGCACCTGCACCTCCGCGATCAGTCAGCAGAGGGTGTTTGGAGGAGCTCCTGTGGCTGCCTAAGCTTCCTCGCTCTTGGAGCAGATGTCAGCAATGAGCGCTGGAGCTGCGGGTTCGGCCAGCGGCAGTCAGGGTAAAAAAAAAAAAAAGCTGTCTGATTTAGGGTGTGCCCAGGCACACCCCGTGCACACGCCTATGCTCATACACACCGTGCATTAGAATTTTATTGCTGTGGAGCTGTGATACAGTAATGTGAGGTGTGTATAAGTGTATAACAGCTCCACAGCAATAAGACTGACCGTAATGTGCATTGTGTATGAGTGTGAGTTTTATTGCTGTAGCGCTCTGATACACTCGTACACACCCACATTGTGTATTAAATGCAACATCTCCAGACCGGGTGAAAATACAGTAAAAGCACAATAAGAGGAGCAAGTGTCACATCATAGGCACAAAGTTTACTGAATGCTGTTGCTGTTGACCTGAACTTCACATGGAGCACAGGAGTTACTAGGAGCAGCTCACAGCTCCACATCAATAAAACTATCATTAATCCTGTTAAGTTGGAACCAGGTTTGGGCTACCTGAATTTAGCAGGGATGGGGCACAGGGGGGGGATTTTTCAGTTTGCAGACAGAGAGAAAAAGGCTGGGTAGGGGAAAAGACAGAATTGGATAGAATCAGGGGTCAGCAACCTTTTACACACCAAGTGCCATTTTAAACCAACAGCGCAGCACAGTGTTAGATTTTAATTTTTATACTCCTAGTTGTACTGCTAATAGTAAGTTAAACTCACAGAATTTTATATACACCCAGAAGAGCCCAGAATTTTATATACCCAGACAGACCACAGAATTGTATATACCCAGAAGAGCCCAGAATTATATATACCCTGCAGACCGCAGAATTTTATATACTTAGGCAGACCCCAGATTTTTATATACCCATACAGACCCCAGAGTTTTAGATACCCAGCAGAGCCCAAAATCTGATATACCCAGCAGAGCCCAGACTCTCACTTACCCAGCAGAGCCCAGACTCTCACATACCCAGCAGAGCCCAGACTCTCACATACCCAGCAGAGCCCAGACTCTCACATACCCAGCAGAGCCCAGACTCTCACATACCCAGCAGAGCCCAAACTTTTATATACGCAGCAGAGCCCAAACTTTTATATACGCAGCAGAGCCCAGAATTTTATATACCCAGACAGACCCCAGAGTTTTAGATACCCAGCAGAGCCCAGAATCTCACATACCCAGCAGAGCCCAGAATCTCACATACCCAGCAGAGCCCAGAATCTCACATACCCAGCAGAGCCCAGACTCTCCCATACCCAGCAGAGACCAGACTCTCCCATACCCAGCAGAGCCCAGACTCTCACATACCCAGCAGTGCCCAGAATTTTATATACCCAGCAGAGCCCAGAATCTCACCTACCCAGCAGAGCTGACCGAGGACCGATATAACCAGGACCGAGGTGAGGACGAGTCAGTCTGTGCGTGGCCTGGCGTGCTGGAGGATCTGCCCGCCCACCCACACGACACACTGCAGCATCTTGATCCCGTACTGGCCGTGTGGACTGGACGCATGCGTGTGGGTCAGGGTGGGCTCAGTCAGCGGCGGCACCCTTGACGGTGAGGGCCATGATGCGCCGGCGGCAAATTAGATGCTGCCGTGGCGCATCAAAAAATAGTGCACTGCAGCGGCCGCGTCGTCAGCGAATTTGCCGCTATCAAATTTCCGCCGCCTGGAGCAAGTGCTCCACACTGCTCCATCGTCGGGCCGGCCCTGTCGAGGCGGGGGGGGGGGGAAAGGGCAAAACGCCACTATGGTGCAAAACTCAGGATATTCTGATAGGGGAGTGTAACGAGATGCCCAGGTCAAATATTTTCCCTCTGCCGTCTCGAGTCTTTCGCCTTCGTCAGTTCCCGGATTCTCCCCTCATCCCGCAGCGCTGGAACAATGTCAGATCTTAATTTCTCACAATAAAGCAGACAACACTCTTCAGATTGGGTTAAGCAGACTCACTCTGGCCATTTCACATGGCCGGCTTTTATTTGGTTCAGAATCAGATAACTGTTAACAGCCCCACCCCCCAGACATATCGGCACCGCCATTCAGCCTGCTCTCCATCAGGTCCTCTCAGAGTGCAAGCTCTTGAGCAGGGGCTTCTCTGATACTGTTCTATGTGTTTTAACTTGCATGTATATTGGTTATCCTGTCTTTCCCATTGTACAGCGCTTCGGTACTTGGTGGCGCCTTATAAATAACTGTAACTGCAGTCATACAGAGCACAGGTCCTTGTTTGGGGGGGATTCCAGAGGAGCAACGGCGATCCAGGGGTACTTTTTGATAGCTCGGGCCCCCAGGGGGTCACAATCCAAAAAGTGCCCAGATCCGGGGCAGGGGCACAGATGGCAGCATATAGTAGTTATTCCCAGCTGATGCTGCATGGTCACTGCTGTCTAAGCTCCTGGGGTCAATAAAGGCTCAGCAATGTGGGATCCCAATGGAGCTCCCTCCTGAAAATCACCACAACAGTAGCTCGCATGAGGAGGACCCCAACCCCAAAACAGCACCCCGCTGGATCAAAGTGCTTTCAGGGCACCGAGGTTTAAAGTTTCTGCAGATGGCTCCCTTAAAGTAAATGCTGGCTGGTCCTGGAATGGGATTGGTTAGCCCGTCTAGCTCCTTGGATTGTGATTGGCTGGGGTTTCAAACCCAGCTCAAGCTGGGAAACCCATGCTTCCCCTGGTGGCAGATAACAGTGAACATATGGGACAGGCTTAAAAGGCATCTTGATTACGTGCGGATGGGGGGGGGGAGTCACAAAAACACCACTTTAAACATTAAACCATAGACAAATCGCTTACATGAGGGGAATAGCAGAGGAGCGAGGTTTTAGTACGGTCCACAGTCTCTGAGCAAGGGGTTCCGCGACAGGGAGCCATGGGCAAAAGGTTTTTAATAATTTTTCGCTTTACAATCAACTGCCTTATTATGCAAAAATGATATAACATGTATAATATGTATTCGAATGTATGCAGAGGCAGACCTTAAATTAGGCAAAACAGGCAGCCGCCTACAGACCTCACTCCCACCGGGGCCTTACATGATGGACTTTATGTGGAAAGCAAGTTTACTGAACACTACTTTACCTCCACTAAATGGGTGTTCACACCTCCCTGGTATATGGAGGAGCTACTAAAAGGCACCTACACACTAAATATATGAAGGAGATCGTAAAAAGACACCCGCACACCCTGAAAATATGAAGGAGATCGTAAAAAGACACAGACACCCTGAATATCTAGAAGAGGCAATAAAAATAAGGGTGTTCGGAGAGGTATGTGTTGTGGAGGGATTGGGGCTCAGTACACAGGCTGATCCTCTATAGATACGTGACGCAGAGGATGAATGGCGCGTCCTGCTCACTCGCTGTGGGGGGATCAGATTAATGTGCACATTATGCAATAAATTAGCAGAAAAGAAATCATAAAACGTGGATCCTGTTTTGCTGCCGCTGGGGAATCCCAGACGGGTGACATTGTAAGTAATGTTTGATTCATTAAATCAGTCGGATGCTGCACATTTACAGCCCCCCCGCCCCCCTCCCCCGAAGCCTCGTGTCACAAGTTTTCAGGCTCAGACTCCGCTTTATGCAGCATAAATAAGTTCCTTTGGATATTGGTGAAATTTGCCGCAGTTTATTTGTTGCATGGACCGCTGGAGGGTGCTCTCCTTCTGGCCCAGGGGTCTCCTTGTGACCACCTCTAATAAATAACCATCAGAAGCAGCGAGGGGCATGTATGTTTGTCGGGTTCCTGGTGTTGTGACAGATACAAATTGCTTTACAAGCTCGTGTCTACGGGGCGATGTGGAGCGCGCTGCATCCTGTAATGGTAATGGTAAGGAATTGCGGTGGCGCTGTGTTCCATGTCATTCATCGCACGACGCTGCTTCACACAATGCGCCGGCATGCTGGAGCTCTATAATTAGACTCGTACGTCTTGTGCTGATCGCAGCCGCGTTCCTATAAATGGCGACGCAGGACCCGTCTCGTCTTAACTTGGGGTGAACATGTACCCACCAAATCCCAATCCCTACACAATGCCCGTGCTGCCTGCTTGTGTCGCTGAGCGTGTTACGGCAGAGCATAGCAGGAGTCGCAGTCCGGTTTCAGACGCCTCCTTGTTCAGATCTCTTTTTAGACCTAAGTGTTTGATTAAATATTACGGAAAAAATGCCGTGTTCGAATTCACACCTGGATCCTGGCACATGCGCTGAATCACTGTGTGGTTTCCTTGTGTGTGTGTGTGTGTTAGTACTTATGTGTGGACAGTCAATTTGCTTCCCATCAGCTTAACGTGTTTGTGTACAGGTACCCAGGACTGGTGAGGGGCAAACTATGTGCAGGAATACCCCAGCTACACGCACCGCATGGCTGGAGTGGACGGCTATATCAGAGAGAAAGCTGAAAAATCACACATTTGCAACACGAGCACAACTGTGAATCCATGTAAAACATCCACAATATAATGCACTACTCCTACACATGCATTCACTTCACACACAGACACTACGTACAAATACATTATACAAAGAGAGGTAGGTAGCGCTGATAAATGATGATAGGAGATCGCTGATACACCTGAATGGTCCTTGTTTCTCAACAAATAACAGAGAAAAATGGAAATGGTGTAGCGATGTCTATGTCCTTTCACAGAATGGAGTCAGAGTCACATGAATTGTATTCTTAGGCTTCTCTTCTTTAGTGCTCCTCAAAGAAAACACAAGAGATACATCATAGTGCGACCCATCAACATGACACAGACCTGTGGATAAATAGTTGCACTCGCATGTAATAGAACCCTCCTGGTTCTGGATAATGTGCCTTAGGGATGTTATCGGCTTCCCAATTGCCCTTTCAGACGGGGTTCACTTGATCCAATGGAAGATCAAAGATGGAATAGATTTCTGTATCTCCAAATTCCAAAGATATAGAGTTCCCCCCGAAAATATTTACAGGGAGACTTTAGGACAAAAATAAAAACTTTTAATAAAAGCACAAACAAATAAAAGATAGCACCAGAACACGTTTCGCCAATACAATAATGTATCACAGGCTTCCTCAGCTGGCTGACTTTCAAGTGACCATATTGTCATTAATAAACCCCTTTCTGTTAGCTGCCAACCAATCCCAGCCGTTAGATTTGGCGGGAAATTAGTACAACCAATAAGAGTATTACTTTCATTATGACCCCGAAATGACGTCATTATAAAACCGGAATTGTTCATTTGTTCAATTGGTCCATTGTTTTAGGGATATGGTGGGGAAATACCCAATTCTATTCTAATCCAATTCGTTTGGGGTTTGGATTAGAATAGAATTGGGTATTTCCCTACCATATCCCTAAAACAATGGACCAATTGAACAAATGAACAATTCTGGTTTTATAATGACGTCATTTCGGGGTCATAATGAGTGGAACATAATGAAAGTAATACTCTTATTGGTTGTACTAATTTCCCGCCAAATCTAACGGCTGGGATTGGTTGGCAGCTAACAGAAAGGGGTTTATTAATGACAATATGGCACATTATCCAGAGCCAGGAGGGTTCTATTACATGTGAGTGCAACTATTTATCCACACGTGTGTGTCATGTTGATGGGTCGCACTATGATGTATCTCGTGTTTTCTTTGAGGAGCACTAACGAAGACAAGCCTAAGAATACAATACATGTGACTCTGACTCCATTCTGTGAAAGGACATAGACATCGCTGCACCATTTCCATTTTTCTACGTACAAATACATGTCTGCATTCACACACACTACATACAAATACACGTCTGCATTCACACACACACTACATACAAATACACGTCTGCATTCACACACACATAGGCACTACATACAAATACACTTCTGCATTCACACAGACACTACAAATACACGTCTGCATTCACACACACAGACACTACATACAAATACACGTCTGCATTCACACACACGCAGACACTACATACAAATACACGTCTGCATTCACACAGACACTACATACAAATACACGTCTGCATTCACACACACTTCTAAGCGAGAGTTTCTGAACACTTAATGCGTTAAAACTTGTAACTGTGATATGTTAATATGCAATATAATATATGCGTTACTTAAAGCCAGGTCCATCAACCTTAGTCCTTCGGATGTTAAAGTGTGTGTGTGTGTGTGTGTGTGTGTGTGTGTGTGTGTGTGTGTGTTCATCTTCTCCATCCTGTTGAATGCACCAAAGTCGCCATTAATGTAGTTTTCTGAATTTACGAGTCGGTCACTTGGAGTAGAAGTGATTCAATTGCCTGATATCATTTTGCAAATTATCAGTTTTCACAACATTTTGTTGCAAAGCAGTAAATTAGCAAATTCCTCCAAAGAAACCCAAAATGTGAATATAATGTGCTATTCTCCAGATGTCTCTGTTCCCATATATTGTGAATTCTGTGCGCGCCTCCGCTTTTTATGCTGCAGAGATCACGCTCTGAAATTAGTGGTTGCTCTATAATTAATACAGAACAATGTCAAGTTTTAGAATTGTTAATGTGACAAAGCGATTGCAAGTGTTGGTATCATAGAAACCGAGCTAAAACATTTATCGGCAGTCGGGGAATTGACACATCATCGGCTCAGCTGGCTCGACATCGCTTGCGCTTCACTTGGCACGTTGTGAATTTATTATCCGTGTTTTTCATGCTTTAGGTACACAATGCATGTGTTTTATAGGCGTGGGAGCGAGTCTACCCCAAGATCTCCACTTTCACCCGAGACCAACATTGCCCTCTCAGTTTCCCCACTAGGGCTCTGGAATCTTCACTAAATGCCAAGTTGGCTCCACCTGCACCTTAAACCGGTTTGCTAAAGGGCACCATGTCCTGGTCGCACCCAGAAAGGATGCAATAAAAATGACGCTGAATAAAATTAGACGCTCCAAGATCTCTCGTTCCCTAAAGCTTAACCTCTCCAAAACTGAACTCATCTTCCCTCCCTCTAAAACTAATATTCCTGCCCAATTTCCCTTCAGGTTAATGGAGCCACCGTTACTTCTACCTCCCAGGCTCGCTGCCTCGGGGGTCCTCTTAGACTCTGATCTCTCCTTCACTCCTCAAATTCAGTCCCTAACCAAATCCTGCTACTTCCACCTAAAAAACATTGCTTGCGTCCGTTCCTATCTTAATCAGGACTCTGCTAAAAAGCTCATCCAAGCTCTTATCTCCCGCTTTGACTATTGTAACCTCCTTCTCTCTGGCCTTAAGAGATCCCAGATTCTGCCTCTGCAGTCTATTATGAACGCCTGTGCCAGACTCGTCCACCTCACCTCCCGCACCTCTCACACCACATCCCTTTGTCAAGCTCTGCAGTGCCTCCTGTCTCCTATAGAATCCAATTCATTATATTGGTCACATACAATGCTCTGCATAACCGCGTCGCTGCCTATGTCTCCTCCCTTATTAGCAGGTACATCCCACCCTGACCACTTCGCTCGGCCAATGATCTGATGCTACAAAATATGTGAAGTTGGGAGTTAGGGTGTCTGCACCACCCCAATATAACAAAACAGTCCAGTATCCGCTGCGGCTAGGCTGTGATTCCCCTCGTTGCATCCAAAAGAGAAGTGAAAATTCTCATGAAAACACACTAAGCGCTGCGATTTCTGGTGTCACCACATTTACTTAAGCAGAAGACCACAGAAATGCAAAGGTTTCAGGGTCACAGCCCCCTTCCTCAGTGCACAGTGCCCTCACCGGGCAATATTAGAAACATAGAAAATGTCGGCAGATAAGAACCTTTCGGCCCATCTAGTCTGCCCAATTACATGGATAATTTACCTGGATTTATCTTTTGTTTAGGATAGCCTTATGCCTATCCCATGCCTGCTTAAATTCAATTACTGTTTTGGCCTCTACCACCTCAACTGGAAGACTGTTCCATGTATCCACCACCCCCTCAGTAAAATAATGCTTCCTGATGTTACTTTTAAACCTTTGCCCCTCTAATCTAAGACTATGTCCTCTTGTTTTGCTACTTTGTTTCCTTTTAAATATACTCCCTTCCTCTACCTTGTGGATTCCCTTTACGTATTTAAATATTTCTATCATATCTCCTCTGTCTCGTCTTTTTTCCAAGCTATACATGTTAAAGGGATACTCTAGGCAACATGACCACCTAAGCTTTTTTAGGTGGTCATGATGCCCGGAGTATGCCGCCCTCTGTCTCCCCTCCCTCCGCTCAGCAGTTCAGCTGAAAACAGCTGAGAGAGGCGGAGGAGTTTATTCTGCCCTCCCAGCTGTCAGTCAGCAGAGCAGGATTCAGATTTCCCGCTTCTGCCGACTTTTGCCGAGTAGGAGACGTCCTCACGCTTTCAGCTTTCAGCGCGATGACGTCTCCAACTTGCCACAGTAGCTGGCGGCAGCGGCTGAGGGCTAGTGTTGCGCGCATCCTCTTGCACGCAACACTAATCCTCAGAGAGAGCCGGGAGGAAGCCTACCGATTGGCTGGCTTATGTGAGAGGCGCGCATGCGCGCTTCTCACGTAAACCAGAAGGCAAGAACAATGCAAGAAGGACGGGAGCGGAAGAGGAGGGAGGTGAGTATAAAAAAAAAAAAACAGACGCAGCTGGAAACAAGTGGATTTTAGGGTATTACAGTTACACAAAAAAAAGCACCCTAATGATTAATTAAGGGAATAGGGATAGATTAGGATAGAAAAACGGGGGGGGGATTTTTGAGTGGAGTGTTCCTTTAAGATCATTAAGCCTTTCCTGGTAACTTTTCTCCTTCAAGCCGTACACCATTTTAGTAGCCCTTCTCTGAACTCTCTCTAAGGTGTCTATATCCTTCTGGAGATACGGTCTCCAGTACTGCACACAGTACTCCAAGTGAGGTCTCACCAGTGCTCTGTACAGTGGCATGAGCACTTCCCTTTTCCTACTGCTAATACAGGCTCTCCCTACACAACCAAGCATTCTGCCAGCATTTCCTGCTGCTCTATTACATTGACTACTTACCCTTAGATCCTCTGAAATAATGACCCCTAAATCCCAACCCTCAGATGTTGAGGTTAGGACCGTATCAAATATTCTATATTCAGCCCTTGGGTTTTTACGCCCCAGGTGCATTATCTTGCACTTATCCACATTAAAACTCAATTGCCACAGCTCCGACCATTTTTTCAGTTTACCTAAATCATTTGTCATTTGGCTGATCCCTCCAGGAACGTCAACCCTGTTGCAAATCTTTGGGTCATCAGCAAAAAGACATACTTTTCCATTAATACCTTCTGCAATATCACTAATAAAAATATTAAAGCGAATGGGTCCAAGTACTGACCCCTGAGGTACCCCACTGGTAACAAGACCTTGCGCCGAATAAACTCCATTTACCACAACCCTCTGTTGTCTGTCACTCAGCCACTGCCTAATCCATTCAACAATATTGGAATCCAAACTCAAAGATTGCAATTTATTGATAAACTTCTATGCGGAACATTATCAAAAGCCTTACTGAAATCTAAATAAGCAATGTCTACTGCACCACCTGTGTCTATTATTTCTGTTACCCAATCAAAAAGTCAATAAGATTAGTTTGGCATGATCTCCCTGAGGTAAACCCATGTTGTTTCTGATCCTGTAATCTATGTGTTTTTAGATGTTCAACAATCCTTTCCTTTAACATGGTTTCCATTAATTTCCCCACTACTGAAGTAAGACTAACTGGCCTATAGTTCCCCGATTCCTCCCTAGTACCCTTCTTGTAAATGGGCACAACATTTGCTAATTTCCAGTCTTCAGGGACGACTCCCGTTAACAAGGATTGGTTAAATAAATCTGTTAACGGTTTTGCTATTACACCACTGAGCTCTTTTAATAACTTAGGGTGGATCCCATCAGGCCCCATTGACTTATTTGTCTTTACTTTAGACAGCTGCTGTAGAACCTCCTCCTCTGTAAACTCATATGTAAATGTCTCGTTAGTGTTTCCTCCTAACTGAGGTTCCTTTTCTTCTGCAAAGACTGAACAAAAATATTCATTGAGGCAGTCAGCGAGACTTTTATCCTCTTCTACATACCTTCCTTCCTTTGTTTTTAATCTAACTAATCCTTGTTTTACTTTTCTTTTCTCGTTTATGTATCTAAAAAATGTTTTGTCCCCCTTTTTTACTGACTGAGCTATTTTCTCTTCTGCGTGTGCTTTGGAAGCTCTTCTAAATTGTTTTGCCTCTTATAATTGCCTTTTATAATTATTGAATGCTACTTTTTGTAGGCTTGTGCACCGATTTTTTTTTTCGGTTCGATTCGGTACGATTTTTCATATTTTTAAACTTTTCGATTCGGCTCGTTTTGACCGATTTCTGTTTCGATTCGGTTCGGCTCGATTCGTTTTTCGTGTACTGTTTTTTTCGGAATATCGACCACTTTTCGTATTTTCGTGTCACTTAGCTCGTTTTTTGTATCGACTTTTCGTAACTTCGGAAATTTTCGTTTTTTCGGAAAGTCTGTTCTCCTCGTTTCAAAGCAATAAATTTCGATTTGACACATTTCAAGTCCATTCGAAAATTCCGAAAATATTTAGTTTCGGCTCGGAAAACTTTTCGGATCTGCCATTTTCGGGTCTAAAAATTTTCGGAAATTCGGCCGCATCCGAAAACACGAATCGTGAAAATTCCGAAATTCCAAAACCCGAAACGCACATCCCTAACATTTTGTTCTTCACTATTCTGGCCACTTCTGCAGAGTACCACAGTGGTTTCTTCCCTTTTTTGTTTTTGCTAACAAGCCGAATGCAATTGCCTGTGGCCTTCAATAATGCCTCCTTTAAATAATCCCATTTCTCCTGGACTCCCTTTAAACTCCTCCAGTCTGATAATAACTCATTCACACAAAATCTCATTTTAGTAAAACCTGTTTTTTTAAAGTCTAAAACTTTTGTTTTTGTGTGGTGCGGCTCCATCCCTGTTCTTATATTAAACCACACTGACTGGTAATCACTAGATCCCAAATTTTCACCTACAACAACATCTGATACCAAACCTCCATTTGTGAGTATTAAATCCAATATGGCCTCTTTACGGGTCGGCTCCTCAACTACTTGTGTTAGAGATAATCCCAGTAGGGAGTTTAGAATATTTGTACTCCTGGTGCACCCAGCTATTTTGGTTTTCTAGTTCACATCAGGAAGATTAATGTCCCCCATGATAATAACTTCCCCCTTCATTGTCATTTTGGCTATTTCCTCAAGCAGCAGATTATCTAGCTCTTCTACTTGTCCAGGGGGTCTATAGATCACACCTACACAAGCTACTGTATGATTACCAAATGTTAGCGTAACCCAAACTGACTCTATGTTCACCTCGCTCACTTTTATGTGGTTCGTTCTTATGTTGTTTTTCACATACAGGGCCACTCCTCCTCCTTTCCTACCTTCTCTGTCTTTTCTATATAAAGAGTACCCCGGTATTGTTATGTCCCAGTTATTTTTCTCACTGAACCATGTCTCAGTAACCGCCACTAAATCTACTTTTTCAGCTTTCATCATTGCCTCCAGTTCATTGATTTTATTGACTAAACTGCAAGTATATATAGACACGACTCTGAGCTTGTCATTTTGTACCCCGCATGTTGCTTGCACGCTCAGATTTTGTTTTGGGGGACAATCGGGCAGATTGTTTTTTACCCTTTTGTCCCCCCCCCTCCTAGTTTAAATATTCTTTTGTGAAACCTTTGAACTTCTCATTGAGATCATATATTCCCCTATGAGTAAGATGCAAACCATTTTTTTTATACAGTTCCTTTCTGCTCCAACTAGAGCTATCATGGGACACAAAGCCAAATCCTTGCTCCCGACACCATTCCCGAAGCCACAAATTAAATTCCCTAGTGCGCATCTGCCTATCCTGAATGTTATGCACAGGCAGAACTTCAGAGCATGACACAGTGGACGCAATCTGCTGTATTTCACCTCCAAGAACACAAAAATCTTCCTTAATCCCAGAAACCTCATTGCTATCAAAGTCATTTGTCCCTAGATGGACTAGAACGTCCGCTTCCCCTTCCTGCTTTGCTTGTTTGACAATATTGAGAATACGTCTCCTGTCTCTACGAGCAGTAGCCCCAGGAAGACATCTCACCAAACACTACTCTCCAGCTCAACCCCTCTTATGATAGAATCACCCAGCAACAATTGCCTTCTATCAAGTCCCACCTTTTCCTTTTTGTCCTTGGTTGCAGTCTTGCATACCTTAGGCATAGGGGATGGTGGTTCCTCAACTTTGGTGTCTGAGTCTACTTCCGTCTTACCACTACACTCTGAAACTGCCTCAAAAGAATTGAGAAGAGCCACAGACTGTGGGACATGCCTTCTATCCACAGCTCTTAAGTCTACCAGATCTTACAGTAGTCCATCTGCCGCTCCTAGGAGGCCTCTGTGGCAGTGGCTTTGTAACAGTCATAGCCTGAGTTTGTCAATCAGATAATTTACAAATCTCAGACTTCAAACAGGCAATTTCCTGCTGCAATAAAGAGAACTGGTCCATCATTTGGTCGAACACGTGGCAACCTGAGACCCACACCACAACCACGCAATGTGCATGCACAATACGCACATCCATCTTGCATGCACACTGCGTGGCTCTGACGTCGTGCACGTTGTGCGGCTCTGGAGCCACACAGCTAATTTCACGTCACTGGACGTGTCCTGGGTCTTGCGTTGCCACGGTTTGGATCAGTCGATGGCACAGCAGCTTGTGAATGACCCTGTTGTTTCTCAGTGTTGATGATTTAATGCTTGGCCCTTGTTTCATCTCTAGGAATATACCGGAATATTCTCTCTCCCACATTTATTTTCCTGTACGTTTTCCTGCTCTGGTTGGTATAGAGACGGCACGGGCAGGGTCTCCTGGGAGCTCATCCTGGGGTTAAGTAATGTCTCTTTATTATTTTTTTGATATTTTGTATTAAAAGTTGTTGTCATGGAAATAGAGGGAGATGTGAGCGAGCTCTGATAACCGGTTTAGGGTGTGAATATATATATATGTGTGTGTATTGATGGGAAACATTATTACATTATGTCCACGTGGAGTTTCTTCTCTCTGTCCCTGGGATTTTCGCCGTCACGTTTGATCGTTTTATTGATTAGATTTATTAGCGTTGTTTGCTCGGCTCGGCACTTTATTTATGAATATATAACCCGGCACGGACATGAAGTATTTCTTCTGTTTGCATTTTATATTTAATCTATAGGATTTTTTTTCTGATGTGTTTCGGAGCCGCTTGGAGTTGGGGGAGTTTGATAAAGGGCATCACGTTCCTCCCTGCCTGTCTTCCCCCCCCCACGGAAGATGGAAGGATTGTTTAATGGACATTTAATCGCCTGCCATTCACCAGCGCCGCGTTATTAAATGGCGCTGCTGATACACAATCTCTGTTTATTTGTGGATGTTTAATCAATAGGTCCTCTAATTCATAAAGCACTGAACTTTCATATTTATTGCGGAGGAAATAAATCCTGCTCCGTTGCTGACGTTTATTATCTTTATATGAGATGTGACGGCGGATCGATGAGTTATTGATGAATCACAGAGATAATTCAAAGTTTAATAACGACGTGGCTATGAAATCGGCATTATCTTCTAAATGAAATGCCTGGGGACCTCTGGGGGGTCTATCCACCAGCCCGGGAATTGTGGAGCAATAATCCAGGAATTGCAACTTGTGGCCCAAAACTGGTTGAAAAGGAAGCAGAAAAAACAGATAATGGGGAACTGGTCTCCGACTGGGAGTCACTTCTCTGACTTCCTGCTTCATAGAGATGGGGATAAGGAAGACAAACGTACGTATCAATCGAGACGGACCTGTCAATGCAGTGCTTTGATTTGCCAACCTCCAAGTGGCCAAGGCGAATAGATCACCAGTAAAACTGGGTGCCGGGATGTTCTTCATGGGTATCACGGGAGATGTGGGCCAACGTTTTCTTGTTTCTGATCTCCCCGTGTGTAGGTGCGGGCTGTTTCCAGGTGAAATGCCGCATGTCGGTCATCCCAGTTGGGTTTCTGGTGGGATTGACCCTTGACGTCGCACCTGCTTTTAGAGCTGGTCCTCAGACTTCGTTCATGCTGTTCTATAGGGAATATTGTTGTGGCGACTCTGTCCACTTCCCGAGACCCGACTGAGAGAATAGGCTGGAGGAGAGGAGGCGATAAATCAAATTAAAGAGCGCGGCTGGAGGAAATCCGGTAAAAAGGAGTGATTTTATTTCTAGAGGAATGGAGTGTTAAGGTGGAATATTGCTGTTCATCGTTCAGGCAGTCACGGTAAAGGTCTTAGAAATGTCAGCGAGGGTTTTAAAGTAATTTAGGTGTAAAGATAATCCTCCGGGGTCTGAGGTTAAACGGATCTCGCGGTATAAAGGACTGTCTTAGCGGGCCGGGATGGTTATTAAGATATATACAAGTTGTTCAGTTGAGTATGACGCGCTGGCCGCACACATCAGGCGGGGAAACGGGCTCAGCGAGCAAAGTCTCCGTTATTTACGTGGCGGTCCCAGGGACGGCAGGGGACACGTGTCTGCCTGGCAGGTTGTCTTCTCTGGGAAATAACTTGCTTTTCTGAATATTACTTGGCAGGAAGACCCAGAGGTCTCTCGTATAGGATGAAAA
This sequence comes from Leptobrachium leishanense, assembly GCA_009667805.1. NCBI lineage: Eukaryota > Metazoa > Chordata > Amphibia > Anura > Megophryidae > Leptobrachium > Leptobrachium leishanense. The sequence goes on along the minus strand of CM019072.1, from coordinate 119,443,303 downwards.
CGGCCAAATAAAATGTCATATTAATCCCTGTAAAATAGAGAAAAGGCGGGGGTCACTAATGAGGGCCTAATTCTACCTGCAGTGGTCTCGTGGCAGGTCAGGAGGATATATTGGGGAATTACTGTCTGGGCAGATTCCTGACACTGTGCGTCACCTTTATGCTGCATCTGTCTCATTGTATCACTTTTTTACATGTTACAAAGTAACAAAACGTTTTAGGCTAGGGTCAGAGTGGGGCAGTCGGAACGAGCGTGCAGACGCACTAAATCACGGCGGCAGTAGCAGCACATAACGGCCAATGACGGCCAATATACGCAGTACGTGCGTACAAAAGTGCGCCGACACCACGCAACCAGCAAATGAACGCATTTTTATCAGAACGTGAAACCGCTGCTACTGACGTACAGAGTGCGCTGCGGCCGCATAGCAGCGTGTGTGCGTGATTAGGAGACGTCAGACGCTGCTAGTGTGCGGCCAACATAACGTTCAAACAGCCGGATTCCCTAGACTTCTTTTTACCCCACCGTCATGAAATACGTCCAGAATTGCGCATCGTCTGACCACTTAAGCGTATTCCGTGAAAAAATGCGTGCGCACGCATCGACGTACATTTTGACGGTGGCCGCAGAAAATGCGCTCATCTGTCCCTAGCCTTAGATTGAAAGAAGAACACCATAGGGGTTATTCACAAAGAGCTGATCTGGTCCCAAAATTGCACCGATCAGTGAATTTCCCCGTACGGTGACATTTCGTGGCCATTTGGCTATTCAGAAAGCAGGTAGCTTGCCAAATTTTGGCGAAACACAGTGATTTTCAGCAGCAGAAAATCCCCCCATAGAGAAGCAATGGTTAATCTATTCACATTGAACAGCAGAGAAATGTCAGTGAAATGCCCTGATGTTCAGTGGTTTCATTCGGCAGGTTTAATCAGGCGAATCCTTTTAGGTTTCAATGTTAATAATATTCCCGTTTTAATTTAACGTCTAATAAACCATTTATTTTAATCTGCAGCAAAAAGTCTCTCTTTTTTTTCTTTTTAGGATTTTTTAGGTATTTTTCGGGAATTTTTTTCTGCAACCACCTCCCCCCCCCCCCGATTATTTATATATTTTCAAGTTTTTTTTTTCTGTAACAGACCTTTTTATTATTATTCATAGGACCTTTACATGTTAATTCTAGACATTTTCGTCCAGTAATCTTGCCTCGTTCGTCGGCTTATCAGCCTTTTCCAGAGCATGGTCGGCGCTGCGTTCGGCGGATGGTCGGCGCTGCGTTCGGCGGATGGTCGGCACTGCGTTCGGCAGATGGTCGGCGCTGCATTCGGCAGATAGTCGGCTTTTTTTTGTTGGTTTTGTGGCAGATAGTCGGCTTTTTTTCGGATATGCGCGGTGTTTTTTCACTGGTTTTTCCATTTGATAGGGTGGTTTTGCAGTGGATTTTCAGATGCGGTCGGCAGATTTTCCTGCACTTTGGGGACCCTGCGGTGATTTCAGGGTTGGGGAATTTGATTTCCTGAAGTGCGGGGAACAGGAGAGTGTCCTTTCGGTGCTCTCTGAATAGCCCTGCATGTTGTGTGTACATTATTTGTAATCTCGCATATTTGGGGAGTGCCCCAGTGACTCACATAAGGGGCCTTGGCCTAAAGCGCCTTGGCATATGTTCCCGCTCTCCTTGTGGGTGAGTCCTGGTCAGGTGACCCGCAAGATTGCAAAAAGAAAAAATATAGACTTCTTGAGTAAATATTCTTGCCAAGTTGCCAGACGACCCCGGCGAGTCCGTATGGGAAGCTTGGACGCACCAGCACTCATCCTGCGCATTTTCACAGCGATATAAGCTCTTAACGTAGATAGTCAAACCCGTTATCCTATAGAGAAAACGTCTCATTCAGATGGTCTCCATGCTTCAGGATCCTGAGCACAGTGTAACGGCTTCCAGAGACGTTCCGATAACCTTGGAAATCAACCCATAAATCTCACTTTCATTTCAAACAATGCGCCTCCTGTTTGGTATTTATCCAAGTCCATTCAATTAGTATCAGACGGTCATTTATTTCATTTTCAGGCAAAATACGCTCCCAAGGCTATTGGTTTTTCTGTTCCCTCCAGGACGCGACCTGCAGATCTGGATTTTGTGTTGTGTACCTAATGCTCGGCGCAAGCAAATTGCCGAGACTTTCCCGCAAAGCGCAAGGACAAAGCGTGATTTATTATCCGACTCACAAGAGTTTATGGAGTGAGAACTATAGCTTTTACTGCTCAAGACTTTATTTCGAAGTAATCTATATTCTCTGCAAGCCGCGTCCTTGAAACTCCGCGTGTTGAGGGTCACCGCGCTGCTCTTCACATTCGGTAAACAAGACGTTTTTCTGGAGGGACATGGCTGGTACCGGAAGCGAGTCCCTTTTTATCCTGCAGGTGTGATCACACGGCGCAGGACCTGAGGAAACGCCACTTTCTCGTTTCTCTGGAGTAAAAGTGGCCTATTTTAGTCTGCTCGTCAGAAGCGCCTGCGACCTTGCCGTTAACCTTGATATTAAGCCATAACACCCCTGTGTATTAGACAGGCACCAGGAGGCCGCCCCCCTCGCTTTGGAGATGGTTCCATTGGGAGATAGAAGAGGAGTTCAGTAATCCTATACTCTTAATGTTAAGGCAAAATATCACTTATTCACTTTAAAGAGATGTAAGTAAGCATTTAAAATGTTTATTTATCTTTTTAGAAATATCAGTCCTGTAGATGAGCAACTTTCCAAAATAAGGAATGGCATGAATTTAGTGACGGCTGCCATCCCTTCCGCGTATTAACCCCACATTATCAGGAAAGTGACCAAATTAACCCTGAAACCAGCATGCTTGCTGATGCATTCAACGTGAGAAGGTTTTGGTGTGAATATTTATCCATTAAATTTGTTTGCTACTATAATAAACTGTTACTTCCTACAGCTCAGCACACACAGCCATTACCAGGACTCTGCATCTTCACTCCTAAGGAATTCAAGCTCAGCACACACAGCCATTACCAGGACTCTGCATCTTCACTCCTAAGGAATTCAAGCTCAGCACACACAGCCATTACCAGGACTCTGCATCTTCACTCCTAATGAATTCAAGCTCAGCACACACAGCCATTACCAGGACTCTGCATCTTCACTCCTAATGAATTCAAGCTCAGCACACACAGCCATTACCAGGACTCTGCATCTTCACTCCTAAGGAATTCAAGCTCAGCACACACAGCCATTACCAGGACTCTGCATCTTCACTCCTAAGGAATTCAAGCTCAGCACACACAGCCATTACCACGACTCTGCATCTTCACTCCTAATGAATTCAAGCTCAGCACACACAGCCATTACCAGGACTCTGCATCTTCACTCCTAATGAATTCAAGCTCAGCACACACAGCCATTACCAGGACTCTGCATCTTCACTCCTAAGGAATTCAAGCTCAGCACACACAGCCATTACCACGACTCTGCATCTTCACTCCTAATGAATTCAAGCTCAGCACACACAGCCATTACCAGGACTCTGCATCTTCACTCCTAAGGAATTCAAGCTCAGCACACACAGCCATTACCAGGACTCTGCATCTTCACTCCTAATGAATTCAAGCTCAGCACACACAGCCATTACCAGGACTCTGCATCTTCACTCCTAAGGAATTCAAGCTCAGCACACACAGCCATTACCAGGACTCTGCATCTTCACTCCTAATGAATTCAAGCTCAGCACACACAGCCATTACCAGGACTCTGCATCTTCACTCCTAAGGAATTCAAGCTCAGCACACACAGCCATTACCAGGACTCTGCATCTTCACTCCTAAGGAATTCAAGCTCAGCACACACAGCCATTACCACGACTCTGCATCTTCACTCCTAAGGAATTCAAGCTCAGCACACACAGCCATTACCAGGACTCTGCATCTTCACTCCTAAGGAATTCAAGCTCAGCACACACAGCCATTACCACGACTCTGCATCTTCACTCCTAATGAATTCAAGCTCAGCACACACAGCCATTACCACGACTCTGCATCTTCACTCCTAAGGAATTCAAGCTCAGCACACACAGCCATTACCAGGACTCTGCATCTTCACTCCTAAGGAATTCAAGCTCAGCACACACAGCCATTACCAGGACTCTGCATCTTCACTCCTAAGGAATTCAAGCTCAGCACACACAGCCATTACCAGGACTCTGCATCTTCACTCCTAAGGAATACAAGCTCAGCACACACAGCCATTACCACGACTCTGCATCTTCACTCCTAAGGAATTCAAGCTCAGCACACACAGCCATTACCAGGACTCTGCATCTTCACTCCTAAGGAATACAAGCTCAGCACACACAGCCATTACCACGACTCTGCATCTTCACTCCTAAGGAATTCAAGCTCAGCACACACAGCCATTACCAGGACTCTGCATCTTCACTCCTAAGGAATTCAAGCTCAGCACACACAGCCATTACCAGGACTCTGCATCTTCACTCCTAAGGAATTCAAGCTCAGCACACACAGCCATTACCAGGACTCTGCATCTTCACTCCTAAGGAATTCAAGCTCAGCACACACAGCCATTACCAGGACTCTGCATCTTCACTCCTAATGAATTCAAGCTCAGCACACACAGCCATTACCAGGACTCTGCATCTTCACTCCTAAGGAATTCAAGCTCAGCACACAACAGCCATTACCAGGACTCTGCATCTTCACTCCTAAGGAATTCAAGCTCAGCACACACAGCCATTACCACGACTCTGCATCTTCACTCCTAAGGAATTCAAGCTCAGCACACACAGCCATTACCACGACTCTGCATCTTCACTCCTAAGGAATTCAAGCTCAGCACACACAGCCATTACCAGGACTCTGCATCTTCACTCCTAAGGAATTCAAGCTCAGCACACACAGCCATTACCACGACTCTGCATCTTCACTCCTAATGAATTCAAGCTCAGCACACACAGCCATTACCAGGACTCTGCATCTTCACTCCTAAGGAATTCAAGCTCAGCACACACAGCCATTACCAGGACTCTGCATCTTCACTCCTAAGGAATTCAAGCTCAGCACACACAGCCATTACCAGGACTCTGCATCTTCACTCCTAAGGAATACAAGCTCAGCACACACAGCCATTACCAGGACTCTGCATCTTCACTCCTAAGGAATTCAAGCTCAGCACACACAGCCATTACCACGACTCTGCATCTTCACTCCTAAGGAATTCAAGCTCAGCACACACAGCCATTACCACGACTCTGCATCTTCACTCCTAAGGAATTCAAGCTCAGCACACACAGCCATTACCACGACTCTGCATCTTCACTCCTAAGGAATACAAGCTCAGCACACACAGCCATTACCAGGACTCTGCATCTTCACTCCTAAGGAATTCAAGCTCAGCACACACAGCCATTACCAGGACTCTGCATCTTCACTCCTAAGGAATTCAAGCTCAGCACACACAGCCATTACCACGACTCTGCATCTTCACTCTGCAGTCCCTCCCATCCACCCCATTCACTCTCCCACTCACCCTCCCACCCAGTCCTGGGCCCAAACTCATTACTTCGCTTCCAGCTGCTGCCACATTTGTCTAATCAACCTTTAATCCATGCTCCTGGTCACTCCCATACAATCCTTGCTATTTTCTCTCTGGCCACCAGATCCACACTCCTCTGCTTCCCTTTTGTTTCACTTACCCCTGTCCTTTAGACTGTAAGCTGACGGGATGTCTGGCTGAGCACTTGTATAAAGTGCTTTATCAGGGCAATTATCCTACTGGCAGGGCCGTCTCTCCCTTATGTGTTTTTAGTATGTTTCATGTCTGCACTCCCTTATTGTAAGTATACTGTGCCCATTGTACAGTGCTGTGGAATATGTTGGCGCTTTATAAATAAAGGATAATAATAATAAAATGTGTATTTTATATGTGGATATGTCCTTTCTTCTGGTCTCTGGTGGTGGCTTGCCCGGATTTTGCAGATACAGGTTGAGCCCAATTGATCTGGAATTCTCAGGATCCCCAACATTCCGTATTTAGGATATTTACGGATTTTGGAATCTGGGAGAAACCAGTAATTTGGAGGGAGAGCCGCGATGAGAATGCGGTGAGGGAGAGCCGCAATCGCCTTCAGCATCGAGTGTGACTTTGAGAAGCATGTCACTCGCTGGGGCTGCCCAGAGGCTCTTGGCATGTGCCGTGGTGTGCTGGCAGTGGATCTATGGAAAATATCTCTGCAGTGAAGGGGGTAACGCGTTGATTTGCTCTTTGATTATATCATAAATTAATGGTTTTACTGAACACGGGGAGCTTTATGCTGTCACCTCTCTTCCTGCGCGTCTGCGGGAGCTCCTAAGGAGGCTCAAATGAACATAATTTCCTATGAATTTGTGGCCTTCATGAAACGGGTCCGTGTTTTCTGGGATTTTGTCCTGCTGCGCACTGCTGGATATAAAGCGCCAATGTGCGCAGTTTCCAGGACTGCGCTAGAAGAAGGGAATTCGAGCAGCTGTGTCTCCGTGTGATGGTAACGGTCAGGAAATCCAGCGTCTTTGAGCAAATGATCCAAAAAGAGAAATTTACCCTTTTGAATGTTACTGTCAGACTGCGTGTAACAGTCACCCCCAAGTATCACAATCCACCCCTCTATCAGCGCGGCGACACGGGCACAGAGTCCCCCTATAAAGCGGTGAATTGGAAGGTCTGGGCGATCAAATCCGTCGTTTCTATTTCCTCGGTTTGTGACGAGTAAATTCTAGCCTGGCAGATCTGCACCAGACGTGGAAACGGTGAAATCCTAAAGCGATGACATATGGGGACGCCTTATATATTTCACCGCCGTTATCTTTATATTATGAATACACTGTGTGTCTGAAGGGCTGTCAGGCTGATCATCGGCTTTATTATTTTATTCTTCCTCCAAGCTGTACCAGGGCTTTTGGTCTCATAATGTTACCCCCCCCCCCCTCATAAAACCAGAGTAAGAATACTGTGCAGTGCAGATTTTACCAAAACCCCTTCCCTAACTCCAGAGCTGGACTGGCCATTGGGCACACATGGCATTTGCCCGGTGGTCTGATGCCGCCGGCCTTGCGTGCAGCGCTTCATATCACTCTGCACAGGAGTGTGATTTGAGCCCAGTGCGATATTGTGGTTGCAGCGCAGTACAATCATGTGACTGGTAGGCAGACACTAAAGTTTGGTATGGGGGTCATGGAAGGGGCTTCTTTAGGCTATTGGGACATGGAAAGGGCTGATGTAAGCTTTGGAGGACTTGAAGCAGCCAATTTAAGATATGGGGACATGGGTTGATTTAAGCAATGGGGGGCATGGTGGGGTTTGCTTTTAGGTGTCTAAATGTGTATGTATATGTCGTGTTAAAGATATTATATATATATATATATAAGTAAACGGTCTGCTGGGCATTAAAATGGCCAGACCTTTTTTTTTTTTGGTCCCAATCCAACCCTGCTTATTGTTCCTGGAAAACAGCCAATATATTGACCTTTTCTACGCAAAACTTTATTGATAATATCGCTCGTTGTAGCAGATCTTGATGTTATGCTGAAACCTATATAGCAGAAAAATTAAAATCTGCAGAGCGAGGGGGTGAAGAAAACTCTATTTGTGTCCTTATCCAGACGGGGTTTTCTTTCCTCTCAATGTCTTTATTCCCATCCCCCACTCAGTTATTGCATCTATTCTCCATCCTCTTCTTACATCATACCCTTATCTACCCTCAACCTATAAGGGGCTTTATTCGCTTTCAGATCCCCACCTCCCCGTAACCGTGCATAATAACTCCTTTGCTCTACATTCCCCAGTCCTGATAATGGGTTCAATATCTCATCTAATTTTAAGACAAACTTGTCAGAGGAGCAATGGGGGCGTGAAGGCGTCCCCTGTCTGAGGAGCAATGGGGGAGTGAAGGCGGCCCTGTCTGAGGAGCAATGGGGGAGTGAAGGCGGCCCTTTCTGAGGAGCAATGGGGGAGTGAAGGCGGCCCTGTCTGAGGAGCAATGGGGGAGTGAAGGCATCCCTGTCTGAGGAGCAATGGGGGAGTGAAGGCGGCCCTTTCTGAGGAGCAATGGGGGCGTGAAGGCGGCCCTTTCTGAGGAGCAATGGGGGAGTAAAGGCGGCCCCTTCTGAGGAGCAATGGGAGGAGTGAAGGTGGCCCTTTCTGAGGAGCAATGGGGGAGTGAAGGCGGCCCTGTCTGAGGAGCAATGGGAGGAGTGAAGGCGGCCCTTTCTGAGGAGCAACGGGGGCGTGAAGGCGGCCCTTTCTGAGGAGCAATGGGGGAGTGAAGGCGGCCCTTTCTGAGGAGCAATGGGGGAGTGAAGGCGGCCCTGTCTGAGGAGCAATGGGGGAGTGAAGGCAGCCCTTTCTGAGGAGCAATGGGGGAGTGAAGGCGGCCCTTTCTGAGGAGCAATGGGGGAGTGAAGGCAGCCTTTTCTGAGGAGCAATGGGGGAGTGAAAGTATACCTGTTCAAGGAGCATTGGGCAGAAGGGGGTGGTCTTGTGGCAAGATGATGCAGATTTGTTGGGAGAGCAGGTGGCCCCTTCTGAGGAGCAGTGGGCAAGAGGAGAAGGCCCTGTCTGAGGAGCAATGGACGGGTGAAGGCGGCTGCTTCTGAGGAGCAGTTGGTGAGTGGAGGCGGCCATGTCAGAGGAGCAATGAGCAAAAGGGGGTGGTCTTTCTTGTATGAGGAGCAGTGGGCGATAGGATGCAGATCTGTCAAATGAGAAATGGGGACGATAAGGTGGCCCTGACTGAGGAGCAGTGGGTGACAGGAGGAGGCCATTTCCAAAAAGCCATGTGTGAGAGGAGGTGGTCCTTTTTGAGGAGCAATGGGTGAGAGGTGGGATAGACGGCTGGATAATCGCCCTTCATAAGAGAGTCCACGGTACCTGAAGCTCGTCGGAAAAGGGGTGTGGCTTATGAGTTACAATTACAAGTTTTTATACAGCAGTAACAAGTTCCGTAGCGCTGTACAATCTTTGTACATGAAATAATGAAAACGTTACACTGGTTGGACGTTCCTTTTCGATGTTTCTCTACTTGCTCCATTACGATGGTCTCCTCACAATAAAAGGGGAGCTCGGACGCGTGGGTTTCCACATCTGTCTGCCTCGACTTTCTGGAAACTCACCGGTAAATCAGAGTTTGTTTTCTAAAAATAATTACCTGAAATGCAAGTTCTTGTTGTGGCGTTCTTAATCAGGTTACGGTATTAATTATTAACGATCATGTGAGCATCTCCACGCGTTCCCTGGAAGGCTGCGCGCTCGTCCGTGGAAACAGCAGGAGGATTTTAAATTGGTCTCAGCGAGTTATTATTATTCCAGAAAAATAACGATGGTATTTTAAGAACGGCGCTCGGCCTCGCAAATAAGCCGGTCTTCTACCTGGCGACGAGTGGAACGGGAAAACTCGCCGAGCCTGGCGTCAGCGCAATAATAGTAATAATAAAAAAATCTCATTAAATGTATTCTAGAAAACACTGTATGTAACGGTAATCCGCGCGGAGGAAGATTTCTGGGTCCAGAGGACTTTTAATAAAACAAAGCCTCTCGGGGATCAGCGGTTTCATATCCGAAAGGCACCGGGGAGGCGCGGTGGCACGGAACCTGCTGGAAGCTGGATGGTTTTTATGTAAAATAAAATATTGTAAAGTTAAAGAAGAGACGCCTTCCCGTGATTTAAATTTTGTAAACGGACATTATTCCTGGGAGACAGAGGACAGGACCGCAGACAGGCGCGGGATGTCACCCAGGCGTTGATCTGAATGGATAATCGTGGAGAAGTGATATCCTGGGACGGCCGGCCGCCACTGCTGGAGTTCAATGTAGATAAATGTAAGGTTATGCATTTTACAGAGAGGAATATACACAGTCTGACCCAAACAAGTCACCACCCCCCGTGCCAGCCTGTTATGACCCGCGCTTGCTTCAGTTGGTCTGGTCTGTAACGTAATCTATTTATTAAACAATGCGAGGTCATGTGACTCCCTGAATATACTGAATGAACAGGTTTTTCCATCAATGGTTTTTTTTTCTCCCCTGATGGCAATGCCAGGATTCATCGGGCTCACATTGTGCAAGAGTGGTTGAGGGAGCGTGAGACATCATTGTCACACATGGATTGGCCACCGCACAGTCCAGACCTTAACCCCATTGAGGTTAATCTTTGGGATAATGCGCTGGAGAAGACTTTACGCAGCGCCGCGACTCTCCCATCATCAATACAAGATCTTGGCCACAAATTAATGCCACTCTGGACGCCAATAACTGCCGTGACATTACGTCAGCTTATCAACACGATGCCGCAATCTTGTGTGATTGAGGAGGGAGACTGGGAACTATTTGCTCCCGGCAACAAGAAGCAGCGGCTCAGGCCACCGGTCTCACCGCGGGACGAGAGGGGAGTATCGGATTTAATTTGTGTTTATGTGTGTGTGTGGTAAACTATTTTCCGAAAGTGGATCATTTAGCACCAGCTTTTAGGAGTAGCTAAAGTGTTGGCTTGTGCGTCGCACTTTGTGATACCTCGCTTATCGAAACGCTATGTAATGATTGGCTCCCCATGTTACGTATAGGATGCACAAAGTACAGGAAGCTCGCGCACGCTAAGGGTTTAGCGTCAGGAAGGTAATATGGGGGGGTTGCTTTAAAGACGTATATTTTTGGCGCTAAGGCTTTCTCATCCAAACGCTGCCGTTAGCGACACGAGGGAGTAACGACCCGAATATTACAGCGTATGCGATTTTATACTGACTGGGCTGTGTATCCGCAGCTTATATTCCCTAAATAGCAACAAGTTAAGGATCGTCCGAAATGGGGCAGAATATCCGGTATTTGCGCCTAAAGTCACTATAAAAAGAAAGTTTATTCACAAAACAAAAATAACATTTTGCACTAATTTAATGCGACTTCAAGGATAGAGATCAGTCACTGGGTCTCACTTTATTATATATTACATATATATATATATAATATATATATATATACAGTTGTGTTCAAAACTATTCAACCCCCAATGCTGTAAAGGGTTTTAGGGAATTTAGTGACATTTGTAATTGTATTCAGAATGAAATCCTACAAGGACTTTTTAAAGAACCATATGCAACTAAAATGACATCAATTGGTTTTGTAATACAGTAGTAAATGTTTCTTTTGTGAATTCTTCATTGACACAATTATTCAACCCCTTAAAGACTACCACTCTGAAGAACAGAGGTTCATTCAAGTGTTTTCAATCAGGTATTGAAAACACCTGTGGATGTCACGGAGAAGCAATAAAGCATAATAAGCACCAATTAGGAAGCTTTAAAATGACTGTGATACTCAGCTCCTTCTAGACATTTACTGGTGTGGTTACAAACATGGTGAAGTCAAGAGAATGGTCCAGGAAGACAAGAGAAGAGGTGATTACTATTCACAGGAAGGGCAATGGCTATAAGAAGATTGCAAAGATGTTAAACATACCAAGAGAGACCATAGGAAGCATCATTCGCAAATTCAAGGCAAAGGGCACTGTTGAAACGCTACCTGGTCGTGGCAGAAAGAAGATGCTGACTTCGACTGCTGTGCGCTACCTGAAGCGTAGAGTGGAGAAAAGTCCCCGTGTGACTGCTGAGGAACTGAGAAAAGATTTGTCAGATGTGGGTACTGAAGTTTCAGCTCAGACAATACGGCGCACACTGCGTAATGAAGGCCTCCATGCCAGAACTCCCAGGCGCACCCCCTTGCTGTCTCCAAAGAATAAGAAGAGTCGACTGCAGTATGCCAAAAGTCATGTGGACAAACCACAGAAGTTTTGGGATAGTGTTCTGTGGACTGATGAAACAAAATTAGAACTGTTTGGGCCCATGGATCAACGCTATGTTTGGAGGAGGAAGAACAAGGCCTATGACGAAAAGAACACCTTGCCTACTGTGAAGCATGGCGGTGGGTCAATCATGCTTTGGGGCTGTTTTGCTTCTGCAGGTACAGGGAAGCTTCAGCGTGTGCAAGGTACCATGAATTCTCTTCAGTACCAGGAGATATTGGATGACAATGTGATGCAGTCCGTCACAAACCTGAGGCTTGGGAGACGTTGAACCTTTCAACAGGACAATGATCCCAAGCATACCTCCAAGTCCACTAGAGCATGGTTGCAGATTAAAGGCTGGAACATTTTGGAGTGGCCATCGCAGTCCCCTGACTTAAATCCGATTGAGAACCTCTGGTGGGACTTAAAGAAAGCAGTTGCAGTGCGCAAGCCTAAGAATGTGACTGAACTGGAGGCTTTTGCCCATGACGAATGGGCGAAGATACCCGTAGATCGCTGCAAGACACTTGTGTCAAGCTATGCTTCACGTTTAAAAGCTGTTATAACTGTAAAAGGATGTTGTACTAAGTACTAAGATTGAATGTCACTTGGGGGTTGAATAAAACTGATAATGATGTGAGCACAGAAAAGACATTTGTGGTTATTTCATTATAAATGTTATGTTATATTTGTCTGACCTACACGTGCCTCTTTGATTTAATTGTAAGCAAGATGACTGAATGATCAAAATCAATGTCAAACTGGCCAAAACACTCAATTTCAGTGGGGGTAGAATAATTTTGAACACAACTGTATATATGCTTTATATTTTATTAAAGCCACGTACATTAACCCCTTAGTGACCGGGCGGTTTTACACAAATCCGTCCTTTAGTGACCGCTGCTGTTTTTACGTTTCTGCGCTGTTAGTGTTTAGGTCAAATTTTCCTTACTCGTTTATTCAACCCACACGTATTATACACCCTTTTTCCCGCCATTAAATGGACTTTCTAGAAATACCATTATTTCCATCATATCCAATAATTTACTATAAAAAAATATGAAATATGATGAAAAAATGGTAAAAACACACTTTTTCGTAATTTAATCCCCAAAATCTACAACCACCAATAAAGACCCCTCCTAAATAGTTTCAAAATTTTATCCCGAGAATAGAAATACCCAATTTTTACATGTTTTTGCCTTTTAACCCTTTCACTGCTGAGCCAGTTCACCTATGTGCGCTGCGCTCATTCTGACCATTTTGTGATCATTATTTTGAGATGACAGCCTAGGTCCTATTTAATTAAACCACCCCCCAGACAAAAAAAAACTTTAAAAAAAAATCTTTTATTTTATTTAATTTTTTTAAATTATTTTTATTTTTTATTTAAACCAAACCTGGTCATGTTTGGTATCATTGGAAAGGCCATGATCAGGCCTTTCAAATGATGTTAAATATGACCATCTAGCTGCTAGATCGGGAGATAAGGGGATCCTTAGGATCCCCTTATCTCTACATGGCAGCTAGATGGTTAACTGGCCCACTGACATCCTCACACATATGGTGAGGTTGTCAGTGGGTGGGGGGGGGACCTGGAGGCTTGGCAGACATCCAAGATGTCAGCCCCCCTCCAGGTTCGAATCGCGTTATGGCGCCAATTTGTGCCGAAACGTGATTCGGCGGCGAAACGGTTAATGCCTCTCCCCTTTTCAGCGGTGCAAAAAGCATCTCCCTAGCTTCAATGGTTGGGGAGATAGAGGGCTCCGAAGGAGCCCCCCCTCCCCTCCATTGATTTGCATGGGGACGCCTGCTGATGACGTCACCACGCAGCGTGGCGACGTCATCAGCCTCGCCTGCCCATGTAATTCACATGGGCAGGCTTCCTCCCTGCCAGATCGCTGAGGGATCCAGCGAGGGAGGTGAGTATCGGGCGGGAGGGGGATTAGGCACCACTGACGTACCCTGTACGTCCGCGGGTCTAAGGGAGACCTGTGGACATGACGTACAGGGTATGTCAGCGGTCCTTAAGGGGTTAAGCTGGAACAGATTTATAGCTTTGTGTGGGGGGGGAAATCCCTAAAATCCCCGCAGTCTGTTTCCAGTTCGCACGTTCCGCCATTTTTTCTTATTCACATGAAATCTCCTAAAATCTCAGCTGACCAATAAATCCCAAAACTATGAATGAGAGAATGAAAAAATGGTCAGCGCGGCAGATTTGTGGCTGATAAAATGTAAAGTGTGAGAATATCACCGCGCCTCTGTGTATATACAGTATATATTATCATGGCGGCGCGGCCCCATCGCAATGAATCTGGAGCGGCGCCAGCGACTCGTACCTGCTTCAAAGGCCGAGATTAATGAGTCCTATTAAAGATTAAATAAATGCAGGACACGGTTTGTATTTTCATCTTTGTAATTTGAATATAGATTTTTTAAAAAAGATTTTATGCTTTGAATTGACGGTATGTGACGCGCTCGATGAAACCCAACGGGTGAAACCATTCCTGGCTTTATACAATAACTCAGTTGGTGTCCCCCCCGTATAACGTCCTGTATACTGTACCCCGTGACATTAAGCCACTCGCCGTGCGACGCTCTAAATAAACCTTTTAACGCATTTTTCTTTGTATATTCTGTTTAAATTGTGTTTAATCCCCCCCTCTCGCTGTCTGAACGCTCTCCGCTGCGCAGCTTGTAACGCCACGGACTCCGCTCCTGCGTGTTGCGGCTCCTCCAGTGCTCAGGGTCTGTTTTATGAAAGGCCGAGGTCTCCTGGCATAAAGGATGGGGCGCGCGTTCTTAGCAGAAAGCATTAAAGAAAAAAAAAACAAGCCGCCGTTTCTACTAAAACTGAGTGGGGCGTTGCCGTGGTAACTGGCCTCACTGACAGAAACGTTAAGTAACTCCTTGTTTGTAAAAATCCCTTTTATTAGCCGCTTTATTTTATTTGGCGTATAAAAGGTTGGCGTTATGAGATTCTGGGGATGCTTCGCGATGATAAGCCTGTTTATGTGAGTTTCTGTGCTTGAGATCAGGTGACGACCTGGATTTAATCTCCTGCTCACATCAAGCTGATTATCCGCGGGATCATGTGACGGGGACATTGGGCCCGAAACGCTAGAGCTTGACCCGTAGCGCACATTTTCTTCTCCCAGTGCTCCGTCTGACGTTCCCTCAACTTCTCATTCAAAGCAAACTTCAGAGAAATAATCATGATGTAGAGGATACAGGGCGAGAGCTCTCGGCCGCAGAGCTTACAATCCATAAGCACGTTCACTAGCTGAAGTGTTACAGTGAAACAGATCTGCCATAGTGTGTACATGGAGCAGCTCTTGGTATGCGAGAGGTTGTGAATGTCAGAGTGTATTTGTGTGGCTGGTCAGTGTGTATGGAGCAGATTAATAACCTGGGGACGCGGATTTCCTTTCACCCCACAAATACTGGGGCTTCGGTCTTTTGGTTTTGGAAAAAGCAGGGTTAATTTTAGCCCCATCCCCTCGGAGCAGTGTTTTTACCTATTGGGAGGCACAGGTGAGTGAGATGCTGGCACCAAATCACTATTACCTGACACCCCAGAAAAAAGGAGCAGATGATTGGCCCGTGCCCGCCACCATGTTTTCCGCTCGCAGCCCAGATTATTACTATTTCTCTGCATCGGTTTCTATGTGTATGTTCATCATTTTGCAAATTGTACATTTTTAGCAACGATGTCTGTAAAGTCCTTTCTGCGTATTTATGGCTCAGTCTGTTACATATTTTGCCCGTGGGACGCTCAGTGTTTCATGTAATTTTATGGGACACGGTTTCCTGGGAAACAAGGTGTTGCTGTAATTGCCATACACAGGCATTATGCAGCACATACAGATACAAGGTGTTGCTGTAATTGCCATACACAGGCATTATGCAGCACATACAGATACAAGGTGTTGCTGTAATTATCATACACAGGCATTATGCGGCACATACAGATACAAGGTGTTGCTGTAATTGCCATACACAGGCATTATGCAGCACATACAGATACAAGGAGTTGCTGTAATTGCCATACACAGGCATTATGCAGCACATACAGATACAAGGTGTTGCTGTAATTGCCATACACAGGCATTATGCAGCACATACAGATACAAGGAGTGGCTGTAATTGCCATACACAGGCATTATGCAGCACATACAGATACAAGGTGTTGCTGTAATTGCCATACACAGGCATTATGCAGCACATACAGATACAAGGTGTTGCTGTAATTGCCATACACAGGCATTATGCAGCACATACAGATACAAGGAGTTGCTGTAATTGCCATACACAGGCATTATGCAGCACATACAGATACAAGGAGTTGCTGTAATTGCCATACACAGGCATTATGCGGCACATACAGATACAAGGTGTCACTGTAATTGCCATACACAGGCATTATGCGGCACATACAGATACAAGGTGTTGCTGTAATTGCCATACACAGGCATTATGCAGCACATACAGATACAAGGTGTTGCTGTAATTGCCATACACAGGCATTATGCAGCACATACAGATACAAGGTGTCGCTGTAATTGCCATACACAGGCATTATGCAGCACATACAGATACAAGGTGTTGCTGTAATTGCCATACACAGGCATTATGCAGCACATACAGATACAAGGTGTTGCTGTAATTGCCATACACAGGCATTATGCGGCACATACAGATACAAGGTGTCACTGTAATTGCCATACACAGGCATTATGCGGCACATACAGATACAAGGTGTTGCTGTAATTGCCATACACAGGCATTATGCAGCACATACAGATACAAGGTGTCACTGTAATTGCCATACACAGGCATTATGCGGCACATACAGATACAAGGTGTTGCTGTAATTGCCATACACAGGCATTATGCGGCACATACAGATACAAGGTGTCGCTGTAATTGCCATACACAGGCATTATGCAGCACATACAGATACAAGGTGTCACTGTAATTGCCATACACAGGCATTATGCGGCACATACAGATACAAGGTGTGTCGCTGTAATTGCCATACACAGGCATTATGCGGCACATACAGATACAAGGTGTTGCTGTAATTGCCATACACAGGCATTATGCAGCACATACAGATACAAGGAGTTGCTGTAATTGCCATACACAGGCATTATGCAGGCCCCTGCAGTCAATGATGGCGATTAAACCGCTGGCGAGGTAGGCCAGAAAGTTGGACGTGCTATGCTGTCTTGCGACGTTTAACCCTGCCTTTAGCACCAGCCACGGCATAATTCTAAATCAACCGCAGAAGTAATTAAAATTAAGTAAATTAATAAAGATCCAGTTTGTGTAAAAGTCACTTTTTTTAATGGTGAATTTTAGACTCCCTGAGATTCTGCAACAAATCCTTCCGTTTCATGCGTCTGGTCTGCAAGCGAGCGGCATAATGACTGCGCGCTGGGAGCGACCGTTCTGCTCCGAGGAGCTGCTGGAAAATGCACAGGGAGTGATTCTGGGTTGACAATGTAGGATTGTGTATTATTTCAGGTTTTCCGGGTGTTGTCGTGGATTTCCTGGATTTCCTGGATTTCTGGCACTTTTAAAATGAATCTCATCGCCTTTTTTTTTGTTTTTTGCTGATCTGAGGACGCGGCTTGAATCGCTCCCCGTTCAAAGTCTCCGAATCCTCAGTTTAAAAACCCAAATCTAATTTCCATTTTTTAATGAGTGCCTTTATTTTGCGGGCGGCCGGTGCCGGCAGGGGGGAACGCGGGGCGTCAGGAGGGATTAGAGGACATTAACTCGCGTAAGGAGGTCAATCACATTGCAGGGTATTTATTATTGTAACCCCTTCCTCTCCTAACTCCAGGCCGACAATAAATGTGAACCAAGACTCCCGTGGTGCCTTTCCTCCCCTAAACTGGTAAAGCATCATGGGATTTGTGCTCCGGATCTAGTGATAAGGCGCTAAGATTTATTGTACGTTTTTATTTTGTATTGTTACTCTTCCTGTGTATAACTTTCTGTTACGGTGAGTGCGTATTGGCATGAAAAATTTCCCAACTGGGTGTGACTGACAGGGTGGGGGCGTGGCCAACAGGACGGGGGTGTGATTGAAATGCAATCCGCGCCACGGGCAGCCAATAGCAGACATGTCATACCAGCACGCATGTGCACATGGATGACCAGCTGCCAAGCAACCAATCAGCGCTGCTCAATGCACTGAATCTGCATTTATGTAGGGTCTTTCCAAGCCCTGATTTTAACTGTTTAAGCACCAACAGTCACTCGCGGCGCATGTTCCCTTAGTCCTCATTTCCAGGTGACCTCCCAGGACTTTCAGGTGATATGAAGGACAATGGGAAAAGAGTGTTATGTGGTTCCATCAAGACTCGGCAGAACTGCCGTCCAATGTTGGGACACCGAGGTTGCAATCCCTGTAGGGTTGCCAGGTCAGCCATGTTTTCCTAGACACTCATAATTTATTCACACTGCTGGACAGTGAATGAAAACTGCCACTCCGCAGCATGTATATTCCATATGCTGCATGTAGGAAATCAGAAAGGAATCCCAGGTGACCTGCCTTGATTTCCTTCCTGCAGCATATGAATTCTACATGTTGCAGGGAAGAAACTGTAATGTGTGTCCAGGAAAACATGTCCGATCTGGCAACCCTGGATCAGAGGACAAATGCGATGGGGGGGGGGGGAAGGGTGCCAGTCATGTTGGGGTGTTAGAGGTGAATAAGCGGGCTGGGTATGAATGAAAACCTTCAATGACAGAAGAGCTCAGGGTAGAAATGATATATGGAATTAATTATCCAAAACCTGAAGAATAAACCATAAAAACTTTATTATACGTTAAAATGACAAAAAAAAAATGCAGAGACCCACTTCTGACACCAAAAATCTGAATAACTCCGATCATGCGTTGTCCCTGCTGATAACTGGGCTTCAGCTAAACCTCCACACATTATATAACCTGATTTGCTGTGTGATCTATAGAATATTCAGTACATAAAGGTAGATGTGGCATCTTCCGTCATGCAGCGTCTGCCAGTCTACTGTTATTCGGATGAACGGGCACTGCCAGTCTGTGTGTGTGGGGTCCCCTGGCCACATATTCCCCTCCTTTATAATTTAAACTCTCCCCGTCGTCCGCTGGGGGTTTTTTTCTGCTCATTTGACCCAATTCTTATTTATTTTTTGGCCGCCTCTGCCTAAATGCAGCCACAGGACGCCGGAGCGGCTCTCGCTAACGAAGACGAATGGGCCGTTTAGGGCATTGATCATTTGGTAATTTATTTAGCCGCCATAATCAGATTCCCCAGAATTTTTGCGAATTTGTAAAGATTTCTGGCCGCGGTTCTGTCGCAAACCTTGAGCCTTTCAGAAAATCATTTAGAAATGCATAAGTACAATATATCAGGGGACGCCGGCGCATCTGCTGCACAATTACTGCTCATTGCTGCGCGGCGGGAGCTTTGCTTTGGCACAAAACTCGGCACGGAAGACTTTTTTTTTCTTTCTTTTTGCCGGCAGCAATACATTAAAAAAATAAAAAAACAACAAAAAAATTACAGACTTGAAAAGACGGAGTTTTAAGAAGCATAAAGTGGAAGTGCTTCCTCTGCCGTTAACGCGCGCCTTCCCTCACAAAATAAAAGCTGATTATCCGTTTGACGACGCACTTTAACGGATCCGGTTAATGTGACGATTAAATTTCCATTTTGATTCCCCCATTAAGCCACGGCGGTGTTTAGCGCCAATCTGCTGCACGCCATTTTGTTTTTATGGAGGAAGCGCCGCAATATTCTGAAGCAGAGAGGAGTCTTGGCTGCCGATCAGCGCGATGCTAGAGGTTTCATGAAGTACGTCGTAGTGTGACTCGTCCAGGTGACGCGCTCTCTCCCAGCAATCTACCTGCGTGCTGTGTGATTATATCCTGTATCAGCAGTAAATCCAGCCCTGAAAAGTCACACGTGTGAATGCAGCGTCACCGTCTGTAAGTTACAGCGTTACTGACTCATCGTATGGTGGATTCTGCCACCAGGTTCATAATAGATAAGAGCTGCAGGCTGTCACTTTCTGAGCCTGTCTCATGATACAGATAGGAGCTGCATGCTGTCACTTTCTGAGGCTGTCACATGATACAGATAGGAGCAGCAGGCTTTCCCTTCCTTCAATCCAGAACACTGTAACCAAGGGCGTCCCGTCCATGGGGCCAGATGGAGCCATGGCTTCAGGTAGCACTTTGCCACGGGCGGCATTTTTGGCTTCAACTAGGCACACTGCACATTGCTCTGGAGCTCTGTGATACGCTCATACACACCGCTCAATACTGTGAATTTTATTGCTGTGGGGCTCTGATACGCCCATACATGGCACATGCTTTTTTTGGGGGGGGCAGCACAATGTCTTGGGTCGGCCCTGTTACTTTCTCTCATAATAAGATGGATCAGATCTGTACGTGACCCCCCCCCCCCCGCCCGACCACAGGAAGGAAGGCGACCTGGAAAAAATCGGGGACTGTCTTAACATGACTTTGCTCTGTGTTTCAGTCCTGAAGATACTGTTTCTTCCTCACTCAATATAAAGTGGGAGATAAAGCGAACGCAGCCACAGCCATTTTAATCTAATGACCTGATGTTTCTGTGTTTGATTCGGTCCCTGTGCGTTTCTCGGCCGCCATGTCCGGAGTGTGCAGTAATGGCTCCAGCGACTCGATCCTGCGGCTCTGAATCCCCTTTCCACCGTGCGCCTGATAAGACACAGTGGAGCTGAGCTCTCTGCACACTGCGCTCGTTCCTGTAGCGAGATTGCGGCCTCTGACCGCGGATAATGAGAATCGATTGAGCGTGATTTCCACAGACAACGGTTTTTACAGCAATCACGAAAATGTATAATTTGCAGATTTCCCGACTTCCTTCGTCCTTAACCCATAGAACGCCTGACGGCCCCAAATTCCTCCTTCTGCACGGAAAGCAGGGAACTCTGGGAAATGTGCAGCTGGATGGCGTCTGCGGCCGGTTTAATGCTTTATCCTAATGTGATTATTTTCATTTCACATTTATGGTCTGTGTTTATTAAAGACGTGAAAAACCGCTACAAATCAAAGGAAAAAATACTGAATTAAATGTGACCCCCCCATACACTCTCTATACCCGCAATACACTCTATATACCCCCCATACACTCTATATACCCCCATACACTCTATATACCCCCCATACACACTATATACCCCATACACTCTATATACCCCAATACACTCAATATACCCCATACACTCTATATACCCCCCATACACTCTATATATCCCCCATACACTCTATACCCCCCATACACACTATATACCCCATACACTCTATACCCCATACACTATATACCCCCCATACACTATATACCCCCCATACACTATATACCCCCATACACTCTATATACCCCCATACACTCTATATACCCCAATACACTCAATATACCCCATACACTATATACCCCCCATACACTCTACACCCTGTTCCAAATTATTATGCAAATTCTATTTCAGTGTCAGAAAGATGAAATCTGTTGCGTTTCAGTGTAACTCATGGATGGCGTTGTGTCTCAGGGCTCGTGTGATCACTGAAAACAATCTGGGACACCTGTGATAATTAGATAATGCCAGGTGAGCCCAATTAAAGGAAAAACTACTAAAGGAGGACGTTGCACATTATTAAGCACAGCACCATTTCCAAGCAATATGGGGAAGAAAAAGGATCTCTCTGCCGCCGAAAAGAGTGAAATAGTTCAATGCCTTGAACGAGGTATAAAAACATTAGATATTTCACGAAAACGTAAGCGTGATCATGGCACTATTAAGAGATTTGTGGCTGATTCAGAGTAGACGGCTTCGTTCAGATAAAGGCACATTGAGGAAGAATTCTGCCGGATCCATGCATCGCATCAAGAGAGCAGCTGCTAAAATAACATTACATAGCAGCAAACAGATATTTGAAGCTGCCGGTGCCTCTTGAGTCCCACGGACATCAAGGTGTAGAGTCCTTCAGAGTCTTGCAACTGTGCATAAACCTTCCATTCGGCCACCACTAACCAATGCTCACAAGCAGAAATGGCTGCATTGGGCAGAAAAATACATGAAGACTAATTTTCAAACAGTCCTGTTCACTGATGAGTGCCGTGCAACCATGGATGGTCCAGATGGATGGAGTAGTGGTGGACGGCCACCCTGTTCCAACAAGGCTGCGACGCCAGCAAGGCGGTGGTGGAGTCATGTTTTGGCCCGGAATCATGGGAAGAGAGCTGGTCGGCCCCTTTAGGGTCCCCGAAGGTGTAACGATGACCTCTGCAAAGTATGTGGAGTTCCTGACTGACCACTTCCTTCCCTGGTACAGAAGGAAGAACTATGCTTCCGTAATAAAATCATCTTCATGCATGACAATGCACCATCTCATGCTGCACAGAATACCTCTGCATCAATGGCTGCTATGGGGATAAAAGGAGAGAAAGTCATGGTGTGGCCTCCATCCTCCCCTGACCTCAATCCTATTGAGAACCTTTGGAGCATCCTCAAGCAAAAGATCTATGAGGGTGGGAGGCAGTTTCCATCCAAACAGCAGCTCTGGGAGGATATTCTGACATCTTGCAAACACATTCAAGCAGAAACTGGCCAAAAACTCACAAATTCAATGGATGCAAGACTTGTGAAGCTGCTATCAAATAAGGGTCCTATGTTACAATGTAACGGGACCTGTTAAAATGTTGTTCAAAGTTTGATTGAAATAGCTTTTGATTTCAGTAAATTTGCTGCAAACACAACAAATGACAATTTTCAGTTCTTTACAACCTATAAAGTGTTTTGACACTTACTGTGCGGAATAATTTGTAACATTGTGCATTGTAAGGTTTTTATTTTGAAAAAAATCCTGTTATCATTAGGAGGTTTGTTCAATAAAATGTGAATTGTATCTTAATAGTTGATAACATGAGAATTATGCCGACTGTTTACATCAATTATTTAGGTAAATGAGAAAAATATCATTTGCATAATAATTTGGATCAGGGTGTATATACCCCCCCATACACGCTATATTATTATTCTTTATTTATGAAGCGGCAGCATATTCCGCAGCGCTATACAATGGGCACAATATAGACAGAGTTACAATACACTGAGACTGAACAACAATTGACAAACCGGTACAGGAGGACACGAGGGCCCTATTCCCGTGGGAACTCACAATCTAGAAGGGTTGGGGGTGGAAATAGGAGGAGATGACTGCAAGGTGGAAGTGATGGACTGGTTGTGTCAGTACCCCCCATACACTCTATATATCCCCCATACACTCTATATACCCCCTCATACACGCTATATACTCCCTCATACACGCTATATACCCCCATACATGCTTTATACCCCATACACGATATATATCCCCATACACGCTATATACCTCCACATACACGCTATATACCCAATACACTCTATACCCCATACACTATATATACCCCCATACACTTGATATACCCCCATAAACACTATATACCCCCATACACTCGATATACCCCCATACACTCTAATAAAACATGTAACCGTTCTACAGCTCTTCATGTATCTCATCATACGACCTCCCAAGATGCCCTAAAAAGTCACCTGCACACCCTGAATATATGGAGGAGCCCCTAAAAAGTCACCAGCACACCCGTAATATATGGAAGAGCCCCTAAAAAGCCACCCGCACGCCCTGAATATATATGGAGGAACCCCTAAAAAGACACCTGCACACCCTGAATATATATGGAGGAACCCCTAAAAAGCCACTCGCACGCCCTGAATATATGGAGGAGCCCCTAAAAAGACACCCACACACCCTGAATATATGGAGGAGCCCCTAAAAAGACACCTGCACGCCCTGAATATATGGAGGAGCCCCAAAAAAAGACACCCGCACGCCCTGACTATCTAGAGGAACCTCTAAAAAGAGGGAAAGGGATTTGGACAAGGAACTCTTGGAGGAGGTATGCGTTGTATTATAATTTTTATGACCGTTTCCACCTGTTCATTGATCGTTTCTTCTCGGACATGATGGGTCAAACTTGTCTCTCCTCTCGGGTGTAACTCTAGGGTTTTGATTTTTTTTGCTCTGACCCTCAGTAAATGTCTGGACTCTTGATACTCCTGATCGTGTTTTTTTTTTTTTTTGCGTTTGTATGAGTATCCGCTCTGCAAGTCATCACTTTCTGACGATGAGGTTCAGGGCGTAATGGATTTCTCGTTCGCCGGCGTTTCTCCTGATCTATAAAACGTAGAAAGGTCCCCGAGAGGAGCATAAAACTATCTTCAAACATTTTATCTGGAAACATAAAGAATAATTATCCTTGCTGATGATTACTCTTTCCCACGCTCCGGTTCAGAATTGAAAATGTTTCACAGGAGATTCGCCGGGTTCAGCGCAAGCGGCCCATACGCTGCTCCTCGGCTGCAGCGCTATATTA
Source organism: Leptobrachium leishanense (assembly GCA_009667805.1). Classification (NCBI taxonomy): domain Eukaryota; kingdom Metazoa; phylum Chordata; class Amphibia; order Anura; family Megophryidae; genus Leptobrachium; species Leptobrachium leishanense. The sequence goes on along the minus strand of CM019072.1, from coordinate 119,419,006 downwards.
TCTTTTATTTTCTTAGTATTTTATTCCCAAAAATGAAGAAGTTTCCAATACCGGGGCCGCGCCGGCCACATTTTGCCCATTATGACCTGGAGTTTTATGACTCGCTGGGAACAGGTAATGTCTTCAACGCAGAGATTACTGCAAAAAGAGAACATATCGAGGGGATCATGATAACTGGAGAAAATCACAAACTGCACTTTATGATCAGCAAAAAACCCGACCCCTCCCCGACACAAATCACACAGATATAACCCGACCCCTCCGACACAAATCCTACAGATATACAGATCTAACCTGACCCCTCCCTGACACAAATCACACAGATATAACCCGACCCCTCCCTGACACAAATCACACGGATATAACCCGACCCCTCCCCGACACAAATCACACAGATATAACCCGACCCCTCCGACACAAATCAGATACAACCAGACCCCTCCCGACACAAATCACACAGATATAACCCGACCCCTCCGACACAAATCAGATACAACCAGACCCCTCCCGACACAAATCACACAGATATAACCCGACCCCTCCCGACACAAATCACACAGATATAACCCGGCCCCTCCCCGACACAAATCAGATAACAACCCGACCCCTCCCGACACAAACACACAGATATAACCCGACCCCTCCGACAGAAATCACACAGATATAACCGACCCCGACCACTCCCTGACACAAATCACACAATATAACCCAACCCCTCCCCGACACAAATCACACAGATATACCCGACCCCTCCCTGACACAAATCACACAGATATAACCCGACCCCTCCCTGACACAAATCAGATACAACCCGACCCCCCCGACACAAGTCACACAGATATAACCCGACCCCTCCGACAGAAATCACAGATATAACCCGACCCCGACCACTCCCTGACACAAATCACACAGATATAACCCAACCCCTCCCTGACACAAATCACACAGATATAACCCGACCCCTCCCCGACACAAATCAGATATAACCCGACCCCTGCCTGACACAAATCATATATAACCCGACCCCTCCCTGACACAAATCACAGATATAACCCAACCCCTCCCCGACACAAATCACACAGATATAACCCGACCCCTCCCCGACACAAATCACACAGATATAACCCAACAGATGGCAGATGAGATTTAATCTAGATAAATGTAAAGTTATGCACTTTGGAGTGAAGAACACGCAAGCAATTTATACCCTAAATGGTACGGAGTTAGGGAAATCCAAGCAGGAGAAGGATTTGGGAATAATCATAGACTTCAAACTAAGTAACAATGTGCAATGTCAAACAGCAGCCGCCAAGGCCAGCAAAGTACTGCATGCATTAAAAGGGGAGTTCACTCACGGGATGAAAACATAATTTTGCCTCTGTATAAATCAATGGTCAGGCCGCACCTTGAATATGCCGTTGCAATTTTGGGCACCTGTCTTAAAAAAAGATATTATATCGTTAGAAAAAGTGCAGAGACGGGCAACTAAATTAATAAGGGGGATGGAAGGGTTAAGTTATGAGGAAAGACTAACAAGCTTAAACCTGTTTAGTTTAGAGAAAAGGCGCCTTAGAGGGGATCTGATAACCTTATATAAATATATACGGGGCCATTATCAACCATTGTCTGATAACCTATTCATTAACAGGACTATACATAGGACAAGGGGTCATCCATTTAGACTGGAAGAAAGAAAATTTAGCTTAAAGCATAGGAAGGGTTATTTTACGGTGAGAACAATCAAGCTGTGGAATTCTCTGCCTGTTGAGGTGGTTGGGTCAGAGTCTGTACAGACTTTTAAAAAACGACTGGATGACTTCCTGCAGACACAGAATATTAAGGGTTATAATATTTAATATGTGGGTAAAAGCTTCTTGATCCAAGGAGAAATCTGACTGCCATTCTGGGGTCAAGAAGGAATTTTTTCCCAGTATGTTGCATATTGGCAAGCATTCAGACTGGGTTTTTTGCCTTCTTTTGGATCAACAGCAGTAGGTTATGTGGGAGAGGCTGAACCCGATGGACGCATGTCTTTTTTCAGCCTATATAACTATGTAACTATGTAACTATGTAACCCCTCCCTGACACAAATCACAGATATAACCCAACCCCTCCCTGACACAAATCACAGATATAACCCGACCCCTCCATGACACAAATCAGATATAACCCGACCCCTCCGACACAAATCAGATATAACCCGACCCCTCCCTGACACAAATTCCACAGATATAACCCGACCCCTCCCCGACACAAATCACACAGATATAACCCAACCCCTCCCCGACACAAATCACACAGATATAACCCGACCCCTCCCCGACACAAATCACAGATATAACCCGACCCCTCCCCGACACAAATCACACAGATATAACCCGACCCCTCCCCGACACAAATCACACAGATATAACCCAACCCCTCCCCGACACAAATCACACAGATATAACCCGACCCCTCCCCGACACAAATCACAGATATAACCCGACCCCTCCCCGACACAAATCACAGATATAACCCGACCCCTCCCTGACACAAATCACACAGATAGAATTGAGCCTTGGTGTTTGGATGTATTGTGCTGTAATTGTGTGCTGTGTGTCTGTCAGAGCTCTCCGGGGAGGATGCCTTTTAGTGTCAGTGTCACCTTTGGAGGTTAATGTTTAATCCCCCCCTTTTTATTTTTATGTTTAATTTACTTCCCTCCATCTCTTTGTGGTTTATTATATCCATATAAATGTAAGGTAAAGAATCGCCTGTATGGCCGTGTCACACGCTGTGTTGGTTTATGTTGTATTTCTGTCCTTGCGATGGACACATTCATGTTATTTGGGGACGGTTCCTGAGTGGTTTTTATAGGCAATGCCGACGCTTTTCTTGAATTAACAGATACAAATTCCAACCATAGCTGCTCCGGGAGCTGGGGGGGAATCAGCTGGTCAGGCACTTGTGGGGGGGGGGATCAGCTGGTAAGCAGTGGTGTATTTAGGTTTTGTGCTGCCCTAGGCCTGACTAAACTCGTGCACCCCCCAATTTAAATTTGAGGCACCCCTTCCTGTCAAGGGCACACCTCTTCCTGGTTAATCCCCACCCTTCCTCTTTAAGTTCCACCTTTTCCTCTTAGAGCTCCGCCTTTTCCTCTCTTTATATTAAAAGTGGATACCAAGTGCCTACTTGTATATTTTGTATACCATTTCAAATGTATCTATTGAGATCAATAAAATTATGAAATGTTTAAATTCAAGCATTTTTACAAAGAACAGCCACGCATGTCAAGTATACTGGATCACAGCCGCTTTAATTGTTTGAGCAATAAAACCCACAGAAACGTGCACTGCATATAAGCGTATCACAGAGCTGCACAGCAATAAAACCCACAGAAATGCGCACTGTGTATGAGCATATCAGAGCTGCACAGCAATAAAACCCACAGAAATGCGCACTGTGTATGAGCATATCACAGAACTGCACAGCAATAAAACTCACAGTAATGTGCAGTGTGTATGAGCGTATCCCAGAGCTCCAGGGCAATAAAACTCACAATAATATGCAGTGTGTATCACAGAATCCACAGCAATAAAACTCCCAGCAATGCAATGTGCAGTGTGCGTCAGCGTATCAGAATCCACAGCAATAAAAATTCCAGCAATGCAATGTGCAGTGTGTGTATGAGTATATCAGAATCCACAGCAATAAAACTCCCAGCAATGCAATGTGCGGTGTGTAGGAGTGCATCAGAATCCACAGCAATAAAACTCCCAGCAATGCGGTGTGTATGAGTGCATCAGAATCCACTGCAATAAAACTCCCAGCAAACCGAGTGTATATGAGCACACAGCAATTATTTATTCTATATTTACCGGCCTCCGTCCGTGGTAGGGCTGTGTGCAGAGTCAGCTGGGACTGTGTATGGACTCAGCAGGAGGTCCCTCCAGGCCACGTGAGGATCGCGGCTGTGCGTGGAGCCATCTTGTCAGCAGTGGGGTGCCACTGCCAGAGGGTGCACCGTGGCTTTGATTCCCTTCCTGGTGGGTGTTCAGTCCAGAATAGAGTAAGAGTCTGTGTTAACGAAAGGGCAGGCAGCTGCGTGCGTGTCACGTGGTTCAGCCAGTCAGGTGGTACTGAGACTCAGTACCACCTGACTGTCCAGACCGCGTGACCTGCACGCACACAGCCTCACCAGGAGCCAGGCAGCTCAATGACAAATTTCTATCACTGCAGTGCTGGTTAAGGAAAGGTCCACTTTAAACAGCAGTAAGCAGACAGGGCTTCATATTCTGCTGATACCCCCCTACCTGCCGTTTACTGTCATCATCTCTCTCTGCACACAAATCACATTCCCCTCCCCTAGAGCTGCTGCGGGACAGGGGAGGAGCTATGGAGGGAGGAGAGGGGGATTTTTTATTCTATTCGATTTTATTCCGTATGCAAACGCCCTGCTCCGCTGCTCGTGGTTTGAGAACACAGCTCAAAGCTGACACACAGTGGCAGTGGCACCTCCTAGTACCCCCTAATGACACCCCAATAATCACTGGTACCTGGGGCGGCCCGCCCTCCGCCACTCCCCTAAGTACACCACTGCTCAGTGATATGCTCACACACAAGTTTGGCGAACTGCCAGCAAGTACGGTGCTGTTTGAAGACAGTGCATATCCCCATAGAGAAGTAATGGTTAATCTATTCAGAGAACACCAAAAAGCAGAGAAATGTCAGTGAAATGCCCTGATGTTCAGTGGTTTCATTCGACAGGTTTATTCAGGCGAACCCCATAGGTTTCAATGTTAAAAATATTCCCGTTTTTATGCAATATCTAATAAACCCATTTATTATTTTAATCTGCAGTAAAAAGTCTTTATTTTTTTAGTACCTTTTTAGTCATTTTTCCGATTTTTTTTTTTTTTTATTTTTACATTTTTTTTTTGCGGTGGCAGCATTCAGTGGCCGACTCCCTGCACTTTGGAGACCCTGCGGTGAATGGTGAATTCACTGCAGGGTTGGGGAATTTTATTCCCCGAAGTGCAGGGAACTACAGAACACCAAAATGTTGGCGTAATTGCGGTGCTCTGTGAGTAACCCATTTAGTGGTGAGGTTTTTTTGCCCCCTGGAAAGTGAAAGCCTAGGCCTTGCCTACCCAGGACATACTTGAAAATTAGTGAAATCTCAATGTATCCTTCCTGGTAAAATACTTTGCAAAAGTAAAAAAAAAAAATATATTTTTTTTTAGGGGTGGGGCCACCGCCCCCTGGAAAGTGCCGGTCTAGGCCAAAATACACCACTGCTGGTAAGGAGAGGAGTAGGGCTCACAGCTGCTCCTAAAAGCAGCCTATGGGGGAGCTGTGTTACAAGGAATCCGCTTGTTGGACGTATTTGAGTGTAGTTGCTTAGAGCCAGGGGTCAAGTCCAGGGGGAACGCATGAGATGGGAATGGAGTTTCTGCACTAATTTTGCAGAGGGACCGGAGTTCCCTTTGGTCCCATACACTATAAAGCTTGCATTCAGGTGATCAATCATATATTTTCCTGTAATATTTATGTATAGATATTGAATTTAGCAAAACTATACAGTATGAGAAGTCACAGTAAGTATATAATTTATCAGATTTGAGTGTGTGTTTGTGTTAAGTGCAAGATGATAATTGCTGATTGGTGGACAGAAATCTGGGTGAGTTCCCATACTTTTTTTTAGGACTTGACCCCTGCTTAGAGCTCTGTGGGTTTCTGTTAATACCCATGGGTAATTACTACACCCCAGCAAGACCCTCCCTGGCAGCAGCTGGCAGTGTATTTTGGGGGGTCCCTCCCTGGCAGCAGCTGGCAGTGTATATTGGGGGTCCCTCCTTGGCAGCAGCTGGCAGCATATTTGGGGGGTCCCTCCTCCCTGGCAGCAGCTGGCAGTGTATATTGGGGGTCCCTCCCTGGCAACAGCTGGCAGTGTATTTTGGGGGGTCCCTCCCTGGCAGCAGCTGGCAGTGTATATTGGCGGGTCCCTCCTTGGCAGCAGCTGGCAGCATATTTGGGGGGTCCCTCCTCCCTGGCAGCAGCTGGCAGTGTATATTGGGGGTCCCTCCCTGGCAGCAGCTGGCAGTGTATTTTGGGGGTCCCTCCCTGGCAGCAGCTGGCAGTGTATATTGGGGGTTCCTCCCTGGCAGCAGCTGGCAGTGTATTTTGGGGGGTCCCTCCCTGGCAGCAGCTGGCAGTGTATATTGGCGGGTCCCTCCTCCCTGGCAGTAGCTGGCAGTGTATTTTGGGGGGTCCCTCCCTGGCAGCAGCTGGCAGTGTATTTTGGGGGTCCCTCCCTGGCAGCAGCTGGCAGTGTATATTGGGGGGTCCCTCCCTGGCAGCTGGCAGTGTATATTGGGGGGTCCCTCCCTGGCAGCAGCTGGCAGTGTATATTGGGGGTGCCAGGCTCTCCCTGCATGAAGAGAATTTGTGCTTTAGATCCGTCGCAGGTTCCTGTACCAGGTGTTCCATCGTGCCTCATTTTAATGCAGAATATTCTGACACTCCTCCCCTGAGAAATGCTATTTCTGTTTCACACCTTCAGACAGATTTCTCACCCTGACCTCCTTAAAGTATTCAATGTGTCCCTATATTTATTTTCTGCTTCCTCCCCAGCGCTGCGGCGCCTCTTTAATTAGCGCAGAGTTTGTTTGTGGCGTTTTATAGGACATTTATATTCCCAGCTTGGTTACATTTAACTCCATGGATCACATTCCTGTATGTTATGTATTTTAATGATCGCAGCACAGATTACCCAGCATGCTTTGTGTGTGGTCTGAACCAGGAGCAGCACAAGCCCCAGAGTCGCTGATCCCGGTTTCTGCGACACATTCCCTCCTTCAGAATCGATAGAAAAATGTCCTGCGTGTGCAAAGCCACAATCAGTGTATTAACGTGAAAAACGCAAGGTGATTTGCACTGTTTGTCCATTCGTGCCCTGGTTTCCGCAGTGCTTTGCACGGTGTGGATGTTTGTTCTCTGGTTTCCTCTACCGGCAGTGCTTTGCACGGTGTGGATGTTTGTTCCCTGGTTTCCTCTGCCGGCAATGCTTTGCACGGTGTGGATGTTTGTTCCCTGGTTTCCTCTGCCGGCAGTGCTTTGCACGGTGTGGATGTTTGTTCCCTGGTTTCCTCTGCCGGCAGTGCTTTGCACGGTGTGGATGTTTGTTCCCTGGTTTCCTCTGCCGGCAGTGCTTTGCACGGTGTGGATGTTGTTTCCTCTGTCGGCAATGCTTTGCACAGTGTGGATGTTTGTTCCCTGGTTTCCGGTGCCGGCAGTGCTTTGCACGGTGTGGATGTTTGTTCCCTGGTCTCCGCTGCCGGCAATGCCTGCACAGTGTGGATGTTTGTTCCCTGGTTTCCTCTGCCAGCAGTGCTTTGCACGATGTGGATGTTTGTTCCCTGGTTTCCTCTGCCGGCAGTGCTTTGCACGGTGTGGCTGTTGTTCCCTGGTTTCCGCTGCCGGCAGTGCTTTGCACAGTGTGGATGTTTATTCCCTGGTTTCCGCTGCCGGCAATGCTTTGCACAGTGTGGATGTTGTTCCCTGGTTTCCTCTGCCGGCAGTGCTTTGCACGGTGTGGATGTTTGTTCCCTGGTTTACGCTGCCGGCAATGCTTTGCACGGTGTGGATGTTTGTTCCCTGGTTTTCGCTGCCGGCAATGCTTTGCACGGTGTGGATGTTGTTCCTTGGTTTCCTCTGCCGGCAGTGCTTTGCACGGTGTGGATGTTTGTTCCCTGGTTTCCGCTGCCGGCAATGCTTTGCACGGTGTGGATGTTTGTTCCCTGGTTTTCGCTGCCGGCAATGCTTTGCACGGTGTGGATGTTGTTCCTTGGTTTCCTCTGCCGGCAGTGCTTTGCACGGTGTGGATGTTTGTTCCCTGGTTTCCGCTGCCGGCAATGCTTTGCACGGTGTGGATGTTTGTTCTCTGGTTTCCGCTGCCGGCAATGCTTTGCACAGTGTGGATGTTTATTCCCTGGTTTCCGCTGCCGGGGTTCAGGCGATTATTGCCGATTGTCAGATAATGCCTCGGACATGGATGTATTTTCATTGTACATAAATGTATTGGGATCCGGCCCCTCAATGGGGTCATGTGGAGATTCTGCACAAGCTTCATCCAGTCTCATGATCCGTCAAAGAAATCTCAAAGCCAGCCGTGAAATGTAAGTGACGGAACGAGTCCGAGCTCGTGTACGCACGGATTATTACCCGATACAAATTAACATTTTATCCATAAAACTTTATTGTTGATTTTATAAATATGTTCATTTGTTCCTTATTTACAATCAGTTTGAAAATATTTCAATATGTTTCACCATCACCTGTCATTTCTCTAAAAATCTGGAATATCACTAAATAAAATAATCTCTACACCCGGGGCCCACATATTCCTCCCTCCAAACACCACAGCAGGCAAGGTTTCTGGCGCTTGCTACACGGTAGCAAAAAAAAGGATCAAGTAGAGAAATTGAGCTCCTCCTCCGGCACCAGAACCCGGCGTCCCCCGTCTGTCCTGGCGGAGCATTGGCGGTTTCTGTTGGCGTGCGTTATGTCGTTATGTTTCTATAAAAGTTTGTTATACTCCAGCTTTGGCCGCTGCATTGCTGAAGCACCAAGTGGTAACCAAAATCGTTGTTGCTGTTCTCCTGCACCTCCAGGCAGCGATTTGTTTTTCTGTTCTGGATTGAACCTCCCTGCGAAAACATAAGAATTAGTGAGCAGAGGACACGGGGTGTGAAGGGTGTGTGGACGGGCAATATTCCCGGGTACAGATTGTCGTCATGTCTCCTAAATAATAGCAATAGGTCTGCCCTGGACTCACGTCAACGACCAAACCAGAAAACCCCAAAACATGTCAGTAGAGTGCGGAATGAGCAAATTCAGAGACGATAAAATACGATCATTTCTTAATAAAGATTTTAAAATACAATGAAAATATCTTTATCAGAGTGTGTGTGTGTGTCTGCGGTGGGATCTGTGTGGGGCTGTGTGTGTGTCTGCGGTGGGATCTGTGTGGGGCTGTGTGTGTGTGTGTGATCTGTGTGGGGCTGTGTGTGTGTGTGTGTGTGTGATCTGTGTGGGGCTGAGTGTGTGTGTGTGTGTGATCTGTGTGGGGCTGAATGTGTGTGTGTGTGATCTGTGTGGGGCTGAGTGTGTGTGTGTGTGATCTGTGTGGGGCTGAATGTGTGTGTGTGTGATCTGTGTGGGGCTGAGTGTGTGTGTGTGTGTGATCTGTGTGGGGCTGAGTGTGTGTGTGTGTGATCTGTGTGGGGCTGAGTGTGTGTGTGTGTGATCTGTGTGGGGCTGAATGTGTGTGTGTGTGATCTGTGTGGGGCTGAATGTGTGTGTGTGTGATCTGTGTGGGGCTGAATGTGTGTGTGTGTGATCTGTGTGGGGCTGAATGTGTGTGTGTGTGATCTGTGTGGGGCTGAATGTGTGTGTGTGTGATCTGTGTGGGGCTGAATGTGTGTGTGTGTGATCTGTGTGGGGCTGAATGTGTGTGGGTTATATCTGTGTGGTGGGATCTGTGTGGGGCTGAGTGTGTGTGTTTGGGTTATATCTGTGTGGGGGTTATATGTGTGTGACGAGGGTTAAACCCCTTCACATTTCACACTCTTCCCCCATATTTACACATTCCTTCAGTTTGTATTGTGATTGGGAGGAATTTCAAAATGTATCGCTAGATTTCATGTCTGGTGTAAATGTCCCTCAGCTGTGGAGTAGTTAAGTTTCCCGGAGTCTGGTTAAGTTCACACCAGGCTTAGAATCGAGTCCATAGTGACGCAGAATGAAATAGTCTAGCTGGACACGGCTGCCCTACACCTGACCGTCTGATTGGATGAGGAGCGCCGATACACATAAAGCCTACTGTGCGCTATATCCTGAATATGTCATGTGTTCACACTGAGTGCCGCCAAATCCAGTGTGAGCTCAGGACTCCAGGAGCTGTGCCGTTGACGTCGGCAGGAGAGCTTACACTTCAACGGCTCATGCAATAATGTAAAAACTTGTCACGGTCAGGGATCAGGATGTGGAGCGGGGGGGGTTCTAGTCCATGTACCGGATAGAACATATCCAGCGACCTGGTGCTCCGCAGGCTGAGCGGTTACTAGCGTTGGCTGCTCAAGCTCTGATGTATATAGCTTTTTCCACAGTAGAGGAGCCCTGTCCCCACTACCTCTGTGAACAAATGCCTCGTTACAGCCAGCGATTTCTGGCAGCATCTATTTACAGACTCATTGCTGGGAGTTTTATTGTATGCAGCTCTGTTATACACCCCCACACCCTGAATATATGGAGGAGCCCCTAAAAAGACACCCACACATCCTGAATATATGGAGGAGCCCCTAAAAAGACACCCGCACTCCCTGAATATATGGAGGAACCCCTAAAAACACACCCCCACACCCTGAATATATGGAGGAGCCCCTAAAAAGACACCCACACACCCTGAATATATGGAGGAGCCCCTAAAAAGACACCCGCACACCCTGAATATATAGAGGAACCCCTAAAAATACACCCGCACACCCTGAATATATGGAGGAACGATAGAAAGCCGATGGAGGTGTAGATGGAGCACTGTTTAGGGACACATGAGGGCGCGCACAGCATTTTCTGCCAGTGATGTTTTAACATGGAAAGTGAAGGGATTATGGCTTATTCTCGCCTCCGATCCGCTTGTTTTTGGACGTGTGACTTTTTGGCCTCGGATAAAATATAAAATCACAAACTGTCGTCTTTGTGCTGGAACAGAGTGTGAGACGCGGTGATTAATTGGTGATCTCAATAACGAGGAGGGAGTGGGGGCTGGAGACACGCCGCACATGGAACGTTTTCCAGAAACTACAAAGGACGCTGCAAGTGGATGGAAGAGTCAATTAACGGGAAGGCGGAGGATGCGGCGCATTAACGCACTTTCCAGGACAGATCGAAAGATAACCTGCTCAGAGAATAGACACAGGAAGAGCGGCGGCACATGGAACATCAGACGAAAGGAGCTGGCGCGGACATAACGATGGCAAACTCTGCTGCTCGGGAAATCAAAGGCGCGATCAGAAACCACTTTGATTTGTGAAAAGAGTTTAATAAATATGGGAATAAACCCGAGGAGCTCGTCTGGGCCCGCGACGCTGCTGGAGCATCAGGACAGGAATGATCTGGACTGCGGCGCCGCGTCTGAACAACGATCCAGATTCTTTATGCATCTATAAAAGGTTCTTCTATTATTAACGTGATGTCTGGGGTCACACAGGCCTATACACTCTGGTATTTTAAGGGTTAACCAGCGTCTACGTTGTGGTTTGTCTCAAGCTTTGATAATATGGAGGAGGGAAGGGCAGGTTGTGGTGCGTCCTGGCGATGCGGTGCACCCAGCCAAGACCAAAGCAGGAGAAGCTAAAATCCGATATGGCAATCTCCATGGACATGTCTGTGCAACCCAGCCAGGCGACCCCAAAGCAGAAGGGGACCTGGGTAAGGGACACAAACACTGTGTATATTCGTGAATTCTCTGCATGTGTAACAGAAAACAAGGTGTGATCCCACCCGGAGGGCGAGCGAGCTCTTCAAGCATCTACACAGCTGCAGGAATGGGCGAAACGTGAGACTTAATCCCATCAAGAGGTTATGGACGGCGGCTGGAGACAAAATCATGTTAAATTTCACCGCCAGCTATCAGACACCCCCCCCCCGGCGCTGCTTTGAAGGACCATAGTAAGGTCTGAGCAGGAGGTGCGCTCCTGGAATTTGGCAGAATTGTATTTTTTTGGGAAACATGCCATTCACCGTAATAAAATGCCTTGGGCACCGTGACACGTGCGGGGTGTTCTATCTGACCAGCACGGATTCCCAATCTGGATTGGGCAGAAACCAGGGGGAGAAACATCAGAACGAGGACTACGAAGGAGGCAGGTTTATTGATCCACCACCACATAGTCTAATCTACAATCTAGCAACTGTTACTGCACGATCCGGAATCCCACACAGAATCCTCACCTCCAATCCGATGCCGGAGACACAGGATTCCCATCCAGAACTCTGACCTTTCCGCTGCCAAAACCACAGGGAACTCAAATCTAGAACCTCATAATTACAGTCTACTGCATTGCTGCTTAGGCCGGGATCAGACGAGCGTCTTTGGAGAGCAGAAGGAATGTCTGTGAGAGGGGACGTTCCTTCCACTCGACGCCCGTCTGGCCACCTCGCTGAGTACTCTCAGCGCAATCCTCCTATGGATAATCGTGCTTTGCAGCTGCGTCAACATGCGTCCTAGTGCTTTGCTGGAGAGGCTTGGATAACGGACGCTTGTTGCGCGCGCATCTCGAGCACGTGCACAAGCGAGTGACCGACCCCGTTGCATCGTCACAACGCTGCGACGGATGCCGGTAAGCACGTCAGTTCGGACGCACATAACGCACTCGTCTGACGCCAGCCTAAATCTAGAATATTTCATTCTCTGTAACTGGAACACTGCATTCCCATCTATAAAACCAGGCTTTAATCTGCCGTAACCGCGGCGCAGGCCGACCCCGAAACACAAAGGCCACCACTCGCTGCTAGCGCCGGAAACCAAGCCTAGCGTTCTGTGAGCCTCGCATTCCCCCCACCCTTCGAGCCTTGCATTCCCCCCACCCCTCGAGCCTCGCATTCCCCCCACCCCTCGAGCCTCGCATTCCCCCCCCCTCGAGCCTCGCATTCCCCCCACCCTTCGAGCCTCGCATTCCCCCCACCCCTCGAGCCTCGCATTCCCCCCACCCCTCGAGCCTCGCATTCCCCCCACCCCTCGAGCCTCGCATTCCCCCCCCCCCTCGAGCCTCGCATTCCTCCCCCCCTCGAGCCTCGCATTCCTCCCCCCTCGAGCCTCGCATTCCTCCCCCTCGAGCCTCGCATTCCTCCCCCTCGAGCCTCGCATTCCTCCACCCCTTGAGCCTCACATTCCTCCCCCCTCGAGCCTCGCATTCCCCCCCTCGAGCCTCGCATTCCTCCCCCTCGAGCCTCGCATTCCTCCCCCTCGAGCCTCGCATTCCTCCCCCTCGAGCCTCGCATTCCTCCCCCCTCGAGCCTCGCATTCCTCCCCCTCGAGCCTCGCATTCCTCCCCCCTCGAGCCTCGCATTCCTCCCCCCTCGAGCCTCGCATTCCTCCCCTCTCCTCGATCCTCGCATTCTTCCCCCTCGATCCTCGCATTCCTTCCCCCCCTCGAGCCTCGCATTCCTCCCCCCCCCTCGAGCCTCGCATTCCTCTCCCCCCCTCGAGCCTCGCAATCCTTCCCCCTCGAGCCTCGCATTCCCCCCACCCCTCAAGCCTCGCATTCCCCCCCTCAAGCCTCGCATTCCCCCCTCAAGCCTTGCATTCCCCCCCTCGAGCCTCGCATTCCTTCCCCCCCCTCAAGCCTCGCATTCCCCCCCTCAAGCCTTGCATTCCCCCCCTCAAGCCTTCCATCCCCTCCTGAGCTTTGAACCCCCCCTCCAGCCTCGCTTTCCCCCCGCCCTCACATTTCTCCTGAGCCTTGCACCCCCCCGTGCCTCGTATTCCATGTTGAGGCTCTGCGAAATGAAAGATCTGGGTAAAATCTGAGGAACGTCTCAATTATTTAATGGCTCGTCTCTAACAAACAGGAACGTTACCAGAAAGAATGAGATGAGTTTCACGCTGGTAAATAAATAATTGCTTTTTCATTATGTAAATCCGCTTCTCTTTTTGTGTCGAGAGAATTAAAGTGCAAGATTCATAAAATATACATGTTCGGCCTTTTTTACATTCTGTGATAACTTTAATCTGCATTACATTAGTGTTCACTGATCAAAGCGCTCGGCATAAACCGTGCCGGACGCCGGTTAATCGGCTCGTCGTGTCGGAGCTTGCGGGAGATGTTTACTTTCTGGTTTTATAATTTCTCATTATAAGATGCGGTTGATCATCTCATAGACGGACGATGGCACCGCAGCCCTTACCGTGTCATGCTGTCAGGGATTCTGCTGGCGGAGTGTATTGTGGGAAACGCAGTCCGAGGGTGTAGGCTGGTTTTAAGTCCAGGCTTGAGGAAAGCTCATGTACAGCCAAAAGCGTTGCCGTTATTTTTCGATGAAGCAGCAGATTTGGAAGATTTACGTCCGCTATTAGACGGTGAAAACGAGACGTCTCTGATCTGGGAAACTCGGCAGTTTAGGTGAAATACACGTTAACTGCCCTGAAAGAGTTACGTTTTTTAAATATTTTTGTTTTTGGTGAATGACAAGGCAGGGAATTGAGCCTGATTTAACCCCTCCACTACCACAATAAGGTTAACTACTTTGAAAAGCACCATCGGGTGCCTGAGGTCACGTGTTCTGGAGTCTCTAAGGTTCTAGTATTGTAACAAACCAGCCCATGTGCTGCGACGTCCCTCTCCTTCAGAGACCAGCAGCAGTCCCATCTGCATTCCTGCGATTCACCAGCAGAGGGAGCATCTGTTTGACACTGTATACAGCCTGTACATTATGTCCCTGCCGTGCTGCACCTGTATGGCGGCAGAGGTCTGGGGTTGATGTTCAATCCATGTCAGATTTTTTGTGCACTTGATGGTCTGTTTATTGATTCTGCCCGGAGAGTGTCGTTGTTGATGCTGGATCGACATTCACTCTCACCCTTGTCCTACTCTGTACTAATGTGTGATCCAGGTTTTGCCCCAAGTGTCTGTCAGGCTCTACCCTGGTGTCGATCCTAGGGCCACGTCGGCTGTTGCCCCGTTGTTGATGATGCTCATCGCGTGTTGCCCCGTTGTTGATGATGCTCGTCGCGTGTTGCCCCGTTGTTGATGATGCTCGTCGCGTGTTGCCCCGTTGTTGATGATGCTCGTCGCGTGTTGCCCCGTTGTTGATGATGCTCGTCGCGTGTTGCCCCGTTGTTGATGATGCTCGTCGGGTGTTGCCCCGTTGTTGATGATGCTCGTCGGGTGTTGCCCCGTTGTTGATGATGCTCGTCGCGTGTTGCCCCGTTGTTGATGATGCTCGTCGCGTGTTGCCCCGTTGTTGATGATGCTCGTTGGGTGTTGCCCCGTTGTTGATGATGGTCGTCGGGTGTTGCCCCGTTGTTGATGATGCTCGACGCGTGTTGCCCCGTTGTTGATGATGCTCATCGGGTGTTGCGCCGTTGTTGATGATGCTCGACGCGTGTTGCCCCGTTGTTGATGATGCTCATCGGGTGTTGCGCCGTTGTTGATGATGCTCGTCGGGTGTTGCCCCGTTGTTGATGATGCTCGTCGGGTATTGCCCCGTTGTTGATGATGCTCGTCGGGTGTTGCCCCGTTGTTGATGATGCTCGTCGGGTGTTGCCCCGTTGTTGATGATGCTCGTCGGGTGTTGCCCCGTTGTTGATGATGCTCGTCGGGTGTTGCCCCGTTGTTGATGATGCTCGTCGGGTGTTGCCCCGTTGTTGATGATGCTCGTCGGGTGTTGCCCCGTTGTTGATGATGCTCGTCGGGTGTTGCCCCGTTGTTGATGCTCGTCGGGTGGTGCCCCGTTGTTGATGCTCGTCACGTGTTGCCCCGTTGTTGATGATGCTCGTCACGTGTTGCCCCGTTGTTGATGATGCTCGTCGCGTGTTGCCCCGTTGTTGATGATGCTCGTCGCGTGTTGCCCCGTTGTTGATGATGCTCGTCGCGTGTTGCCCCGTTGTTGATGATGCTCGTCGCGTGTTGCCCCGTTGTTGATGATGCTCGTCGCGTGTTGCCCCGTTGTTGATGCTCGTCGCGTGTTGCCCCGTTGTTGATGCTCGTCGGCTGTTGCCCCGTTGTTGATGCTCGTCGGCTGTTGTCCCGTTGTTGATGCTCGTCGGCTGTTGCCCCGTTGTTGATGCTCGTCGGCTGTTGCCCCGTTGTTGCTCCTCTGTCCACGTTACATTTTGTTCTGAGATGATTTGGCGCATCGCACCATTTAAAGCCGCTCGTGGTGAGCGCAGCAGAGGTTTCCAGGTTTGTGACGATGTGATCGATTCACAAAGCTCTATCTCTTCATTAGCAAAAAGCTATAAATCATTCCATGGCTGAGCCTCCGGTATCACTGGCCTCCGGTATCACTGGCCTCCGCAAGGAGATTCAGCAAAATATTGATACGGCTCCGGCTTCAATTTCCTTCGACAAGAGGCGCCTGACCTGCACGGGGCAGATAAAACCCAGGAACCGGCTGCTTCATCTCTGCTTGGAGTAAATCCCACCTTTGTTGATACCTGGGGATTATGTGTATGAACAGAAATCCGCCATAATCCCCCCTCCATATGAAACGCCAACCACAACCAACATCTGCACAGACAGCGTGAACAGTTTGCACTGCATGGAGCGCGGGCGGATCCTCTCACTAAACGGCTTCTCAGAGGATTGCGGCTTCTCAGATGATTGCGGCTTCTCAGAGGATTGCTGCTTCTCAGAGGATTGCGGCTTCTCAGAGGATTGCGGCTTCTCAGAGGATTGCGGCTTCTCAGAGGATTGCGGCTTCTCAGAGGATTGCGGCTTCTCAGAGGATTGCGGCTTCTCAGAGGATTGCTGCTTCTCAGAGGATTGCTGCTTCTCAGAGGATTGCTGCTTCTCAGAGGATTGCGGCTTCTCAGAGGATTGCGGCTTCTCAGAGGATTGCGGCTTCTCAGATGATTGCGGCTTCTCAGAGGATTGCGGCGTTACATGGCCAGAGACGTCTCTAACACGAGTCACTGGACGAGATGGTCCCATTATATGCACACAGTTATATTATTCGGGGGGGGGGGTTTGTTCTCATCGCAGGATGAAGTCCTGGCCAAGGGGGAGATTGAGGATATGGGGGGGGGGTGTCATTTCATGGGAATTGGTGAATTTACCAAACACGATGCTCCGGCACAGACTGACCTTTGGATCCAGGGTCACAGTCACAGCCAGCTTTGTGTTCGTCAGGGTTTACATTTTGATGGATGTGTGAGCTATGTGGAAGTGGCGCCCCCTGTGTCTGCGTGTGAGCCGGCCCTGAGTAAGGGTTACATTATAGTAAATAGTGTTCGGCAGGAGGATGGCGCACGCCGGAACATTGCTGCTGTTTTTCCACGAGCCCTTGTGGGCATTCCCAATAAAGGATTATTTGCTGTGAGCCCGGTGTTGCCCATCGCTATTTTGTGGAGGTGTTTATGGCCCACGGATCCTTTACTTTGGAGCGCCCAGATGCCGACACGGCCCCGGCAAGCCCACTCGCTGGCAGCCACGCTATTTTTCCTCTTTCTCTACATTCTACGTCTGTGCGTTCACGTCCTTATTAACATTAATAAATTACATTTCTGACGCAAAGCCGGAGAAATCGCCACGGAGACCAACGTTACGGTCAATCGTGTCACGTTTAACACTTTGTGCACAGGTGAGACAGGCCCCTCCCCCGATGTGTGGCCAGACATGGGAATACATACCTGTGCAAAGTGCCAGTGCATCTTCATCCTCTTTGCTTTGGCATAGGCGCAGTCGATGAGACGCGGCTGGCTGTTCACGTCCACCAGGCATCGGTTTTCTTCATCTTCGGTGGTTGGACTGAGGTTCCCCACGTGGATGAGCTCGTTCCTCGTATAAAAAGCAATCTGCAAACGAAGAATAGCTCGTTACCTCCTCATATGAAAGGGCCGGAAATCCTATAAGCCCAGCACCTCCACGTGCAACGGATAAAACCACGGGGGGCGGGGGAGGGGGATCACTGCCAGAACCGTGACTGGACCTTCTCCAGCTCCGAACATTTACACAAGGATTTACATTTCAGTGAATAAGTATCTGTATAGCACCCTGTATCTGTATAGCACCCTGTATCTGTATAGCACCCTGTATCTGTATAGCACCCTGTATCTGTATAGCACCCTGTATCTATATAGCACCTGTATCTGTACAGCACCTGTATCTGCGTAGCACCCTGTATAGCACCTGTATCTGTATAGCACCCTGTATCTGCGTAGCACCCTGTATAGCACCTGTATCTGTATAGCACCCTGTATCTGCGTAGCACCCTGTATAGCACCTGTATCTGTGTAGCACCTGTAGCTGTGTAGCACCTGTATCTGTATAGCACCCTGTATCTGCATAGCACCTGTATCTGCGTAGCACCCTGTATCTGCATAGCACCTGTATCTGCATAGCACCTGTATCTGCGTAGCACCCTGTATCTGCGTAGCACCCTGTATCTGCATAGCACCTGTATCTGTATAGCACCCTGTATCTGTGTAGCATTCTGTATCTGTATAGCACCCTGTATCTATATAGCACCTGTATCTGTACAGCACCTGTATCTGCGTAGCACCCTGTATAGCACCTGTATCTGTATAGCACCCTGTATCTGCGTAGCACCCTGTATAGCACCTGTATCTGTATAGCACCCTGTATCTGCGTAGCACCCTGTATAGCACCTGTATCTGTGTAGCACCTGTAGCTGTGTAGCACCTGTATCTGTATAGCACCCTGTATCTGCATAGCACCCTGTATCTGCGTAGCACCCTGTATCTGCATAGCACCTGTATCTGCATAGCACCTGTATCTGCGTAGCACCCTGTATCTGCGTAGCACCCTGTATCTGCATAGCACCTGTATCTGTATAGCACCCTGTATCTGCGTAGCACCCTGTATAGCACCTGTATCTGTGTAGCACCTGTATCTGCGTAGCACCTGTATCTGCGTAGCACCCTGTATCTGCATAGCACCCTGTATCTGCGTAGCACCCTGTATCTGCATAGCACCTGTATCTGCGTAGCACCCTGTATCTGCGTAGCACCCTGTACAGCACCCTGTATCAGACATAAGAGCAGCAGCCCTTGTGCCTATAAAGTGTGCCCCCTGTGTCAATAAAACACCCCCTGCATCACCCCTTGTACCTATATACAGTGTTGTATTTAGGTTTTGTGCTGCCCTAGGCCTGACTAAACTCGTGCACCCCCTAATTTAAATTTGAGGCACCCCTTCCTGTCAGGGGCACACCTCTTCCTGGTTAATCCCCACCCTTCCTCTTTAAGCTCCACCTTTTCCTCTTAGAGCTCCGCCTTTTCCTCTCTTTATATTAAAAGTGGATACCAAGTGCCTACTTGTATATTTTGTATACCATTTCAAATGTATCTATTGAGATAAAGAATTAAATGTTTAAATTCAAGCATTTTTACAAAGAACAGCCACGCATGTCAAGTATACTGGATCACAGCCGCTCTAATTGGTTGAACAATAAAATCCACAGAAACGTGCACTGCATATAAGCGTATCACAGAGCTGCACAGCAATAAAACCCACAGAAATGGGCAGTGTGTATGAGCATATCCCAGAGCTCCAGGGCAATAAAACTCACAGTAATATGCAGTGTGTATCACAGAATCCACAGCAATAAAACTCCCAGCAATGCAATGTGTGCGGTCTGTATGAGTGCATCAGAATCCACTGCAGTAAAACTCCCAGTAAACCGAGTGTATATGAGCACACAGCATTATGCTGTGGAGCATCTTGTCAGCAGTGGGGTGACACTGCCAGAGGGTGCACTGTAACTTTGATTCCCTTCCCAGTGGGTGTTCAGTCCAGAATAGAGTCTGTGTTAACGAAAGGGCGGGCAGCTGCGCGCGTGCGTTTCACGTGGTTCAGCCAGTCATGTGGTACTGAGACTCAGAGAAATGACAGTGAAATGCCCTGATGTTCGGTGGTTTCAATCAGCAGGTTTATTCAGGCGAACCCCATAGGTTTCAATGTTAAAAATATTCCCGTTTTTATACAATATCTAATAAATCATTTATTATTTTAATCTGCAGTAAAAAGTCGTTATTGATTTTTTTTTTTTTGTACCTTTTAGTCATTTTTCAGATTTTTTTGGGCAAAATTCCCCCCTTTTTTTTAATAGCAGTTTTTCTTTTTTCTGTAACAGAACTTTTTATTATCAATCATAGGATCTTATATGTAAATTCCAGACATTTTCGTTCAGTAGTTCTTTTGAAAACAGCAGGCCACGGGTTTGCGGTGGCAGCATTCAGCGGCCGACTCCATGCACTTTGGGGACCCTGCGGTGAATGGTGAATTCACTGCAGGGTGGGGAAATTTTATTCTCCCTAGTGCAGGGAACTACAGAACACCAAAAAGTTGGCGTCATTTCGGTGCTCTGTGAGTAACCCATTTAGTGGTGAGGTTTTGTGCTGCCCCCTGGAAAGTGAAATTGAAAGTGTAAACTAGTGAAATCTCAATGTATCCTTCCTGGTAAAATACTTTGCAAAAGTAAATTTTTTTTTTTTTTTTTAGGGGTGGGGCCACCCAGTGCGGGCCGCCGCCCCCTGGAAAGTGCCGGCCTAGGCCAAAATACACCAGTGCCTATATAGTGCCCCCTGCATCACCCCTTGTACCTATATAGTGCCCCCTGCATCACCCCTTGTACCTCTATAGTGCCCCCTGCATCACCCCTTGTACCTATATAGTGCCCCCTGCATCACCCCTTGTACCTATATAGTGCCCCCTGCATCACCCCTTGTACCTCTATAGTGCCCCCTGCATCACCCCTTGTACCTCTATAGTGCCCCCTGCATCACCCCTTGTACCTCTATAGTGCCCCCTGCATCACCCCTTGTACTTCTATATCATTCATACGATCTTATTTGTTAATTCCAGACATTTTCATTCAGGAGTTTTTTTTTGCAAAGTTTCAATTTTCACACATTCAAATCTGTTTTTTTTCACCCCTATCGTCAGCTTGTCGTCTTTTTCCGGCGGCTGGTCCAATTCATTACATTGGTCACATACAAAGCTCTGCATAACCGCGCCACTGCCTACATCTCCTCCCTTATTAACAGGTACATCCCGTCCCAACCACTTTGCTCAGTTAATGATCTGACACTATCAGCTTCCCGTACCCCCAACTCTCGCCTCCAGGACTTCTCCCAAGCTGCCCCCTATGAGCTTTGACAACTTAATGAGTAGCTGAGCATCATGGGAAATGGAGGTTAAGGCTGCTGATCCCTGCTGTAATCTCATGTCAAATGAGCCAGACCTTCTGCCAGGCGTCCCATGCATGTAAAGGCTCAGGCTGATGCTGGCTGTGTGTGATGGGAGTGATTTGAACCTTCAGTAACACAACATTATATGAATAAAAACTAAACCCTGCGCGTATCTCTACAAACCTCAAACTATAGGGGTTATTCAGAGAGCAGCGACATTCCGGCGCTCTCTCATTCCCTGCACTTCGGGGAATCAAAGTTCCCCCCACCTTACGGTGAATTGAGCTTTCACCGCAGGGTCCCCGGGGTGCAGGGAAAACCTGCCGAAATCCCACAGAAAAGCCACCGGAATCACCGCAAAATACACGCCAAACACGTCAGAAAAAGCCCAGTCGTCAAACACCGCGTAGTTACAAGTTATTATAAAGTGCTAACAAGTTCTGTAGCGCGGTACAATGGGAGACAGAATAACAACTATACATACAGGTTCAACACACAGTACAGTAGGCGAGAGGACCCTGCTCAAGAGCTTACAATCCAAGAGGATAGGGGTGACACAGTAGGTGAGGGTACCTGGAGTATATGAAGTATTGGGGTGCGTGTGAGCTGGGCGGGAAGATGGAGTAAGAAATGCACAGAGGGGGATCATGGTGTGAGCTGATAGGCTTCTCTAAAGTAATGTGTTTTCAGAGACTTCTTGAAGGACTGGAGAGACGGGGAGAGTCTGATGTTGCGGGGGAGGGAATTCCATATAAAGGGGGCAGCTTGGGAGAAGTCCTGAAGGCGAGAGTTGGGGGTACGGGAAGCTGATAGTGTCAGATCATTGGCCGAGCGAAGTGGTCGGGACGGGATGTACCTGCTAATAAGGGAGGAGATGTAGGCAGTGGCACGGTTATGCAGAGCTTTGTATGTGATCAATATAGTAAATTGGACCAGCCGCCGGAAAAAGCCGACAAGCTGACGATAGGGGTGAAAAGAAAAAAAAAATGATTTGAATGTGTGAAAATTGAAACTTTGCAAAAAAAACTCCTGAAGGAAAATGTCTGGAATTAACATAAAATCCAATGAATGATAATAAAATACAGAAAAAAAACCTGTAAAAAAAGAAACATTTGATGGAAAAATCCCCAAAAAATGCATAAAAGATTCTTAAAAAAAACAAACCAATAAACAGACTTTTTGCTGCAGATTAAAATAATAAATGGTTTATTAGATATTGGATAAAAACGGGAATATTTTTAACATTGAAACCTATGGGATTCGCCTGAATAAACCTGCCGAATGAACCCACTGAACATCAGGGCATTTCACTGACATTTCTCTGCTGTTCAATGTGAATAGATTAACCATTACTTCTCTATGGGGGATTTCACGGCTTCACTGGCAATTCACCAATATTTGGCAAACTGCCTGCTCTGTGAATAGCCGAATAGCCACAAAATGTCACCGTACGGAGAAACTCACTGGTGACATTTCGGGGCTAGATCGTCTCTCTCTGAATATTCCATGTAGACCAAAACATGGTAAAATATTTTTATTTCCCTTTGTTTATTTCTCCAGACTCTCCATAATGCGCACTTTCCTAAAATCAACCCCCCCCCCGACCTGTAGGATGAACGGCTTCCCCGACATCTTCTAATTGTGAGTCTGTCTGCAGGACGCGTCCCAGGCGACCCGGGACATGTGATGTCACAGAACTTAAGTGTGACGGATAAAGGATTTCATTCACTTATAACTTTAATATTGAAACAATCACAAAATGAGCCAAAGTACCCCAATATCCAGGATAATAACCAGGGAAATGTTTCTGGGTGCATCGCGTGTGCGGCGAATGAATGGGAATTAATAGAGCGATGATGGAGACTGTACATGGAGAGCGCGTCCAGTGTCAATGGGAATTTATAGAGCGATGATAGAGACTGTACACGGAGAGCGCGTCCCGTGTGCGGCAAATGAATGGGGATTAATAGAGCGAGGCTAGAGACTGTACATGGAGAGCGCGTCCCATATGTGGCGAATGAATGGGGATTAATAGAGCGAGGCTAGAGACTGTACATGGAGAGCGCGTCCCATATGTGGCGAATGAATGGGGATTAATAGAGCGAGGCTAGAGACTGTACACGGAGAGCGCGTCCCATATGCGGCGAATGAATGGGGATTAGTAGAGTGAGGCTAGAGACTGTACACGGAGAGCGCGTCCCATATGCGGCGAATGAATGGGGATTAGTAGAGTGAGGCTAGAGACTCTACATGGAGAGCGCGTCCCGGGTGCGGCGAATGAATGGGTGTTAATAGAGGGGGTGATGGAGACTGTACATGGAGAGCGCGTCCCGTGCACGGCTGGATTATCCTTTATAGTATAGGAACAATAAACAAGTAGCCGCTTCCGTACAAACCTTCTGCAGAAAAAAAATCTAATCCACTGCTTCTGCTCTAGATATTATCCCAAACATGGGGCCACACGCATCTATGGCACGTCGCTCTGATAATGGTAAGCCCGGTCGGCTTTGCACCGTGCTGGATTTGATGCACTGCATGGTGACACTCGCTCCTGTCCTGGGATTTTAGGATTTGGTACACCGTGCTGCATGGTGACACTCGCTCCTGTCCTGGGATTTTAGCATTTGGTACACCGTGCTGCATGGTGACACTCGCTCCTGTCCTGGGATTTCAGGATTCAGTACACCGTGGTGCATGGTGAGGTGACGCTCGCTCCTGTCCTGGGATTTCAGGATTCGGTACACGGTGACGCTCGCTCCTGTCCTGGGATTTCAGGATTTGATACACGGTGACACTCGCTCCTGTCCTGGGATTTCAGGATTCGATACACTGTGTTGCTCGCTCCTGTCCTGGGATTTCAGGATTCAGTACACGGTGACGCTCGCTCCTGTCCTGGGATTTCAGGATTCAGTACACGGTGACACTCGCTCCTGTCCTGGGATTTCAGGATTCAGTACACGGTGACACTCGCTCCTGTCCTGGGATTTCAGGATTTGATACACGGTGACACTCGCTCCTGTCCTGGGATTTCAGGATTCGATACACGGTGTTGCTCGCTTCTGTCCTGGGATTTCAGGATTCGATACACTGCGTTGCTCGCTCCTGTCCTGGGATTTCAGGATTTGATACACGGTGACACTCGCTCCTGTCCTGGGATTTCAGGATTCGATACACGGTGTTGCTCGCTCCTGTCCTGGGATTTCAGGATTCGATACACGGTGACGCTCGCTCCTGTCCTGGGATTTCAGGATTTGATACACGGTGACACTCGCTCCTGTCCTGGGATTTCAGGATTCAGTATGCCGTGGTGCATGGTGACGCTCCTGGGATTTAATGCCAGTCCGCATGCTGTTACGGTTTCAGACTGAATAGCAGCGAAGTGGTTTATTTTTACCTGAGTTGATTCCTAAATTGGTGTAACCGATCCATGGGATTAGGAGCCGGCAGGTCCTCGCATTATACTGTGATTATTCACTTACATCAATTATTCATGCGCGGCGTTATTAATATTTTGCTGCGTTTCCATCTCGGCAGGAAGCGGCTTTGATTAAATCTCCTATTCAAAGTGTCTAAATGGCGACAGTCTTCCTGCAGCCGTAATTACCCGACAACCTTCTGACGAGCCCCGACGCGTTTCCTACATTTTATTTTCTTGTTGAACATGACATTTTTTTCTCGGCGTTCATATTACATACAGGAGACCGTGATTCCATGTGCGCACGAGGCGGCAACGCGGGAACCCGGAGCCATTCTGGCGTGTCTCTCTGTATTGGCCATCTGGTGATGACATCACTGTTCACTGTCCAATCAGATGGCAGATATTGCAGGATTTATTGAGGGGTTCCTCGATCCTTTATGAGGGAGTACAGACATGTATCGTCATCCTTCATACCAGCTCCATGTAAACCCATATCCAGCTCTCCGCGTCCGGGATACAGTCCTGCAAAACTAAACCTTCAAAGTGCGCGGCGTGCATCGCTTTAAACACAAAAACCGTTCAGCGTAAAAGATGTCCGCTAACCTCCGGCGCGCTGAGCATCAGTCTAGACTTCCAGGAAACACTTCCTGTTTCCTGCAGAGTGGAATGCTGGGAGCGGTTTCACAAATGGCAGAATTTTATTGGCTGTTGCTATTCCAAGATGGCGGCAGCCGTGTGAAACACAGATCTTCAGGGGTAAATTTCAGCTCCTCTTTCTGCCTCGGTCACATAGACATATTGTGCTATAAGAATCTGACTAGATGAAGCCCCTCCTTCTGCCCGGGCCGGCGCATTGGGCGGGGCTTGCGATTTCACAGGCTGCTAAATACCAGGTGCACATGCTGACGTCGCTGCGTTCCTCCTCCGTGGATGTTGCTGAATGAAGGAAATCTGTGCAGTTTGTCAAGATTTAACCCATTAGTGGCCTGGAGGGGCTGAGCCGGAGCGCCACCTACAGTGACAGGGACATTCTGTGTGACTTGCATTGTGATTCCCCGCTTCATGGCAGTGTGTTAATACACCGCAACGTAAGCCGAACCTTAACCCGGGCTATACACGGGACCAACGACGAGCAGCAGCACCTCATTCCGGTCATTTTAAGATCCTGGTGCGTGGGTTTGGACTTGTCGCCTGTAGAGACATCATGTAATGCTTAGGGAAATGTCTGGATTTTAGATATTTTCCCACAATACCCTGACGGTAACTATAGTAACTGCTGCCAGGCCGAGCAAACAGACTTATTTCTGTCGTTGTGTGCGGTGCGCTTCAAACCAGCGGTGACCGTGCCGTCCACTGCTGCTGCATTCCGCCCGTATACCTGGGGCACAGGGGAAGGTCTCGCCGGTGGTTACACCCCACACGGAGCTCCTCACAATGCAGCCAGTGCTGTGGCCCCAGGACGATAATGGATCACTCCTGGTGCATCATGAAAGGGCCCCCCAGACCAATCGGGAAGGGGGACATGACTGATGGCATGGGCCGGACAGTCAGGTCTGTAACAAATGAAACCTGGGTGACTATTGGGGCCAAGGTTGACTTTATGGCACCTAATGGTATTTAAGGTCAGAGAGGGGGAGGTGCAGACCTCTTTGATAAGGTCAGAGAGGGGGAGTGTCACGGATCCCTCTGATTACCAAAATAGTGGTCCCTTTACGCAGACCGCTCTCTACCCTTCCGATCCTTGAATGGTCGGCAAAACTAGAAAGACAATTAACCAGACAATAGATAGACAAGAGGTAACACCAGACAGAGGTACAGAATAGGGTATTGTCACGAATCCTTCTGACTACCAAGATAGTGATCCTTTATGTGGATCGCTCTCTACCCTTCCGATCCTTGAATGGTCGGCAAAACTAGATAGATAATTAACCAGGTTATAGATAAACAAAGGGAAACACCAGATAGGGGTACAGACCAGAGTATACGTTCTCCCTAGGACCTTAGTTATAGCAGAGGAAATCTGATGTGTGCTTAGGGTGCCACATAGACTGACCTCGGTACCAACGTTAAGGGCAGAACCAAGAGCAGAGTAAATGCCAATACCAGGGGTTATACACAGAATGGTTTGTTTGCCAATGCCAGGGGTCATACACAGGAGGGTTCGTTTGCCAATGCCAAGGGTCATACACAGGAGGGTTCGTTTGTCAGAAGCAAGGTTAGATACAGAAATCGCCAAAATACACAAGAGCTCTGCGGGAAGTGAATACCACGTCAGGGCACCGGCATGGTAGTGAGACTGGGCTTTAAACCCGGCGGGTCCGCGTCATAACGCCAGGCCCCGCCCCTCGGCGTCCCACGTGAGCGCACCCGGTAGCGTTCATCATTCGGCGCCTGGCCAGCGAGCAGCGAGGAATCTGCTGCCAGGCGCCCCAGCCCCTGACCAGCCGTGACAGAACCCCCCCTCCACGGGCGGCCACTGGACGACCCCCAGGGGCACGGGGGTGCGCCAAATAGAAGGCCTTCACTAGCCTAGGAGCATGGACTTCTGCAGCCGGAATCCAAGAACGATCCTCCGGACCGTAACCCACCCAATCGACCAAGTACTGCAAGGACCCCCTAGATATCCTGGCACCCAGAATGGCCTTAACCTCGAACTCCTCCTCACCCTCCACAGAGATAGGAGGCGGTGGAGCATGGACCTTGGTGTACCGGTTACACAACAACGGCTTCAAAAGGTGTACATGGAACACATTATGTATCTTAAAATGGGAGGGTAACGCCAAAGCATAGGAGACAGGGTTGATTCGCCGCAGAATCTTATAGGGGCCGATATACCTAGGAGCCAACTTCATGGAAGGCACTAAGAGCTTAATGTTACGTGAAGAAAGCCAAACCCTGTCCCCAACTTGATACACAGGTGCCTGCCTCCTGTGTCTGTCGGCCTTGGTTTTCTGGATGGCACTACTCTCCTCTAGTGCCCGTCTCACTTTCCCCCAAGTCTCTTTCAATGATGCCAGTTGCTCATCTAAAGCAGGAATCGTGGTATCAGGAAACGTGGCGGGGAGCACGGGAGGATCAAAACCATAAACAGCGAAGAAAGGAGAATGTCCTGTGGATTCACTCACTGCGCTGTTCAAAGCATATTCTGCCCACGGTAGCAGGTCTGACCAGTTATCTTGTTGTTCTGATATAAAGCACCTGAGATATTTCTCTACATTTTGGTTTGCTCGTTCTGCTGCTCCGTTGGTCTGGGGGTGATAAGCCGAAGAGAAAGAGCGGTCTATCCCCACATTCTTACAAAACCCTCTCCAGAATCTGGAGATGAATTGGGTCCCCCTATCAGAGACAATCTCCAGAGGGACACCGTGTATGCGGACCACGTTGGAAATGAATATGGGCACCAGTTCGGCTGCCGAAGGTAGTTTCCGAAGAGGAACATAGTGACCCATCTTGGAAAATCGATCTATGACCGTAAGTATCACTGTATTCCCCCTTGACTCAGGTAAATCTACTATAAAATCCATGGCTACATGTGACCATGGTCGTTCGGGGATCGGCAAAGGCTGGAGTAACCCAATGGGTGCTGTTTTGGGACTTTTCTGCCTTGAGCACACCTCGCACACAGCTATGTAATCTTTAACATCTCGGCGTAACGTGGGCCACCAGAGGAGTTTACTGATATTAGACACACAGGGTTATCCAAAGAGATTCGAAAAGTCACCACACGTTCGGTGACTTTTCGTTCTCTTCAATTCGGTTCCTTTTGCCGATTGCATTTCGGTGACCCTGCGGTGTATTCAGCAAACACCACAGGGTCCCCGAATTGCAGGGAAAAGCTGCCGATAACCTGACGAACACTAACCGAATGCACGCTGAAAACAAGCAAAAACATCTGGATTAACCTTCGAAAAAGCCGAACAGGAGCCGAACAGGAGCCGAAAAGGAGCCGAATCACACAGAGCCGAAGCAGCTGTGAGGTAGAGGAGGCAGTGAATAAATTAGAAAAACCATTTGTATGAATCTGGGAAAATGAAACGCTGTTTGCAAAGAAACTACTGAGCGAAAATGTCTGAAATTTTCACAGGAGGTCCAGGGAATGATAATAAAGAGGGCTGTTACAAAAAAAATACGTAAACTGAAAAAAAAAAAAATCGGACTTTTTTAAAAAAAAAAAAAAAAAAAAAAATCAGAAAAATGCTTAAAGTATCCTAAAAAAATCAATGAATAAAGAGACTTTTTGTTGCAGAATTTTATAATGAACGGTTTATTAGATATTGAATTAAAACGGGAATATTTTTAACATTGAAGCCTATGGGATTCTCCTGAATAAATTTGCCGAATTAAACCACCGAAAGACACGGCATTTCGGGAACCTTTCACTGCTGGTTTGTGTTCTCTGAATAGCCGAAGCAGTGCTTTTCATGGGGTTTTCACTGCCCTCGAACAGGCACCGAACAGGCACCGTATGTGCAGGCAATTCGCCAGGATTTGGCGAATTGCCTGCTCTCTGGATAGCCGAATGGCCAGGAAAGGTAACCGAACGCTGATTTTCAGCGTTCGGTTACCTTTCTCAAGCAATTCGGATCTCTTTGGATAACCCTGACAGTCTTGGTGATACCCATATGCCCAGAAGTTTTATTATCATGATAGATGTTAAGTACTTCCTCTCTTTCGTTCTCAGGTACAAAGAGTTTCGCAGGAGGTTTTCCCCCAGGAGCTGCACCCTGGACGGTCTGCAACCTTTTCATTAGAGGAGACGAGACACTAATCGTGGTAGAGGCTATAATCCTTTCCTGGGGTACAATGGGATGCTGATCTTGGATATTGTGTTCATAAGATTCATACTGTCTCGACAATGCGTCTGCTTTAATGTTTCTGGACCCAGGTCTATAGGTAAGCACGAAATTAAAACTTGAGAGAAACAATGACCATCTCGCTTGTCTGGAATTTAAACGTTTAGCATCACCAATGTACATGAGATTCTTATGGTCGGTTATGATAACGATGGGGTCCTTAGACCCCTCTAATAAGTATCTCCATTCGGCCAAGGCCGCGATGACTGCTAACAACTCTCTATTTCCAATGTCATAGTTCTTCTCTGCCGGGGACAATTTCCGAGAATAGAAGCCGCATGGATGCAAGGGTTTGTCGGGTGCCTCCCTTTGGGACAAGACTGCACCAAGACCCAGTTCGGAGGCGTCAACTTCTACTTGGAAAGGCAGAGCCGGATCTGGATGTCGGAGAACAGGGGCAGTAGTGAATGCTTGCTTAAGTGCCTCAAAGGCTTGAGTGGCTTGAGGTGTCCATTTCTGATTTCCCACCCCTTTCTTTGTCATAGCCGTGAGGGGGGCCACCAAGGCCGAAAAATCTTTAATGAACCTTCGATAATAGTTCGTAAATCCCAGAAACCTCTGGATGGCTTTAAGCCCTTGGGGTAGAGGCCAGTCAAGAATAGCTGAGAGCTTTTTAGGATCCATTTGAAAACCCTCAGGGGTTATTATATAACCAAGGAATTGCACAGTTACTATGTCGAATAGACATTTTTCTAGTTTGCAATACAATCCAGCCTTCAATAGTTTTTCCAATACTTGTTTTACGTGGACATGATGAGTGTCTACATCCGGAGAGTATATCAGGATGTCATCCAGATATACTATAACGAATTCTTGCAAAAAATCCCTTAGGGTGTCGTTTATAAGGTCCTGGAAAACGGCTGGCGCATTACACAACCCAAAAGGCATCACCAGGTATTCATAATGCCCGCTACGTGTATTAAAAGCCGTTTTCCATTCATCTCCCTTTTAACCCTGACCAGGTTGTACGCTCCGCGTAAATCAAGCTTAGTATAGACACGGGCCCCTTTTAATCGGTCGAACAATTCTGTTATGAGAGGTATGGGATATGCATTTCTTATAGTTATCCTGTTCAAACCTCTATAATCGATGCAAGGTCGCAGATCTCCCTCTTTCTTGGAAACAAAAAAGAAACCTGCTCCTGCTGGAGAAGAGGACCGTCTAATGAATCCTCGTTCCAGATTCTCCCTTATGTATTCCTCCATAATGTCGTTCTCTTTTTGTGATAAAGGGTATACGTGACCCCTAGGAGGCATCGTACCGGGGAGTAAATCAATAGCACAGTCATATGGACGATGTGGTGGTAGGACCTCAGTCCTGGCTTTAGAGAACACCTCCTTTAATGCCAGGTAACATTCAGGGACCTCTGTGGACAAAGGAGGGGCTGTGGCAATATTGAGGCTACCAATCACATTAACTCTGCCTAGGCACTTAGACTGACAACTTTGACCCCAACATTTTATGTCTCTCAGGACCCAATCGACAACCGGGTTGTGCTCTGTTAGCCATGGAAACCCAAGAACGACAGGACATGAGGGTGATTCAATAATTTGAAATCTTATTGTCTCCTGGTGCAAAATTCCTGTTTTCATACATACATCGATAGTGTCGTGAGTGATATGTGGGCATGACAGGGGTTTACCATCTATGGCTTCCACCATTAGAGGTCTCTCTTTAAGAACCAGAGGTAAGAGGTTTTTGGCAGCAAAATTCTTATCCATGAAATTGCCTGAGGCCCCAGAGTCTAAGAACGCCTCAGTCTTGAGGTGAACCCCCTCCCAGGTTAGGGAGATTGGTAACAGAATCCTGGATTTTTTTTTTTCATTGTCCACAAAGGAGGCATACAGAGAACCAATAACCTGGGTATTGGCTGTTCTTTGACCCAGTTTGCCATATTCACCCCTACTAACCCTGGGTCTCTGAGGACACTGAAGGCGGAAGTGATCTGCCCCTGCACAATAGAAGCAGAGCCCCTTTTCTCTTCTGTGTGCTCTTTCTGCTTCTGAAATACCCGTTTTCCCTATTTGCATGGGTTCAACAACTGGTAAATCTGTTCTCACATTATCCGAGGTACCTGACGTACTGGTGCGTCTGGGTAATGAGGGTAACGCTCTCCCTCGTACTGTCAGACTTTCCCCTAACTTCTCTTCCTTCAAACGCTCCCTGAAAACATTCCTATTTAGGGAAGCCTACCACCCAACTCACTGACGCAACCATCAATCACTCTCACCTTACAGTCCTCTCCTCCTGTTTCCAACCCCAACCCTCCCAGATTGTGAGTTCCTACGGGAATAGGGCCCTCATCTCCTCCTGTACTGTTTGTCAAATGTTGTTCAATGTATTGTAACCCTGTCTATACTGTGCTTATTGTACAGCGCTGCGGAATATGCTGGCGCTTTATAAATAAAGAATAATAATAATAATAATAATAAAGGAGGCAAGACCCTTCTGGGTCTGTCTCTGGGGTGTCTCCTTTCCCTAATTTGGTCGTCCATGGCTATACAAAAATCTATCAGGTGGTCTAGATTCTCTGGTAATTTTAAGGGAGCCAGCTCAAACATAAAAGCCTCGTTCAAACCTTCGGTAAAGGCTAAGGTTAAAACGTCGTTCGGCCAAAGCACCTCAGAAGTCAAAGTCTTAAACTCGATGGCATAGTCTGCAACCCTCTTATTGCCTTGTTTGATGTGAAACAAAGACCTACCCGCATTGGTAGCCCTTCTAGAGGGATCAAAGGTACGTCTTAACTCAGAGGTAAAACCCTCATAATCGTAGATGATGGGTTTCTTATTTTCCCACAACGGCGTAGCCCACAATAAAGCTTTTTCTGTTAAATGATTAATCAGATATCCTACTTTGGCTTTATCAGACATACAAGAACCAGGGTTGTTCTCAAACAAGATCTCGAGTTGAGTCAAAAAACCCCGGCATAAGTTTGGTGTACCATCATAGCGTAGGGGTGCCTTCATACTAAGCCTATGTCCCTCAGGGGAGACGGAACTGACCCTAGGTAATGCTGGATCTGGAGGGTTTGAGGTACCTGTATTGGACCGATTTAACAGGGTTTGCAGAGCGAGAGAAATCTGGTCCATCCTATGGTCCTGTTCCTCTTGTCTGGCTGCGATACGTGCCAGCTGGTTAGAGAGGTCTGCGGGATCCATTGGCCCTGACGTAATGTCACGGATCCCTCTGATTACCAAAATAGTGGTCCCTTTACGCAGACCGCTCTCTACCCTTCCGATCCTTGAATGGTCGGCAAAACTAGAAAGACAATTAACCAGACAATAGATAGACAAGAGGTAACACCAGACAGAGGTACAGAATAGGGTATTGTCACGAATCCTTCTGACTACCAAGATAGTGATCCCTTTATGTGGATCGCTCTCTACCCTTCCGATCCTTGAATGGTCGGCAAAACTAGATAGACAATTAACCAGGTTATAGATAAACAAAGGGAAACACCAGATAGGGGTACAGACCAGAGTATACGTTCTCCCTAGGACCTTAGTTATAGCAGAGGAAATCTGATGTGTGCTTAGGGTGCCACATAGACTGACCTCGGTACCAACGTTAAGGGCAGAACCAAGAGCAGAGTAAATGCCAATACCAGGGGTCATACACAGGAGGGTTCGTTTGCCAATGCCAAGGGTCATACACAGGAGGGTTCGTTTGCCAATGCCAAGGGTCATACACAGGAGGGTTCGTTTGCCAATGCCAAGGGTCATACACAGGAGGGTTCGTTTGTCAGAAGCAAGGTTAGATACAGAAATCGCCAAAATACACAAGAGCTCTGCGGGAAGTGAATACCACGTCAGGGCACCGGCATGGTAGTGAGACTGGGCTTTAAACCCGGCGGGTCCGCGTCATAACGCCAGGCCCCGCCCCTCGGCGTCCCACGTGAGCGCACCCGGTAGCGTTCATCATTCGGCGCCTGGCCAGCGAGCAGCGAGGAATCTGCTGCCAGGCGCCCCAGCCCCTGACCAGCCGTGACAGGGAGGGGCAGACCACGTTTCTAAGGTCAGAGAGGGGAGGGGTCAGACCTTGTTTCTAAGGTCAGAGAGGGGGAGGTGCAGACCTCTTTGATAAGGTCAGAGAGGGGGAGGCGCAGACCTCGTTTCTAAGGTCAGAGAGGGGAGGGGTCAGACCTTGTTTCTAAGGTCAGAGAGGGGAGGGGCAGACCTCTTTGATAAGGTCAGAGAGGGGGAGGGGCAGACCACGTTTCTAAGGTTAGAGAGGGGAGGGGTCCGACCTTGTTTCTAAGGTCAGAGAGGGGGAGGCGCAGACCTCTTTTATAAGGTCAGAGAGGGGAAGCGCAGACCTCTTTTATAAGGTCAGAGAGGGGGAGGCGCAGACCTCTTTTATAAGGTCAGAGAGGGGGAGGCGCAGACCTCTTTTATAAGGTCAGAGAGGGGAGGGGCAGACCTCTTTTATAAGGTCAGAGAGGGGAGGGGCAGACCTCTTTTATAAGGTCAGAGAGGGGGAGGGGCAGATCTCTTTGCTCCTGGACATCCTGCGATCAACAGCCAAGAAATTTTTGACAGTCACTTTTGTTCCTCAAAGAAAAAAATAAAACAAGGCGCACAGAGAATACTGTAAATACAATTGTGAATTGCAAGGCGGGCGGCAAGATACACACACACACACACACACACACACACACACCAACAATCGCTCTACTGTAATTGCCTTACGGACTTTTCAATGACCGTCCGTCTGCCAATGATCCTCCCAACCTTGACACAGTATCTCAAAGAGCAGAGAAAAGGACAAGCATAGTGTAATACGGCCGTGTAGTTGTTCCAGAGAATAGATGGATCGTAAGGGCCTCCTCATCCTTCCTCGAGTGGATAATGCGCACAAAGGAATTGTTTTACCGGGCACAATCCTTCTAAAGTCCTCTTCCTTCCATGGATGAAATGGATCCCTCTTGAAGATCAGCGGGAACCATCAGGCAATAGAAGCAATGTAGATTCATGATGCAATGATGCCTGGAGCAGCCCCCCCCCCAATACCTGTGACGGGTAACTCTGCACACACAGGGGCCGCTGACCAGACGACAGCCGGGGCCGGGCGTTTTAATGAATGCTGTGTTTGCTTGGGAGGACGCGCTGATTACTCTGCACGAGTTACCTTCTTGTAGAAAATAATTAGACGCATCAATTTTCAGCTCAGCGCGTCTCGCGTGCCTAAATGTCGCTCGGATACCGCCGTGTCTTTCTGGACATTGCGTGCTGCGCTCATCTGTCAGGCGCCATAGTTTGTGATCAATTGCCCCAAAATCCAGGAAAACTAATTAAACGGCAATGTGTGATTTATATCCCGAGGAACCAGCACCTGCGTGTGACTGACCCTGTAATCCATGTGCCGCTCGTCCACAGGAACGCG
The DNA here is from genome assembly GCA_009667805.1 of Leptobrachium leishanense. Taxonomy (NCBI): domain Eukaryota; kingdom Metazoa; phylum Chordata; class Amphibia; order Anura; family Megophryidae; genus Leptobrachium; species Leptobrachium leishanense. The sequence continues at coordinate 119,384,436 of CM019072.1, read as the reverse complement.
GGGCCACCGCGGCGGAGGGGGTTGGGTTGTACTGGCATTATACAGCATATGGGGGCTTTATGCCCGGTGGCTGCAGGGGAGCCGTGGTGTAGCCGGTACCTTCTGTAAGGGGCATGAGCAAAGCCAGAGATACAGCAGTGGAATCATGAAGCCATTCACATGTACCTGAACCACGGCTTGTGGGTGTCTGTGATTTAATCCTTTGAGTCCCTCACAGCAACAGAAACAAAGAATCCCAACACAAGATAGTTATCTGCCACCTCCACTCCCACAGGTCCCCTCTGCCACCCTCTGCCGCTTCCTCCCAGCCACTGAGGAGGAAGTCAATTCCTTATTGTCCTCCTCACATCTCACCACGTGCCCGCTCGACCCCATTCCCTCGCATCTAATTCCTCCCCTCTCCTCCTCCCTCACCCCTGCTCTCACACACATCTTCAACCTCTCTCTCTCCACTGGCTCCTTTCCATCCGCCTTCAAACACGCGCTAGTTACCCCTTTACTAAAGAAACCATCCCTAGATCCCAACTCTCCATCCAACTACCGCCCTGTATCCCTGCTTCCCTTCACATCAAAGCTCTTAGAAAAACTAGTCTTCAACCGCCTCTCCCTCTTCCTGTCCTCCAATTCCCTACTTGACCCCCTGCAATCTGGCTTCCGTCCCCTACACTCAACTGAAACTGCCCTCACCAAAGTCACCAACGACCTCCTAACTGCTAAAAAACACGGCCACTATTCTATTCTCATCCTGCTTGACCTCTCGGCTGCTTTTGACACTGTTGACCACCCCCTCCTTCTACAGACCCTCAACTCTCTGGGTCTCGGTGACACTGCACTCGCTTGGGTCGAATCCTATTTATCCAACAGGTCCTTCTGTGTGTCCTTTGCTGGTAACTCCTCCTCCTCATTGCCTCTATCTGTTGGTGTACCTCAAGGCTCTGTCCTTGGTCCTCTGCTCTTTTCCATCTACACCTCCTCCCTGGGCAAAATCATCAACAGCTTTGGCTTCAATTACCACCTCTACGCTGATGACACTCAGATCTACCTCTCTACCCCTGATCTCTCTCCCCCTGTCCTTTCAAAAGTCAGTGACTGTTTATCTGGCATCTCCTCCTGGATGGCCTCCCACCACCTAAAGATCAACATGTCGAAGACTGAACTCCTACTTATTCCTCCCTCCAATGCCTCCCCACCTCCTGACTTCTCTATCACGGTGGAGGGTATCACCATTTCCCCATCAAACCAAGTTCGCTGTCTTGGAGTTACACTTGACTCTGCTCTTTCCTTCATCCCCCACATCAAGTCTCTTTCCTCCTCCTGCCGATACCAACTGCGTAATATTTCCAGAATTCGGCCATTTCTTACCGCTGTCGCCACAAAACAACTCATACACGCCCTGGTAATCTCCCGACTCGACTATTGCAATAATCTCTTATCTGGCCTCCCTCTGTCCCGCCTCTCCCCCCTACAATCCATCCTGAACGCCTCCGCCAGGCTAATTCACCTCACCCGCCGCTCTGTCTCTGCCGCTCCCCTCTGCGAGTCCCTTCACTGGCTCCCCATCCACTGCAGAATTAAGTTCAAAATCCTTATCCTTACCTACAAAACCCTCACTAACTCAGCTCCCCACTACCTGTCCTCACTAATCACCAAATACACCCCAGCCCGCTCCCTAAGGTCAAACAGTGACCTGCGCCTAGCTTCTCCCCGCATCACCTCTTCCCATGATAGACTGCAGGATTTCTCACGCGCAGCCCCCACTCTCTGGAACGCTCTCCCTCGTACTGTCAGACTTTCCCCTAACTTCTCTTCCTTCAAACGCTCCCTTAAAACGTTCCTATTTAGGGAAGCCTACCCCCCAACTCACTGACGCAACCATCAATCACTCTCACCTTACAGTCCTCTCCTCCTGTTTCCAACCCCAACCCTCCCAGATTGTGAGTTCCTACGGGAATAGGGCCCTCATCTCCTCCTGTACTGTTTGTCAAATGTTGTTCAATGTATTGTAACCCTGTCTATACTGTGCTTATTGTACAGCGCTGCGGAATATGCTGGCGCTTTATAAATAAAGAATAATAATAATAATCACAATCGCTACATAACTGAAACATCGCGGCTGTGAGGAAACACCGGCACAGGCAGTACAGGCTTGAACATACCGGTGTTATGACCGTTTGGGCGCAATGACATGTCTGGTGTAAACTTGTCCGATGCCTCAGCGGATCTGGGAAATCTACACCAGCTCTGGCTGAGGTTAAACCTGACCCTGAATCTCGCCAGTCTTTGTGCACCGCGCACAAAACGACTTTTAGCATCGTCCCCAACAGAGCTATTTCTATGTAAGAGAGGCGCTCCGTACCTGCGGCGTAAACCCATGGCAGATATACAGGATGGGGATGTTATGCGGCGTCGGTCCCTGGTCCACGCAAATCTCTGGTTTAATGGAATTCTGCAGCTGGAATAAAACAAAGATACAAAAGGTTAAATCACACGTGCTGGTCCCGTAATCACATGCAGGTGCAATGCTTACTTTGAAAGGAATGGTCACGGTTAGTGCCGGTGGGGTATGAGCCCGGTATGCGGTTGTTCTTGCTGGCTGGGAGTGATGAGATGCCCAGTGGGGCTGAAGCACACAGCAAGATATCAGATATAGGGATGCAGGAGGCTCGGAGTAAAGCAGATCTTCAGGTGGTACCAGGGTCTGAAGCAGAGCGGGGGTCTAGGAGAGGGGTACTGGGAAGGACACGCGGGTCTAGGAGAGGGTACCGAGGGAGGTAGGACAGAGAGCATAGGTGGGTATTCAGGAGCAGGTTTATAAAGCAGCTTTGACAGCGCAAGAAAGGAGAGGCGTGGTGCCTTCATGCATGATGGGGTCATGTGATCTGTGGTGTGTGCTTTTTAACTGTTCATGCACTGAGTAGGAGGGCAGCACTTTTCATGTAGCTGCCACATGCAGGTATTGATGCAGGTACAGATCCTGACAAGGAATAAACCAACAAAACCACAAACCCGTCACATGATTGGTCCATTTTGCCTCTTTGCGGTCACCCCCCTGGGTGTTGTGACGCGTCTCTAAATTATCTCTCTATGTGTGACTCCATGAAACCTGAATATATCTATATATGTGCACAGTGCGTCCTGATCTGCCGTTGTGTTAAAGCCCAGGGAGAAGCGGGAGGTTTGTGGGCTGTGTTGCTCATAGCTGCGGACCCGTCGCTCCGAGCAGACGCCCTGGGTTATTCACTAAGCCCCGATCTGCCCGTGACGGGTCCAGTCTGGCCAATAAATCAGTGTTGGCTCCGGTGAGTCTGGAAGAAATCTTTGGCTAATTCTGCCATATTACAAGATTGTCCAGAGTGACAAAAGCAAATGGCAATAATGGCAACCAGGAGGCACGTGCGGCTACATGTTTCTGCCTCCGCTGTCATGGAGACCTCCTTTATCCTTTTAGCACTGCACGTGGATTGACATCAGGTTCATTATGGCGTGCGCAGTCATGTGACCTCACGTCCGATGCACCATGTCCCCATAATGAGAGAAGCAGCAAAGCGGACACGAAAAAGAACATTGCGGCGTTTGGGATTTTGGCGCCTATGGGGAGCAGGATTCTCCGGTCATTCCCCTCCGATTCATCTCACGGGCCTTTCATGCATAAATCCATTGTCGCGCGTCCTAATGAGCGCCGTGAATAATTTAGTGTTTACTTTGACCCATTTACAACGGAGACGGCTCCATTAAATCAGAGCAAACGTCTGCAGAGTCAGAGAAACGCGGCGACTTCCATTTAACCTCGCGTTTTACTGATGGAAAGACGGTGACGCTCAAAAATCGGCTCCAAATCTATGGATCGAGCCCATTCTTACCCCGTGCACCCCAAAACGCTGTGTTTTAACACATCCCAGACCATGGGGTTTCTGGTGACTGAAGCAGTGTGCAGCTCTAGCTGGATTCCGATTGGCTGCCTGTCCATTACAGCCAATCAGAGTAACGCTTTGATTTTAAAGTATATGTGTGTTTGTGTCACCCCCCCCTCCCCCGCATGGGACAGAATGTATAAAAACTGAACTGGAAATATTATGTTCATGAAACCGCCTCTCCAGCCCCGTCACCCAGCGCCTCTCCAGCCCCGTCACCCAGCGCCTCTCCAGCCCCGTCACCCAGCGCCTCTCCAGCCCCGTCACCCAGCGCCTCTCCAGCCCCGTCACCCAGAGCCTCTCCAGCCCCGTCACCCAGAGCCTCTCCAGCCCCGTCACCAGAGCCTCTCCAGCCCCGTCACCAGCGCCTCTCCAGCCCCGTCACCCAGCGCCTCTCCAGCCCCGTCACCCAGCGCCTCTCCAGCCCCGTCACCCAGCGCCTCTCCAGCCCCGTCACCCAGCGCCTCTCCAGCCCCGTCACCCAGAGCCTCTCCAGCCCCGTCACCCAGAGCCTCTCCAGCCCCGTCACCCAGAGCCTCTCCAGCCCCGTCACCCAGAGCCTCTCCAGCCCCGTCACCCAGCGCCTCTCCAGCCCCGTCACCCAGCGCCTCTCCAGCCCCGTCACCCAGCGCCTCTCCAGCCCCGTCACCCAGCGCCTCTCCAGCCCCGTCACCCAGCGCCTCTCCAGCCCCGTCATCCAGCGCCTCTCCAGCCCAGTTATCCTGCACCTCTCCAGCCCAGTTATCCTGCGCTGTTATCCAGCGCCTCTCCAGCGCCATTATCCTGCACCATTTCCCAGCGCCTCTCCAGCCCCGTCATCCAGCGCCTCTCCAGCCCCGTCACCCAGTGCCTTTCCAGCCCCGTCACCCAGTGCCTTTCCAGCCCCGTCACCCAGTGCCTCTCCAGCCCCGTCATCCAGCGCCTCTCCAGCCCCGTCATCCAGCGCCTCTCCAGCCCTCTTATCCTGCGCCTCTCCAGCCCTCTTATCCTGCGCCTCTCCAGCCCAGTTATCCTGCGCCTCTCCAGCCCAGTTATCCTGCGCCTCTCCAGCCCAGTTATCCTGTGCTGTTATCCAGCGCCTCTCCAGCCCCATTATCCTGCACCATTTTCCAGCGCCTCTCCAGCCCCGTTATCCAGCGCCTCTACAGTCCCGTCATCCAGCACCTCTACAGCCCTGTCATTCAGTGCCTCTCCAGCCCCGTCACCCAGGGCCTCTCCAGCCCCGTCACCCAGCGCCTCTCCAGCCCCGTCACCCAGCGCCTCTCCAGCCCCGTCACCCAGCGCCTCTCCAGCCCCGTCACCCAGCACCTCTCCAGCCCCGTCACCCAGCGCCTCTCCAGCCCCGCCATCCAGCGCCTCTCCAGCCCCGTCACCCAGCGCCTCTCCAGCCCCGTCACCCAGCGCCTCTCCAGCCCCGTTATCCAGATACTTATTAGTTCTATAGTTATTGTTTAATTATACCTATAAAAGTTTCCCATAAACCGGCACGTGTACCATAGAAATGTACCTCTTTACCGGCATCGAGCGGTGTGCACTTACCACGCCGTAGGCAATGTTGTCAGGGTAGGTTCTCATTTCGGGATAGGCTGTGACCAGGTACCACCGGAAGGTCTTGCACTGCAGCCTCTTCCTCAGGGCTTTCCGATCCGAGATATCGCCAATGTCGATGCCCGAGTCCTAGGGAGGGAACGTGGAGTCAGGGGGGCAGGCTGTGGTATGTAGCTGCAGGTTTTATATGGACCAGACAACCCTGTGATCTGACTATACGTCACACTTTGTTTTGCCAGGGGTCCAGGTCATGATCAAGTTACTATCTGTAGCTACGAATGGGAGCGCTCGGGATCCTTCCTCTTAAGCTGCAACTTTTATTAAGATTTTGCTGCAATAAGTCCAGTTCATGAACTGAAATGGTGATTTGATGACGTACACAAAGCCGCCTTCAGTAATCGCAGCTGTTGTAACCACAGAAATCATCGATCTAGAGAGGGAAATACACGCGGCGGCGCCGGCGGCAGGATCACAGAGGTTTGTAGTATTTGCAACAAAGGTTTAAAAAACATAAAATGTGCTGTAATTTCTATTCATGATACACAGCGATCTGTCAGTGGAGGGTTTCCACAGGGAGTGTTAGAGTGAGCCCCATCGGTATTTTTACATCCTCAAAAAACATACAGGAGCAACACGAGAAAAAGCAGCGTAAGCAGCGAGATACAGGCTGTGCGTGTCCCTTATGGCGCAGTATAGATTAGCTATACGGTAAATCTGATCTTTCAAATCATATACATAAACATACATATACAGGGTGTCCATAAAGTCTCTGCATGTGTGTATATATATATATATATATATATACTGTGTATATACAGGGTGTCCATAAAGTCTCTGCATGTGTATATATATGTACGAACCGCTGGTTTCTGCACTCGGAATACCTTGTTCCAACGCCCGGTGCCGCACCTGGCGAATATATCAGTCGGTGCCTAGGAATACGCTGGTGGCACTCTGGGTCTCTCAAAAGATTTCTTTATTGAAAAATTTGACGTTTCAGTCTGCTAACCGCGGACTTTCATCAGGAGTGGATTCCTACGCACGGACTGATATATATATATATACAGGGTGTCCATAAGGTCTCTTTACAATTTCTATAATTTATTCCAAAGACAAATGAAGAGACAGATAAGTGAAAATTATTACAAAATGAGACGTATAGATTTAACTTTTTTCCCCCTCATTTAATACACCTTTATATGGGCTCCATTAGTTGCACGAAGCACATCGAGCGATAGAGAAAGAAAGAGAGAGAGAAAGAAGTGGAGGGGGTGATATCTGGTAAACGAGGTGGTCAGGGAATTGGGTCACCCCTTCCAATCCACCGCTCTGGAAAGGTTTCATTTAGGAAGCCACCAACATGCCGTCCCCAATGTGGTGGTGCACCATCTTGCTGGAAAATGATGGTTGGTTAAAGTCATGTAGTTGTGGTGCCGCGTATTCTGTCAAAAGGTCAAGGTAAACATTTGCAATAATTGATGTTTCGCTGAAGAAAAACAACTTCTTTCTATGGGGTTATGTTAAAGATATGGTGTATCCATGGACTTGCCCATTCCCCCCCATATATATGTCCCACTACCCCCCCCCCCCCCCCGCCTCCCCATATGCTTTGGCAATGCTAAAATGTATTTGGTCCTGCCAATAAAGCTTATTTTGTACATTGCGCCCTCGATTGCGCCCACCTGGAAACCGGAAATGGCGCATTGTTTCTGACCACACGCGCCGCGTCCAAACAGGACGTACTTGTTGCGCCGCAACTGTTTGGACGCGGCGCGTGTGGTCAGAAACGATGCGCCATTTCCGGTTTCCGGGTGGGCGCAATCGAGCCCAACGCGATACAGACTTGGTAAGTCTTTAACAGTCTATACTATATAAATAACAAGATTCAATGTGTTTTTATCCTTGATAAAGGCCTTTATGTAGGCCGAAACGTCGGTGTCTTTTTTTAGTATCTTGTAATAAAAATTTTCCACTGAAGTCCTCGAGTGCGGCCCGCTACTTTGGAGTTCTATATATGTACCACGAGGGTTACCAGCACCGAGGCAGAATTCCATAAATTTGGTATGTGTGCAGAACCTTCTGGATTTTTATATATATATATATATATATATATATATATATATATACACCACGGTGTGGCATGGCATTGATTTTAGGGCTCTGTGTAATAACAGATCCAGGATGCAAAAAAAGGGAGACCGATGTCATTTGCATATCCTACCCAGAATCCCTTGCTGCATATGGGGAATGTGGCACAGGAGCTCTGGGATGCAATTCATCGAATTGCTGTGATGTGCAAGTGGCTTCTGCAATAATAAACACATGTGTTATATATATGACTTTATGGACACCCTGTATATAATAATAGAACGTCATCTTGCTGCACATGCAATATTAATTTTATTACAGATTTAGATTGTGTTTTTATTCGCAAAGCACTTTATTTCTGCACATATATTGATTTGTGCTGTTATATGCAGGTTTCACAGTCCCTGACTTATTGTAAAGTGGTTTAATAAGCATAAGCACTCTATTAATAGACATACGTTTTATATGTTCTATATGTGCACGTCGTTACCTGTGATGTATACGGGTTGATTCAATTATTATTCACACTGTAATCAAATTAATATTGCATGTACAGGAAGATTACGTTCTATGTATATGATTTGAAAGATCAGATTTGCTGTATATTGAATATATACTGCGCCATAAGGAACACCCACAGCCTGTAGCTTTCCATGCACGGTTTTGTTGTGCATAATTTATCCTTTGTAGGCAGCAGATTAATTTGTGCTGTAAATCATTCTAATACATCTAATACGAATTCTAATGCATTGGCAACAGGATCTGTGGACATTTCTTATGAATGTCCTCTTTGAGGGACTTCTGCACACGCTCAGTCTGACCTTTAAGAGGTTCCTAAGGCCGCACTCTCCCTCTCCTTATGGGTAAGTGCATTAACCTCAATATGCAGAGCAAGAAGAGGCGGGAAGGAAACTGTCCATTCGGTGGGAGGAGTCCCCTTTAAGGGGTGCCCTTCAGTACCCCACAATTTACAAATATCATCAACTGCCAACACTTCAATAATAACTCATAAACCGGCAAACCGGCAGCTGTAAAGAGACGCAGAATGAATATTAAATGTTTGGGTGAGAAAGGACAGCACCCAGCGGATTCAGGCCAGAACATTGGCTCGGCCCGTGATGCAATACTACATTTCCCAGAATTCTCCGCCACAAATTAATATTATTGCACCTGTCATTAAGTGTAAGACTCAAAAACAGATCTGACATCCTATGCAAAGCAACCAAGAAAGTCAAACAGCCGCCTGGCAGGGGACTGACCACCCCACCTATGACTGACCACCCCACCTGGGACTGACCACCCCACCTATGACTGACCACCCCACCTATGACTGACCACCCCACTTGTGACTCTGCTCCGGTCATCCTCCTCCACTGATAACGTTTATCTGCACTTTATGAAAAAGTAATTCCAGAGGAGGAGACGACCATAGGCTTGGAAATGCATTAACATACAACTCTGATTTTTCTTGTAATGAAAGCAGACGTTCCTCACCTCCCTGGGCAGATGGGCTCCGTGCATGTACATGGGGGGGTGTCTCTGAATAAAGAGCTTTCCTTGTAACGCTATCGTTTGTAAAAGGCCAATCCACACCGGTTTTATGACACATTTTGTGAATTAACATAAATGGACCTGGCACCATCCACCTTTAATGGACTTCCTACCTTTTTCTTCATCAGCAATTATGGAAATTGAACGCACGCTCTGATTCAGCTTAACCGCGAGCTGAAAAGGCAGATAAAGTGCCAACGGCGCCTATAAATCAGCGCATTGTAACAGAAATGGAAATATGATGACTCCTCGGCCGAGTGCTCAGATTTTATCACGTCGGGGCCTTAAAACGAGTGCTTTACTATTGATTTATGGAGTAAGCGGTGCACATCCTCCTCCCTGCAAAGAGTTAATTAGAGGGAAGCAGGACAAAAGGTCCGGCAGCACGTGCACTTTATGCGGGTACAGTATTCTAGAAGTGACACGTCAATGCACACAGGGCAGTTTCCTCCTCATCTCAAACTGATGAGCAGAAAATACTACTGAGCTCGCACAGGACATCCACCACTATATACATAGAAACCTAGAAAATGTCGGCAGATAAGAACCTTTCGGCCCATCTAGTCGCCCAATTACATGGATCCTTTCCCTGGATTTATCTTTTGTTTAGGATAGCCTTATGCCTATCCCATGCCTGCTTAAATTCAATTACTGTTTTGGCCTCTACCACTTCTACTGGAAGACTGTTCCATGTATCCACCACCCTCTCAGTAAAATAATGCTTCCTGATGTTACTTTTAAACCTTTGCCCCTCTAATCTAAGACTATGTCCTCTTGTTTTGCTACTTTGTTTCCTTTTAAATATACTCCCTTCCTCTACCTTGTGGATTCCCTTTACGTATTTAAATGTTTCTATCATATCTCCTCTGTCTCGTCTTTTTTCCAAGCTGTACATGTTAAGATCATTAAGCCTTTCCTGGTAACTTTTCTCCTTCAAGCCGTACACCATTTTAGTAGCCCTTCTCTGAACTCTCTCTAAGATGTCTATATCCTTCTGGAGATACGGTCTCCAGTACTGCACACAGTACTCCAAGTGAGGTCTCACCAGTGCTCTGTACAGTGGCATGATCACTTCCCTTTTCCTACTGCTAATACAGGCTCTCCCTACACAACCAAGCATTCTGCCAGCATTTCCAAGCATTCTGCCAGCATTTCCTGCTGCTCTATTACATTGACTACTTACCCTTAGATCCTCTGCAATAATGACCCCTAAATCCCTTTCCTCAGATGTTGAGGTTAGGACTGTATCAAATATTCTATATTCAGCCCTTGGGTTTTTACGTCCCAGGTGCATTATCTTGCACTTATCCACATTAAAACTCAATTGCCACAGCTCCCACCATTTTGTTAGTTTACCTAAATCATTTGTCATTTGGCTGATCCCTCCAGGAACGTCAACCCTGTTGCAAATCTTTGTGTCATCAGCAAAAAGACATACTTTACCATTAATACCTTCTGCAATATCACTAACAAAAATATTAAATAGAATGGGTCCAAGTACTGACCCCTGAGGTACGCCACTGGTAACAAGACCTTGCGCCGAATAAACTCCATTTACCACAACCCTCTGTTGCCTGTCACTCAGCCACTGCCTAATCCATTCAACAATATTGGAATCCAAGCTCAAAGATTGCAATTTATTGATAAGCTTCTATGCGGAACAGTATCAAAAGCCTTACTGAAATCTAAATAAGCAATGTCTACTGCACCACCTGCGTCTATTATTTCTGTTACCCAATCAAAAAAATCAATAAGATTAGTTTGGCATGATCTCCCTGAGGTAAACCCATGTTGTTTCTGATCCTGTAATCTATGTGTTTTTAGATGTTCAACAATCCTTTCCTTTAACATGGTTTCCAATAATTTCCCCACTACTGACGTAAGACTAACTGGCCTATAGTTCCCCGATTCCTCCCTACTACCCTTCTTGTAAATGGGCACAACATTTGCTAATTTCCAGTCTTCTGGGACGACTCCCGTTAACGGTTTTGCTATTACACCACTGAGCTCTTTTAGTAATTTAGGGTGGATCCCATCAGGCCCCATTGACTTATTTGTCTTTACTTTAGACAGCTGCTGTAGAACCTCCTCCTCTGTAAACTCATATGTAAATGTCTCGTTAGTGTTTCCTCCTAACTGAGGTCCCTTTCCTTCCTTTTCTTCTGCAAAGACTGAACAAAAATATTCATTGAGGAAGTCAGCGAGACTTATATCCTCTTCTACATACCTTCCTTCGTTTTTAATCTAACTAATCCTTGTTTTAATTTTCTTTTCTCGTTTATGTATCTAAAAAATGTTTTGTCCCCCTTTTTTACTGACTGAGATTTTTTCTCTTCTGCGTGTGCTTTGGAAGCTCTTATAAATTGCTTTGCCTCTTTCTGCCTAATCTTATAGGTTTGCCTATCTTCTTCACTCTGAGTTTTTTTATAATTATTGAATGCTATCTTTTTGTTCTTCACTATTTTGGCCACTTCTGTAGAGTACCACAGTGGTTTCTTCCCTTTTTTGTTTTTGCTAACAAGCCGAATGCAATTGCCGGTGGCCTTCAATAATGCCTCCTTTAAATAATCCCATTTCTCCTGGACTCCCTTTAAACTCCTCCAGTCTGATAATGACTCATTATACAGGAAATAATAGTCCTGAGCTCGTACAGGACATTCACCACTTCAGTATATACAGGATAGGAAAGTATAGGCCTCACCTCTAGCGGGACGTTCCATGCCATATACACGTGATTCTTAAATTCATCCATCCAGACTTCGGCCACTCGGAGAGCGTTCCTGCGGACGTGCTTGGCGAGGTCTCCTGTGTACGGTTTGTGAGCTCGCTCTATGTGGGCGACTCTGGCGCAAGGAAGGACTTCTACGCTCCCCCCGCACTGCCAGGCCTGGAACACAAAAATGATATATTGTATTGGACTCGCTCTGCAGACACAGACACACACATTGATGGCTATTTTAAAGGGAGGGTTTAAACCGGTACCTTGCTATAGATGTGCACACTAGTTTGTGTATAGAAGTCACCCCCCCCATGTTAACTCTTGAATAAGTTGTGGCTTTAACCTGGTGCTTTCGTTGCAGCGTTACGGTCACAATAGGCGAGTTTCACGTATTATAAGTGAAACCTTATTTTTCTGGTTTAAACAGTGGCTTTAGCTCCGTTTTATTAAACCAGAAGGAACTTTATGTATCTCACCCTCCTACCAAACCCACCGTAACCCAGACCCCAGAGAGTGCTGCCATTGGGTCTCCTTCCCTCTGTGCAAACAAGCCCCCAGTACCTAGAATATCTTTTAGTCGTGTTTTTTCTTCCCCATTATCCGTATGGAAAAGCGACCGATGATTCACACTGACATCCAGCGCACGCACACACACACACATACCTCCACTGTTACACGTTATCTCTGTGCTGAGGACAGGTGTGAAAAGGTGCGACACAAACGCAACCACGTTCCCAGGAGAATGGACTGTGTGGAAAATATATAGTCATATATATGTTATGTTTTATAAACAGCCACATGTACGGAGAGGAGGATCCGGCTCCCAGCGTGTGACCAGACAGACTCCGAGAGATGGACGTAAAGACTGAGACTGTAACACCGTGAGATTTTAACCGTCTTCAGGTCTCGCTCTGTTGGATCCAGCAGTATCTTTAATACACCCCCCCCCCAAGGAAACCCGAATCACGGAAATCCGCTCTGGGTCATCCGGTCTCCAAACCTCTGAACCAATACAATCTATCACAGGACGGGCGCTGAGACGATCCTTTGTGCAGGCTGCACGCCGAGGCCTCGATTCGGCCCAACTAGTCTATCGGTCGCCTAAAAGGTTTTTCACCTTGTGGGGATTTTCTTGCCGAGACTCGGTATGTTCGGTGGAGCCAGATTACACGGGTATTATACGCCTGAACCTGGATAGAAGTGTCTGTCACGGTGACACATGGCTTAAAACCAACCCTCTAAACCTGGACTGTCAAACTCCGCCCACAGATGTTTCTGAACTACATCTCCCATGACATCCTGGCCTTCCATTTCATTGAAGGAATTCTGGGAAAGGTTGCCATCGTCATTTGTGGAGCCGCGAGTTTGACGGCCCTAATCTAAACCACATGTAAGGCAGGAAAATGTGAAATATTCTCTGATGGATCCCGTTACTCCAACTGAGTAGATCCGTCGCCTGAATCTTGCTGGGTCTGGAGATTCTAAAGAGAAGTGTGGATTCGCTGCCAGCCCCCAGTCACTCGCCGAGACACAGTATAGGGTGAAATTCAATGGAAAACTGTACAGCCTTCATACAACACAGAATCCGCTAAACCCGCAATCCCCAGACATGCCGGCGCCACACATATTCTATGAGCGGCACGGTGTGGCATCTCTAGATTGTAAGCTCCTATGAGCAGGACCCATTACACCTCTTGTCTCTCTTCCTGTTTGTTTATTAGTGTCTTATTTCCAGTGTTTATTGTAAAGCGCCGCAGAAACAGTTGGCGCTATATAAACAATAGTAATCTCTGCGCTCTGCCACATAAAAGGGAATTATTCGTTGATGTCATTGCGAGTCCCACAAGGGGCCGTGGGGCGAGCGCCAGCGTATACACAGCACTTTCTGGGATCTATATATACAGTATATGTTTTACAGCGTGTGCTTAACCTCCCATCCAGACATTACCCTGGAGCGCTCTGCGCTGTACAATTAATTACTTTTCATCAAAGCAAATTCTCTAAATTCAGAGAGAATATCGGGGGTCTGCACGCGGATCGCTGGTTTACACCTGGTGGCACGCGGATCGCTGGTTTACACCTGGTGGCGCGCGGATCGCTGGTTTACACCTGGTGGCGCGCGGATCGCTGGTTTACACCTGGTGGCGCGCGGATCGCTGGTTTACACCTGGTGGCGCGCGGATCGCTGGTTTACACCTGGTGGCGCGCGGATCGCTGGTTTACACCTGGCGGCGCGCGGATTTCTTGTCTGTCCCTAGTGACGCACAGATCTCTGGTTTACACCTGGTGGCGCACAGATCTCTGGTCTGTCCCTGGTGGCGCACAGATCTCTGGTCTGTCCCTGGTGGCGCACAGATCTCTGGTCTGTCCCTGGTGGCGCACAGATCTCTGGTCTGTCCCTGGTGGCGCACAGATCTCTGGTCTGTCCCTGGTGGCGCACAGATCTCTGGTCTGTCCCTGGTGGCGCACAGATCTCTGGTCTGTCCCTGGTGGCGCACAGATCTCTGGTCTGTCCCTGGTGGCGCACAGATCTCTGGTCTGTCCCTGGTGGCGCACAGATCTCTGGTCTGTCCCTGGTGGCGCACAGATCTCTGGTCTGTCCCTGGTGGCGCACTTGGCCGGAGAGCTCCTGGTGAGGTTACTGATACTCACAATGGTAGACGACACAGAACATATATGCAGAGATTAGATTGCAAGCCCCTCTGCACACGAGTCTCCTCACTTCTGTGCGTAAAAATAGGCAGTCTTTGTTTTACCCGTTGTACAGCGCTGTGGGTTATGTTAGCACTACACAAGCGAATGTGATTATAGGTTTGGACCTGAAACACAGATTAAACAGACACACACGTTCCTTTGCTGTATTTTGTGTACGTTGGTACACATTGGCCAACCTGTACCTTCATTTAGTTTTGGTTTCTTTGGGCCGGAATATTCTGCATCTAGAATCCCTCAAGTTTTAAAAGCGGTGCAGTCTCCTTGGAAACCAGTGGATTGTCGCTGCATGTTTTCTGATGGTGGGAGATGTGACGCTGATTTGCCGTTTCTGCCTTTGTATCGGTTTAGTAACTGCAAGTTTGAGGCCCATATTAGTAAATCGGAGGCTCCTTGTAATTGGCAGCCATCCCTGTCACGGGGGGGGGGGGGGCAGCACGTGTTGGGGCTCGCTGCAGAATCTGTGCTGCATGTGGCCCGGCATGTAGCAATCTGGCTATAGTGGAATGACGTCCTGAGAGAAGTATCTGTATGAGCGGATATTCTGTGCAGAATACGAATAATCATTGGAGCAGTGAGTTGTGTCCTCGGTGGATTTCCCCTCCCAAAGGGTGTGTCCCCTCCACAAACCGCATAATGGGGGCAATTAGTGACAGTATTGATTACTGACCACGCGGAGAATCCCTTTTAATTTGGTCACCCAGGCCACGCTCCTCTGACTAAAGAGTAAAACACACACAGAAAAAAATATATATATATTTTCGTGCCATCAGCGAAGTGAATTATTCAGCTTTTTTACCTCGTTACTAACAAGCGGGCCGGGGCTGATTTACTACTGCCATGTCGCACGCCGTGTGCATCGTTACCCGATCCATAGCCAAAGATTTATTGGATTCTGCAAAATATTGCGGACATTAAATGCCGGTGACAGATTAATCGGTGACTTGGAAAGTGCCTTGCACCGACTGATCCGACGGAGTGATGTGGGATTTAGAAAATGTACGTTACCCATCTGCACAACACAAAATGTTATTTTCTACCTCTGAGCAGGTGTAAAGAGATCCCCGAGTATCACATGGCAGCGAGCAGAACCAACGTTCATACGCTAATCATTGTGTTCAATGCGTTATTTGTGCAGCAACATGTACGGAAACACAAAATAACACATTAAAATGAAACATAACCCAAAGGATACGACTATGAAACACACGGGACTGGACACATATCCCAAACAGGGCTGGACCTGCGTTAAACGCACAATGTTACCTGTAGCAAACAAAAGGGACAGAACTCCACCTCTTCCAAAGCAGAGCAACTTTAATGGAGAATCATCAGCGTCAACGTTTCAGCTCCACTGATTATCAATCATCAAGACAACATTGACAAATAGAGTTAAAATGTTGTCTCTGATGATGCTCCAATAAAGTTGCCCTGCTTTGGAGGTGGTCGCCCGTACCTTTCTTCGTTACAAGTGTCCTTGGGGGGACGGAGCTAACTGATGAAGCGAGCGGCAGCATTTTGGAAGAGCTCTGTGTCTGCCACGGATTTTTACTGCTTTTTTCGCTGTTTGCACTGACCTGTGCGCTTCCCGGTTGGCTCGAGGGATCCTGGAGAGCTTGAGGTACCTGACTTAGACCTGAGTTCCGCGCTCGGGGACGGATTGCTGCCTGCAGCGCGATTTGGACCTAGTCACTGCGGCCATCTTGGAAGCCTACTCGAGGTGTATTGAGATCCCCTCACCGCCCTGCGCCCTCGTGCCTGCATCTCCGGAATCATGCCTACCGGTCGTTCCCAGAGGCAGGCCCCCCAACAGAGGGACATTCGGGATGTTCTGCGAGGTGGGTCCGCTTTTACAGGACTGAAGGCTTCTTCCTCCCTCCCCCCGGGCTATGGCTCCTCGGATGCTGACAGCGACTCTGAACCTCAGGGGGGTACTACTGGGATATCCTGGCTTACCCCGCAGTCACCAGCATCTGACACCCGACCCCTCTCGGCGGCTGCTAGGAAACGGGCACAGAAGAAGAGAAAAGCAGCACTGCGGGCATCCTCCAAGGCATCACGTTTTTGATGGGGACCCGGCTGAGATTCCCCTTACCTCCGCCAGTAATAGTGTGACCTCGGATCGTCAGTCTACCGAGAGGACGGGACCTCGACCGCAGCAGGTGCAGGAGGAGGACGACCATCTCCCCTCCACGAAGGGGGATCTCCGCAGGATCTTGGAGGAGCTCCGGGTGATTTGTGAGGTGTGGCAGCCTGAGGTGGCGGAGGTCCGAACGGAGGTGGCGGCGATGCGTGCTCAGGTGACGGCGGTGCAAGAGACGAGTTCTGCTGTGACAACGGAACAAACTCACCTGTCTGGTCAGGTCGCTGGTTTGCGATCCCAAGTCGAGCTTCTGACCCGCTCTGTGGAGATGCTTGAAACGAGACACAGACGCCGAAACATCAGGGTCAGGGGTGTCCCGGACTCTGTTACATCCAACGCCATGCCGTCCTACGTGACTCGTCTTGCTCATCAGGTCACGGGGCTTCCCCCTGACACACCTGACATGCTTGGGTCGGTGTTTCGGGTCAGGAGATCTGCGACGAACCCACCAGGGGCTCTTCGAGACGTCATGGTGGCCTTTCGTGACGTGGCTTTCAAGGTCAAGGTTATGCCTGCCCCGGGCGCGAGGAATCCCATGCGCTTTGAGGGCTCAACACTGGCCCTGTATCACGATCTCCCATTCCAGACCCTGATGGCCCGCAGGCGTTTTCGTGAAGTGACATCAGTTCTTCGCCGAAAGGGTGTCCGATATCGCTGGGGTCTGGCGGGAGCTTTTGTGGTGACCCACGCCAACGTCCCCTATACCATCACGGATCCCGCGGTGGCCTGGATTGACCTCGCGGCCGCGGGCCTCTCACCGGATCCTCTTAGTGTCTGGACTTTCAGGACGGTTCGTAACTTGCTTCGATAAGGCCCTGCCTGCACTTTATAGCTCTTTTGCTTTTTTACCTGTAATTGGGACTTTCTGCCTTTTTTATTAATTTTTTACCGCCCTGTTCTTTGCTTTGCATGTTATCTGACCGGCTGACCGTAGTTACCTTAGCCAGCCTTAAGTGGCTGCATTTATATATGTTTGATTTTGTGATGTTTCTGTATTGTATAAATTCACTAAATAAATTTTAAAAAAGGGTCCTTTGGAATAGGACGCTCCGGGTATGTGTTGGCCCCCCATTATAAGAGCAAAGGCAGGTTTGTTGCCGCTGCTAATTTGTATTTAGGAATGGTGCAATGTTAGGTGTGTGTGTCACACTGAGAAATGGGGTGTCACACTGAGAAATGGGATGTCACACTGAGAAATGGGATGTCACACTGAGAAATGGGATGTCACACTGAGAAATGGGATGTCACACTGAGAAATGGGGTGTCACACTGAGAAATGGGATGTCACACTGAGAAATGGGGGGTCACACTGAGAAATGGGGGGTCACACTGAGAAATGGGGTGTCACACTGAGAAATGGGATGTCACACTGAGAAATGGTATGTCACACTGAGAAATGGGATGTCACACTGAGAAATGGGATGTCACACTGAGAAATGGGGGGTCACACTGAGAAATGGGATGTCACACTGAGAAATGGGTTGTCACACTGAGAAATGGGGGGTCACACTGAGAAATGGGTTGTCACACTGAGAAATGGGGGGTCACACTGAGAAATGGGATGTCACACTGAGAAATGGGGTGTCACACTGAGAAATGGGATGTCACACTGAGAAATGGGGTGTCACACTGAGAAATGGGTTGTCACACTGAGAAATGGGGTGTCACACTGAGAAATGGGGTGTCACACTGAGAAATGGGGTGTCACACTGAGAAATGGGTTGTCACACTGAGAAATGGGGTGTCACACTGAGAAATGGGATGTCACACTGAGAAATGGGATGTCACACTGAGAAATGGGGTGTCACACTGAGAAATGGGGTGTCACACTGAGAAATGGGATGTCACACTGAGAAATGGGGTGTCACACTGAGAAATGGGTTGTCACACTGAGAAATGGATGTCACACTGAGAAATGGGGTGTCACACTGAGAAATGGGGTGTCACACTGAGAAATGGGATGTCACACTGAGAAATGGGGTGTCACACTGAGAAATGGGATGTCACACTGAGAAATGGGGTGTCACACTCAGAAATGGGGGGTCACACTGAGAAATGGGGTGTCACACTGAGAAATGGGGTGTCACACTGAGAAATGGGGTGTCACACTGAGAAATGGGGTGTCACACTCAGAAATGGGGTGTCACAATAGGAGTTTGGATGTCGGAATGAGCATCGTGAATCTGTAGTAACGGTGTTCTGTGAGTCTGCGCTGATGCAGGACCCGGCAGTCACAGCACTATGTGATGAATAACACTGCTCTCTGCACCTTGTGTTGCTACGTTGTCGATGGATGGTTAATGTACAGGTCAATGCAGGCGCCGTAAGGGGGAATTTCCCTGCTGTGATTGGGCGAGCAGACACTAGCAGCCAATGAGATTCTGGCCTTAAACAAAGGAACGATCCTGATATTACCAGCATCGTGTTAATGTTCCAAAAGCAGAGATACGGCGAAGCGCCACTGAACCCATAAAACTACGGGTGTGGATTACCGCCCAGGACCGGTGCTGCCGTGTACCCCAGGGGGCCAGTACCAGCAGTATTTTCCAAAATGAGCAGAGGGGATCCAGGCAGTAGCGATG
Source organism: Leptobrachium leishanense (assembly GCA_009667805.1). NCBI lineage: Eukaryota > Metazoa > Chordata > Amphibia > Anura > Megophryidae > Leptobrachium > Leptobrachium leishanense. The sequence goes on along the minus strand of CM019072.1, from coordinate 119,365,182 downwards.
GTAAACAAGCAGCTTTATGGAGAGAATACGGGTGGCAACGTTCCAGCCAAAGCCCTGGGTTCTGGCACTAGAGGAGCGCGTGGATCCCCTCTGTTCATTTTGCTAAAATGTTGCGTCTTCATGCGGATATTTACAGTATGAACAGCTTCAGGCTCCCTGGTGATATTAATGTAGCCCCTTGTCATCCAATGTACGGCTACAGCCCTCCCGGTGCCTTTTATAACCGTTGGACGGGTTCTTTGGCTTCACGCGACGGTGCGGCCCTGTGGGTAACAGGATGGCGTCACGGCCTGTGTATACAGGATTTACACCCTATCTTTTATAAAAGCATTAAATCCCACACGGGGAACACGTAATCTACATAAACCTCCTGACCAGCAAGTCCTGGCCGTGTACATCCCGCCACGCGATCCAGGTACCGGCAGCCATGTTGGATTAGTAAATAAATATTGTTGTTGTTGAACGTGGAGATAAAAGCTCAGCTGGATGTCTCGAGCCATCAGACGCTCCAGCAGAGAAGCTTTAGAAGACGTGCGAAGCCTCCTCTCCCAGGAGCCGATCTGTTGTGATGAATCAGGCGCCACAATTAACTGCTTTATTCAAGCGCAGAAAATGTATATTATGGCTCTATTAGCCACTTCTGCTTCTGTTTTGAGCCAATGGACTGTGAAGAGATTATTAATAAAACCAACATGGCAGCTTTCCAGAATACCCCCCCCCCCCTTCATGCGTCAGGGATGGAGTCAAAGACCGTTTTCCATGGGATGGAGACATGGGCGTCACAAATCCATCACATGTTTGCGTGACGCCTCGGTTGATACTTTCACTGTATTGGGGCTGGTGATGGGGGGGGGGGCTGACGTCCCATGGGACATGGTGGCATGTGCTCTCATGTTGGGATCCATTGAGGATGAAACGTGAGGTGCGGGTCACCAAAACAGACGGGGCCGTATGTCTTCTGTTTCCCTCTGCCCTGGGCTGTGTGTATATTATACGGCTGCAGAAATCCAGTTTGTGCAGCTGTAATGATCCCCTCCCCCCCCTCCACTGTCTGCAGCGATATCGCCCGATCTGTATGGAGATCAAAACGGCTGCATGTTCTACTTTCAGCCTATCGCTCCTTGGGAGACGAGGCTCCATCCATCACAACGCGGCTCCATCCATCACGACGCGGCTCCATCCATCACGACGCGGTTCCATCCATCACGACGCGGCTCCATCCATCACGACGCGGCTCCATCCATCACGACGCGGCTCCATCCATCACGACGCGGCTCCATCCATCACGACATGGAACTAAACAGACGGTCAGGCCTGGCCGGTTTATAAAGGCGTCAGGTGAGCCGGCAGGCACTGTGTGTGCCAGGCTGGGTAATCTGCGCGTTGCAGCTCCCGGGGGTTGCCAGTGCCTGCAGCGGTACAATGCTATCACTGTGCTACTAACATGGTACATGCAGGCGGCGCACAGGAACCATCGCAGACTTTATTACAGAGGAAGAAAAGATGTGTTTGTTCTTAAACTGAAGCAGTGTCTACCGGCATTACGCGGCCGGCGTCTGCCCGCGACCGGATTGTGAATGACAAGTCAATATGTTTATCTGCCCTCTGTACAACAAGCGGAACAAAAGGTTTTAAACGGAAAACAGCGCGATTTCTAATTTATTACGCATGAAAGGCAAACATTACCGTGTTCTGTACGTGGTGGCGTTGCCAGCAGGGCCCCCCCCCCCGTTTAGCCGACCAACACCTTGCGGTTTCAATTCCAGTGTAAAGTTGTGTCTTTAGTGTTTAGAACGCTCCTGCTTTGTTATACTTTGTATCTATAGCTTTTCTTTATAGATTTGTGAAGAATTATCTGGATTATAATTCCAGGAGCCCTGGCCAGTCGTTAGGTTATGGTGAGGAGACCTTCCCTGGACACGAGCCTGTCATCAGTCTCTGTATCAGCCATTCCACGTGATCTAAGGCCGCGCTGCACAGATGGCGGCACATGGAGTAAAGGAGACATATGGGCCTCCCATCCAGGACAAATAAACGGAGCGCAAGGAATACAAGCTTTCAAGTGTCCGATACTCTCTATAAATCAGCGGCACGGGGGGGCGTCTTCGTTAGCCGCGGGGGGCGGAGTGAAGCTCGTGCGCACCTTGGAAAGAATCCGAATCCCGAGCTGGAACATATGGGCATCTTAGACGTGACAGCTGCTCGCAGAGGACGCGCGGGAATAAATCTCAGGTGTCGCCGCTAACCGCTGGATTTTAATTTTCTGTTACGAGGCCTGCGAGGGTTTCAGAGACCGCCATTAGGAAAGTGTAATCATGGCATGAAATCATGTCGCGCAGTTAGAATCAAACAGGCGTGACTTCATTACCACGGGGGTATATCCGCTAAACAGTCACGGTCCCATCACTCACAGTGTCGTGTCCCCGCCGCCACGCATTGAATCCTCACAATTCTGATTTAACGTCTCTAAATTCTAAGCACAGGGTAGATTTTACAGTAAAGCCCCCAAATCCTGGACACAGGCACCGCAAGGTAACCTGCCCCCCCAAATCCTAGACACAGGCGCCGTGCGCAAGGTAACCTGCCCCCCCAAATCCTGGACACAGGCACCGCAAGGTAACCTGCCCCCCCAAATCCTAGACACAGGCACCGCAAGGTAACCTGCCCCCCCCAAATACTGGACACAGGTGCTGTGCCCAAGGTAACCTGCCCCCCCAAATCCTGGACACAGGCGCCGCAAGGAAACCTGCCCCCCCCAAATACTGGACACAGGTGCTGTGCCCAAGGTAACCTGCCCCCAATATCCTGGACACAGGCACCGCAAGGTAACCTGCCCCCTCCAAATCCTAGACACAGGCGCTGTGCCCAAGGTAACGTGCCCCCCAAATCCTGGACACAGGCGTCGCAAGTTAACCTGGCCCCCCAAATCCTGGACACAGGCGCCTTGCCCAAGGTGACGTGCACCCCCCCCAAAAAACCCCCACAGTAAATGCTGATATTACAGGGCGCCTGCCCATCTGGTGTCCCATATTGTAATATAGCAATAGAAACGCTCACATCCTGCTGATAGTAAGACGCGGCAGAGCGGGCGAGGGCGCCCGGGGACCGTTTGTTGTCTCCACTTCAGAATGACAGAATCAATAGCAGATCGCTTCAGGGCTCCAGCAGAGGCGACGTAACATTCTGTCCGTACGTCTGCTGAGCAGAGCCCGAATAATGCCGTCTCATCCCGACCGCACACAGGGAAAACAGGCAGACTTAGGGGCATATTAACTAAACTGTACACTGCACCTGTATAAATTAGACCTCATGGGCAGAAATAGCGAAAATACCTGCGATTTCATATGCAGCGCGTGAGCTCAGCGTGCACGTCCCGCGACTAAGCCGCCAAAGGTTCAACTTCTACAAATCTGAATTTTAAGGCCAAAAGCGATAAAAGACATTGTTTCCGTATGACGCTCCATTGACGACTCATAAAAAGCTTTTAGTGCGGCTCCAGATCCCGGTAAGGTGTAACGGCTTTTATCTCAGACTCCACATATCTTTTTACCGCACTTACTAAATGTCTGACCCGCCGGCAATCTGCCAGGAATCCACTCCGGAGCCGCCGGGATCACTCGCCGAGAAACACAGCGTGACGCTCAATTAGCAGCAAATCTAATGAAAATGACCCGGCGCGAAGTGCCAGGAACATTACCTAATCCTGCAGCACCTTAATTTGGGGAGATTTTCTGCTAAAAGCAGTAAATGGGCTCGTTTTAGGGTTTGATTGGTGATAAGATAAAGTCCTGTGCATTATGTATGTGCTCCGCGTATCGGAGTTATGGTGAGGTGTTCCCCGTCGAACTCTACAGTTACCGTATTCCTACGTGATGGGTCCTGCTGTCAGTCACTCCGGCACCCGTTCCCTACTCCCCAGCGTGTGCAGCCCATAGGCCGGCTCTGAAGCTCAGGCCACCGAGATGGCGCCGCCCTGCTGGTGAGTATAACCGGGTTATTTACATGTTCTGATCCCCCCCATAAACTCAGATATCTCAAGGAGCACCCTATGCTGAATATTCGGGATATACCTGCAGGACGGGAGCATGTCTGGCATGCAGGATACATGTATCGCTGTCATGTGATGGTGCAGAGCATGCAGCGCAGTGATACGAGCCACGCGTCGGCCTCCCTGGTTACATCGTTATTCATGCATGTCTTTTCATGGAATCGCGGATCCCACACATCCAGCGGAAAATGCCGGAAATGACAGGTTTTTACATTTTACAATATATTTGCTAGTGTAAATAAATTAAAAGTTAGGATTCGGGTGACCCTGGAACGTCCCTTTACACCCCCTCCCCCGCCTGGGAAACCCCTTACACCCTCCTTCACAAGCAGAGGGGGCACAGAGGACCATGTGGGGGATCCCCGGATAAGCAATGTTATCGCCTGTGTTAAATGTCTGGCGTGAGAGGACGAGGCCTCTGTGCTTATATCCTGGCGGGAGCACGAGACGCAGACGAGGCCCACACCGGTGTAACCTGATAAAGCGTCTCCATCTATCTGCACCGTGTCATCCGGCCCAAGCAATAAAAACGGCCGTCCCTGGTAATTACCAACATAACAATGACAAAGCGGGAGACACGGCTCTGTGTAACCAGCAAATTATCCCCATTTATACACCATACAAAAGGCGCGTTACACATCACTCCACAAACTGCGCCCAGAGAAACGACCACATAACCAGTTACACTATACACAACACCAAGCCGTCTGGGTACTAACAGTGACCCGTACACGCGGAGATAACACCAGCTCCGGCTGACGGCAAATCATTCTGAAACCATAGAATCACAGGATGCTGAAAAAATAAAATCCATGGTCCCCGAGTGAAGAGGAGAGCAGTGTCCACCACATCGTACCCAACACATCCTCTCACCACAAACCGCTCTATAGGGTCCTCCTGCCAACCACACAATGCCACAAGACCGCCAACACACAAACTCACACTTCTCCATGGAGTCCAACGGACACACAGGAGGTGATGCCAGTGTCGGTGCGTAGCTCTGCCACCTTTATCCTAAAGTGTCGCTGGCTGATAAAGGAGCCGCAAATCATCCCAGCTCATGCGGGCGTTTTGTATCTGCGGCTCCTGTTACCGGCTCGGCAGTAGAATGTTCCGGTGTGTTCCCTGCAATCAGGAGACAGTCACCAGTTCAATGTACAGTAATGCAGCGTCTGGGACTGATTAAATCAGGTTTGTGAGGGAGGGCCTTGGACCAGGACTCTTGTTCTGCATGGAGGTCCATATAATGGTCTGTCATGATGCATAAATCTGAGCCGCGATACGCTTCCTGGCGTCGCGGATATACAGGTTTCGGGGCAGCAGGTTATCATATTATAAAAGAGTAAAAATACACGGGCAAGACCGGAACGGCAAGTTTAACCCAAACTAGAATGTTTTCAGATTCCTAGGAGTTTTTTTTAGGATTTTCCGCAGGATTCTCGTGTCGCCGAGAGACATTAAGCCGGGATCATTTGTGTAATTAATCCTGCTCTTACCCGGATCCCGAGCTCCACGTTCTCTCCACCGTAAACCTCCATGCCTTCATCCAGCAAACCAATCTCCTCAAAGTACAGTCTGTCCACGATGAAGCAGCCAATCAGAGCCGGGCTCCTAATGTGAACAGAAAGACAAAAGTAAAAAAACGATTTCCGACATTCATTAAGGTTGTTGGCCTAAAGGGGCGATTCCCCTAACGAGGCGTGGATAACGCTTTTCGCTCATGACAGGACAAGGTACTGGATGCAATGGGGTCCTTCATCAAGTTACTGGACGTATCTGAACAGGACAAATTAGCCGACGCTGCTCTGATTCGGTTTATTAGGTAATGACAGCACGGCCTTGGCGTCAGAACTGAATTTTACTGAAAATGGATTCGCAACTTGTGGCGGTTTCGCTTCTGTTCATTTCATTTAAGGCACCGTTCGACCCTGTGGGTTCTACTACCCTGGCGAGGTGGCTTAAGTGGTTGATGGTTTTGGCTGGCATTGATGTCTCGTGCTACGGTGCCCATTCCATGTGCAGCGCTATGGCTTCTTCTGCCGCCTGGAAGATCTGCTATGGTCCGCTGACTGGTTAGGGAGACCACTTTTCAGACCTATTACTTCAAGCCTGTGGTTCATTGGTCATCCACGGTTGTGGTTACGCTTTGAACTTGCAATAGGAGCCTCTGAGTCTGTTAAAATGATAACATTTAGTGAAGTATGACAATAAATTAGAATAAAGGATTCAGAGGCGAGAACTGCCCTCCCTGGCTGCGACTTGTCTTCATACTGGACTTGTCCTTAATCATATTCTTCTTTTCGTAGCTCCATAATCTCCGGATTTATACTAGCAGGTATTCCTCCGTGATCCACTGCGGTTTTGGTTTCCGGGATTGTTTGTTTGATGCCTTAGTTCGCTTGTTTGGACTGTTCTGACAACAAATACCGGCTGGGTGGAGTAGAGGTAACATCACTGCTCTGCATGGAGAGAGCCTGTGGAGACATGGGTTCGATCCCGGCAAGAGCACCTCTCCAGTAAGTGTCCTTGGCAAGAAACCTAACGGTACATACTCGCCACCCAGGACATACTGAAAACCAGAGAAATCTCAATGTATCCTTCCTGCTAAAATCATTTTGCAAAAACAAAAAAGTGTTTGTGGACGTCTGGTTTATTGGATGGGCCGGAGGGAGGACTGGAGCATTAAGAGGGGGGAGGAGGAGGAGGGTTGGAAGGATCCATTCATGGCCATTTTTCTTTTTTTCAAAGTTTACCGATTTTTCCTTGCTGCTGTTTATTAAAGTGAGAAAAGAGATTGCAATACTCGCCTCCGAGTCCTTTATTAAAATTCTAACTTAACTATTTAATTATAACCGTCCTGAAATTGCATCACAACAAATCCCCATTTGTCCCTGCATGGCACGGCTATCCTTGCTGACCACAGTGGTTTCCAGCCCTCGCATTTTGATGTGGATGATCAGACCTCCCCATTCAGTAACCCCTGCGACACAGCTCATCCTGCGGCCTCTGGTCTCAGATCTCGCTTTAGGGGGAGATTTTTGCCATTTTAAATTTTCTGTAGATGTTTAATGCCCAGTGTTACCCCTGCCTTACATTCTATATAATGATGGGTAATGCTCACTTTATTGGCGCCGTGGTGTTTTCCCTTTTCCACCATGATTGGCGTGGGTTCATGTAGCGGCACCACAGCTGCCAGTCAAAGCTCTGTGCGGTCAGCATGTACTGCATAATCTCGAAGGTGTCGTACTTGATGTTGTCGAATGACGGTGAAATAATGATTTTCCGATCTTCCTTGATCCTGTTAAGCACCGGCTCAGCCCTGCAAGATGGAAATGGGAAAGGATTAGCGCCTGCATTAGAAAATCTATTTACATGGATTTCTACAACATATTGGAATGGATTTTTAATATTCCTGGTCAATATGGAAACCGGATCAACAGGGGATAAATCTACAGAAAACAACCCACCGGCGTCTTGTGGTGCCGGTAATCTACGTAATATCTCTCATTCGGTTTATCCTGGGGACACAGTATTGTGAAATCCCTGCCATGTGCAACTCTGTAAGGAGGAGACCTGCGGCTCATCTTCCTCCCGTCTCACCATCACCTACAGGTAAACTAATCCTAAATCAAGAGCAGCCCTCACAGGGCCTTAACCCCTTCTCAACCCAGTGTGTTTTGTGGCAATAATATTAATTACACAAACCATTCAAATAAATTATCTGATAAACATAAAATTTAGGTAAAAATGTCAATTCTGCATAAAGATTCAAATATTATCAATTTGCTCATTTTTAGTATTTCATTTATTAGTGTATCCTTTACAGAAATCTCACTGGAACAAAAGGTTCTAAACTCTAGATGTCGTCCCTTAGGCTAGGGTCAGACTGAGGCAGTGCGAACGCGCGTTCTGGCGCACTTAATCACGGCCGTGCTAGCAGCAGATGCCGGGCAATGACGGCCAATATACGAAGTACGGTCGCACAAAAGTCCGGCTGCGCAACGCAAGTGGAAAATGAACACATTTTTTCGAGAACGTTAAACCACTAGTACTGACGTACAGAGTGCGCTGCGTCCGCTAGAGGCGTGTGTGCGTGAATTGGAGACATCAGACGCTGCTAATGTCCGGCCAACATAACGTCCAGATGCAAGAAGTGTTTTATTGATGATCCGTACAAAATCACGGATGAAACTGCGCATAGTATGACCGCTATTGCGTATTCCGTGAAAAAATACGTCCATTCTTCGAACGCACATTTTCACGGACAACGTGAAAAATGCGTTAGTCTGACCCTAGCCTTATCTGGCACGATGTCACACGGGGTCTGCGTTATCAGCATACAGGCAGAATTGAACTTTGTGTCAGTAAATGTGCTGCCGACAGATAATTAAATGTTGATCTCCTGCTTATGGGGGTTTGTAGTGATCAGAATGAGATTATTAGCAATGCAATATCTGTATGTGCTGCATAATGCCTGTGTATGGCAATTACAGCAACACCTTGTATCTGTATGTGCTGCATAATGCCTGTGTATGGCAATTACAGCAACACCTTGTATCTGTATGTGCCGCATAATGCCTGTGTATGGCAATTACAGCAACACCTTGTATCTGTTTGCGCTGCATAATGCCTGTGTATGGCAATTACAGCAACACCTTGTATCTGTATGTGCCGCATAATGCCTGTGTGTGGCAATTACAGCAACACCTTGTATCTGTATGCGCTGCATAATGCCTGTGTGTGGCAATTACAGCAACACCTTGTATCTGTATGCGCTGCATAATGCCTGTGTGTGGCAATTACAGCAACACCTTGTATCTGTATGTGCTGCATAATGCCTGTGTATGGCAATTACAGCAACACCTTGTATCTGTACTGTACAGGGATTTACACTCATTATAGCCCCCTGAATCATGACGGTGCAGACTTTATTTAGCCTTCAATTACAGTTTATCTGTGTGTGTTTGCTGCCAGTCCAGCGATCACCAGCAAGGGTTAAGTTTAATTGTTCCATCAGGTCGCTGGTTGTTACCAAACTCCCCACTTCTATTTCATGACTTTTCATGTCCCGCTTGTTCTGATTTTTGAAAATTCCGATGACAATCTCCTAATGCAGAGATCTGTGGGAAGATTTATTCTTTTTGCACTTGTTTTTTGTGTAATGTTCCATTGTGTGAATGTGGTGTTGCAGGGTTTGATTATCGCGGCTCTGTGAAACCCAATGTATCGCGTCATTAACGCAGGTCGCGTCCCAGAGCACCAAGTAATTCACCTTATTTAAGAAGGCAATGATTTTGCTTCGTATCGAAGGTTCGCTGCTGCTCCGAGGCTGACACAGATTGAAATATTAAATCACATAACTGGAATTCTCCAATTAGTCCCCAGGAGTCAAGGGCCGGGTGACCGCTGCTTTAACACAGGTGACTGAGCTCCCCATGGCTGATATGACATTTCTGCATTAATCCCTGAAACATGTGAAAGCCAGTCCAGGAAGCCAGTAGTGAGATCTTTGTTTCGTATTTATGCTATAGAATGTCATGCGATGTGCTGTCAGGCGTCCTGATTGCAATCAGCTGGGAAGGCGCATCCATGTATATTCATATTCTATTAATGTGATATAATTCGGATTAACACTTTATTGTGCAGAGACCTGCATTTCTGGCAGCTCCTCCCTCCCCCTCCCAGTCACTTGCGGTGTACCCCACGGCTCGATACTTGGCCCCCTGCTAATTACAATATTCATAAATGATCTGCCCAATGTCTGCAAAGCCTCAACTGTACATATGTACGCAGACGCCACCGTAACCTATACCAGAAAACCAAATCTCCCGCAGCTGGAGGCCGTGCTGCAAGAACAATTCACAGAGGTAGAAAAGTGGATCAAACACAACAAACTTTTTTAAATAATGACAAAACTGTAACGATGCTCTTTGGAACAAAACCTAAACTACACAAATCGCAAAATCCCCATCTATGTGTCAGGACAAAATCAAATGGCACGCTGACCACAGTCACTTCTCTCAAATATCTAGGTATGTGGTTGGACCCTAATCTATCCTTTGGCCCCACATCGAAAAACTCTCATCTAAACTTTACCCCAAACTAGGTGCCCTGTACAGAAACAAATCCTGCCTGAGCCCCGCGGTAAGAAAGCAGATTGTACAACAAATGCTTATGCCGGCTATTGAATACGGAGATGTAGTGTATGCAGCCGCCCCGCAAACACATCTTCAGAAACTTACTACATTGTATAACTCATTCTGCCACTTTGTGCTACAATGTAACTACATGACCCACCATTGTGACATGTTAAAAGAACTAAACTGGCCGTCGCTGGAATCCAGACGCACCCTTCACCTTTCCAACCTGGTGTTTAAGAGCTTTTCTGGGAAGCTACCACCCTACCTGAATAGACTGCTTCCCCCAGCAGTTCCCTCATCCTATAACCTCAGATCCAGGACCAGCACCTTACTTACAATACCACAATACAAAAAGAAAGTGGCATGATCCTCATTTTCCTACAGAGCACTGCAAATATGGAATAACCTCCCAGACACCATCAAATCTTCCCCCAGTCTAAAGTCCCTGAAGAGCTCCGTATTAACATACCTCAATACAGAATGCACCTGTAAACATGTAACACAGTGACTATATACAGAATGCACCGGTAAACATGTAACATAGTGACTATATACAGAATGCACCTGTAAACATATAACACAGTGACTATATACAGAATGCACCTGTAAACATGTAACATAGTGACTATATACAGAATGCACCTGTAAACATGTAACACAGTGACTATATACAGAATGCACCTGTAAACATGTAACACAGTGACTATATACAGAATGCACCTGTAAACATGTAACAGTGACTATATACAGAATGCGCCTGTAAACATGTAACATAGTGACTATATACAGAATGCACCTGTAAACATGTAACATAGTGACTATATACAGAATGCACCTGTAAACATGTAACACAGTGACTATATACAGAATGCACCTGTAAACATGAAACAGTGACTATATACAGAATGCGCCTGTAAACATGTAACACAGTGACTATATACAGAATGCACCTGTAAACATGTAACATAGTGACTATATACAGAATGCACCTGTAAACATGTAACATAGTGACTATATACAGAATGCACCTGTAAACATGTAACACAGTGACTATATACAGAATGCACCTGTAAACATGTAACACAGTGACTATATACAGAATGCGCCTATAAACATGTAACATAGTGACTATATACAGAATGCACCTGTAAACATGTAACACAGTGACTATATACAGAATGCACCTGTAAACATGTAACAGTGACTATATACAGAATGCGCCTATAAACATGTAACATAGTGACTATCTACAGAATGCACCTGTAAACATGTAACACAGTGACTATATACAGAATGCACCTGTAAACATGTAACACAGTGACTATATACAGAATGTACCTGTAAACATGTAACATAATGACTTTATTTCCTACATATTTATTTTCTGTTAATCTGTATATTTGTTTTGTGTTAATTTCTTGCACTTTACTACTTTGTATTTCTGTAACAACTGTAACCACTCAATGTTCTTGAACCCAGGACATACTTGAAAACGAGAGAAATCTCAATGTATCCTTCCTGGTAAAATCCTTTATAAATAAATAAATGTTGTAAGCTGGAGTAGCCCAGCTAGCAGACTCAGGGTCAGGATGTCTGGGCTGCACAGCTGCCCAGGTGAGCGATATGAAAAACCTGTCCCTATGAGACCTCATGGGTTAAACTGACTGATATGCGTCTTTATGATCGAGACTCATTTAAAGCTCGATATATAAGGGATATGACCTGAGGAAGCTGTCATTCCTTCCTTGTTACCGCTAGTGCCATGTCGGGCTGAGCCCCCAAACACAAGAGTGAATGGATTGAAAGAGACCCATGACCGCTCCACGACATTAAAGACTCACCAGCCTGTGCTGAACTCCACGTGAGCGTCAAAAAGAGCCACAACGGGGGCCGTAGCCGCCCGCCAGCCACTGACTCGGGATCGGATGAGTCCTTCTTGTTTGCTGTGTCGGACGGTCTTAATGAAGCCAGGCTTCTGCTGGTTCATCTCCTCAACGTACTTTGACAATTTCTCCCTCAGTTCCTCTGTCAAAAGAAACAAAAAAATACAAAATACATTAATTATATGAATCAGAAAACCCCGTTACACAACACTAAGTGCTGCACTGAGCCGGCTCCGCGCACCGGGAGTACCGATCAGTGTGACATGTTTTCACGGTGTCAAGAGACATTTTCCCTCTGTGGAATTGTGGGTTTCGGTAAATAGTGTTTATCTACGAGTTACAGTCAGGTCCAGAAATATTGGGACATCTACACAATTCTAACATCTTTGGCTCTATACACCACCACAATGGAATGAAACAAACACAATGTGCTTTAACTGCAGACTGTCAGCTTTAATTTGAGGGTATGTACATCCAACTCAGGTGAACGGTGTAGGACTTACAGCAGTTTGCAGATGTGCCCCCACTTGTTAAGGGACCAAAGGTAATGGGACAGAATAATAATCATAAATCAAACTTTCCCTTCTTAATACTTGGTTACAAATCCTTTGCAGTCAATCACAGCCTGAAGTCTGGAACGCATAGACATCACCAGACTAGGGTTTCATCCCTGGTGATGCTCTGCCAGGCCTCTACTGCAACTGTCTTCAGTTCCTGCTTGTTCTTGGGGCATTTTCCCTTCAGTTTTGTCTTCAGCAAGTGAAATGCTGCTCAATGGGATTCAGGTCAGGTGATTGACTTGGCCATTGCATAACATTCCACTTCTGTCCCTTCAAAAACTCTTTGCTTGCTTTTGCAGTATGCTTTGGGTCATTGTCCATCTGCACTGTGAAGCACCGCCCAAGGAGTTCTGCAGCATTTGGCTGAATGTGAGCAGATAATATTGCCCCAAACACTTCAGAATTCATCCTGCGGCTTTTGTCAGCGTCACATCATCAATAAATACAAGAGAAGCAGTTCCATTGGCAGCCATACATGCCCACGCCATGACACTACCACCACCATGCTTCACTGATGAGGTGGTATGCTTAGGATCATGAGCAGTTCCTTTCCTTCTCCATACTTTTCTCTTCCCATCACTCTGGTACAAGTTGATCTTGGTCTTATCTGTCCATAGGATCTTGTTCCAGAACTGTGAAGGCTTTGTTAGGTGTTGTTTGGCAAACTCTAATCTGGCCTTCCTGTTTTTCAGGCTCATAAAAGGTTTACATCTTGTGGTGAACCCTCTGTATTCACTCTGGTGAAGTCTTCTCTTGATTGTTGACTTTGACACACATACACCTACCTCCTGGAGAGTGTTCTTGATCTGGCCAACTGTTGTGAAGGGTGTTTTCTTCATCAGGGAAAGAATTCTTCGGTCATCCACCACAGTTGTTTTCCGTGGTCTCCCGGGTCTTTTGGTGTTACTGAGCTCACCGGTGCCACCACACCTAATGTTCTTGCTATTTCTCTGATGGGTTTGTTTTGTCTCTTCAGCCTAATGATGGCTTGCTTCACTGATAGTGACAGCTCTTTGGATCTCATCTTGAGAGTTGACAGCAACAGATTCCAAATGCAAATAGCAGACTTGAAATGAACTCTGGGCCTTTTATCTGCACATTGTAATTGGGGTAATGAGGGAATATCACACACCTGGCCATGGAACAGCTGAAAAGCCAATTGTCCCATTACCTTTGGTCCCTTAACAAGTGGGAGCACATCTGCAAACTGCTGTAAGTCCTACCCCGTTCACCTGAGTTGGATGTACATACCCTCAAATTAAAGCTGACAGTCTGCAGTTACAGCACATTGTGTTTCTTTCATTCCAACTCCATTGTGGTGGTGTATAGAGCCAAAGATGTTACAATTGTGTCGATGTCCCAATATTTCTGGACCTGACTGTACATTTAGTGGGTCAGTGATAAGTTTTAGTTCAGCGGCTGCTGTAATTATTGGGGACCGGTCTCCTAAACACCGCTGACCTCTGACTTCTAGCTTGATGTTCCTCACCGCTGGATCAGACGCTTATCAGCATTTTTTTTTTGTACTGAAGTTGACTGACGGCTCTATGGGTGGAAGTTAATGTTGTTTTGTGACAGCTGTAGAGCTGTTGTGGAGTGACTGCTCGTGGCCGGGCGGTAAGGTAGAGTGACAGCTCTGTGGCCTGGCGATAACGGCTCTGTGGTCAGCGGTAACGTGGGGTGACTGCTCTGTGGCCGTGCGGTAACGGCTCTGGTCGGTGGTAATGTGGGGTGACTGCTCTGTGGTCGGCGGTAACGCGGGGTGATGGCTTTGTGGCCGGTCGGTAATGTGGGGTGACGGCTCTGTGGCCGGGCGGTAAGGTGGAGTGACGGCTCTGTGGCCGGGCGGTAATGTGGGGTGATGGCTCTGTGGCCGGGTGGTAAGGTGGAGTGACGGCTTTGTGGCCGGGCAGTAACGTAGGGTGATAGCTCTGTGGCCGGGCAGTAAGGTGGAGTGACGGCTCTGTGGCCTGGCGGTAAAGTGGAGTGACGGCTCTGTGGCCGGGCGGTAAGGTGGAGTGACGGCTCTGTGGCCTGGCGGTAAAGTGGAGTGACGGCTCTGTGGCCGGGCGGTAAGGTGGAGTGACGGCTCTGTGGCCTGGCGGTAAAGTGGAGTGACGGCTCTGTGGCCGGGCGGTAACGTGGGTTGACGGCTCTGTGGCCTGGCGATAACGGATCTGTGGTCGGCGGTAACGTTGTGTGACGGCTGTGGCCGGGTGGTAACGGCTCTGTGGTCGGCGGTAACGTGGGGTGACTGCTCTGTGGTCGGCGGTAACGCGGGGTGATGGCTCTGTGGTCAGGCGATGACGGCTCTGTGGCTGAGTGCTAATGGATTTGTTTTATTCCTGCGGTAATGTCCGCTTCTGCTGCTCTTGCCAGACGAGGAATAGGGTTGAATGTTCAGGTCACCGCAGTGGTCCCCGTTTAGATCTGCTCAGTGGCTGGAGTGTGCGGATAGAGAGGGTTTATATATAGATATAAAGGGAAGCTGTGAATCGGCTGCGCATGTGTTTAACCCTCGCAGATGTTTACCGTCCTTACAGCTTTAGTATTAGGTTCGTTTCAGCTTTCGCTGATCTGCATATTAATAATATTTGCTCCCGCCGCCGTTCATTTCACCATCCAGCCGTAGCTGCCACATTGTAATAACGTCGCTTTAGACGCATACATTTACATAACATGGGATCATTGACTTGTAACGACTCCCTAGAAACGACGAGTCCAGGTGCCGCGTTGGTAACGCACGGCTGCCGGCACTGAATATTCAGCTTCTATTCTGCAGGTGAAATGTTTCCGGGTTTACATTTTTCCAGTAAAGGTTTCTCTTCACTCCCCGGATCTTCGTATTGGCTTAAAAAGGATCGTTTAGAGATTTACTCCGGAATCTGCCTAAAGGGGGAAAATATAGGCTTTCCTAAGATTCAGACAATGGTCAAGCTGGGCCGGTTTCGACACCTCTAGGAGCCCCATGGATTGTCGCCCACAAAGGAGGGAACCACCACACGTTTCTGAATCGCAAAACAAAATGTATATTTTTCTAACGTTTTTTGTTGATGTGCCACGTGACAAGTCCAGTTGTGTGACGCACACTGCGCCATTTACATGTGTCCACTACTAAATACACAAGCTGCGGGCGAATAAGTCACACCCGTACCCTGAATATATTCCCAACTGCTAAAACCTGGATAATTTACCATTAGACACTGTTTAGGAGGTGCACACATGTAACACCTCACACAGGGGTTTCCATACACATCTCATTATGGTCCCACCTGATCGGCCGCTGTGATTATGTCTCCGGCACCAGCAGCTTCATCTCTAGAAGAAATTAAATCCATCCTCCCTCATTGACATTTAAAGATCACGCTGAAAGGTTCTGCTTGTCAATTCTGTGCGCTCGGCATCTCTTGCGAGGACATCCTGCCTTTCTCTCTTACAGGTTTGTGTGTGGATTCACCTCCACATTGTGCACCATCAGCACGGAGTACCACTCACACCTAATGGCCATGCAAACCCGATTGTCCTGGTCATAATGTGCCGGAGTCTGCACAATGAGTGCACCAGGAGGATTACAAGCCCTGGGCAATGCAACACCAACTGGCCCAGTGCACCGGTGAGTACCGGTCATATTATGGAGGTTGCGCAATGAGTGCAACTCAATACACGATGGTGAAGGAGCATTGGGTACAGCAACATTAACACCAACTGGTCACTCAAGAACCTATGCGTACTGGTCATATCATGGATCCTGCAGCTGGTGAGCCACTTACCCAAAGATTGTCAAGAAGCATTGGGTACCGCATCACACCAAAAGACCTGGCAAACCTGAGGGCACTGGTCATGCAATGGAGTCTGCACAACGAGGATGAACAAGATAGAACACTGGGTACTGCAAACCTCAGACTGACAACGCTCTGGTCACATTATGGAGTCTGCACAGTAAGTTCACACAAAGATGCACTGGATACCCCAACAGTCACACCCGCTGGACACTACAGACATTATGATCCCTGCTCCTATTCCGGATCCTGCTCCCGTTGAGCCACTCGCCCCAAGATGAGGAAAAGGCACAGGGCCAGCCATGAACTGGCCACACACAAGCCAACGAGTTCTGGTCATCTTACAGACCCTCCAAGAAGCACTGGGTGATTGTGCAAAAAAACTTTCTGATCTCTACCTGCACCAAGCAACGCTCAACCCATGAAAATTACTGGCAAATGATGGGTCGCCGTGCCAGTCATTCTGCACACACCTCTCTGAGTTCACATAATGGAATCCACGTCATGAGTGATTAAAGACAACACCATGCATGGCCGTGCACAAAGGTAACATCTGTATGGACCCTCATGCCACCCACTGAGCGACACCCTCTGCAGGATGATCATTGACCACTCAGTACTATGCCAGTCAAGCAAAAAGAAATACACAAACCTATGAGTCTACATTGCATCATTAGTACCACTCTCTCCCGGATGATCCAGGACCATCACAACAACCGACCCAGAGGTTTTGATGAGCAAAAAAGGCGTCACGCCGGGCAAAACGTCTCCGTGCACCTTATGTCAGACGACATGAATTATGGGCAAAAAGCAGAATACAACAAACATGACAGCAATCATCTTACACAACAGGCCTCTCTCTGTGCGATCTGAACAAACCCAATGAGGAGAAAACAAAGCAAAAGTTCACAAAGAGTCCAACGTTTTCTGTAGTCCCTGAAATGCAGAGCATTGAAGCGGCGGTGTTTGTAACCGCACCAGCAGCCATTATTCTTGTGGAAAAGTTAAAACCTACGCACCTCACCGTTTCCTGACACCCGATGCTCCCTGAATAGGATAATTTACTTGTACGCGGATTATTTCTCCTCCACTCATATCAGAATGGAAACCGTGAGCTGCAATTAGTTACTTTGTGTTGGTTAAATGGCTTTATTCACGGCAAACAAAGACTGACATCCAGGATTTTACAGGAAAAAAGGAGAACGTGTGCGGGAGAGATTTCTTTTGTTAATTAAGCTGTAAGAGATGACGTTCAACGACTTGCGGGAGGAAGGGAGAAATCTAAAACGCTGTGCGTGCGCGGAGTGCGCTTTCCTTTCCATCTAGAATAATAAAAAAAACAACACCTGAGACGGCTGGAAGAATCCCGCATTCCCCGCGAGCGCCGCATCAGCCTCTCCATCCTGACTTTTCCATATCCTCGTCTCCTGGACACCCAGGCTTTGAATGTCAAGTCCTCAGCGTGTTCTGGTCAAGCTGCTCGACGTTCCTCGCCAGGAGAGGAGTCTGCTGGAGTCAGTGGCCGTGATGGGATGGCGTGTGACATGTGCTGGAGGTATCTCTATTCCTCAATGTCAGCCTCTGTTTCAATCAGCAAAATGCGCTCGGACGATCTAATAACAGCGACCAGATGGCAGAACGAATTCTCAATCACATTGCGGCACGTCTGGGGTTTTACACGTGCCTTCACTTTGACAGCGCCGACAGAAAAATGCCCAAAACTCTGTTTTTTCTTATTGGATGGTGAAGGCAAACGACTACATAATGTTCAAAAAGCAATAACCTGAATCGTGAAGAATAATGAGGATAATAAATCCATACGTTTAATGTATGGGCGCCAGGCTTTTATCCAGACGTGACACACGTGCGCTTTGTTCACCAATCTAAAATTACAGGAGCTTTTTCCAGGGTCCATAGAACTGCAAGGAGTGTCCACCAGACCAGGAAGTGGATGAGCCAATCAGGAGCCTTTCCATCTTAATTCAGGGCAGCTGCCATACTTGCTGACCGGTGAATAGGACAGGTTTACTTTCCAGAGGGGTTTCCATTCCCGCATCTCTGCACTCCACATGCCTTCTTCTAATCACATAAGGTGGTTTGAATAACCGATAAGAATGATACGGCTGTACCAAGACCACCAAACCTTTTAATGAACACTGCTCAGGACTGACTGGGCTCTCATCACCTACATCCTCACTTTTAGGCCATTTCATCCATTGTAGATCCAAAAGATCTGCATATTGAAGGAACGCTGTGAGTTTATATCACTTATTACTTCAGAGTAAAAAGCCATCTAAAGGTCTGGGAGAGGACCTGCCTGTTCTGGGCCTTTGCAGCCTTCAACCCTGGTCCTCCAATTTCTTTATAGTACATGCCACTAACTCCCCTGCACAACAGAGGCTCTGCGTTCCCAGCCGGACTCTGCGTTCCCAGCCGGACTCTGCGTTCCCAGCCGGACTCTGCGTTCCCAGCCGGACTCTGCGTTGAGGGCATTTTTCTATGTACAGCTTGGAAAAAAGACGAGACAGAGGAGATATGATAGAAACATTTAAATACGTAAAGGGAATCCACAAGGTAGAGGAAGGGAGTATATTTAAAATGAAACAAAGTAGCAAAACAAGAGGACATAGTCTTAGATTAGAGGGGCAAAGGTTTAAAAGTAACATCAGGAAGCATTATTTTACTGAGAGGGTGGTGGATACAAGGAACAGTCTTCCAGTTGAAGTGGTTGAGGCCAAAACAGTGATTGAATTTAAGCAGGCATGGGATAGGCATAAGGCTATCCTAAATAAAAGATAAATCCAGGTAAAGTATCCATGTAATTGGGCGACTAGATGGGCCGAAAGGTTCTTATCTGCCAACATTTTCTATGTATCTATGTTTACATCAGAGATTGTCAGACTGGGACGTGGTTTGATATATGATCTCAACCACTTAGGAGGAGTGTCTCCTCAGACTGCAGCTCACCCAGGTCCCCAGGGCTTTTCCGTTTCTCATCGATAAACAGGAACAAAGCCATGCGCTTTATGTTGCATTTCCCATTGCCATACCTGTGCATATATTTATTTATTTATAAAGTATTTTCCCAGGAAGGACACATTGAGATTTCTCTCGTTTTCAGTTTGTCCTGGATTCAAGAAATCAGTCGGTAATAATAGAGGTACCATTTAAAACCATTTTAACTTTTAATAGGTTTACGACCTTTTATTGATATCAATTAACACACATATAAGAGAGATAGTGAAAAGACCATATGCAATAGGGTGCGTAATTCACTTAGCTAGCACTTATAAGGGGTTAATGAAATGAGGCAAATTTCTTAAGTGACATCCCATTCCTAATCCATAGGGTTCAATATGACGTCGCTCCACCCTTTGCAGCTATAACAGCTTCATCTCTTCTGGGAAGGCTGTCCACAAGGTTTAGGAGGGTGTTTATGGGAATTTGTGACCATTCTTCCAGAAGCGCATTTGTGAGGTCACACACTGATGTTGGACGAGAAGGTCTGGCTCTCAGAACACCTTTGGGATGAATTAGAGTGGAGACGATCGGGTTGAGGTCAGGACTCTGTTCAGGCCAGTCAAGTTCATCCACACCAGACTCTGTCATCCATGTCTTTATGGACCTTGCTTTGTGCACTGGTGCACAGTCATGTTGGAAGAGGAAGGGGCCAGCTCCAAACTGTTCCCACAAAGGTGGGAGCATGGAATTGTCCAAAATGTCTTGGTATGCTGAAGCATTCAGAGTTCCTTTCACTGGAACTAAGGGGTCAAGCCCAGCTCCTGAAAAACAACCCCACACCATAATCCCCCCCTCCACCAAACTTTACACTTGGCACAATGCAGTCAGACAAGTACCGTTCTCCTGGCAACCGCCAATCCCAGACTCGTCCATCAGATTGCCAGATGGAGAAGCGCGACTCGTCACTCCAGAGAACGCGTCTCCACTGCTCTAGAGTCCAGTGGCGGCGTGCTTTACACCACTGCATCCGACGCTTTGCATTGCACTTGGTGATGTATGGCTTGGATGCAGCTGCTCGGCCATGGAAACCCATTCCATGAAGCTCTCTGCCCACTGTTCTTGAGCTAATCTGAAGGCCACATGAAGTTTGGAGGTCTGTAGCGATTGACTCTGCAGAAAGTTGGTGACCTCTTCGCACTATGTGCCTCAGCATCCGCTGACCCCGCTCCGTCAGTTTACATGGCCTAGCACTTCGTGGCTGAGTTGCTGTCGTTCCCAAACTCTTCCACGTTCTTATAATACAGCTGACCGGTGACTGTGGAATATTTAGGAGTGAGGAAATTTCACGACTGGATTTGTTGCACAGGTGGCATCCTATCACAGCTCCACGCTGGAATTCACTGAGCTCCTGAGAGCGACACATTCTTTCACAAATGTTTGTAAAAACAGTCTGTATGCCTAGGTGCTTGATTTTATACACCTGTGGCCATGGAAGTGATTGGAACACCTGATTCTGATTATTTGGATGGGAGAGCCAATACTTTGGGCAATATAGTGTATGTAGCATATTGTTATAGAAACAGTATTGACCCTTTGCTGCCCTTGACCTCCTGCCTATTTTTGACTCTGCCCTCTGGGTTGCCCATTGTATTATATGTACTTTGACTCTTATCACTGCCAGCCACCCTTTTCAAACAACCCGAGGTCCATCCGAAAAGAAGACTCTCTGCCCAGTATGTGCTTTTTGTATTTCTATTAAAATACCTGTATCCGTCTGCCATTATAGTGAATCCATTTACTGGTAATTTGTCACTTCCAAAATAATTCTACCAGGATACTCTGCCCCAAAAAAATCTGTACATCAGGTTTATGGGGCCGAATATTAAAGAGAATACGATTCTTCTGCAGCCGCAGCACCTACTGTGCGCTTAATCCATTTTATTCCCTGGAAACAACAACTGTCTGACCAGAATGCACCTGGAATTACATGTTTATACACCGCCTGTCACTGCATCCACTAGATTCAGCGCTGTTAAGTGAAACCATATGATGCGGAACAGGTTCCTAGTGTCTGTAAAATACTCGATACTCATTCAACGTGTGACATGGACTCCTGGAAAGCAGAGCTTTTCAGCTTCTCCTCTTATGGATCGAGAGGAGGGGGGGGCGATAACTTAAATAAAAGCAGTCATATTCATATATACACACGTCAGCAATACTCGGATGATGAAAATACAGAATCCCCGGAAGGTTGAGGAGCTGTGGTCCCTTTTTTATTCTTTAATTGCCTCTTCAGGGGATCTTCTCTTCATCGGTATGACAGAGTATCAGACTGTCTCAGTGACAGTGATATCCGCGTCTCCAGCTGTGATCTGAGAGTCTATGTTGGGTTATCGAGCGTGAAAACATAATTAGCCATAGAGCGCTTCAACGACATCTTGTCTGGTAAATATGGCCAACAGGGACTATTTGTTTAAGCAAATAACGCGACATAAAGAGGATTTATTCCCGTCCTAATAGAAGCTTACATTTCCGAGCACACCCTGTTACACGATATTCGATGCCCTGATCGATGCCAAATGCTCCTCAAGCTGGACTCTGATCTGTAACGCTAAACCTGTATCCGATAAACTGGCGACAATTCGAGTTAAGGAGGACAAAAATGTGAGACTAAAATC
This sequence comes from Leptobrachium leishanense, assembly GCA_009667805.1. Classification (NCBI taxonomy): domain Eukaryota; kingdom Metazoa; phylum Chordata; class Amphibia; order Anura; family Megophryidae; genus Leptobrachium; species Leptobrachium leishanense. The sequence goes on along the minus strand of CM019072.1, from coordinate 119,343,133 downwards.
CTCCTATATACAAGAAGAATGCAAGACAATATCTGCCATTGTGAAAGACTTTCTTTGCTGCATACAGGGAATGCTGGGAAGGAGGAGCTCTGGACAAAGGACTCTGGGTAGGACATGCAAATGAAGTACACAGTTCCTCACTAAATTTGCATGTAACAATCTGCTGTAGTGCAATCACCCCACATGCCAGAGCCATGCCAGGCTAGACGGCTTCAAACATAGGTCAGGGGATGCACAGCCGAATAAAAGAGAGAAAGATGGCGACGATCTGTCGGGGAGGCACCCAGGCACGGGCCCCGGAGATCTGGACAAGGACATCCCAAAGACAACCTATGCCAGGCCTGGCCGGCGCGCCGGTCGCTGTGCTCGTCACAGACACTTTGTGATTTCCATGAATAAGTACAATATGTTTGTGAAGCTACAGAAGCGAATCTGTCACTGATAAAATTAGGAACTAATTACTGCAGCAAACTGGGCTCCTGTGAACGCGCCGCCGCGGCCGCTTAAACTGAATTCAGACGTGTCTCTGTTGGTTTTATGAAGAAACAAACACGGTTTTTTTTTTTCTGCGAGCTGGAAATTGAATTTTCTGGCAGATTAGCTTGACGTTTTATTTTTCATGTTACGGAGGCCGTTAGCTGCTCGTGGTGTATGTAAATAAGATGTAGGAAGAGCCGAGCGCAGGAAAGGGGCTTTAAGGCTAGGGTCAGACTAACGCATTTTTCGCGTTGTCCGTGAAAATGTGCGTTCGAAGAATGGACGTATTTTTTCACGGAATACGCAATAGCGGTCATACTATGCGCAGTTTCATCCGTGATTTTGTACGGATTATCAATAAAACACTTCTTGCATCTGGACGTTATGTTGGCCGGACATTAGCAGCGTCTGACGTCTCCTAATCACGCACACACGCCTCTAGCGGGCGCAGCGCACTCTGTACGTCAGTACTAGTGGTTTAACGTTCTCGAAAAAATGCGTTCATTTTCCACTTGCGTTGCGCAGCCGGACTTTTGTGCGACCGTACTTCGTATATTGGCTGTCATTGCCCGGCATCTGCTGCTAGCACGGCCGTGATTAAGTGCGCCAGAACGCGCGTTCGCACTGCCTCAGTCTGACCCTAGCCTAATTGCTCTGTACGGCCAGGACTCAATGGAGCAGAAGTTACATTGTGCAAACGAAGTCTGTTTGTAGAAAGTGGATGACGGGAAACCTCGCTCCGTTTTACAGGCGGATTATGGCAGACGGGCTGCGTATGCTGCAACTGTATCCGCTCAATATCTGACACGGAAACATACGATGCAAGGAAAGCTGTAACCTCATATCAAGGCAGTTTGCAGGGAGAAAATAATTTGACCCAGGTGGGATTTAATACAGAGTATGGATGCTACATAGAGCAGGGCAGCACTTTTCACACATCCCCCAAAGGCACGAAAATATCATGTCCATAAAATCATGGAGAATTGACACGTAAATTGTAATAAAACCACATTTTAACAAATTATTATTTTTTATTTATAAACACCAACACATTCCGCAGCGCTGTACATCGGGTAAAGCCAAGACGATTCTGCAATACACCAAGAAGGCAAGTCCGTATTCAACCAACAGATACAGGAGGAAATGAGGGCCGTGTTCCCGTGAGAGCTTACAATCTAGATAAATTAATAAACACGTTTGCCACATTAAGGACGATTAGACGGTGAGGCTTATTAACATAACGTTTTATTAAATAGTCCTGACGGGTGTTTATAGTATTTGCATGAGAGGGACACACATGGTGGATGAGATGCACTGGTTATAGTATTTGCATGAGAGGGACACACATGGTGGATGAGATGCACTGGTTATAGTATTTGCATGAGAGGGACACACATGGTGGATGAGATGCACTGGGTATAGTATTTGCATGAGAGGGACACACATGGTGGATGAGATGCACTGGTTATAGTATTTGCATGTGAGGGACACACATGGTGGATGAGATGCACTGGGTATAGTATTTGCATGAGAGGGACACACATGGTGCATGAGATGCACTGGTTATAGTATTTGCATGAGAGGGACACACATGGTGGATGAGATGCACTGGTTATAGTATTTGCATGTGAGGGACACACATGGTGGATGAGATGCACTGGGTATAGTATTTGCATGAGAGGGACACACATGGTGCATGAGATGCACTGGTTATAGTATTTGCATGAGAGGGACACAGATGGTGGATGAGATGCACTGGGTATAGTATTTGCATGAGAGGGACACACATGGTGGATGAGATGCACTGGTTATAGTATTTGCATGAGAGGGACACACATGGTGGATGAGATGCACTGGTTATAGTATTTGCATGAGAGGGACACACATGGTGGATGAGATGCACTGGTTATAGTATTTGCATGTGAGGGACACACATGGTGGATGAGATGCACTGGTTATAGTATTTGCATGAGAGGGACACACATGGTGGATGAGATGCACTGGTTATAGTATTTGCATGTGAGGGACACACATGGTGGATGAGATGCACTGGTTATAGTATTTGCATGAGAGGGACACACATGGTGGATGAGATGCACTGGTTATAGTATTTGCATGTGAGGGACACACATGGTGGATGAGATGCACTGGTTATAGTATTTGCATGAGAGGGACACACATGGTGGATGAGATGCACTGGTTATAGTATTTGCATGTGAGGGACACACATGGTGGATGAGATGCACTGGTATAGTATTTGCATGAGAGGGACACACATGGTGGATGAGATGCACTGGTTATAGTATTTGCATGAGAGGGACACACATGGTGGATGAGATGCACTGGTTATAGTATTTGCATGAGAGGGACACACATGGTGGATGAGATGCACTGGTTATAGTATTTGCATGAGAGGGACACACATGGTGGATGAGATGCACTGGTTATAGTATTTGCATGAGAGGGACACACATGGTGGATGAGATGCACTGGTTATAGTATTTGCATGAGAGGGACACACATGGTGGATGAGATGCACTGGTTATAGTATTTGCATGTGAGGGACACACATGGTGGATGAGATGCACTGGTATAGTATTTGCATGAGAGGGACACACATGGTGGATGAGATGCACTGGTTATAGTATTTGCATGAGAGGGACACACATGGTGGATGAGATGCACTGGTTATAGTATTTGCATGAGAGGGACACACATGGTGGATGAGATGCACTGGTTATAGTATTTGCATGTGAGGGACACACATGGTGGATGAGATGCACTGGTTATAGTATTTGCATGAGAGGGACACACATGGTGGATGAGATGCACTGGTTATAGTATTTGCATGAGAGGGACACACATGGTGGATGAGATGCACTGGTTATAGTATTTGCATGAGAGGGACACACATGGTGGATGAGATGCACTGGTTATAGTATTTGCATGTGAGGGACACACATGGTGGATGAGATGCACTGGGTATAGTATTTGCATGAGAGGGACACACATGGTGGATGAGATGCACTGGTTATAGTATTTGCATGTGAGGGACACACATGGTGGATGAGATGCACTGGTTATAGTATTTGCATGAGAGGGACACACATGGTGGATGAGATGCACTGGTTATAGTATTTGCATGTGAGGGACACACATGGTGGATGAGATGCACTGGTTATAGTATTTGCATGTGAGGGACACACATGGTGGATGAGATGCACTGGTTATAGTATTTGCATGAGAGGGACACACATGGTGGATGAGATGCACTGGTTATAGTATTTGCATGTGAGGGACACACACATGGTGGATGAGATGCACTGGTTATAGTATTTGCATGAGAGGGACACACATGGTGGATGAGATGCACTGGTTATAGTATTTGCATGAGGGACACACATGGTGGATGAGATGCACTGGTTATAGTATTTGCATGAGAGGGACACACATGGTGGATGAGATGCACTGGTTATAGTATTTGCATGTGAGGGACACACATGGTGGATGAGATGCACTGGTTATAGTATTTGCATGTGAGGGACACACATGGTGGATGAGATGCACTGGTTATAGTATTTGCATGAGAGGGACACACATGGTGGATGAGATGCACTGGTTATAGTATTTGCATGTGAGGGACACACATGGTGGATGAGATGCACTGGTTATAGTATTTGCATGAGAGGGACACACATGGTGGATGAGATGCACTGGTTATAGTATTTGCATGAGAGGGACACACATGGTGGATGAGATGCACTGGTTATAGTATTTGCATGAGAGGGACACACATGGTGGATGAGATGCACTGGTGGGTTAAGTCTGTTACAAATTAATTCTGTGCCCTTTCACGTTTGAGATCCATATTGGGTCTGTTGTGTATTTTAGATATGAAATGGTTTGCTCTGATTGACGTGTCTGCAGGGCCACGGCCTCTAATGTTGTATGAGCCAGGAAATGTGAATCGCCCGTGTCTGTGACAGACAGGCTGCTGGGGGGAGTTACACAAGAGAAGGAGGTTTTAATAGGGATGCACCGGTGCCGATACTACCGTTTTGATGAGTACTCGTACTCGTACTCGTCAAAAATCGCCCGATACTTTTACCGATACTTCTGCTCCAGCGGGACAGCAATCGCAGCCTCCGGCGGTTCAATCGCGGCCTCCGGTGGATCAATTGCAGCATCCGGAGGTTCAATCGCGGCATCTGACGCTTCAATCGCGGCATCCAGGCTTGAAACTGCTTGAATCGCGGCATCCGGGCTTGAAACTGCTTGAATCGCGGCATCCGTGGCTTCAAACTCGGCCTCCGGCGCTCACTCTGTGCGTGTTCGTCACACGAGTCAGCGCATCACCGCAGCGAGAGACTGACAGATCACGTGGGACTGGCTGCTAGTCATAAAGGAGTGGCTCGTCTCACTAGAAGCAGGTGCGTATGTTCTGGCTGTCTCTTTCCCCCCCAAACGAAAAAAATTATTTATTTTGCCCAGCAACTTGTTTTTGTTAGTTTGCAGAGGGAAGGGACAGACATACTATAAACTTTGGAGGTCTGATGCAGCGGTTCGGACTCAGAGGCCTGTCCCGACACTCCAATAAATAAGTTGCTGGGCAAAATAAATTATTGGAGTGTCGGGACAGGCCTCCGAACCCCTGCATCAGGCCTCCAAAGTTTATTGTTTATCTGTCCCTTCCCCCAACGAAGGGAAATAAATTGATAGGGGGAAAAACAGAGTGTTGGGACAGCAGGACTCTGAAGTTTATATTCAGTCTGTCCCCCCACCCCCTAAACAAAAGAAAATAAATTGATAGGGGGAAAAACAGAGTGCTGGGACAGCAGGACTCTGAAGTTTATATTCAGTCTGTCCCCTCTCTCCCCCCGCCCCCTAAACAAAAGAAAATAAATTGATAGGGGGAAAAACGGAGTGCTGGGACAGTTATTATAAACAGTGATTATAGCAAATTAATATTCATTCATCTTTGACCATGCTGTGAATACAGAATGAATAAACAAAATGAATTTTTTTTTCCCCTTTGCTGAATAGTTTATAGAATAGTGATTATTATTAATCACTATTCAGCAATGGAAAATAATTCATTATTTCGTATTGCTTTAGAAAAAATGTGTCCTGTCCCTTTAAGAAAAAGTATCGGTAATTGGTATCGGTGAGTACTTGAACAAAAGTATCGGTACTCGTACTCGGTCTTAAAAAAGTGGTAGCGGTGCATCCCTAGGTTTTAATTGTCCATACAGAGGATCTGATTGAGCACAGGTTACCAGAGACCAGGCTATTCCTATACTTTTTCACATGACATCACCTCCAATGGGCTTTTATGTCAAAATGTCATGTACAACAGGAGCAAATATATGGAGGAGCCCCTAAAATCACACTGCACATCCTGAAAATATGGGGGAAACCCCTAACAGGCCACCACAACCCCCAAATATATGGAGGAACACCCCCCAAAAAAATAAGACACCCCACACTTTGGACTGTACCTCCATTCAAAATCAAAATACGTTAAAGTGCTGAGCGTGAGAGAAATCCTATTTCAATGATTTTGTTTGTTTGTGATGGGATTTAAGATTAGGAGTTTACCCCCCCCCCACGCTGTCGCCGCGCTGCCGCCCCTTATTGTAAAGTTTGGGGAGATGGATCAGATTTTACACCCGTTGTTACATTAACCCATTACACCTAGGACACATCAAAACCGCCGCAGTGCGCATAAACTCCATCGTGAAAACACCCAAACCCGTGTTATTATGATGCAGGTGTTTCCAAGGCAGCAAAACATTTAAATTCGATTACTGTGAAATTTCTGAAAGAAAAAGCATTTGGTACAAAACATTTTGTGAAGGTTATGTTCTCTTCTATGGGCACAATAATCCTGTATTGCCAGAAACCATGTATTCCGTAGGCTCTGATTCGCTTTCGCAGTTTATTGGTCCAATGGAAATCAGGGTCGACACAAACAGGAAATCAGAATTAAATGTAACGACGGGTTATTATAGGAGAGGACAGAGAATGAATCCGGAGGGCTGTCATGTCTGAGCATATAAACGCAGCCTCCGGGCGCGTTCCAAGGGGTGCAGGCGTTCCGGCCATAAACCTAAAACATGGAAATACACACAGACATATCCTAAAGGTCAAGTGAGTCAGTCCTGTAAATTTGGGTTCATCTTGGCCCTGGGAGAAGACGCAGATTAAAAGTGACGCTACGTCTTTACAAAAATCTGCGGATCACAAGGTTTTCCATTTATTCTAGCGATCACAAGAATTAATTTAAATAATGCCCCCCGAGGTGGAAGGAGACTTTTATAAAACAGCCCATTTCTACATGTCTATTGCAACAGGGATGCGAAAGGTTAGGGTTGGGCTGTGTGGTGAGAGGTCAGGTTAGGAGTGAGAGGTCAGGTTAGGGGTGGTCTGGCCTGAGGGGGTGAGTAGGGTCAGTTTAGGGTTTGATGGAAATGGCAAGAGGTCAAGTTAGGGTTTGGAGATAGCTTGACACATCGGATTAGTGTTTGGCAGCAGGACGAGAGGATAGGACTTGGTCACAGGACGAGAGCATAGGACTTGGTCACAGGACGAGAGGATAGGTCTTGGTCACAGGACGAGAGGATAGGTCTTGGTCACAGGACGAGAGGATAGGACTTGGTCACAGGACGAGAGGATAGGACTTGGTCACAGGACGAGAGCATAGGACTTGGTCACAGGACGAGAGCATAGGACTTGGTCACAGGACGAGAGCATAGGTCTTGGTCACAGGACGAGAGGATAGGACTTGGTCACAGGACGAGAGCATAGGACTTGGTCACAGGACGAGAGCATTGGACTTGGTGACAGGACGAGAGCATAGGACTTGGTCACAGGACGAGAGGATAGGACTTGGTCACAGGACGAGAGGATAGGACTTGGTCACAGGACGAGAGGTCTGTTTATGGATTGGCAGCAGGGCAAGAGGTTGGCAGAGTTTTTATTCAGTATGGCGAGAGATCTGGTTAAGGTTTGGCAGGACGGCAAAGTGTCTGGTTATGGTTTGGCAGGACGGCAAAGTGTCTGGTTATGGTTTGGCAGGACGGCAAAGTGTCTGGTTATGGTTTGGCAGGAGCGTGACGGGTTTGATTTCTCGTTATTTCTTGCATCACATGTTACATATTCTGCCTCTTTTGTTGGGTTCTTCCAGTTCAGCACAAACATTCACAGCATATGTTTAGATTTCTGATTTTAAAGGAACATTACACACCCTGACCACTTTATATTATTAAAATTTCATTTTGTGTGGAGTGCCCCCCTTCTCCCTCCACTCTCAGCCACCCCCTTTTTGCTACAAATCTGGGTGAAGTTGAGGAGTTTCCTCCACCCCACCAAGCATCAACAGCAGCCAGGAATTTTGAATTTCTCTGCAGCCAGTTACTTGTTTTTAGTGGCGTCGGCAGGCAGAGCGCAGGCCGACGTCACCCTCTCTGAGACCAATCGCATTAGCGCTCGGTGACAGAGAGGCTCCGATCCATCTTTCTGCGCAGGCGCTACGGGACTTAGTAGGTGAAGTTTGCATGTCCTGTTGTGGTGCGTAATTTGTGTTTCCTACTCTTCACAAGTGGCACAGGAAGCTCAAACTGCAGAGAAAAGCCTCAGGTTCAGGAGTCCCTGAGCCAAAGAGGAGCAGCGCGCGGAGACGGACAAAAGAGGAGTAAAATGAGGCAAAATAATAATAAAATTAATTGGTTAAAGGTTCTACTTTCCAGTCCCTTTTAATGTTTTTATAGAACATCCCTATGTAACTACATGATCCACCACTGTGACAAGTTAAAAGAGCAAAAATGGCCATCGCTGGAATCCAGACGTACCCTTCACCTTTCCAACCTGGGGCCCAGCAGACCCCTACAGCTAAAATAGGGGGGCTAAGGGGAAAAATTTGTGTTCGCTAATCTCCCCTTAGTGTCCCTGTTTTACCTGTAGATTACAGAGCAGGTGCCGAGTCCCAAAGAGCTGTCCGAAACTTCACCTCCATGGAGTCCGTAGGACTCCAAGGAGGGTTCTGCTGCCAGGTCACATGACTGGCAGGATCTCACTTCTCGCGAGATCCTGCAGGTCGGGGGAGTGATTGCGGAGGGAGACTGGGGACATTTTCCCCCAGTCTCACTCTGCTCTTAGTGGCCACAAGCGGCATATCGGGCCGCTGTTCTCGCAGCGGGATGAGAGGTGAGTATAGGATTTTTTGGGGGTTTTCAAGCTGGCGCTGACTGATTCCGCAGAAGCTCCAAAGGTGTAGCAAACTTTTTTAGTTAGGATTGCCTGGTCCGAACGCTATTTACTCTTTGCTTATGCTGTGCGCTCCGCATGTTAAGGGAGCGCAAAGTACAGTAAGCTCGCTTTAAAAAGCGCTAATACAGATTCGCTAACGGGATTTTTTAACCTGTTAGCGATCGGGAGGTGATTTATGCGGACTGCTATCACCTCTTTTAACCTAGCGCTAACGCTCATTTATGTGAACACTAGCGTTAAGGAGGTGATGGTGCCCCTGGTGTTTTTCTGGGAAGTTACCACCCTACCTGACCAGACTGCTTCCCCCATCCTATAACCTGCGATCCAGGACCAGCACCTTACTTGCAATACCACAATACAAAAAGAAAGTGTCTCGATCCTCATTTTCCTACAGAGCACCACAAATATGGAATAACCTCCCAGACACCATCAAATCTTCCCCCAGTCTAAAGTCCCTTAAGAGCTCCCTATTAACATACCTCAATACACTGGTGTATCTTGGCCTAGGCCAACAAGGCCCAGGCCTAGGGCGGCACTTTCCAGGGGGCGGCGGCCCGCTGGGTGGCCCCACCCCTAAAAAAAAAAAAAAAAAATATTTTTTTTTTTTACTTTTGCAAACTTTTTTACCAGGAAGGAAACATTGAGATGTCACTAATTTTCAAGTATGTCCTGAGTAGGCAAGGCCTAGGCTTTCACTTTCCAGGGGGCAACAAAAAACCTCACCACTAATTGGGTTACTCACAGAGCACCGAAATGACGCCAACATTTTGGTGTTCTGTAGTTCCCTGCACTTCGGGGAATAAAATTTCCCCACCCTGCAGTGAATTCATCATTCACCGCAGGGTACCCAAAGTGCATGGAGTCGGCCGCTATATGCTGCCACCGCATTTTCAAAAGAACTACTGAACGAAAATGTCTGGAATTTACATATAAGATCCTATGATTGATAATAAAAAGTTCTGTTACAGAAAAAGGAGAACCGCTATTAAAAAAAGGGGGGAATTTAGCCCAAAAAATTCTGAAAAATCACTAAAAGGTACAAAAAAAAATCAATAAATAAATAAAGACTTTTTACTGCAGATTAAAATAATAAATGGTTTATTAGATATTGCATAAAAAACGGGAATATTTTTAACATTGAAACCTATGGGGTTCGCCTGAATAAACCTGCTGATTGAAACCACTGAACATCAGGGCATTTCACTGACATTTCTCTGCTGTTTGGTGTTCTCTGAATAGATTAACCATTACTTCTCTATGGGGATTTGCACTGCCTTCAAACAGCACCGTACTTGCTGGCAGTTCGCCAAACTTGTGTGTGAGCATATCACCAGAGCAGTGGCGGAGGGTGGGCCGCCCCAGGTACCAGTGATTATTGGGGTGTCATTAGGGGGTACTACGAGGTGCCACTGTCACTGTGTGTCAGCTTTGAGCTGTGTTCTCAAACAACGAGCAGCGGAGCATGGCGTTTGCATACGGAATAAAATCGAATAGAATAAAAATCCCCCTCTCCTCCCTCCATAGCTCCTCCCCTGCCCCGCAGCAGCTCTAGGAGAGGGGAGGGGGATGTGATTTGTGTCCAGAGAGAGAAGATGACAGTAAACGGCAGGTAAAGGTGGGGGTTTCAGCAGAATATGAAGCCCTGTCTGCTTACTGCTGTTTAAAGTGGACCTTTCCTTAACCAGCACTGCAGTGATAGAAATTTGTCATTGAGCTGCCTGGCTCCTGGTGAGGCTGGTTGCGTGCAGGTCACACTTGGTCCGGCCAGTCAGGTGGTACTGAGTCTCAGTACCACCTGACTAGCTGAACCACGTGACACGCATGCACGCAGCTGCCCGCCCTTTCGTTAACATGGACTGTCACTCTATTCAGGACTGAACACCCATCGGGAAGGGAATCAAAGCCACGGTGCACCCTCTGGCAGTGGCACCCCACTGCTGACAAGATGGCTCCACGCACAGGCACAGCCGTGATCCTAACGTGGCCGGGAGGGACCTCCTGCTGAGTCTGTACACAGTACCTGCTGACTCGGCACACAGCCCTACCGCGGACAGAGGCCGGTAAATGTAGAATAAATAATTGCTGTGTGCTCATATACACTCGGTTTGCTGGGAGTTTTATTGCAGTGGATTCTGATGCACTCATACACACCACACATTGCACTGCTGGGAGTTTTATTGCATTGGATTCTGATGCACTCATACACACCGCACATTGCATTGCTGGGAGTTTTATTGCTGTGGATTCTGATACGCTGACACACAACACACATTGCATTGCTGGGAGTTTTATTGCAGTGGATTCTGATGCACTCATACACACCGCACATTGCATTGCTGGGAGTTTTATTGCTGTGGATTCTGATACGCTGACACACAACACACATTGCATTGCTGGGAGTTTTATTGCAGTGGATTCTGATGCACTCATACACACCACACATTGCACTGCTGGGAGTTTTATTGCAGTGGATTCTGATGCACTCATACACACCGCACATTGCATTGCTGGGAGTTTTATTGCTGTGGATTCTGATACGCTGACACACAACACACATTGCATTGCTGGGAGTTTTATTGCAGTGGATTCTGATGCACTCATACACACCGCACATTGCATTGCTGGGAGTTTTATTGCTGTGAATTCTGATGCACTCATACACACCACACATTGCACTGCTGGGAGTTTTATTGCAGTGGATTCTGATGCACTCATACACACCGCACATTGCATTGCTGGGAGTTTTATTGCAGTGGATTCTGATGCACTCATACACACCGCACATTGCATTGCTGGGAGTTTTATTGCTGTGGATTCTGTGATACACACTGCATATTACTGTGAGTTTTATTGCCCTGGAGCTCTGGGATACGCTCATACACACTGCACATTACTGTGAGTTTTATTGCTGTGCAGTTCTGTGATATGCTCATACACACTGCACATTTCTGTGGGTTTTATTGCTTTGCAGCTCTGATATGCTCATACACAGTGCCCATCTCTGTGTGTTTTATTGCTATGCAGCTCTGTGATACGCTCATATGCAGTGCACGTTTCTGTGGATTTTATTGTTCCACCAAATAGAGCGGCTGTGATCCCGTTTACTTGACATGCGTGGCTGTTCTTTGTAAAAATACTTGAATTTAAACATTTCATAATTTTCTTTATCTCAATAGATACATTTGAAATGGTATACAAAATATACAAGTAGGCACTTGGTATCCACTTTTAATATAAAGAGAGGAAAAGGCGGAGCTTAAAGAGGAAGGGTGGGGATTAACCAGGAAGAGGTGTGCCCCTGACAGGAAGGGGTGCGTCAAATTTAAATTAGGGGTGCACGAGTTTAGTCAGGCCTAGGGCAGCACAAAACCTAAATACACCACTGCCTCAATACAGAATGCACCTGTAAACATGTAACACAGTGACTATATACAGAATGCACCTGTAAACATGTAACATAATGACTATATACAGAATGCACCTGTAAACATGTAACATGAGAAAAGTTACCAGGAAAGGCTTAATGATCTTAACATGTACAGCTTGGAAAAAAGACGAGACAGAGGAGATATGATAGAAACATTTAAATACGTAAAGGGAATCCACAAGGTAGAGGAAGGGAGTATATTTAAAAGGAAACAAAGTAGCAAAACAAGAGGACATAGTCTTAGATTAGAGGGGCAAAGGTTTAAAAGTAACATCAGGAAGCATTATTTTACTGAGAGGGTGGTGGATACATGGAACAGTCTTCCAGTAGAAGTGGTAGAGGCCAAAACAGTAATTGAATTTAAGCAAGCATGGGATAGGCATAAGGCTATCCTAAACAAAAGATAAATCCAGGTAAAGTATCCATGTAATTGGGCAGACTAGATGGGCCGAAAGGTTCTTATCTGCCGACATATTTCTATGTTTCTATGTTTCTAACATAGTGACTATATACAGAATGCACCTGTAACACAGTGACTATATACAGAATGCGCCTGTAAACCTGTAACACAGTGACTATATACAGAATGCGCCTGTAAACATGTAACAGTGACTATATACAGAATGCGCCTGTAAACATGTAACATAGGGACTATATACAGAATGTGCCTGTAAACATGTAACACGGTGACTATATACAGAATGTGCCTGTAAACATGTAACACGGTGACTATATACAGAATGTGCCTGTAAACATGTAACACGGTGACTATATACAGAATGTGCCTTTAAACATGTAACAGTGACTATATACAGAATGCGCCTGTAAACATGTAACATAGGGACTATATACAGAATGCGCCTGTAAACATGTAACACAGTGACTATATACAGAATGCACCTGTAAACATGTAACAGTGACTATATACAGAATGCGCCTGTAAACATGTAACACAGTGACTATATACAGAATGCGCCTGTAAACATGTAACATAATGACTATAAAGAGAATGCACCTGTAAACATGTAACACAGTGACTATATACAGAATGCGCCTGTAAACATGTAACATAATGACTATATACAGAATGCACCTGTAAACATGTAACACAGTGACTATATACAGAATGCACCTGTAAACATGTAACAGTGACTATATACAGAATGCGCCTGTAAACATGTAACACAGTGACTATATACAGAATGCGCCTGTAACACAGTGACTATATACAGAATGCGCCTGTAAACATGTAACGCAGTGACTATATACAGAATGCACCTGTAAACATGTAACACAGTGACTATATACAGAATGCACCTGTAACCATGTAACATAGTGACTATATACAGAATGCACCTGTAAACATGTAACACAGTGACTATATACAGAATGTGCCTGTAAACATGTAACACAGTGAGTATATACAGAATGCGCCTGTAAACATGTAACACAGTGACTATATACAGAATGCACCTGTAAACATGTAACACAGTGACTATATACAGAATGCACCTGTAAACATGTAACACAGTGACTATATACAGAATGCACCTGTAAACATGTAACATAGTGACTATATACAGAATGCGCCTGTAAACATGTAACACAGTGACTATATACAGAATGCACCTGTAAACATGTAACACAGTGACTATATACAGAATGCACCTGTAAACATGTAACATAGTGACTATATACAGAATGCACCTGTAAACATGTAACACAGTGACTATATTTCCTACATATTTATTTTCTGGGTTAATCTGTATATTTGTGTTTTTAATATCTTACAGAAATACAAAGTAATAAAATGCAACAATTCAATGTTCTAGAATCCAGGACAAACTGAAAACGCGAGAAATCTCAATGTGTCCTTCCTGCGAATATACTTTAGTATAAATAGATGTCCTGGACGGTGCGCGGGAGGTCAGTAAATCTGCGCGTGGAACCTAAACCACACAAATGGCTGCGGCATAGCTATTTCTCAATATATTGTAGAAATCCTTGGGTGTGATCAGCGCATATTGTTCCGTAACGATGGTGTGATGTGATATCAGACCCAGCGCGCACGCCTTGCATTGTCCTCTCTATAAATGATCCACAGGAGTTCATTGCTGACTGCGTTTTAGTTTCCCTTATCGTATTTCATCGTTACTGCTCCGCAGACTTAGTGCTGTGTTAACGTGACGGCTCAGTCACCTCTGATCACGGCGCCCGACAGGTTCGCGTTTTGCAAACTTCAGACATTCGCTTGGAAAACGCATCGGTTTTACTAAAAGATTAATTAGAAGTTCTTACGGTTTAATTGCTACCCTGACAGATCACACGGGGGTTCAGCGGGATTCACGGTTAATTCACTTGACATGCATAGAAATCTTCTAAAAATAAAAAATCTCTGCATTTCGAGCACAGGAAGAGCTGCGCGCTTGCTGACACGTTGGCTGAATCAGACGGATTTATCCACGGCTCCCACTCTGAATGCGTCAGGCGCGCAGTCCCAGCGAGTGGCGCTGACCTGGTGACTGGTTCCTAACAGGGGAAGATCAGCTGAACCCCGGACTTAAACGAGACAAAATATGAAAAAAAAGAAACCTGGATGAGGTTTGGTTTTGCTTAAATTTCTAGAAACTGAGTGAAAAAATGTTACTTATTAGAAGACCTTGCAGGCAGAGACCTACCGGAAGCAAATGGTGGGGACCGAGGTGGGAGCAGCGGCATAAAGACGCCGGGAGAATTTTTTTGTGGAAGCTGCATTGCTAATAATCTCATTCTGATCAATACAAATCCCCATAAGCAGGAGATCTCACCATTTTATTATCTGCCTGCAGCACACTTACTGCATCTGGCTGTATGCTGATAATGCAGACCCCGTGTAAGCAGGAGATCTCACCATTTTACTATCTGCCTGCAGCACACTTACTGCATCTGGCTGTATGCTGATAATGCAGACCCCGTGTAAGCAGGAGATCTCACCATTTTACTATCTGCCTGCAGCACAATTACTGCATCTGGCTGTATGCTGATAATGCAGACCCCGTGTAAGCAGGAGATCTCACCATTTTACTATCTGTCTGCAGCACATTTACTGACACCATTAATGTACTACGGGTGTGCACCCCAAGGCTGGCCGTCCACTGGGTCCGTATTTGTGTGACTATCAAGTCGTCCGTAGTCGTCAGACAAATCCCTTAACACAGATGAGAATCAGCCCTCTTCCACTGCCTCAGACTTCCATCAGACGACTTCAGATAACTTCGTGCGACTACATCAGACTAGCGATCTTTTCCATTTGTGTGAGGAAAGTGTGAGAAAGGGCTTTAACATACAGGACGCTTTCCTCCTTCTACAGCACTGCCGAATGCCACTGAAGATCGCCGGACTGAAGGAAACTTTGGCTGCTGTCCCTGGTGCTGACAGGGCGTATCCAGGGATAGCAGCCATTGTTTCTTTCAGGCCGGCGGTAGCTTTTTTTCTCTTTCTTCAGTCTGGTGGTCTTCCCATCAGTCGATCTGCGTCAAACATATTCGTTTGCAGTGGACGACCCAGTTCGTGCAAAAAAGTTGTCCAACTACAGACCCAGTTGACGGCCAGTCTAATATACTGGGCAACGCACGCCAGTAACACGAAATATAACGTTTGTTCCGTCAGCTGAGGCCTGGATTTATTTACTCGAGCGTCTCTCGCAGCGTCCATTACTCAGCAACATAAATAATAAAATGCATCCTTTAAGGCTAGGGTCAGACTAGCGCAGTTTTAACGTGCGTTTAGCCGCACAAAATCACGGCCGTACTAGCAGCAAATGAAGTCCAATGCCGGGGAACATACGACGAACGGCCGCACGAACGTTCGTCCGCGCAACGCAAGTGGCCAACGAACGTATTTTTTCGAGAACGTCAAACCGCTAGTACTGACGTACAGAGTGCGCTGCGTCCGCTAGCGGCGTGTGTGCGTGATTGGGAGACGTCAGACGCTGCTAATGTCCGGCTAACATAACGTCCAGACACAAAAAGTGTTTTATTGACGATCCGTACAAAATCACGGACGAAAAGGCGCATCGTATGACCGCTATCGCGTATTCCGGGGAAAAATACGTTCGTTCGACCGCACTTTTTCACGGACAACGCGAAAAATGCGTTCGTCTGACCCTAGCCTTACTCAGCAGCAAGGGACTACGCTCCAAGCGGCATCAGTCCTCTCCGGGACGAGCGGCTCAGATTTGTGGCAGTGGGACCAGGAAATTGATCCTGTCCATTTTATCGCACCTGGGAATATGATCACATACAGGCGTTACTACACGTTCCCTTATAATGGACGCAGAGGAGATGGAGATAGTTATTTTCTCCCTGTTTGTGTCTGGGGTCGAGGATTCCCACAAAACTTAGCCATGAGGAGCAGCCCGGGACCTGTGGATCAGGATCCAGTCTCCATATTGGTGTTTTTTGGTGAATGAAAGAGTTGCTCAGGCAGCCTGAGCACCGCAGTAAGGGCAATGGGAGGCAGCGCGCTCAGTTTCCTTATTGCAGCCACGTCCGTTCCTTCCACCAATTTCCAGATTATAAATGGTGACATGACGCTATAAACATGGATGTCCTGCAAGCCGCAAGCCTCAGCCTGGCTTAACATCAAACATCTTTCCCCGGCCAGAGGCGAAATGAAAGTGTCTCTGTCTCCCGTCTCCTCCTGTTAAGAGCGTCTCCTCACATTTGTGTCACCGCGAGAAGAGCAAAACTCCCAAATGGCAAAGTGATGCCGGATCGCACAGGGGTGTCACGGTGTTACCCGCGGGAATGTCTAG
Organism: Leptobrachium leishanense; assembly: GCA_009667805.1. Lineage (NCBI taxonomy): Eukaryota > Metazoa > Chordata > Amphibia > Anura > Megophryidae > Leptobrachium > Leptobrachium leishanense. The sequence continues at coordinate 119,326,166 of CM019072.1, read as the reverse complement.
CAGCGACGTGTTAATGAAGCGGAATGTGCCTGGAAATATCTGTAAGCGAAAATGTATTCGTAAACAGCTCGGAGAAACGGAAGACCTATATCTACAGATTTAAAGGGCCGGCGCCTGCAAACAGGGGAGCGACTGCGAGTGTCAGGTATTCATACCTGTAACCAACACAAAATGCTGGATAAAGAACGGAGACAAAAGGACGAACCTCCTATTGGTTTCCATGAAAACTGTTTTACGTTGGAATTTTGCCCCAGAAGTTGGCAAAACCGGACCATAATCAGACTAAATAAATCAAGCTGTGAGTCCGTGTTATTCCAGGGAGCGACAGCGAATCTCTGGGAAAACCGGGATCCACGATTCCCCTGATTCTCAGGGAGGGGGTTGGATCACTTAGAGAACATATTCATAGGGTCATCTCATCTTACACCGGTCGTCGTCATTGGATCCCTTTGAGCCAATGAGAGGCAGAGATCCATTAAAAAAAAAAAACCTTTGGCGCAGATAATGCTCCAATAATAACTGTGATTGGCATGCAAGTGCCAATACGTCAATATATATATATAAAACCGCGTGAAATATGTGCAAGAGAGTCCAAATAATGCTTCCATGCTTATTCAGTCCAATTGATTCCATTCGCTGATAAATAACAAGACGAGAATCTCAGAAAAAAAGTAAAAACCAATAGTACAATTCAAAAAATCACTAATCTAGATCTACATCTATGTGCTACACACTCACATCCTCCAGAGCCCAGATCTCCCAGCTCTGATACTGTGTGTACATGAGAATGTATACAGTGATTATGGGAGTACGGTGTGCGCTAAAGAGACTTTTTTATGTATACTTCTGGTTAAAGTGCATTTATTAGGAGGTTTTACACTGGGCAGCGTTCGATTAGAAGTCACATTAATATTTTAATTACTATGCTAAGCCCCCCCCCCATAATATTATAGTAGGAGAGGCGGAGATCCCTCTGTTACTTCATGGGACGTCTGTGCCCGATCGCTCATAAGGAGAGCGAATGGGCGACTTCACAAATCTCTTAATGGAGTAGACTGAGCATGTGCAAAGTGACCCCACACAGGGCAGATTTCAGAAAATTGTCCATAAATCATGACAAACCCCATGGCTTTTGGCCAGGGATGTGGAAATAACCCTGTACAGTATTTTTGAAAGTTTTGTTTTTTTGGGTGGGGGTTCAATATCAATTCTTAATGTAAGCAGTTCACCCACAAAATATATATAATCTTCCTGACACAGTATCCAGGATCCTTAGAATGCCCCCCCAACCCCCCCGTGAAGCATCTCCACCGGGGAGTAGACGCAGAACACAAACGCACAGGTGATCACTGAGTGTATCCAGTGGCTGCAACAACCGAGTGAATATGGGGCCGTTAGGGGAAGTGACAGGTTAAGTCACTGCAGGACATCAGGGGTCAAGTGACGTATGCCCTGACCATACACCGTCACACCGTCTCCATAACATGCCTGCGTTTAGGATTTGTATCAGAATACAATTTAGAGGATTACAGAATACATAGATTACAGGATCAGAAACAACATGGGTTTACCTCAGGGAGATCATGCCAAACTAATCTTATTGATTTTTTTTGATTGGGTAACAGAAATAATAGACACAGGTGGTGCAGTAGACATTGCTTATTTAGATTTCAGTAAGGCTTTTGATACTGTTCTGCATAGAAGGCTTATCAATAAATTGCAATCTTTGAGCTTGGATTCCAATATTGATTAATGGATTAGGCAGTGGCTGAGTGACAGACAACAGAGGGTTGTGGTAAATGGAGTTTATTCGGCGCAAGGTCTTGTTACCAGTGGGGTACCTCAGGGGTCAGTACTTGGACCCATTCTATTTAATATTTTTATTAGTGATATTGCAGAAGGTATTAATGGTAAAATATGTCTTTTTGCTGATGACACAAAGATTTGCAACAGGGTTGACGTTCCTGGAGGGATCAGCCAAATGACAAATGATTTAGGTAAACTAAAAAAATGGTCGGAGTTGTGGCAATTGAGTTTTAATGTGGATAAGTGCAAGATAATGCACCTGGGACGTAAAAACCCAAGGGCTGAGTATAGAATATTTGATACATCTGAGGGTTGGGATTTAGGGGTTATTATTGCAGAGGATCTAAGGGTAAGTAGACAGAGGAGATATGATAGAAACATTTAAATACGTAAAGGGAATCCACAAGGCAGAGGAAGGGAGTATATTTAAAAGGAAACAAAGTAGCAAAACAAGAGGACATAGTCTTAGATTAGAGGGGCAAAGGTTTAAAAGTAACATCAGGAAGCATTATTTTACTGAGAGGGTGGTGGATACATGGAACAGTCTTCCAGTAGAAGGGGTTGAGGCCAAAACAGTAATGAATTTAAGCAGGCATGGGATAGGCATAAGGCTATCCTAAACAAAAGATAAATCCAAGTAAAGTATCCATATAATTGGGCAGACTAGATGGGCCGAAAGGTTCTTATCTGCCGACATTTTCTATGTTTCTAATTTAGCTTTCATTTAATGCTCCTGGCATACTTGCTAAATAACAGCCAACGATCTGTAAATGTGACCCTTAGAAAAGATTGACAGAGCATCATGGGATTTGTAGTCCACAGCAACATAGATGTGAAACACTTTATTGCCTGGTAGTGTCTGGCAGTGAGTTACCCGTCACCCTGGTATAGAATCAGATGATAAAACACATTATATTGTGAGCCTTAACTACAAAGACATAAAGTGCAGTCCTTACCGTTATTGCTGTGGTCGTCCACCAGGATGATTTCCTTGAGTAGATGGGCCGGCGTTCGATCAATGGCGGAACGGATCGATCTCAGAATCACAGAAAGTGCTTCATTGACGTATATGAAAGCGATGCTGATCTGGGGGAGGTTCTCGGAGAACGTCAGGTTTTTACATCTGAAATAAAAAGGAACGGTTATGGCTTTTAATGGCGCGCGTCATCCTTTGTAAGATACAGTGAGCCGGGCCGGCATTACTCTGTACAGTCACAGCCGGGCGATTTCCTGTAAAACCCTCTCTATTCTGTGATAATAGAGATTTAAATCCGATAATTACACACAGAGTAAATGGGGAATAAAAATGAAACATGATCACATTCAGGAGATCTACGGTCAGATTTCCGCTCCCCTTCACCATAACCTCCAGTCATTAGGAGTCTTTATGTAACCCAATCCACATACACATCCTGCAGGCAAACCAGACCGTATTAAACTGGACGCCTCGGGTTTTTTCCAGGATAAACAGTGTTTTTATGGATATATTAATATCTGCTGTACTGAGTGTGAGGTTTAGCTCCTGAGAGAGAGGTATCCCTGTATGCACGTATTATGGGGTCTGCAGCAGCTTCCTATCCTGGATATTTTCTCTACTAGAACACACAGCATTAAACCTATATTCCTCCTCGCTGTGTATCACCCTGCTCTGCGTTACTTCATGGTCCTCCTGAACGCGGAGCTGTGAGCCGGGCTGTCAGTGAGCAGATGGCAGCAGCGGCCTGGCTTCTGTCTGCTGATTCAGCATCTCTATTCATTTCATCTGATGAATGAACCTGGAGCTGCATCACGTATCCCAATGAGATTAGATAATGTATAGCGTAACACTCGCAGCAGCAGCAGCTCCATCCATCAGATCAGCAGAGATGCAGCCACCTGAAGAGACCAACTCCATTCATCTGCTGGCAATCCGCTGACAGGCCCCCCGAGAACCGCTTCAAACACCGATCCAAAGATACCCCCCCCCTCCGCTTACTGACAGGCCCCCCGAGAACCACCTCAAACACTGATCCAAAGAGGGGCAAAGGTTTAAAAGTAACATCAGGAAGCATTATTTTACTGAGCGGGTGGTGGATACATGGAACAGTCTTCCAGTAGAAGTGGTAGAGGCCAAAACAGTAATTGAATTTAAGCAAGCATGGGATAGGCATAAGGCTATCCTAAACAAAAGATAAATCCAGGTAAAGTATCCATGTAATTGGGCGACTAGATGGGCCGAAAGGTTCTTATCTGCCGACATTTTTCTATGTTTAAAGTGATAGGAAGCTCTGGATTGGCTGAGACACTTCCTGGTCTGGGCAGAGCTCTCTGAATCCTGGGGACGTGCAGCAAGTGAAACTTAAAGTGGATTTTCCTGTTTTAGATTCTTTGAAGAAAGAAATGGAATCCATATCATGAAATGTCTTTAGGCATAGCAGCTCTTTAAGTGAATGAGAGCGCCCGGCCACGGGTCAGGCCCCGCCACGGGTCAGGGCCCGCTCCTCCTGCTAGCCCGCACAGAACGTCCGTTAGAATGGATGGAAATGGGTGAACGCGGGACTTTCCTCTCATTCTATCATTATGATTGTCACACAAACTTCGCCGTGTTCATATCGTAATGAATAGAAAAAAGGAAGTGCCCACCACTATACATCACCCCGAGTGAGAGCACCAAGGTCAGCAAGCAGCCAGTCCAGTGTGTCCACACATCCAGACGAAAAACCGGTCCCGTCTGGCGGGTATGGAACAAATAGGAGCAGGATTCTATTGGCAAAAGCAACGTTTCTATCCGATCCAATGGCCTTCATCAAGCATCGGACCAAAACGTTGCATTTTCCAATATAATCCTCACTCGAACCTCTCTGTTATCCAGGCACACCGGTGTTTACGCGGATGTTCTCTGTGTCGAGGAGTGAAATTGCGGCCTTCTTCAGTAAGTAGTGGAGCGTGGCCGCATCCAGCCGTTGATTTAACCCCCCCCCTCCTCGTCGTTCCTGTGTAATACTAGGTTATTGCCATGAGGGTCCAGGTGTACAACAAAAGCGTCTTTCACTTCCAAAGCTGAGACGCAACCTTGAAAAGTCTGAAAGTACGGAGCCTAATGTAGCCGGGGTGTGCGTTGCCATGGTTACTCGGTATACGCACAAAGTCCTAATATTCTATTCTTTACCACCAACTCGGAGATGCTCCTGCATGTAAATAAAGCTTTACAGATGCAGAAACCAGAAAACATACAAATTCCTGCGATCCAGGCAGCGAGCAATCCATCCCGACTCAATGCTCGCACTGCACGCTTAACCCTCCGTGTGCTGGATAGCACTGGGTGATTATGGGATGGCTCATATAACCTCACAAACAGCACCCGCCCAATCAGGAAACCTGAGATCCCATAATACCGAGCGGTCACTACAATCGTGAATTCAAACGCAAGTCTCACATGGAAAAGCAAACGGTAAAAACAGGAAACACCAGATCGGCGAGAGAAGTTGTTCCAGAACAAGGGGAAAGGGGGGAATCCCATTAAAAAAAGAAAATGAATGAAGAGGAAGTGGCGTTAAGCTATTTTTATCATTTATATAGCGCCTATAGAATAAGGTTATATTAGATGCTGTATGAAGGATTTACTGGCGATCTCTTCCACGCGGTGAATACAGCAGGAGAGGCACGACTAGAAATAATCATTTTTACAAAGTTAACATGAATAGTAGCAGATTTGTAAAATCGCTGGAGACAGCACAATGTTTATTCACGGGAACCCGTGTCCCTGACATTCAGCTTAATTGCTCGGAGAGATTTAAAGAGCAAACTGCTCTCGATTGAATGCTGTGAATATCCAGCTCTTCACCACCAAAAACACAATTAAAAGGTCACGGCCACCATTCATTCATCCGCGGCACAGCGGACTGCAGTGTCCAATTAGATCAAAGAAGACCTGTCAAGCTGGACCGCATGCGCGGCTCATCTACACTGCCATAGCGGCGGGTCTACAGGAAAGACAGTGATGCCAAGAATATTCATTTATAGCTCAGTGTTAAATTGTGCAGCGTTTCCAAAGTGTTCCCGGTCAGGTCCCAGACTCCATTGTCACTTTTCTAACCCAATAACCCTCTTTTTAGGAGCTCCTCCATATACATATATATATATATTCAAGTAATACATGTGTCTTTTTAGGGGCTCCTCCATATATTCAGGGTGTGCGGGTGTGTTTTTAGGGGCTCCTCCATATATTCATGGTGTGTGAGTGTCTTTTTAGGGGCTCCTCCATATATTCAGGGTGTGTGGGTGTGTTTTTAGGGGCTCCTCCATATATTCAGGGTGTGTTGGTGTGTTTTTAGGGGCTCCTCCATATACTCAGGGTGTGCGGGTGTGTTTTTAGGGGTTCCTCCATATATTCAGGGTGTGCAGGTGTCTTTTTAGGGGCTCCTCCATATATTCAGGGTGTGTGGGTGTCTTTTTAGGGTTCCTCTATATATAAGTTGGGTGTGTGAGTGTATAAAAGTGCTACAGAACAAAACTCCCAGCAATAAATCTGTATAATAAATGTGGTTATCTCTGGCTTTGGCTCCAGCGCCATTCCCTGGAATCTCCTCTGACCATTCCGATCACGTTATTCAACAAAAATATATATTAAAAAACCCACAACATTTTGTTGCACAATTGCCTATTTTTCATGTGCATCTGTTCTCCATATAGTGATGGCTCCGGGGTTCGCCATATAGTGATTGCTCCGGGGTTCGCCATATAGTGATGGCTCCGGGGTTCGCCATATAGTGATGGCTCCGGGGTTGGCCATATAGTGACGGCTCCGGGTTGGCCATATAGTGATGGCTCCAGGGTTGGCCATATAGTGATGGCTCCGGGGTTGGCCATATAGTGATGGCTCCGGGGTTCTCCGTATAGTGATGACTCCGGGGTTGTCCATATAGTGATGGCTCCAGGGTTGTCCATATAGTGATGGCTCTGGGGTTGTCCATATAGTGATGGCTCCAGGGTTCTCCATATAGTGATGGCTCCGGGGTTGGCCATATAGTGATGGCTCCGGGGTTGTCCATATAGTGATGGCTCCGGGGTTGTCCATATAGTGATGGCTCCGGGGCTGGCCATATAGTGATGGCTCCAGGGTTCTCCATATAGTGATGGCTCCGGGGTTGGCCATATAGTGATGGCTCTGGGATTCTCCATATAGTGATGGCTCCGGGGTTGGCCATATAGTGATGGCTCTGCGGTTCTCCATATAGTGATGACTCCGGGGTTGTCCATATAGTGATGGCTCCAGGGTTGTCCATATAGTGATGGCTCTGGGGTTGTCCATATAGGGATGGCTCCAGGGTTCTCCATATAGTGATGGCTCCGGGGATGGCCATATAGTGATGGCTCCGGGGTTCTCCATATAGTGATGGCTCCGGGGTTCTCCATATAGTGTTGGCTCCGGGGTTGGCCATATAGTGATGGCTCCGGGGCTGGCCATATAGTGATGGCTCCGGGGTTGTCCATATAGTGATGGCTCCGGGGTTGGCCATATAGTGATGGCTCCGGGGTTGGTCATATAGTGATGGCTCCGGGGTTCTCCATATAGTGATGGCTCCGGGGTTGGCCATAAAGTGATGGCTCCGGGGTTGGCCATAAAGTGATGGCTCCGGGGTTGGCCATATAGTGATGGCTCCGGGGTTGGCCATATAGTGATGGCTCTGGGGTTGGCCATATAGTGATGGCTCCGGGGTTGGCCATATAGTGATGGCTCTGGGGTTGGCCATATAGTGATGGCTCCGGGGTTGGCCATATAGTGATGGCCCTGGGGTTGGCCATATAGTGATGGCTCCGGGGTTGTCCATATAGTGATGGCTCTGGGGTTGTCCATATAGTGATGGCTCCAGGGTTCTCCATATAGTGATGGCTCCGGGGTTGGCCATATAGTGATGGCTCCGGGGTTGGCCATATAGTGTTGGCTCCGGGGTTGTCCATATAGTGATGGCTCCGGGGTTGTCCATATAGTGATGGCTCCGGGGTTGTCCATATAGTGATGGCTCCGGGGCTGGCCATATAGTGATGGCTCCGGGGTTGGCCATATAGTGATGGCTCCGGGGTTGGCCATATAGTGATGGCTCCGGGGTTGGTCATATAGTGATGGCTCCGGGGTTCTCCATATAGTGATGGCTCCGGGGTTGGCCATATAGTGATGGCTCTGGGGTTGGCCATATAGTGATGGCCCCGGGGTTGGCCATATAGTGATGGCTCCGGGGTTGGCCATATAGTGATGGCTCCGGGGTTGGCCATATAGTGATGGCTCCGGGGTTGGCCATATAGTGATGGCTCTGGGGTTCACTAAGCATTACATGCTGTAGGTTATGGCCTGTATTTACACACTGGGCATTGTGTATGATATGCAGATCTCGCCATTGTGTCTCCGCTCTCCCAGCTCCAATGTAAACCTATATAGGGCTGGGTCTGGAGGGGCTTCAACGTCCCCTATTTTGTCCAAGGTACCTTCTACAGACCTTGGTGCAGACTTTGTACTTTCTGATGTCGTCTGTAAACGTTATAGATTTGTGGATTTATTCTTGTGTTGGTCATTGTACTGTCGTTCTGTATTTGTGTCTGGCACGTTGTCGGTGAGGCCTTTCATGTTCTTCAATAAAGTGGGAATTGTCCTAATTACAGACTATTCCACAACTTTCCTCCAACGTCTTTATCAAAACTGATGGGAGACGGTCTGTTGGTTTCCATGGCGATTGCTCTTTGCCCTCATGGAGTGGACGGATTGGCAGTTTATAAAATTAAAAATGCAACATATTCCCCGGTTTTCCCGCTGCTGCTGCGCATGTTCTCCGGGACAGAAGATTAAAACCCATCTCGGCTCAGCCGCTGTAATTCCCACCTTATGCGTTAGCGCAAAGCATCAGAAAAACATGCAGACGCTACACAGCCGCAACTCGGGCATAAAGGGGCGAATAAGCAGAAACGTGTTATAAGAGCTCCATCCACACTGGCGACACAAGGGTTAAACAGAAGTGAATCCGGTTTGTTCCTGTGGCGGCTCAAATCACAGCAGCTCTGCCACTTCCCAAACAGACGATGCATCCGCACCGCACACAGCAATCTACGTATTACAGCAGTATCTGACAAACCTACATCATTCGTAGGAGTCACTCAGGAAACACAGGAGCCAGCGGCAGGATTTTAGGAGCCAGCGGCAGGATTTTAGGAGCCAGCGGCAGGATTTTAGGAGCCAGGAAAAGTCCTGTATGTAGATCTGAGTAAAATGGAGAAGTTTAGGATCCAGAGGTAAAATTCTACGAACCAATAACTGTCTGATCCCTGGAATAGTCATGTGCTGTAATAATGGGACACACTACTACACAGTGTGAGCGTCCAACCTTATCAGAGCCCTCACTGCACAGAGCTCACTCTTCCTCCTCTGAGGGGGGCGATTCAGCCCTACAAATGCAGGGAATTAGTCCCACCCAAAGCCTCATGTTCCAGGGCCTCGAGACATTTGGGAACCAATGCCCCTTCAGACATTGAGAACCACCAGACTGGCCAGTGCGTCCAGCCACCCCCCCCTCTTCAGTCACGTGATGTGCTGCGTTCAGCCGTATATCCTGCAGGACTCAGAGGGAGACAAGTGCTGGTAAAGGAAATTAAAGGGTTAAAATGGGAAGGGGGAGTGTAGAGGGTTAATGTTGAATTTGTTTCCTATATAAAATTAATTTAAAACTGAAACGTGCCACAATGACACACACACACACACACACACACACACACACACACCACTGACTTATTCATTAACAGGCCTGTACAAAGTGCAAGAGGTCGTCCACAGAGAAATGAAAAAGAAGATCACACCTATAAAAGAAGATGTTATTTGTCAATTTAATCATTTTATTGATTTTTGAAATCCGGATGATTTCCTGACTCTTTCCTCTGACGAGGCATAGCGAGGGTTAACGCCAACCACAAAGGGGTTTAGTGAATAACGCCGACGGATTGCAATATGTGCGGGGTATTTCCTCAGTCTGGTCCTGGATGACCGCATTGACCCGTGGCCGAGCCGGCTCTCAGATGACAGTGAGCGAGCGCACATTACACGGCTGCCCGGTCACAGATGGCAGCGCCAGACGCAGAGGGCAGGCTGTGCCAGAGCAGGGTCACTAACCCCCACGTACGAATGTCACAATCGCTTAGAGAAGACAGAACGCCGCCATGAATTCCTTATACAGACGTCCTAGACATCACTGTATTAGCGAGGCGAGAGCCGGAGGGAGGCTGCGTTATCCACCTGCTGTCACAAATTACACATCGGTCTTCACCTATGAAAAAATGACTATGACATCACGACCCAGACGCATCTTCAAAGGTGCGACACCCTGCTTTGTGCGCGCCGTGTTTGCCTTTCATTTCTTAATATCTCCCAGGTATTCATAGCGCAGCCTGTGCTTTTCCTCGCTTTGATCTCTCACCTCTTTACTCCGCTGCTTATTGTTTTATTCACAACAATCGAGAATTGCTGCACCTCAGCAGCCGGGGCTCCTCATTAGGGCCCTCCAGGGACCGCACCGCCTCTTTACATGCAGCGCAGAGATTCACATCAGCAGCAACCATTCACTTTATAGAAATGTTTGTTGTTGTTACACAAAGACTAATAAACCTATTTCAGAGCAGAGCCATGTAACGCGTTCCTGGGCAGAGATGTAAAATGTCCAGAAATTTTGAAGCCATGGGGAAAAAACAACTATTTTTCACCCTGTGTTTTCCGTAAAAATTGAAAATATACACCATGGAGTAGGTTTACAGATTTAAAATTAATTTTGTTTCACTTGAAATAAAAGTACAGTTTATTTAGTAACTTGAATTTGCTTTTTATAATTTTATCTTTTGTTTCAAATGGAATAAAAAGGACTGTATGTGATCGTATGAGAACGAGTAACCAGCCCTCTGTTTCCTGTGAAACCGCAACATAAAAAACATAGAAATATATAGATTTCTAGATCAAATTTGCCCCTTAGCACCAATAGCAAAAGGAAGTACACTATATTGCCAAATGTATTTGCTCACCCATCCATATGCGAGTCAAGGCATGTGAGCGAATACTTTTGGCAATATAGTGTAACTGCATTATTTGTGCCTCTAGGATCTGGATACATCAATATTTAAGCTCAATGTTGAGGTTTAACTTTCGAGCGGTGCTTTAAAAAAAAAAAAATAGAGAAAAGGAAACAAAAGAAACAACATATACAATTTAATCTCATTTTCTGATCTATCATTTTCTGTTTCTTTTTCCTCCATATTTGTTATTTTTCTCATTGACTTGTAAAAACGTAAGGTTTGCACAGATTGAAACAAGTGTTTCTCCCCTTTTACGGGTTAGTTTGTTTCTTGATTTGGTTTGAATATTAGTAAACATAGAGCAGATTCTTTCACAGCAGCAGCAGAAGATGCAGAATCTGCATGAAGCGAGATGCAAGAGGGGTCAGAGGTCGTGTTGTACAGAGACCTTGCCACCGTGTTGCAGGAGGGATCTGATTTGCAGAATCCAAGACTGTACTGGAGAGAACATTAACAGGAATCAAACAAGGACAAATTTAACCTCTTAATGGTCATTTAAGGTCTGAGAAGAAAGAAACTATCAACTGTATCTCAACAAGCACTGTAAGGAGGTACAAGATGGAGCTCCCAATCAAGCTAAACTGAAGCCTTTTCCCTGTAGCGCCCCTAGAGGCGGAAATGCATATTTTTTGTTGTATTCGATATTGCATTGAGACGTTTTACTTGAATTATATTCCAGGATTTGCTCTTCTTCAGAGGAGAGAACTTGTAATGATTTAACACTTTAAATAAAGCCTCAGACGTCTTTCATTAAGGTCCTAATGTTATGATATGGTATTAAATCTATATTAGACATATTATATATCATTGTAAAAGAACATATCACACACTTGTTTTTGACAATTTTCTGGAAAAAAACCAAAAAGTGGCTTCGGATAAAAACTTGTTTTTTTCCCAAATTTTCCAGGTTTTTTCCATGGCCTTCCCATCTCTATTCCTGTGCATCTCTTAAATAAAGATAATGCAGAGACTACATCTGGGGAGGGCCACGTGGCTGGGTCTGTAGGGCTGTGCGCATATGGAGTGTGAGGCGCGCGGGGCTGTGTGTATATGCAGTGTGAGGCGCGTGGGGCTGTGTGTATATGCAGTGTGAGGCGCGCGGGGCTGTGTGTATATGCAGTGTGAGGCGCGCGGGGCTGTGTGTATGCAGTGTGAGGCGCGCGGGACTGTGTGTATATGCAGTGTGAGGCGCGTGGGGCTGTGTGTATATGCATTGTGAGGCGCGCGGGGCTGTGTGTATATGCAGTGTGAGGCGCGCGGGGCTGTGTGTATATGCAGTGTGAGGCGCGTGGGGCTGTGTGTATATGCAGTGTGAGGCGCGCGGGGCTGTGTGTATGCAGTGTGAGGCGCGCGGGGCTGTGTGTATGCAGTGTGAGGCGCGCGGGACTGTGTGTATATGCAGTGTGAGGCGCGTGGGGCTGTGTGTATATGCAGTGTGAGGCGCGCGGGGCTGTGTGTATATGCAGTGTGAGGCGCGTGGGGCTGTGTGTATATGCAGTGTGAGGCGTGGGGCTGTGTGTATATGCAGTGTGAGGCGCGTGGGGCTGTGTGTATATGCAGTGTGAGGCGCGCGGGGCTGTGTGTATATGCAGTGTGAGGCGCGTGGGGCTGTGTGTATATGCAGTGTGAGGCGTGGGGCTGTGTGTATATGCAGTGTGAGGCGCGTGGGGCTGTGTATATATGCAGTGTGAGGCGCGCGGGGCTGTGTGTATATGCAGTGTGAGGCGCGCGGGGCTGTGTGTATATGCAGTGTGAGGCGCGTGGGGCTGTGTGTATATGCAGTGTGAGGCGCGCGGGGCTGTGTGTACATGCAGTGTGAGGCGCGCGGGGCTGTGTGTATATGCAGTGTGAGGCGCGCGGGGCTGTGTGTATATGCAGGGTGAGGCGCGCGGGGCTGTGTGTATATGCAGCGTGAGTGTCACGATTGACGGGGCCTGGCATGAATGCAGAATTATTGGGTGTGAGCCTACTGTGCAGTGAAACACGATACAGGTTTTATAAAACACCAAACAGGATATTTATTTCAAACCTACTTTGAATTGACAAAACATAACTAGAACCAAAACGCTAGAACAGAATATAGTAGAAGAAAATATATAGCAATGGTAGACACCAGTTACCTAATCATACTTTATTTGGTGTACATAAACAAAAAACAACCGACCGTATAAAAACATATACTTGAAAAATATATCACCCAGAGGATGATGATTGACCAAACCGTGGATAGGTAACCAATTGCTTGTCATACGTGGTATAATACCAATATTGAGAAAATTGTCAAATAGCAATTAGATTACCCTGAATGCGATATGGAGCATGTGATGCAATATTCCAAAGGGCAGGAGACAATTGAACGGCGCGGGTTCCCACAGATTGGCACAATGACCGCTACGCCCTCATTGATAGGGGCAAAATCACAAAATTTAAGAGAGGGTAACCAAAACCCAAGCAGCCGTCCAGCTATAAATATATTCTCCTATACTACAATTGCAAGTGCAGCAATAATGAGCCGGCCCATTATGAAGTGTGAAGATTGCAACAATCTTATGTTCAAATAGACCATGCCCAGGGCCGGATTAATCATAATTGGAGTGATGACCACTGCGCCCTCATTGATATGGGCGAATAACAGTGAAAGCCGCAGTTGTTTAGGCGGCGAAACATGTCGAGAAGTAAGGTGTTTTAACAGTTGTATGTTCCCATTACCAACCGTGTATCACTGTTATTCGCCCATATCAATGAGGGCGCAGTGGTCATCACTCCAATTATGATTAATGTGATATTGGGGCATGGTCAGGGCCGGATTAACATAGGGGCAGATGGAGCAGCAGCTCCAGGCCCATGCCCCAGAACAGGCCCACAGAAAAGATAAATTTGTCTGCATTGATGGGCATTTGGACCACTATATATCCACCTCCATAGCAGCTACAGGGTCATATGAGGTATCACCGGAAAGGTTAGAGCATGACCTTTCCAATGATACCAAACATGACCAGGTTTTATGTAACAATAAAAATAAAATAATAAATAATTCTTTATTTTTTCTTTTTCTTTCTAACACAGCAATATTTTTCAGTTATAAAGGGAACAATGATGCTGCAGTAACTCACCATCTCATTTTTCATGTCACTAACAAGCGTAGAGGTGATGGTACACTCCATTAGTACGAATTGTTACATCAAGAACCTAAACCGCCACAATGCAGCGAAGTGCACTGGGGGGGCTTTGGAACCCTGCGCCACTAATCTTTACACCTCGCAAGGTCAACTGAGGTGTCGTGTCAGACAGGACAGAGTCTGGCCTTTGCATTGATACCAAACATGACAATGTAAAATCTAAAAGAAAAAAGAAAACAAAAAACTTTTTTTATTTATTTTTTGTTCCAAAGCGATGGTATTGTCCATTTGTCACATATAAAATTAGCAATACCACTGCCATTACCGTTTCCTTTCCCACGTTGGGAGCAAGGACAGTGTTTTATTCATAGTCGTACTATTCATAAAACACCATTATCCAAAGCACATGGGAAATATCAAATTTTTTGGCTAAAATTGTATATTTTCTCAGAAAAATGCAGTTACAGGTTCCCATTTAATTTTTTTTAACAAGAATTCCCTATAGAATATATAACCAGAGGTTTGGATGATAAAATATGAAAAAATTATTTTACACGCTGTGATGATTTCAAGTCTGAATGGAAATTTACTCAAACAGTATCTACCTGCTTAGATATACCTATATATGCAATATTAAATAGCCTAAAATATGTTGTCATTTCACTAAATTACGAAAAAAGCCCACCAAAATATTCAGCTCCAGGCCCTTAGACATCTTAACCCGGCCCTGGGCATGGTCTATTTGAACATACGATTGTTGCAATCTTCACACTTCATAATGGGCCGGCTCATTATTGCTGCACTTGCAATTGTAGTATAGGAGAATATATTTATAGCTGGACGGCTGCTTGGGTTTTGGTTACCCTCTCTTAAATTTTGTGATTTTGCCCCGATCAATGAGGGCGTAGCTGTCATTGTGCCAATCTGTGGGAACCCGCGCCGTTCAATTGTCTCCTGCCCTTTGGAATATTGCATCACATGCTCCATATCGCATTCAGGGTAATCTAATTGCTATTTGCCAATTTTCTCAATATTGGTATTATACCAGGTATGACAAGCAATTGGTTACCTATCCACGGTTTGGTCAATCATCATCCTCTGGGTGATATATTTTTCAAGTATATGTTTTTATACGGTCGGTTGTTTTTTGTTTATGTACACCAAATAAAGTATGATTAGCTGGTGTCTACCATTGCTGTATATTTTCTTCAAAGTTATACTGGGTGATGCCCGTTTGTAGACACTAGTGTGATTAACCCCAGTGTTCTCTTGTTCATTACTATTTTTTGAGAATATAGTACAATAACATTCTAAACCGACAGAAATCTAGAACAAAAACACAATACCCAAACCACAGACTAGAACTAAAGTACATAAACAGACACAGGGATATAAACCTAAAAAACTAGAAGCAATTACAAGAATAATCCCGAACAGAGTGAGGCTGGGCACTAAAGGAATGAACTGGATCAGAGCAGAGATGCAGTAAGGGGCTAGGCAAGAGAGGGATGGCTGAGAGTAATAGGAGTAAGGGAGAACAGAATCTAGAAGCAGCAAGGAGGCAAGAGAAACCAGGGGGGACTGAAAACCTAGAAGGATGGGAAAAGCTGCAAGCACCGAAGGGAACCGAAGAAAAGCTGCAAGCACAGGAAGGGCAGACTGAAATCAACCAATACTAAAAATATAACAAACAATTATTCTCATAATCGATTAGTTGGCCGATTATTATTTCGATTAAATCGATTCAGTCGGATAAAAAAAAAATAGAAAAAAGTTTGCTTAAAAGAAATTTTATGTAAAAAGATAAATATCCACAACCCCCTTCCCGTTTTTCATAAGCAATTTGCATAGTGTACGTACGCAAATTGCGTATCTTGCATACTTTTCACACAAGGTATGCGAGCGCTTGGTCAGAGGGATGGGTTGATGCTGCGAGCGCTTGGTCAGAGGGATGGGTTGATGCTGCGAGAGCTTGGTCAGAGGGATGGGTTGATGCGAGCGCTTGATCAGAGGGATGGGTTGATGCTGCGAGCGCTTGGTCAGAGGGATGGGTTGATGCTGCGAGAGCTTGGTCAGAGGGATGGGTTGATGCGAGCGCTTGATCAGAGGGATGGGTTGATGCTGCGAGCGCTTGGTCAGAGGGATGGGTTGATGCTGCGAGTGCTTGGTCAGAGGGATGGGTTGATGCTGCGAGTGCTTGGTCAGAGGGATGGGTTGATGCTGCGAGTGCTTGGTCAGAGGGATGGGTTGATGCTGCGAGAGCTTGGTCAGAGGGATGGGTTGATGCTGCGAGCGCTTGGTCAGAGGGATGGGTTGATGCGAGCGCTTGATCAGAGGGATGGGTTGATGCTGCGAGTGCTTGGTCAGAGGGATGGGTTGATGCTGCGAGAGCTTGGTCAGAGGGATGGGTTGATGCGAGCGCTTGATCAGAGGGATGGGTTGATGCTGCGAGTGCTTGTTAGAGGGATGGGTTGATGCTGCGAGCGCTTGGTCAGAGGGATGGGTTGATGCTGCGAGAGCTTGGTCAGAGGGATGGGTTGATGCTGCAAGTGCTTGGTCAGAGGGATGGGTTGATGCTGCGAGCGCTTGGTCAGAGGGATGGGTTGATGCTGCGAGAGCTTGGTCAGAGGGATGGGTTGATGCTGCGAGCGCTTGGTCAGAGGGATGGGTTGATGCTGCATGCGCAGCTTAAGCCCATGATTGCTTTCTCAAATGAACGCAGCTACAAGCACTTGGTCATAGATGATGATGATGTCAGCATGAAATCAGGGTTAATAAGCTAAAGTGGTCAGGGTGCGTAAAGTGTCCCTTTTAAACAATTGTGAACAAACGGAGTGGGAGGAGGGACTGGAGGTGGAAGGGAGTGACTTCACCTGAGTGTGAGAGGGAGTGGGTACGGACAAAAGACCGGATCTGATTGTGCGAGTGAGTTTGGGGAAAGGGACCAGACCAAAGGGAGGGAATGGCAGTTCCCGACCAAAGAGGGTGTGGCAGGGAGAGTGGGGGTGGTGACACAGGACTCCAGCTTCAAGGATAAAACACAGGCATACAGCTCCTTCACCCAGTGCCAGTATCCTATTGTTTGTGTTATAGTTCTGTTACTGTTGTAAACGGAATAAAAACAAACTGGTTGTGTCTGACATAACCCTAGAACTAAATCATACCATGTAAAGCAGCGGCGCGTCTTCTGCAATCAGCTCCGAAACGGAGGATATTTACGTTTAACTCGGTCTGACTCTAAACCGTGTGTGCTGCACACAGGACCATTAAATCAACACCCATTAATCGATGATTAAAATAGTTGACAACTATTTTAATCATCGATTAGTTGTCGATTAATCGATTAGTTGTTTCAGCCCTATAAATCGGGCAACGGTACAGTATCGGATCAGGAAACAGAATATAAATACACAAGATGTCAATCCTAAACCGGGGACAAGAGGGCAACAGGAAGATACTAAGCATAAACTAGAAGAACAGAAGTACTACTGAATACCAGAATATACAGACATGAGATCCAGATCACAGAACTGCACTCAACCAGGGCCAGGACTGCAGTGAAGTGAATGAGGAAGCACCCTCCCTAGGGTGTTGCTTCTTTTTAAACAAAGGAAATCAGTACTTGATAAGAGTCCAGGTGAGGTTCCAGGGAGAGAGATCCAAATGATCAATGAATGTCCAGGAACCAGGATGGTTCATGATGTCAGGCTTGTAGAGATCCAAAGGGGGGCGCCAGGGGCCCAGAATGTCCAAACCGTCACAGTGAGGCGCGCAGGGCTGTGCATATATGCAGCGTGAGGTGCGCGGGGCTGTGCGTACATACAGTGTGAGGCGCGCTGGGCTGTGCATATATGCAGCGTGAGGCGCGCGGGGCTGTGCATATATGCAGCGTGAGGCGCGCGGGGCTGTGCGTATAAGCAGCGTGAGGCGAGCGGGGCTGTGCATATATGCAGCGTGAGGCGCGCTGGGCTGTGCGTACATACAGTGTGAGGCGCGCGGGGCTGTGCGTACATACAGTGTGAGACGTGCGGGGCTGTGCGTACATACAGTGTGAGGTGCGCAGGGCTGTGCGTACATACAGTGTGAGGCACGCAGGGCTGTGCGTACACACAGTGTGAGGCGTGTGGGGCTGTGCGTACATACAGTGTGAGGCGTGCGGGGCTGTGTATGCACAGTCTAGTTGCATTGGCAGTTGTACTCGCCACAATGAAATTCAGTGACGCCGCATGCATTGTTACAGTCACACAGTGTTGCATGGTGGGCAGCGCTCGCTGGCGTCACATTTCCTGCATTTGCCTTACGCTAAGAAGAAAGCACATTCGTTTAAAGTTTTATCACAGTGTGACGTCTGGATTTTATTGTCGTTATTCCTGTAACTGTCCCACGTCTTGTTTGTTCGCTAAACAGAGCCAGATAGAAGTCTAAGCGCCCGGCGGGGAAGCGACGTCGGCGTCTCGCAGCATTCACCTGGCATAGAACAAAGGGGCATCAAATACCCACCTCTTCTCTCACGTTTGCCTTTGTGCTAATTGGAAACTCTGCAGCGACTTAAAAGGTTTTTAA
Source organism: Leptobrachium leishanense (assembly GCA_009667805.1). Classification (NCBI taxonomy): domain Eukaryota; kingdom Metazoa; phylum Chordata; class Amphibia; order Anura; family Megophryidae; genus Leptobrachium; species Leptobrachium leishanense. Next base: position 119,307,597 of record CM019072.1, on the reverse strand, counting down.
ATCCCTCGACACCTCGTAAAAATAAACTACGCTTCAATTCAAGGACAAGAGAACGGCAAACATTGCGCCCGCGCTGGAGTTACGGCCTCCGGAAACTGCGCTGCGAGGACTGGCACCGTGAAATTACAATGAGTGCTGGTTCACAGCTTGGCATAGAGCTGTTATTTGCAAACTATACCCGCAAAATGCAGCAACCGGGCGCAGACAGCATGGAAATGCTGAATGCACAGAGCGACTCACAGCACGCACAGCCGCCACAAACCCAGGAAACGCAGGATTTGAGCTTTTTGTTAAAATGAGATTTCAATGGAAAATGTTTATGTAACTTTTTTCCGCATGTTTTCTCCCGTTTACTTTAGATCATCTGATACGGGTCAGAACGCCAAGATTTCGGCTTTAATTAACCCCATCAGAGCCAAATACTTTGCTACTGGTCCAAAAAGGGATCTTAACCCTAGACCTAAAACCCGCCGTACGATGACATTCTGTTAGATGTGAGGTGGTGCAGCAGCGCATGCCATGGGACAAGAGCCGGTGTGGCTTGCAGTGACAATGCTCTGCTGGGACACGCATGGGGGAATCTGTCTGTCATTGGGACGGGCGTCCTGCCTCCGTTAGTGGCTCTTACCAAACACTGTGTAAACGTACGAATTTAACAAGACGGATTGATTCTTCAGCCTCTTTACCACCGAAGCCTCCACAAATAGTGCCAACTGGATCCCTCTCACCAACACACGATTAGGGCCCTGTATCAAAAGGTCTATAGGACCCCTATATCTCATCACATGATGGGCAATATTCCCTAGTGGGCGCCAATGGGAGGATCTGCGTCTGCATGTTTCTCCATAGCGTCCCTATTTTTGGCGATATTCCGGTGCAGGCGCTGAGCACCTCGCCGCGGACGTAACGTTAACTGCTGGAATACTCACAGTGCGCCTCCGCTCCGCTGCAAGGATCACCTCCTGGACTCCATGGTGGGTTGCGCTTCTGAGCCATGAGATTGTGGAGGGAGAGAACAACTTGTCCCCAGTTTCACTCTGCGCCCGGCGACAAGACGAGGTGGATCAAGCCACCGTTTTTGCTGTGTGATCAGAAGTGAGTGTGGGATTTATATGGGGGGGGGGTAGGGGTGCTAAATGATTTTGCAAAACGGGAATAATAACATTAAGCTCGTGGAGGCTCTCGAAAACACCAAGGCACACAGTGACCTTTTTACAGGTTTTTTTTGTTGGGGATGTAATATGTGAGTGTGCATTATAGTCACTTATCCCGGTGAGAATACTTACACATCCGAACGCTAACGTTAGTGTCCACTAGGGAATCGCGCCCGATACCCTGCGCTGAGAGAAACGGGGGACACGTGGCTTTAATGAATCCAGACGGGTTTTATCGGTTTCTTCGCATGGATTGATAGAATAGAGGAGGTTTAGGGATTTCAGAGTCACCAATGAATATTATATATCCGGGTCACTGCACAGAGAGGTGCCTGTATTAGGGCTGCAACTAACGATCAACATAATAAATCGACCAACTAATCGATTTATGTCGATTAATCGGATAAAAAAAAAAAATCCTTTTAAGTAAACAATTTTTTTTCTATGTAAAAAAATAAGCTTTGCTCCAGTGACTTGACCTGAGTGTGAGCGGGAGTGGGTATGGACAAAAGAACGTATCTGAGTGTGGGAGTGAGTTTTGGGGAAGGGGACCAGACCAAAGGGAGGGAGACCAAATGTAGAGTGAGTACCTAACCAATGTACCAAAAGCCGCTCTACTGAGTGGCTCCATGCCCCTCCTGCTGCTTTTCAGCTGTTTTATTTATACACGCACCAAACACTTCCCATTTGGGGTTAAAAACAAAAACACGGAAAAAGGAACAGCTGCAAAACGACTAACTGGTGTTACAAGCATAATATACATACATACAGTAAAAATGACATTGCGCCCAAATTCACGGGCGGCTTTTGGTACATTGGTTAGGTACTACAAAGAGGTGCCTTGAAGGGGCGAGTGAGCTTACGTTGCAATGGCCATTGAAACAAACAAAAACCTCATAGTGTTTTGTTGTACATGGAAATACATAGAAACGAGTGCAGGTGACACCTTTATCCTCTTATGTTTTATACAATAACTGGGCTGTTACTCCTGGCTGTTGCAGCCGCTCCCGTGAGTATGGGCAGTATCCTATTGTTTGTGTTATAGTTCTACTGTTGCAAATGGAATAAAAACAAACTGGTTGTGTCTGACATAACCCTAGAACTAAATCATAGCGAGTAAAGCAGCGGCGCGTCTTCTCCAATCAGCTCTGAAGCTGAGGTTATTTACTTTTAACTCGGTCTGACTCTAAACAGTGTGTGCTGTAGACATGTGCATTCGTTTTAGTACTCAAACGATTTAGTCCGAATTTTGGGATAATTTAGTTTTCGTATGACTCACGAGACACGAAACTGCTCAGTACAAAAAACGAAGGAAACTAACATAAAATGCACTACATTTTAGTTTCAGTCCTTTTTGTGATATTACATTGATGAGTGAAGGAGACCAGTATTGAAGAGCGCAACATCGCAAAGCTACAGAAAAGGTTTGTATGCGTAATCCTTCCCGACCCCTACCCAAAAATCTGACAGTGATAAAGCTCCAGAATACTCACTCGCTGCACAGACAGCCAGCACATGAGAGGAAACCTTTACTTAACCCTTGCATGTCTATGAGGCAGACAAGATGATAAAAGCAGCTGGAGAAGGAAAACATTCAAATAAATCACACTGAAAGCTAATGACAGAGGAGGGCTGGATAGTAAAAAACCCCTTTATAACAAGCAGCACTGGGAGAAGAGAGGGACTTTATAAAATGTGTGTTATCTCCTCTCCTGCTCTGCATAATAGGGGCTTAGGTCTGATACATTTTATATTATCCAGGAGCACTATCCCCCTTTCCTCATCTATAATACGCATTTTATATAAAGTCCCTCTCCTCTCAGGGCCGTCTTTAACGCGGGGCAAAAGGGGCAGCTGCCCCGGGCCCAGTCATTGCTGAGGGGCCCAAAGCAGCTGCCCCTTGGGCCCGCATAAATGCCTATCACCGAATCCGACTTGTTAATTTTCAACTCCGGTATGAATCCGGTGCTGATTTTACACGAAGTCCGACTGTCACACTGCGCTGCGGGCCCCCTGCCTGTCGTCACCATCTGACTGACTGAGTGAGGGGCCGTGCTGCTAGCTGCTGCAGCGTGCGTGCCTCCCAGTGAACACTCACGCTGTATTGGCGCCGCCCTCGGTACCTACCACGTGACGCGAGGCGTCGCGCAGGTGCAGCACATCCCCGCACGTCTCACTGGTGGCTGCACAGCACAACGGAGGAGGCCAGCAGCCGCTCAGCCAGCACATTACTCGCAGGAGTCAGACTCTGAAGACCATAGTGCCGCCGGGTCTAGAAGGATTCCCTGCAAAGGCAGGCCAGCACACTATTTCTCGGTCAGTTGTTAACAGGCAGCGATTTTATTATTATGTATGTCAGTCTTCAATAATTTTAATGCTTCTAATCGCTTGACCAGATTGTATATACTGGTGCTAGAGGGCCAGCATTTGATTAAAATCTTTGTAATTGGATATCGGAAATTATATATCCAATATATATGTTTGTATATGTTTTTTGTTTTAAAGTTAATTAAGAGGAAGGAGGACTGTAATGGATGAGGGCCGGCAGATGAGGAGACACAATGTAGGCCCTTGGGGAGGGGGGTTGAATAAATTGATATATTGGGGCCTGGGGGTGAATAAAGTGATATACTGAGGCTTGGAGGGGGATAAATTGATATACTGAGGCTTGGAGGGGGGATAAATTGATATACTGAGGCTTGGAGGGGGATAAATTGATATACTGGGGCTTGGAGGGGGGATAAATTGATATACTGGGGCTTGGAGGGGTGGATAAAGTGATATACTGGGGCTTGGAGGGGGGATAAAGTAATATACTGGGGCTTGGAGGGGGGATAAATTGATATACTGGGGCTTGGAGGGGTGGATAAAGTGATATACTGAGGCTTGGAGGGGGATAAATTGATATACTGAGGCTTGGAGGGGGGATAAATTGATATACTGGGGCTTGGAGGGGTGGATAAAGTGATATACTGGGGCTTGGAGGGGGGATAAATTGATATAGTGGGGCTTGGAGGGGTGGATAAAGTGATATACTGGGGCTTGGAGGGGGGATAAATTGATATACTGGGGCTTGGAGGGGGGATAAATTGATATACTGGGGCTTGGAGGGGTGGATAAAGTGATATACTGAGGCTTGGAGGGGGATAAATTGATATACTGAGGCTTGGAGGGGGGATAAATTGATATACTGGGGCTTGGAGGGGTGGATAAAGTGATATACTGGGGCTTGGAGGGGGGATAAATTGATATAGTGGGGCTTGGAGGGGTGGATAAAGTGATATACTGGGGCTTGGAGGGGTGGATAAATTGATATACTGAGGCTTGGAGGGGGATAAATGATATACTGGGGCTTGGAGGGGGATAAATTGATATACTGGGGCTTGGAGGGGTGGATAAAGTGATATACTGGGGCTTGGAGGGGGAATAAATTGATATACTGAGGCTTGGAGGGGGATAAATTGATATACTGGGGCTTGGGGGTGAATAAATTGATATACTGGGGCTTGGAGGGGTGGATAAATTGATATACTGAGGCTTGGAGGGGGGATAAATTGATATACTGGGGCTTGGAGGGGGATAAATGATATACTGGGGCTTGGGGGTGAATAAATTGATATACTGGGGCTTGGGGGTTTTAATAAATTGATATACTGGGGCTGGGGGGGGTTGAATACACGCTACACATTACAGTGAGTTATTTCTGTGGAGCTCTGAGATACGTTCATATATGCTGTTAGTTTTATTGCTGTGCAGCTCTGATACGTTCATACACCACACATTGCTGTGAGTTTTATCGCTTTGGAGCTGTGATACGCTCATACAGTGAACATTGCTGTGAGTTCTATTGCAGCAGAGCTCTGTGATACACACACATACACATACACACACATTGCACAGTACTGTGAGTTTTATTGCTGTGGAGCTCTTGAAAGTGTTGGGTAGTTATGCGGTGGGCAGGGCTTTTGGGTGGGGGGGGCCCAAGAAAATGTTTGCCCAGGGTCCAATCAATATTAAAGACGGGCCTGTCTCCTCTCCCAGTGCTGCTTGTTATAAAGGTTTTTTTTTTACGTCCGATACATTTAGTATCCAGCTCTCAGTTACTATGAATGTTTTCCCTGGATTTAAAGTGCTTTATTTTATTATAAAAATAAATTTGCACCAGTCATCTCTTCTCTGAGCTTTCAGATCAATTTATGTTAATATTTTCCCTCTCCCCTGCTTTTATATTCCTGTGTCTCCCCCACAGAGATACAAAGTTTAAGTAAAAGTTCCTTCTCCTGTGCTGGATAAGCATTGCATTCCGAAGTTCTGTATCCTCCACATGCCAATGCAGTAGGATGTTCTATACAGAGAGGGGCATTAATTCAGGAGGATTTTATCTACATTATACAGAGAGGGGTATTAATTAAGGCAGGAGGATGTTCTATACAGAGAGGGGCATTAATTCAGGAGGATTTTATCTACATTATACAGAGGTATTAATTAAGGCAGGAGGATGTTCTATACATTATACAGAGAGGAAACCTTTTTTTAGCCCTTTAAATTCAGTGGCTGTGAGTGCGGAGATCCGCTGCTTGTTAGATTATCTCTCCGTACAATGTATCAGGCTCAGCTGTTACAGTAACTGACTGTAACAGCGCTCAGATTTTCACAGGAAATAATATTGTTCTAACCTTTTATATATAAAATATTATTTACTAGTTTTACTGAAACTCTGAGCGCTGTGATGAGCAGCAGTCAGTTACTGTAACAGCTTTGCCTGACACATTGTGCTGAGAGTGAGAGATACTGTAACAAGCAGCGATCTCAGCCCTCTGAGGAACCACTACAATAGTAATTGTATCCACTGGTTTTCGGATGAATGAAATTAGTTTTCATACTAAAGAACTGAAAACGAATTTATTTAGCAACTAAATAAATTGCATTTTAGGACTAATCCATTAGTTCAAAATGAAATTTTGTGCTGTGCACATGTCTAGTGTGCTGCACACAGGACCATTAATAAACACCCATTAATCCATAATGGAAATAGTTGACAACTATTTTAATCATCGATTAGTTGTCGATTAATCGATTAGTTGTTTCAGCCCTAGCCTGTATACAGCAGTGCACCCCCTAATCTCCCCCGTGGGACCCTTATTCCTTTACATATAAGTATGGAGAAGCCTCATAGTGTGAGTGAATGGAGTGATGGTACGGCACTCACCCTGCTGGTCGTAGATCCGGGGTGGCTCTGTCTAGGGGTAACCGGTCGCTCAGGTACGCATTGTATCCATAGTACTGAAACTGTTTAAAGGCCGCCCGGCGGTTTTCGGGGCTCAGGTCCTGACCCCAATGTGCAAACAGAGAGGAGTCCATGAACGGCTCGGCTTCGGTTTCCTCCGGCTTCGGCGGAGCTTCTACAATGACACAAAGAAAAAGAAGAGGGTCAGATTAAACCGAAACAACGTCTACACACGGACACGCACAGAGAACTACATCAAAGCCGCAATGTGACCTCATAACGAAACACAGGCTCTATAAATCTAGCGGATTTACGGAAATTTTACATTTCTGATTATTTTTTGGCGGATTCTAAATGTGATATTTGTGATTTCCCAGTTTGTGGAGTTTACCAGCACATCTAGAGGAGAAGTGGATTTTTATAAAAGCAGCCGGACTTGCTGGCGGCATATAAAATGGTGCGTATACATAGCGGTGTGGGATTCCTTACGGAGATGTACTTCACATACAAGATGTTGGTGAATAGCAGCGGGTTGAGGATTGCAGATTCCGGGTGATTTTACAGAAAAGATTTGCCTCCTGCAACGAACAAACGCGCCGGGATTTACAAATAAAAAAAAGAATTGTGAACACGACATTTTTTGGTAAACTGAAGGAAAAACCTATTCCTACCGAACAGCAGCCAGCCACCCACCCCACCCCACGGCAAGCGAGGGGTTACTGAGCCGGGGATACGGATTAATGGTAAAATCCTAATTTCGTGTTTGTTAATGGAGGCTTAAGCTTCAGACGGCAACGCAAGAAAGAAAAACCCCATTATGGAAATGTACATTTCAGAGTCGAGAGGGGAATTGAGATCCGTGCGGCGGCCGTTTAACGCTAGTAGGATTAATGCCGATTGGTTACTGGAGCTGTGTCGCGTTAACCTCTTCTGAGCCACACAACCAGCCAGGGATAAATTCTCTGACTGCACAACATGTATTATTTCCTTAGAATAAAAAAAATCTTAAAATCCCAGAATTTCCTGCGTTTTAGGCGTCCTCGTTAGACAGAGGGTCTGCGGCGTAAAACAAATCACATTTAATTACAATATTATAAACGATTTGAATAAATAAGAAGCACTTGGGCTGCGATAAACCGAGCGGTGAGCGATGATATTCATTTTAGAACTTTAACTGCTTTTTCATTAAAAACCAGTAACAATAAACCAAAAACCTGGCGCGGCGACACGTCCAGAGGCTTCTAACTTCACAGTAAGTGATCTGGTGACGAGGCCTGCGCGACCGTTCATTTCTAATTCTAATAATAAGGGTCCACGCGGCACCCATAGATTAAAAAAAAAAAAAATCAATTCTTAAAGTTTTGGGAAAATCCTTAATGGAGCCGGTTCTCGATCCGGAGGTTTCGGATCTATCAGAACATCTGCCCTGTGAATATTGAGTGACATTTTACAAAAAGCTTCTCGCGCACCGGAGCGTCCATTACCGGCCTGGATCCATATCACCGCCTCACCTGACTGTCTGAGAGTCCAAAAAAGAAAATACTAAAATCGATAAGCACTTTACTGAAATGTCAGAAAACAACTCAATTTAAGATCAAACAGGACGGGCTCACGGCGCCACGATTGCTTCCGGTGTTTGTCGTTTCTGACAGCTGAAGTCATTAGCGTCGCCGCCGTGACATTTACCGCCAGGAATTTGGGAGATTTAAAGCTTACTAATACAATGTGGTTCTGACTCCGTTTTATTTGGGCACAGCGAGGAGGTACTCTGGCATTGCCAACGCTGCCTTTAGTGTCGCCGATACGGCACAGCTGCTGTTTGCCATTATTAGAGCTTTAAGCAATGACCTGGAAATACATTTTATTAAAAAGCTAAATTAAAAGAGTGTGGAAGCCCATTATGAGGTTGGAGGTCACCGTTTGGTTTTATGGTGACCAGACGATGCACGTGACGAGGTATGTCGCAGGCATTGGTGCGTCGGTCACTGTGTAGAAGATGTGCCGCATTCGGCTTTCAGAACGCCTATAGCTGATGTGTCCCTGGACTTATTTCGGGATATGGGTCTGGAGCCACAGCTCCGCCGGCCCTCCTTTTAATGCGGCTCAGCGGCAGGACCTGCATCTCTTAAACCCACTGGTTACATTGTGAACTTTCCACCAGGAGCAATCTGAAAACCAAACGGTGGCAGAAACTTTTCTTCCCGTGTATTGAATTCTCCGTCTCTTTAAGTAAACTCATTACCATTTCTAATTAGAAAACGCACATTAAGTAATTAACTGTCAAACTCGAACAGAGAGCGGCCTCTGCAAAGTAATTATTTGGCGGTTTTATCCGGGGCCGCGCGACGGAGTCAATACAAGGTTTTATAGATCAATGACGAGGACACGCTTATCTCTTGGTTCCACTAAACGAGCATCTGGAGGTGTGCGGCCAGCCGCCCGATAAGGGAGCTTCCTACTGATTTTACACCCAGTGCGGCGGGCACACAGACACGTACGCGGGATGCCAGGTCTCTGCGCACTCAGTCACTTGTTAATTACTATTCGTGTTATGGGATAAGTATATGGTAACTGGGAAAAGTCTACGTCCGAGCCACTACCTGCCTCCGCACTAATCACGCGCCGGCACGTTAACACCGTGTACAGACCACGTTATAAATTTTACTGTATACACGAGCTTTATAGGACTCTGGAAAAGGAGAAAACTGCATTTGTGCAGCTACCAGCGACGATGATGAACGTACAATCCCATGATGCCGTGCGTGAGGCGGTTCCTCTGCACGACAGTGTGGTTGTTGAGTGGTTTTGGAGTAAATCACATTAATTGGGCGTTTTTTGCCCGATTCTGCTTTAATAACCTCCTCGAGATACTCTGAGCTCATTGATGAACATAATACGACGTCCCAGGCTTCTGTGGGCATGTCTGAGTAACAATGCCCAGCATCCGCACTGGACGCAAAGGATGATGGGAGCTGGCGTTAAATGATAGATATATATATTTATATTCCACATGTGGACTCACTGGATCCAAGACTTTGAGAAAAATGGGTTTTCCAAAAAATGTGTAGCCTTGGGTAAAAGCTGCGGGTTTCACCTGAGTGCGGATCAAGGGGTTGGATTCCATAAAATAACTATGTAACCAAGACTTATTACCCTCCTAAAAACAATATAAACAGAAAGAATATGAAAGCTATGGCGGCTCGTGCTGCGGGGAGATTTGAGAAAGATACACGGGGAGAAGTCGACTCGGGGCAGCGATTGATGCGAAACCCCTGTGAAGCGCAGACAGGGTGCGTGTATGTGCAGGATAAAGAGATAGCGGAGAGTTGTGCTGTATTACCGCGGCCTCTGTCTGCATACTAATAGCCATGTCTAATCCGCAGTTATCTCGCCGGAATGCATTAATAAAAATATCCCCTTTTCAGACGCGCTCGGGATTCCAGCCACAAACACCTGCACAGGTTTATCTGCAGCGAGTCCTCATCAAACGGCCGCCGCGGGGCCTGAAAACACACAGGAGTCTCATGCAGGAAGCAGGGCCTAAAAATCCTGCCGTGGGCTATATAACGTGCCCTGCCGAGTTCACAGGGAACGGATTATGATCCACGGGTTTGTGGCAGGAGTTGGAAATTCTTCATAGCTGCTCAGTTTGCTGAAACCGCTCCACAACAATAAAACGCACAGTAATGTGCAGTGTGTATGAGCGTATCAGAGCTCCACAGCAATAAAACTCACACTCCTACACAGCACACTGCACATTGCTGTATCAGAATCCACAGCAATAAAACTCAGTAATGTGTGGAGTGTATGAGTATCACAGAGCTCCACAACAATAAAACTCACGCTCATACACAGCACAAATTACTGTATCACAGAGCTCCACAGCAATAAAAGTCACAGTAATTTGTGCTGTGTAGGAGCGCATCACAGAGCTCCACAGCAATAAAAGTCACAGTAATGTGCGCTATGTATGAGCGTATCACAGAGCTCCACAGCAATAAAAGTCACAGTAATTTGTGCTGTGTATGAGCGCATCACAGAGCTCCACAGCAATAAAAGTCACAGTAGTGCGCGCTGTGTATGAGCGTATCACAGAGCTCTACAACAATATAGGGCTGAAAGGATGCATTTCCCCAATTGAACACCACTGAATTTCTGTGTCTAGGGGGCGCTACAGGGATAAGGTTTCAGTTTCTTTTGTTGGTGGCTCCGTCTTGCTGGTGATTGGCTTTAATTGAATGGTAAGAGGCTAAATTGCTCTGATTTCTGGAAATCGAGTTGGATTTTACCGGCAGGAATGTTACTCTCCAATGCACCCGGCTGGAGTTTGGCCAGAATGATCGGCTGCCCAATACGATTCTTCTCATTAGTCAATACCTCCCTATGAGAAAACTCTACTACAGAATTCTAGGTCTCCGACAGTGAGTGAGGAAAAAGAAAAACAAGCTATAGGATATCACTGAGAGGGGGCAGCGGCATTCCTGTCCTGTCCTCCAGGGAGACCTCGCTCAGGTCTCAATGTTTTAGCTCGATGGCACCACTGCACACCAGATGGCACCCACCCAAAACAAGTGGCCAGAAATTAAATTTAAGGGCATCTCCCCTGCATGAGATACAGCAACCCCCAACCATCATTTAATCCTAACTAGGCTTCCTCAGAGAAAGGAAGCCCTACTGGTGGTCAACTTGGGGGCTTCTTATCCTGTTTTATCCATATACGCTGAAGCGGATGTGCTCGGAGTGTCTGGAGCCTCTTTAATGGCAGCGAGCTCCTTCTCTCCGTCTGGTGCAATGAAAAAGGAGGAGGATCAGAGAAGACAAAATAATTTTGGTTTTGTTATGTTGATTTTTTTTCTGGCTCTTACTTCGGGGGTGAGGGCAGATGTTGCAGAAATATAGAAATCTAGCATGAGAATGCAGGGAGCGATGGCGGGGTGACAGCCGGCCCTGCGCCTGTCCCTGTAGGTATTGATTTCTGGGAACTTTTAATTCCCCTAGAAAGGTTTGTATTATCCGAGCTCCTGGGCCGTGACGGAAATAGTATAAGTTAATAGGAAAGAGTCTGGATTTGCGGCGGCATCAGGATGTGACCAGAATGTGAAAAAAACCTTCAACCTGGCACAGGAGAGAGAGCCACCCCCGTAAAGCGAGTCTCTGTGCTTAACTGCTCTTAAAGCCACCCAAAACCTGCTCACCAGTACAGGAGCGAAAAGCGATCTCCACAATAGCAACTCCTAGAGCAGGCCCACTCCTATTAAGCCCACCCAAACCCTCTCCGCAACACAAAACAGTGACCACCCCAAACTAGAGTCTCAGCGCTGAGTCGATCTTATTATGCCAACCCAAAAGCCATTCCCCGGCGCAGGGGAGAGAAGCAACTCCCACAATGGTGAGTCCAGCGGTGAGACGCTCTCATCAAGACCACCCGAAACCCTCTCCCTGGCACAGAAGAGAGAAGCAACTCCCTCAATGGAGAGTCCAGCGGTGAGACGCTCGCATCAAGACCACCCGAAACCCTCTCCCTGGCACAGAGAGAGAAGCAACTCCCTCAATGGAGAGTCCAGCGGTGAGACGCTCGCATCAAGACCACCCAAAACCCTCTCCCTGACACAGAAGAGAGAAGCAACTCCCTCAATGGAGAGTCCAGCGGTGAGATGCTCTCATCAAGCCCACCCATCCAGCTCATCCGTTTAATTTACACACATTCAAATATTTTACACGAGGGTGGACGTCTTGACGGCAGCTTTGGACACGCCATGAACGGTCGTGGTTGGCTGAATGTGCCCTACCACCCCAAGCGGGCTCATGCAGCCTCCTGAACAGGACTTTTCCCCCACCCAGTAAGCGGTCATTTGCTTTGAACTCTGTGTTTCGATGGTAAAAGGAGGTGATCTTTAGGCTGACCATCCACATTGTGCGTCTTTTACAATGTAAAAATAATAAGTCTACTTTATTCAACCAAATAATTACTTTTTTTCTTCACCCACAGCAAAAAACACTTTTTTTAGTTGGCGCGAAATTTTGGGTTCCCATTAAAAATAAAAGGATTAAGCTTTTTTTTTTCCTCTCTCTCGACGAACGTGTTTTTTTCTTCTTCAGGCAGTCTGCGTTCAGCGTTGCTGTCCTTGGTGTTGAAAGCAATATTTTCAGCACCAGGGACAGGGGGGTTTATCCCCCCTGCAGCCTGTGGCGAGGTGTTCTTTTTCACATTTGACTGCTTTCTACGGCGTTGTCCTTGGTGCTGAAACCCCATTTCAGGATCAAGGACAGGGCCCCCCCGCAGCATTTTTTTTTCGTTCGGCTGCCTGGCATTTGGTTGACTTGGGTTGTCCACAGACTCTTCCAGTGGACGACCCTGATCAGCCGCCGGCATTGTCCGTAGGTCCTCCGACTACAGACCCAGCGTACAGCCAGCCTTATAGATGCTCATCCCAGGGGGTTTGTTCCTAGTTTGTCCTTGGTAAAGGTCAGTGGGGGGGGGGGGTCAATCAATTTCTTATTAAATCTAATTTTGTGCAACCAATCTGCAAGCCTGGAGGCCTGGAGGCTCGCGGGTGAAAGTGCAGCTAGAATAAATAATCTTGCAATCTGTAGGACATAACTACTTCCCTCCGCACCCTCCATTGAGGTCACCCCACAATTTAGTCAAGCCGAACATGGTATAATCTGCCGTCCGCACGAGACGTAAATTGCTATAGTTTCAGCCCAGTCAGATTTCAGAAAATGACTTTGGATTTTCTTTCTGCGTCTTCCTTCTTTGAGTTTCTGGCAAACACTTTGTGTCCGTCACACTACGAGGAGCGAGGTGACATTTTTTCCAAGTCTGACTCGCGGCATTTCATCCGTCGCAGTTTTATTCCATCTCGTGCCCGTTTTGTGCATCATTAGATTAAAGCAAGCGGCTCCGGTGCTTTCTGGACTGAGACTAAGCGCCTGGGGAAGGCGTCCAAATGCATCATATCGTCACTCCTGCCCCAAGACGCCAGAAATTAATTTACTCACAAATCCTGCAGTAATTACACGTAAAGGACACAGAAAATGAAAAGGTCCCCTCACAGACCCAGATTATTGCCGTTTCTGCCGTAATTTACTGCTGAATATCACCTTTTTTGCCAACTAATTACACGTTGCACGTTTCACTATATTATTTTCAAATGCTGCAAAAAATGTAATCTACAAATTCTGATAGAAATACTTATAGCTAATTCATTTTAGCGTTAAGTCACATGAAGCAGTAACAGTATCCCAAGCAGTGATACACTGTCACTATATCAGCGATATCACAGCATCAGCGAAATGCATAAAGGGTTAACAGCACAAGCTAAGTGACTTGGTCATCACATTATAGACAGGTCTCTCATTGGTCAGGCAGGATGGGGGGGGTCATATAATCTGCTTTCAATAATAAAAAAAAAAAAAGAACCCTAATTTCATCAGGCCGACCAGCGACTTGAATCCCAAAATCTAAGACGGAATTAATGCCCTTTCATACCAAAAGCAGCCGCTCTGGGAGCATCGTCCGTTACGAGGGGGTGACAGCACATTGTAGCGGTGTTTACTTGTCCACTAAATATATCAGGATTCTCTGTAAATCTTTTCAAATAGTGAATTTATCTTTCTAGGTGAATATGCTACATTTTTGCCACAATCTCTTTTCGTCTATCACTCTGTAAGATTATCTCAATCCCGTCACTCTCCTGCTCATCACTGAGCGACAAATGCAGAAACTCACACCTGCCGCCGTGGTCCGGGAAGATGAAGAACAAAGAGATGAGGCCCACAGGCTCATAATGCGAAAAGCAGAGCAAGAAGTTACTATCTGCGCTTTGAATCCCTTGTATCCGCGTTAAATAAAAACACACGGCTTCCTCGTTTACTTCTTGCCATGTAATAATATCCGCCTGCACCGTGGAGGAGCGTTACAGTAACTTTCCCTTGATCGGACAGGCGTGTGCGTATGTTCTATGCAAAACCCCACACGTTCAGTGCAGCGACCTGGTGACGTTTATAAGTGACACCGCAACATTATGGCGAAGTTACCAACGCTGCGATCAACGCCAGCAGGAAAAGCAAGGGGCAACATACCTGCTCTCCAGGGGATCTGTGTGGCTTGGTATTTTTTTTTTCCTTTAATTGAATATATTTGATTTGAGATATATATATATATATATATATATATTTATATAACCAGTGGCAACCTGCAAAAAGTGCGTCCTTTCCTAATGAATGAATATATATATATGTATATAAGGTTTTTTTTTACGCACAATTAACCACTTTGTATTAATATTTTTGGGAACATTGAATAAAAGTCACCTGTAAATTCTATTTTAATTTTAACATCCTATTCCATTTTTTATCATGATTTGGGCCATATTACAATGTTGGTGCTAACTTAACCAGAGCTGTTGTAAACTGAAAACCTCCATAGGCTATAATGGCTCTGGGAAGTTTACACCAGCTCTGGTTAAGTTAGCACCAGCTTTGTAATATAGTCCCTTAGTATTTTCTATAACTGCATTGACCTATAATGTTGAATTCTCCAGGGGATTCGGCGGCGTTTCACTTCATTCAGTGCACACTCCTGATTATCTAATGGTATGGGGGGGGGGGGGAGAGACTGGTGTTTGCCTCCTCACATATAAACCATGTTACAGTGACCGCAGAAATCCATTCTCACCCACAACCAGTTCCTCTGAGACCCCCTGACTGTGCTCCGCGTCTCATTTCACAATACCCCCCCCCGGCAGGGAACACGCGCCGCAGCTTGAGAAAAGCACCTTAAATATCCACTTTATGGGAAAAGTCAATGGAAGCAAATCCCAGACTGTTTCCTGGCTCTGGCTGTAAATATTAGAAGTAAAAGCAAACATCGTGTCCTTGGCGGCAGAGCGAGCGTCCATCCTTGGAAAATCATTTCATATTCGGCTGGGAGGGTCTGTAATTGAGGCTCAACGAGGTGCAGAATCCTGGATGGGGAATGTGTGTCTCCTGCCAGGGCAGCGGTTCCTTTAAAAGGTCAACGCTACCTCACTTTTATCCGCTTGTCCAGGAGAAGCAAACAGCCTAAAACCACCAGAGTACGACCAAAAATATGCAAAAGGGACATAAGTTAGTAGAATATAAATGAGTCGGACAGAGACCCGGAGCTGCATCCGGATAAACTCAATATAGAGCTCCCAGGATTCATTGCACGGAGAATCGCACGTATTGGACACATGAAAGAAAATTACTACTTGGAATATATAGACCTAAAGTTTGCCGGGTCTGTTCTCCACAACCCCAGCCGCACAACTAATAAATCGCTTCCAGCTGCTCTGAGTATATTGCAAGGATGCCTCGACATCGAGCATCGAGGCATCCTTGCAATATGGTTACCTGCCGCCGGTCCGCCCGTGATCGATCCCCCCCGAGCGATCACTTCTGGTAGCGCCAGGAAGTACTAAGTGCCAGGAGGTATCGTGGCACTCAGTACAAAAAAGATCACATAAGTGATCCAGAGAGGCAGGCTAGCAACATCCAATCAGAGGTTAGAAAAAAATCTAAATAAAATTTCTAATTTGTCAGGTCAGGTCAATATTTTGTAAATATTAACTGAAACCTGGCTAACTCCCTCTGACACGGCCTCCGTTGCTGCTCTCTCACATGGCGGTCTACACTTGAGCCATACCCCCAGACCGGGTGAGAGAAATGGTGGCGGGGTCGGACTCCTGCTCTCTCCCACCTGCACCTACCAGCATCTCCCTCCACCTCCATCCCTCTCCTTCTCCTCCTTCGAGACACACTGCATCCGCCTGTTCTCTCCTCTGGCCCTCAGGGTGGCAGTCATCTACCACCCACCGGGACCAACCTCCCAGTTCTTTGACCACTTTGCTACCTGGCTTTCTCACTTCCTGTCTTCTAAATCTTCCATGCCTAATTCTCGGGGACTTCAACATTCCCATTGATGATCCTTCCGCTCCTGCTGCCTCCAAACTTCTTTCACTCACGTCCTCCCTTGGACTCACACAATCCTCCCTCCTCCCTACCCACCGCGATGGTCACGTTATTGACCTGGTCTTTTCCAACCTCTGCTCCATTTCTGAGTTCAAATGTCACCCTTTCCCCATCTCTGACCACCACCTGCTCTCTTTCAACCTATCTGGACTTCCTAAACACCCTGCTCCCCCACCCCGCACACACACTCGCAGAAATCTACATGCTGTGGACCCCCATCAATTCTCCAACCTACTTCACCACCTCCCTCATACCTCATCCTTCACCTGCCCTGATGCTGCCACTAATCACTACAACACTACGCTTATCTCTGCTCTAGACACTCTTGCTCCTCTTCGACTCTGTAAGGCCCCACGCCGCCAGCTTCAGCCCTGGCACACCCTCCAAACTCGCTACCTGCAAAGATGCTCCCGCACTGCAGAGCGTGCCTGGAGGAAATCCCGCTCTGAAGCTGATTTTGTTCACTTCAAGTTTATTCTCCGGTCATACACCTCTGCCCTCCACTTGGCCAAACAATCCTTCTTCTCATCTCTTCTATCTACGCTGTCCTCCAACCCTAAACGGCTCTGGTCCACCTTCAGCACCCTCCTCTACCCACCCGCACCTCCCCCCTCAGCTGCCTTCAGCGCTCAAGACCTGGCAGACTACTTCCTCAGTAAAACTCTAACTATCAGAAGCAACATCCCAACACAAGATAGTTATCTGCCACCTCCACTCCCACAGGTCCCCTCTGCCACCCTCTGCCGCTTCCTCCCAGCCACTGAGGAGGAAGTCAATTCCTTATTGTCCTCCTCACATCTCACCACGTGCCCGCTCGACCCCATTCCCTCACATCTAATTCCTCCCCTCTCCTCCTCCCTCACCCCTGCTCTCACACACATCTTCAACCTATCTCTGTCCACTGGCTCCTTTCCATCCGCCTTCAAACACGCGCTAGTTACCCATTTACTAAAGAAACCATCCCTAGATCCCAACTCTCCATCCAACTACCGCCCTGTATCCCTGCTTCCCTTCACATCAAAGCTCTTAGAAAAACTAGTCTTCAACCGCCTCTCCCTCTTCCTGTCCTCCAATTCCCTACTTGACCCCTTGCAATCTGGCTTCCGTCCCCTACACTCAACTGAAACTGCCCTCACCAACGACCTCCTAACTGCTAAAAAAACCACGGCCACTATTCTATTCTCATCCTGCTTGACCTCTCGGCTGCTTTTGACACTGTTGACCACCCCCTCCTTCTACAGACCCTCAACTCTCTGGGTCTCGGTGACACTGCACTTGCTTGGGTTGACTCCTATTTATCCAACAGGTCCTTCTGTGTGTCCTTTGCTGGTAACTCCTCCTCTTCATTGCCTCTATCTGTTGGTGTACCTCAAGGCTCTGTCCTTGGTCCTCTGCTCTTTTCCATCTACACCTCCTTCCTGGGGAAAATCATCAACAGCTTTGGCTTTAATTACCACCTCTACGCTGATGACACTCAGATCTACCTCTCTACCCCGGATCTCTCTCCCCCTGTCCTCTCAAAAGTCAGTGACTGTTTATCTGGCATCTCCTCCTGGATGGCCTCCCACCACCTAAAGATCAACATGTCAAAGACTGAGCTCCTACTTATTCCTCCCTCCAATGCCTCCCCACCTCCTGACTTCTCTATCACGGTGGAGGGTATCACCATCTCCCCATCAAACCAAGTTCGCTGTCTTGGAGTTACACTTGACTCTGCTCTTTCCTTCATCCCCCACATCCAGTCTCTTTCCTCCTCCTGCCGATACCAACTGCGTAATATTTCCAGAATTCGGCCATTTCTTACTGCCGTCACCACAAAACAACTCATACACGCCCTGGTAATCTCCCGACTCGACTATTGCAATAATCTCTTATCTGGCCTCCCTCTGTCCCGCCTCTCCCCCCTACAATCCATCCTGAACGCCTCCGCCAGGCTAATTCACCTCACCCGCTGCTCTGTCTCTGCCGCTCCCCTCTGCGAGTCCCTTCACTGGCTCCCCATCCACTGCAGAATTAAGTTCAAAATCCTTATCCTTACCTACAAAACCCTCACTAACTCAGCGCCCCACTACCTGTCCTCACTAATCACCAAATACACCCCAGCCCGCTCTGTAAGGTCAAACAGTGACCTGCGCCTAGCTTCTCCCCGCATCACCTCTTCCCATGATAGACTGCAGGACTTCACACGAGCAGCCCCCACTCTCTGGAATGCTTTCCCTCGTACTGTCAGACTTTCCCCTAACTTCTCTTCCTTCAAACGCTGCCTTAAAACGTTCCTATTTAGGGAAGCCTACCACCCAACTCACTGACACAACCATCAATCACTCTCACCTTACAGTCCTCTCCTCCTGTTTCCAACCCCAACCCTCCTAGATTGTGAGTTCCTATGGGAATAGGGCCCTCATCTCATCCTGTACTGTTTGTCAAATGTTGTTCAATGTATTGTAACCCTGTCTATACTGTGCTTATTGTACAGCGCTGCAGAATATGCTGGCGCTTTATAAATAAAGAATAATAATAATAATAAATATTGGCTCGAGAGAGAGAGAGACAGAGACAGAGAGAGATAGGTAGATTTAGTGAGATTAGAACAATTGAGGCAGATTTAGAGAGATTTTAGGGAGATTTAGAACAATTGAGGCAGGTTTAGAGAGATTTAGGTGTTTATTTTCTTGTGAAACCCAAAGGTTCTTTTGAGAACCAATAATCCGCTTATATATATATAATAATTATAAAAATGTATTTTATAATCTATTATATATAATGTCTGATAGGGTGTACAGCGCCGAGGAGGCATATGCCATCCTGGCGTCAGAATCTGAGGCATCTGCATCTGACTCAGACCCAGATTTTGACCCTGCTAGGTGCTAAGATACATCGCTAGATACATCATCTACGCTGGCTGATGTATCTCCTAGTGATGTTTCTGATGCAGATCCTGGGCCACCACCTGCCAGCAGGAGACGCACCGCTCCAGCTGAGGAGTGGGTAGTGCCTCATCGCCAGAGGCCAGATATCCCTCCTTTCACGGCAAATCCTGGCATCAATATTGATGTTGCAGGATTTACCGCCACACAGTTTTTGCAGGTGTTTCTGGGGGATGATTTGTTGGGCTACATTGCTGCCCAATCAAATCTGTATGCCCATCAGCATTGTGCTGCGAAGCCAGACTCCTACTTGGCAAGGCAGCAATGCACCCCCCTAGATGTGCCAGAATTTCTGAAATTCTGGGCACTTACTATGGTGATGGGCATCATAAAGAAGCCCTCAATTCGCTCCTACTGGAGCAGTAGCCCCTTCTGCTCTACCCCCATTTACCCCCAATCAATGTCACATAGAAGGTATGAAAACATTTTGAGTTTCATGCACTTCAGTGACAACAGCCTGTGCCCCCCTAGAGAGCATCCCCAGTTTGACAGGCTGTATAAAATCCGCCCCCTGGTCACCCACTTCGCCGCCAGGTTTGCAGAGGCTTATACACCTGGAAGGAATATCTGCGTGAATGAATCCCTAATGAACTACAAGGGAAGGCTGGGATTCAAGCAGTATATTCCTTCCAAACGCTCCAGGTATGGAGTGAAGGTGTATAAGCTCTGTGACAGCGAGAGTGGGTATACTCAGGCCTTCCGGGTGTACGAGGGAAAGGATAGTAGCCTTGACCCTCCAGGTTGCCCAGAACACATGGGAACCAGTGGCAAGATCGTGTGGGACCCTGATGAACAAAGGGTACCACTTGTAGGTTGATACGTTTTATACAAGTGTCCCTTTGTTCAAACTGCTGTATTGTTTTGATACAGCAGCATGCGGTACTGTTCGCAAGAACCGCATAGGTTTCCCAGCACAGCTTGCCTGCACACTGTTAAAAAGGGGGGAGACCTCAGCTCTGCACCAAGAGGAGCTATTGGCGGTCAAGTACAGAGACAAGAAGGATGTATAACTTCTATCCACCATCCACTATGAGAGGTCTGTGGAGGTCTCTGTCCGTGGCAGAGCTGAGCGCATCAGGAAGCCAGTGTGCATCAAAGCCTATAACCGGCATATGGGTGGGGTTGATCTGGCAGATCAGCTGCTCCAGCCCTACCAGATTATGCGGAAGTCAAGGGCCTGGTACAAAAAGGTTACAATTTACCTGATGCAAATTGCAACCCACAATGTCTTTTTGCTCTGCAAAAAAGGCAAACCCCGGAGTGACGCTCTCCTTTTTACAGTTTCAGCTCCAGGTCATTTCAGGGCTTTTGTACCAGGATGCACCTGCTCCCCGGGCGGTGCTGGGGGACAGAGTTGGGGGCTACACATTTTATTTTTAAAATCTCCCCTGCTGAGGGCAGAGACGCCAAAAAAGATGCAGGGTGTGTTTCAAGAAGGGACAGAGGAGAGACACAATCTTTTACTGCCCAGAATGCCCTGGACAACCCGGTCTGTGTCTTGGGGACTGTTTCAAGGTGTATCACACTGTGTGTGATCTGTGATTTTTTTTTCCTTTCTATTTTTTCTTACAGTCTAGTTAGTTAGTTCAGTTTATTATTTTTTTCATTTTATTCCTACATTTTTATGTTCTACAATTGGTGCTGTATTTTGCCAATATCTTGGCACACCTATGCATGGGGGGCATGGGTGTACTCAGGAGACCTTGCAGAAAACAACCTGGAGAGTTTTCATGCAGTAACCGACAACAGTGTCTCCTAAATCAAAGTCCAAATCTAATGTGGGCGTAAAAATCTGAAAATAAAAAAATTACCGCCAC
This sequence comes from Leptobrachium leishanense, assembly GCA_009667805.1. Lineage (NCBI taxonomy): Eukaryota > Metazoa > Chordata > Amphibia > Anura > Megophryidae > Leptobrachium > Leptobrachium leishanense. The sequence goes on along the minus strand of CM019072.1, from coordinate 119,286,476 downwards.
ACACTTTCTCAAATGCTTTGGGCTAAAGCCGTTGCATCTATGGCATCAAAGCACTCCATATGCAATACCTTGGGGTGTCAACATTTCAGATACAAACACTTTTCTGGAAATAATTCAAACTGGGGTATGCGGTAGACCCAAAACCAAAGATCGGCCTATCTGAAGAAATAATCTCAATTTCAACTCCAATGACAAAGTCATAAAAATTGTATTTGAACCTTCCCAAAATCCTGGCAAATCTATGCATGGGGGCATGGGTGTACTCAGGAGACCTTGCAGAAAACAACCTGGAGAGTTTTCGTGCAGTAACCGTCAACAGTGTCTCTTAAATCACAGTCCAAAACTAATGTGGGCGTAAAAATGAAAAATGACCAAACAGTATCCAATTTGTTTGGGGCAAACGGTTGCATCCATGGCATAAAAACACTCCATTTACAATACTTTGGGGTGTTAGCTTACCAAATATATGCACGTTCATGGCAATAAAAAAAATTGGTATGTAAAAAGGCCCCTGCAAAGAAGATAAGCAAAGAAGATATGTCAAATTAGAAAAATGCCAAGCACATGTCAGAAGATTGGCGTAGCACCCCAAAAACAACCCAACAAATCTATATATGGGTGATATCACTTTACTCAGAAGATGTTGCTGAACATATTTTGGGGCGTTTTTTGGCAGTAACAAAATAACTGGATTTGACAATTCATGCCTAAAGTACAATGTGTGTGAAAAAAATAACACAAAAAGTGACTATCTGAAAGTTTGACAAAGAGCTAGTGCATGGAAAGTGTTAAAATACAACTCTTTGAAGTACCCTAGGGTGTGCCCTTTCTAAAAATATATGGTTTGATGGGGGGAAATTACTTTGGCCGACTTCAAAAATGTCCCAAATAGGACATGGGTGCATGATGACGAAATGTGAAAATTCCAAGTTGGAAAACTGAAATGCGCACCCCCCAAATAAGGTCTATTAGCCCCCAAATGACCCGACATACCTATACATGGTTGGTATCCATTTACTCATAAGATGTTGCTGAACATATTTTGGGGTGCTTTTTGGCAGTAAACCTTAAAGTTCACAGTATTCTTAAATTGCACTCAAAGAAAAGAAAACAAATCACCAAAAAAAGTTTTTTTTCTCAAACTTTGGCATAGATTTGTGGTAAAATGGTTGCATGGAAAGAGTCAAAATATCCCAAGTTTAATACCTTGATTTGTGTACTTTAAAAAAATATGTATATGTGGAGGGTTATTCAGCAATTAGTGACAGATATCAGTGTTACAATGTCACTATCACTAATTTTGAAAATAAACCCTTTGGAAATGGCAAAGTGCTACTTGCACTTATTGTTGCATAAGATAAGGAAAAAGGCGAGGAATATGTAAACATTGGGTATTGCTAAACTCAGGACTAAATTTAGAAACTACTAAGGAATTAAATTTTTTTGACGGTTGTTGATACACAAGAAATTTTGGGGGTCAAAGTTCGAAAAAGTGGTGTTTTTTCAATTTGTCATTTCACAATCTTTTTATAGTAAATTATATGAAATGATGAAAAAAATGGTATCTTTAGAAAGTCCATTTAATGACGAGAAAAACCGTGTAAAATATGTGTGGGTTGCATAAACGAGTAAGAGGAAAATTTGACCTAAACACAAACAGCGCAGAAACATAAAAAAAGCAGCGGTCACTAAAGGACGGATTTGTGTAAAACCGCCTGGTCACTAAGGGGTTATGGGACTTTAGACTGGGGGAAGATTTGATGGTGTCTGGGAGGTTACGATTTCATCTTATCATATCATATGATCGTACATCAGATACAGAGTGGCGTGTAGCACCACGTGACACACTGGTGGACAGTGAAGAGAAGCAAGGAGGTTTTCAGGTAACCTGTTCATTTCATCTCTATTTCCACACATTGATTTACAAACATGGGGTCTAGCGAGATCACATTGTATCTTTATGCTGGAAAGACAGGCCATTACAAAGTATATAAATATTCACCAGTGTTTCCTCATATTCTGTCATGCAACGGTTTTGGTTGCTCCATCATGTTTAACCAGGGCTCAAAATTTCATGTCCCAAGCTACTAACCAGGCCATAAGAGTTACTCGCACCAGTTGCTCCACCTAACCCCTACCCAGCCCTTAAGGCTGGGGTCAGACCAGCGCACTTTTAACGTGCGTTCTGGCGCACATAATTACGGCCGCACTAGCAGCAGATGACGGGCAATGACGGCCAATATACGATGTACGGCCGCACAAAAGTCCGGCCGTGCAACGCAAGTGGAATTTGAACGCATTTTTCTGAGAACGCTGAACCGCTAGTACTGACGTACTGAGTGCGCAGCTGCGGCATAGCGGCGTGTTTGCGTGATTAGGAGATGTCAGACACTGCTAATGTCCAGCCTACATAACGTCCAGACGCAAAAAGAGTTTTATTGACGATCCGTACAAAATCACGCCCGAAAATGCGCGTCGTCTGACCGTTTTTGCGCATTCCGTGAAAAAATACGTCAATGCGTTCGGACGCACTTTTTCACGTTCGCGGGGAAAAATGCTTTCGTCTGACCCTAGCCTAAAGGTTTTATTTAGAATAAAGTTACAAAAATAACATTAATACCAAAAAGTCCCAAAAAATATTTAATAAAAATACTTTTTGCTGCAAATGAAAAGAATAAACGGTTGAATAAAAAAAAGTAATAAAAACAGGATTTTTTTTTTTTTTTACATTGAAACCTAGGGGTTTCACCTGTTTAAACGAAAGCACGGAAAATCTGGGCATGTCGGGGCTGTTTGACGGTCTCCAAGTAGAATAACCATTTCTTCTCTATGGGTAATTTCACCGCTGCCGAAGGTCGCTGAATTGTGGTGATCGGGGGCGAACTGCATGTATTTTGCTAGCGTTTGCCAATATTTGACGAATTGCCAGCTTTCTGAATAGCCGAATTGCCATGAAATCGCATTGTACGGGGAAATTCGGCTGTTATTGAATAACCCCTTTAGCAAAGCTTAGAGGAGGTGTGTGCCAGCGATGGTGGTGTGGCTGGAATGCTGAGGGACGCCCGGTGGCAGATTAGAGACATGCACTATCCTCTGAGTAAATTCCACCAGCATTTATAACAAGCTGGCCTGCCAGCAAGGTCGACTTTGAGGATTCCCAAGTTGAGATGTAAGGTGGATGATCTTGAGAGATGCGCTGCGAAGCAAATGGATTTTCAGGAGCTCATTTCATGCAGGTGGATCTCTCAGGAGAGAATGGAAGGCAGACAATTACTGTACACTGGAACTCTTAATTACGATGGCTGGATAAATCACTTGTTATCTGCAAACCGCCAATACGCCACAACACTGTCCTGAATCCTAATCTCCACAGCTTTACTCCATCGTTCCCTCATGCATGGCAGGACAGGCATGAGGAGATACAGGGGGACTTTGGATGCTGCATCTCTGAACTGTACAGCGCACAAGGTTAAATGAGGTGTCATTGGAAAGGTCAGAGTATGGTCTTTATAATGATACCAAACACGACCACGTAATGTGCAAAAATAAAAACTGAAACGATAAAGGCAAAAATGTATTTCTTCGTGTGTTCTACAGCAGAGGCAATATATGCTTTTACATATAAAACAAACAATGCCGCTGCACTAACTCAACTAATGTCACAGATTCTGCCCCTTTTGATTTGACGCACAGAGAAACTACTTTTTCAGTTTGGCATGTTTTTTTTGTGTGTGGGGGGCTCCACATTTTTGTGCCCACAGGCTCCTGAGATGCAAATCCAGCCCTGCCCGAGTGCGCTTCCAAGAAGCCCTAACTGTCCTGAGTGCGCTTCCAAAAAGCCCTGAGTGCGCTTCCAAGAAGCCCTAACTGTCCTGAGTGCGCTTCCAAGAAGCCCTAACTGTCCTGAGTGCGCTTCCAAGAAGCCCTAACTGTCCTGAGTGCGCTTCCAAGAAGCCCTAACTGTCCTGAGTGCGCTTCAAGAAGCCCTAACTGTCCTGAGTGCGCTTCCAAGAAGCCCTAACTGTCCTGAGTGCGCTTCCAAGAAGCCCTAACTGTCCTGAGTGCGCTTCCAAGAAGCCCTGAGTGCGCTTCCAAGAAGCCCTAACTGTCCTGAGTGCGCTTCCAAGAAGCCCTAACTGTCCTGAGTGCGCTTCCAAGAAGCCCTAACTGTCCTGAGTGCGCTTCCAAGAAGCCCTAACTGTCCTGAGTGCGCTTCCAAGAAGCCCTAACTGTCCTGAGTGCGCTTCCAAGAAGCCCTAACTGTCCTGAGTGCGCTTCCAAGAAGCCCTAACTGTCCTGAGTGCGCTTCCAAGAAGCCCTAACTGTCCTGAGTGCGCTTCCAAGAAGCCCTAACTGTCCTGAGTGCGCTTCCAAGAAGCCCTAACTGTCCTGAGTGCGCTTCCAAGAAGCCCTAACTGTCCTGAGTGCGCTTCCAAGAAGCCCTAACTGTCCTGAGTGCGCTTCCAAGAAGCCCTAACTGTCCTGAGTGCGCTTCCAAGAAGCCCTGAGTGCGCTTCCAAGAAGCCCTAACTGTCCTGAGTGCGCTTCCAAGAAGCCCTAACTGTCCTGAGTGCGCTTCCAAGAAGCCCTAACTGTCCTGAGTGCGCTTCCAAGAAGCCCTAACTGTCCTGAGTGCGCTTCCAAGAAGCCCTAACTGTCCTGAGTGCGCTTCCAAGAAGCCCTAACTGTCCTGAGTGCGCTTCCAGAGTTTCTCATCAAGATTGACAATCTTTTTCCATGTCTGTAAAGGACGGTTGAAGATTGCAGTGCATTGCAGAATTTACTCACGTCGCTGCCCTCTGACACATTGTTCTTTCTTTTTCTGTAGTTATACCCTGCACAGACGCCAAACGATTACAAAAACCACAACACAACCACAAACCACCGCCATTGAGCATGAAAAATAACAACATAACCACGGAGAGCCACAGGAACAAAATTCTGAAGCAACAGAAATTATCCTGCTAAGCAGGTCAGAACCTTTACTGGCAGCCGCGTGTGATTAGGTTTGACTTTTCTGATTTGGGGTGACCCCTGCACCCACTTACACGCGCACCACACGCGAAGTAGCAGATTTGAATTGCTCGTGATGTTTACAAAGGAATTCTCATTAAAACCGCCCGCACGTGCCAGCCGCTGATTCATATCATCACACAGGGAACGCACTGCAACTTACCGTCCTTACATCTCAAGTCCACTCCGATCACTCCAACTCGCAATCAGCACTCTGAGGGTGCGCCAAGTTTAACCCATTCCCGCTGGATTCTGAATGCAAGCACTGAATTTAGCCCCTTCCTCGACAAGTCCATCATGTCGTGGATCCACTGCTCATTTATAAAGCAGGCAGGCCCTTCATGACTGGAGGTGAAGTGGGACGCAGCGCGACGCAGCGCACGCAGATTACCATACAGAAGTGGCAGATTTATAATTAATGGTTCAATTACCTGTAAACAAGCAGCTCCGGAGGAATCGCTTCTGCCTTATTAAATCACCTCCTCAAATCGAAAATTAAAATTATAGTCTCTTCACTGAACCAAGAAACCCACACAAACAGTCATGAGTTATAGTGCAGAAGATCTCTGTGATACAGTAATGTGCAGTGTGTATGAGCGTATCACAGAGCTCCACAGCAATTAAAATCTCACAGTAATGTGCAGTTTGTATGAGTGTATCACAACGCTCCACAGCAATAAAACTCAGTAATGTGCTGTGTGTATGAGCGTATCAGAGTTCCACAGCAATAAAAGTCACAGTAATGTGCTGTGTGTATGAGCATATCACACAGCTCCACAGCAATAAATCTCACAGCAATGTGCGGCGTGTATGAGCATATCACAGAGCTCCACAGCAATAAAACTCACAATATTGTGTGGGTGTATGAAAGGGAGCCCAGTCGTCCTGCCTGAGACGGGCCGTGATTGACAGGCAGGGCCCTGGACCGTTTGCTGGGAGGAGGGTTTTTGGCAGGAAAATAAAATTCAGGGATTGGTTTGCCTTTACTTGATACATTCTCATATGAATGTACAGCAGTGAAAAGTCCCCCTGCCCTCCCTGTGTTTTTGGCTGGTCTTGTGAGTGCTTTCTTTGTAGACGTTGTCACAGCTTTATGGCAGAAGTTATCCTGACCAGCGTGAGAAGGATGATCCTGGAACTTGGAGCTCAAGCGAGCAGTTGGGAGAGGGGGCTTCTTGATGCGGCTGACGGGAGGTGGAACTCTGTGTAAAGGTTTTACGTGTCAGGGTTACGCCTCTGTTAACAGTGGGTGTGGTATTTGTTTACACTTATGTATGTAAAACAATTTGCTAAAGCTGTGGCCAAAGCCATATTACCCATCAATTAGGATGTGTCTGTGTTTTATGGTTTGGTGTTGGCCTTAGGGAAACATCATGGTCTTGGGGGTAAGGTTGGGAAAGTCCCCTCTTAGTCATGTGGGTGTTATTGCCACGGAGCATTGTGATCCAGTAATGTGCAATGTGTATGAGTGTGAGTTTTATTGCTGTGGAGCTCTGCGATGTGCGGTGTGTATGAGTGTATCGCAGAGCTCCACAGCAATAAAACTCACAGCAATGTGCAATGTGTAGGAGTGCGAGTTCTACTACTGTAGAGCTCTGTGAGGCGCTCATAAAGCGCACATTACTGTGTGTCACGACACTGAGCATTTAGGCTGTCAGATGAACGCAGTCTGAGCGCACCCTGCATGCGTGCACAACGGACAGACGTACTGACAGAAGATACTGTAGACACCACGGTCCATTTTTATTGACAGACGTAGAGAAAAAAGAAGGGGGAATTATGGGAAATAAAATTTATATGAAAAATGCTAAAAATATGAAAAGGCATTCTGTGCGTCAAGGTGCTGGACGTCGCAAATGCGCTGCGTCTGACATATCCTCATCACTCGCACAGAATGCTACGCGGACGTGGCGCACTCTGCGCGTCCGTGGTAGCGGTTTTACCTTCTTGCCTAATTTGCATCTGTTTGCCACGTGCGTTGTGCGGCGCAGTTCGGTGCGGACGCACTTCGTGTGTGGGTCTCTAATGCTCATGATTTTATGCTACGACAGACGTTAAAACTGTGCGGCAACACGGACGTGATCATTGCGTACGTCTGACACGGGCCTTAACTTGTTCGCAACTGCCCGCTGGAAAGCCCACTATGTCATCATTATCTTCCCGAGGATCAGAGCGCATTTTCTGACTGTAACCCCCGGGAGCAGCGCTCGAGTGACCTCGTGAAGCCAGTAAGGGTTTCTGTGGATCAGCAGAACGAGTAGCACTTATTAAATCATACCTGGAAGGCTTGTAATGAGTGGGATGTGCGTGTCTGTGAGAACATGTGCCGGGGGGGGGGGGGGCTATGATGAGAGAGCAGTTACATTATTACGGACAGTATACATAGACTTATTAAGAAAGGCCAGCAGCCACCAAGGGAAGTGCAGGACCTTTCATTGGACAGAGGACCTTATGGGAAGAGCCAGGAGACAGTAAAAACCTGTCCCTAAATCAGTTTATGTTAAAACGAGCATATTCCTTGAGTCCATCTGTTCGTTATCGCCTTCATTTGGCGACTTATTCCGATTTATCGAGAGTCCGTGGACTTCTCCCGCCTGACCTAAAATGCACAGTAAGTGTAATTTACGCACATTTGATTGGTTCAATAAATGACAAAAGATACAGAAATGGCAGCGCGGGGAGACCTGGACACATTGTAACAGGATCTTAACACAAACATAATCCAACGTTAGTGCAGATGGCAAGAGACATGCCGGGCCGGCCGGCACATGCAAATTCCCAGAGATCTTATTATTTCCAGCCTGATTCAATAAATTCACAGATCATCTGGAAAAGAGATCACGGAGGGCGTTAACGTCCAGGCTGCCTGGACCCAACAACCGCTAAATAGTATTACTAACAAGAGACATGACGGAGGAATGTGGCTTCCAGCCAGGCTGGCGCGAGCGTGAGTGCCCACTTCCTTGGACAAGTTACAAAAATACAAAATCTTAACCATTACAAAAAATCTTCTGGGACTCGACGCGTTAAACCCGGCGCTTGAAGGTGGATTATACGGCTGGAAGGAATTATTCTTCACTGGTGAGAAAATCAAAGAATATCATTTACTCGCAGGCGCAGATATGCTGACGGATTCCTCCATTTAATTAAAACACACAACCCTTAATGGCCTTTAAATAATAAATCCGAGGGGCGACTCCACGAGGACAGCGCGGGGCCACCAGATAATAACCGCACCGTATTAATATTTATAGCTTCATAGTAAAACCATCAGCACTAGCAGGGCAGGCTAAGGGTTAAATGCCACGTAACAAAAATATTTAAAGAGATTCACCCAATTCTCAGGTTATCCATACCTTCCAAGTGTCCCAGGCGTGGAGGGTCAGTCCTGAAGTGGAATGTCTCTCTGGATCACAGACCGTTGGTGGGTTTTTATTTATGGGATTCCCCCCCCCCCCACTAAAATCTGCAAACTTACCGAACAAATACCTGATGGCGTGAGAACACTTATATGGTTAAGAAAGCAAAAACACACAGAGACACATCTATACTAGGGATGCACCGATACCACTTTTTTAAGACCGAGTACCGATACCTTTATGTCTTGTGACACTTTCCAATAAGAACAGACCTCATATAAAAATGCCCCCAGCACATGGATACTGCCCCCAGCTCTCATAGATATGCCCCCAGCTCATGGATACTACCCCAGCTAATGCATTTTCCCCCCAGCTTGTGGATATGCCCCCCAGCTTGTGGATTTGCCCCCCCCCCAGCTCGTGGATACTGCCCTAGCTCACCTGGCACTCTCCGTGACCATACTTACCTTCCTGAGCGACGTCGGGAAAGTCTTTGCGCGTGCGCTCGTTGGAAGGCCCCCAGCCGGCTGGGGTCCTTCCAACGAGCGCACACGTGAAGACTTTCCCGGCGTCGCTCAGGAAGGCAAGTATGAACGCGGAGAGCAGCTGCAGGGCCTGACTGAATGCCGATAGAGCATTCGGACAGCCGCCCCAGCCCCTCGGATGTCGGCAAGCCGGCTCAATGCCGGCTTCCGGTATCGGGGAAAATATCGGGGGTGCTGCATGAGTACCAAGTACTCCTGCAGTACCCGGTATCGGCACCGATACCAGTATCGGTGCAACCCTAATCTATACAGACTCACAGAAGCATACACAAACACACACAAACACCACTATACAGACTTACACATACTACACACAGAGAAGCAACTATACAAACATCTACATACAAAGAGACCTGGCAAAATATACACTGACACACATAAAGAAACATATACACACCGAGACCTAAAGACACACAGATATACAGACAAACTAAACATACACAGTCGCATACTCACAAATATACAAGCACACATATACAGACTTACACAGAAAATAAACACTCACACTTGTAGAAAGACACAAACACATTGATTTTTTTGGACGTCTCTTTTTTTATTTTTGAGTCCAGAGTACACTCTAGGTGTTTTTAAAAAAAAAAAACAGATGGTAATGGATACGTACACTATCAACGTTGCCACCACCCAAATTGGTTGAAGTCTATCCCTAGAAGTCAGTTTGTCAGACTACGCCGTAATCGTACAAGAGATTCAGACTACTATGAGCAGGCTGAATATATTAAAAATAAGCTGGTCCAAAAACAGGTCCCTGTGGATTTGTTGGATAAAACCATCAACCAGGTTGGTGGAATAAAAAGAAAGTCCCTTATGACTGAAAAAGGGAAGATCAGGGAGTCACAGAATGGGCTCGGTCTCTCTTTTATATCGAATTTTAGTGCTCAATCAAATGAAGTAGGAGGGATTGTACGCAAACATTGGCCTTTATTACGTCGAGATCCCATATTAGGGACTATTTTACCAGAAAATCCATTGCTTATTTTTAGGAAAGCCCCTAATATTAAAAACCAGCTTGCCCCTAGTATTCCCTATGTTCCAATTCCTCCACGCGCCATCTTGGATGGATTTAGGAGTTGTAGGCTATGTAAAGCCTGCAGACATATTCCCTCTACTCATACCCACTTTCCGAGTCAGTACACAGGGGAATCTTTTCAGATTAAATCTCACATCACATGTCATACTACATTTGTCTTTTATTTTATTTATTGGCATAGAGGCTGTACAGCCCCATTGGCGGGGGAGGGGGGAGAGAGAATATTGGCTTTGTCCAAAAGGGAAACGTTTTGTATTCATAAATTAAAAACCCTTCAACCAAGGGGCCTGAACATGGATATAGATTTAGCCTCTTTTCTTAAATAATTTTATCATATTGTGACAGCATTTTAGTCAACCATGTTTTTGCTGGTATGTCATCTTTTTTTAAACACTTTTTAATTGACTTTAATCTCGATATATTTTTGTTGTTGTTTTTTATTGTATAATGGGATCACCAGTATATAGATGTTAATGTTTATCCCGGCTAATGTCTTTTATGTCATGGTGCCGATCAAGATGCCGGGTTGGTGCTCCACATCCCTCCTCCTTTGTTTCCGTGCTGCGGTGGAGGGGAGGTCCCTGGCGGTGCCAGTGGGCTGAGTCTGTTCTCCTTCTTCTGTGTGGTGAGGTTCGGACTGCATCCGGCCGCACTATGGAGAACTAGAGACGCGGGGACGATCTACCCTGCAAGACCGGAACCAGGAAGTAGAGGTCCGGACCCAGGAAGTTAAGGATGAGATTCTTGAAAGGTCACCACCGCGAGAGGAAGAAGACTAATGCATGCGCAGTAAAAACTAAGATAGCGGTGGCGGCCGCACGTGAAGATCATCACGTATTATCTTCTTTGCCCCTTAATTGAAGGTTTATTTCCCGGGGATTTTATATAAATTGCGCCTTAAAGGCCCATTACACCATATTCGCTCCTGAGGAAGTCCCTAGGGGGGGACGAAACGCGTAGAGCCTTTATACACACCCCCAATCTGAACTCATATTGGCTGCATTGTTTTTTATCCTCCAAGTGTGAGTAATAAATGCTTTATATTTCACCTCTGCTGGTATTCATTGTGGCATTCCTCCTAATTGTTTGCTACCAATTGGTGAGTTTAGGTGGATTGTATCAAGCAGTTTGATGGGACATTTGATGGTATGTTTCGTGTGCGTTCAATCTACACGCTAACACTTTGGTGTGTGGGAATATTACCCTAGACCTTGTTTCTATTTTTGTCTTATCTACATTCCCTTTGTTTATATCACAGACATATATATTTTTTTTTTGAGAAAGTATTTTACCAGGAAGGATACATTGAGATTTCTCTGGTTTTCAGTATGTCCTGGGTGGCGAGTATGTACCGTTAGGGGTCTTGCCCAAGGACATTTACTGGAGAGGTGCTCGTCGGGATTTAAATCTGTACAGACACACTCCGCAACACAGACGCGCACACACACACACACACACTATACACAGATATAAATATGTATAGACACACTCAGCGACACAGATGCACACACACACACACACTCTATACACATATATAAATATGCACAGGCACACAGACTCATGCACACCCCTTCATTCCAGTCTGATCTCCCTGTTCATTTGCGACGTCAGAAGGAACGGGATTTATTTGATGGTGTGTGTATCCACGTCGGTAACGAGGCTAAATACCCATTATAGACAATACAGTTTAATTAATAAACTTGTTTGAACGTTAAAGCAAATTATAAAGACGCTAATGTTTGATTTGAGGCGGTTAATTAGGATTAAACACCATTGTATTAATTTCTGAATCCGCAGGCGTTTATTGATACAAGCTGCAACGTATATTAGTAAAACACCTCAACCTTATTCCTATGGGTCCGTTCCCGATAACGATACTTTCATGCCATGTGATCATGTTCAGGTCTGATGCATGGAGCCAGCAGACAGGAATAGGTGACAATCCTGAGAAATGGTCAGTCTGACGAATTACTTCATGTCCAGATACAATGTGTACAGCGCCACAGAACACATCTGAGCTTTCTACACAATAATGTGGAGCATTTAGGGCTAAATTACAATCATCTTCGCGCAAACGTTTGCGCCGGCGCAAAATAAACATTAACACGTGGGGTAAAACCATTTGCGCCGAATCCCGTATTACTTACTGCGCGCGTCCTATACTTAACATTGTGAGTGCAAATGCGCACTGGTACGAGGATGATATTACAATCTATTTTTGCAGTAATTACGGAATGGCTTTTGCGCGCATAATTTTAGAAACTGCAAAAAGCTGGTGATGGCAAATCTGAACATCCTGGCTAACCCCAAATATCCAAGCCCACAAAAAATAATGCAGCAAAGTATAGTTGCCCATTAAACTCATACCCAAACAATAAAATGGAGAAGTTGCGCGTGCATTTATTATTGCTGCAGCATATATGCTCAGATTGACTGTGGCAGGTGCAATTTCTTAACGTGAGAATTGTGGTTCTTAATTCTGATTGGCTGAATCGCGACAAAAAAAAAAACAGTGTGCCCACTGATTTTTGCGCGCGATGGTACTGCGCGAGCATTTGGGCGCGTCCTGTTTGCGTGCGTTATTGATCGGCGGTGAAAATACGCGCAAGGATTGTAATACGCGTTGATTTGCGCGTGCAAAACTTTAACGCTTGGCGCAAAGATTTTCGCTTTGCGTGAGGATTTTTGCGTGAAGAATGTGATCTAGCCCTTAATGTTTCTGGACTCAAAAGGAAAGGAAAATGGGATTGGAGTCCAACATCAGGGTGGTCTTTCATTTAAAGGCACAGTGGAGCGATATTTATTTATTTGCAAAGTATTTTACCAGGACGGACACATTGAGATTCTCACGTTTTCAGAATCTCCTGGGTTCAAGAACATTGAATTGTTACAGAAACACAAAGTAATAAAATGCAATATATTAAAAAAAAAAACACAAATATACAGATTTACACAGAAAATAAATATGTAGGAAATATAGTCACTAGATATAGTGGCCACATTCCACCAATGACAGCGTCTGGCAGAGTTTTGGAAATCCATTCATTGTCCAATGGATTCTGTCATGATCTTGTGCCAAACTTTGCATGTGTCTCCATCGATACGCAGGGCGATCACAAATACATTCTGACTGTCGCTGCCCATAAGACGCCATATAACACTGAACCCAATGGCTTTATGTGGCAGGGAATGAGGGCACAGTCCTGTGACATCACTTCCCATGACATCACTAAATATGCAAATCCACGGATGTTATGACACCATTTTCACACTCGGGAGCTCTGTATTTAGCAGAGGGTGAGGAATGGACACGTTGGTCCAATTGAAAAGAAATAAACTGCCAAAGAGTGAACATCGCGGCGAGGAGGAAGGAGACAGACAATTCTTTCAGCTGGAAAACTTCTCGTCGCAGACAGTTTCTTTATAAAAACATACTTGTTCCTCCATCTGCTTGAATCGCTCCGCAATAAGGACTGTCACAGAGTAAGTGAGGCAGGGGACGACGACGACAGAAATCACTTGTCACAAGAAAAAGCCCCTGCTCCAATATGAAGGGAAAATAGTGCGTACCCGGAGGCAGGGAGGCGAGCGCGTCGCACGCATACAAATCCGATGCTCTCAATGCAGATACAGTCTCCGTGCTGAGCCACTTTGAAATAAACATTAAAAAAAAGGCAGAAAGAGAAAAAAAAATGCCCTTCAAGAGTTCTTCATTTGCATGTCTTCTGTGAATCTCACGATTAGGACTCTGTACTTTTATTCCTACAGATTTCCCCCGGGGCAGCTGTCACCACTGAAAATTAATTAAAAAGTGTCCCTTCTTCCACCAAACAAGAAACCGGGGGCCGAGAGATACTTTTTATAAAAAAAAAAACACTTTTTATGAATATAAAGTCTGCATAAAACACAGATTGTGTAATCTGTGTGTAATTTATGGTCTCTCCACGCATCGAGCGTGCTGATTGAAAGCTGTATGAGGAGGAGGAATAAATCCCAACCTACGACATGCATCAAAAAAAAAAAAATTCCCGAGAAAAATTTCATATTTTACAGAACGGGCCTCCAATTAAAGAAGTAATACTTAAGTTGGGGAGTCTATTTGTAAACAAATTTCCTTTTATGTTTCTATTAAGGCTATCCTAAACAAAAGATAAATCCAGGTAAAGTATCCATGTAATTGGGCGACTAGATGGGCCGAAAGGTTCTTATCTGCCGACATTTTTCTATGTTTCTATGTTTCTAAGTCGCCATTCGGACACCAGGGACTGCAAACCGCAGATGTGACCCTATCCAAAAGGTACATTGTTTAATACACATAATTATTATTATATTTATGAAGCTCCAACACACTCCATAGCGCTGTACGAAACAAATCACAATGTCGGCATCCTGAGTCCTGATCGACATCGGATCGCTCAGCACCTAAATCTGGATCGGTTCGGGAGGGGGGGGGGTTGGTAGGGGCACATATTATTGGTGACCCCAAGCAATCTAATGTGCCAGCCAGTGCCAGGTAATCAGCTTCGCTCCTGCAGGTTTAAGGCAGTCTCCTCCATCAGTCCAACATGCAACACCTGGGCTCATAGGCTGGACTGACAGTCAAAAGAGGGTATTTTCAAAGTCTCTGCCCCGAAATGATGAACACATGGAGGAGGCTGATGGACAAGGCTGCGACACACTGCACGTAAGACCAAGTACAGCAAAGGGAAGCTGCGGCATGCAGTTGTGTGAGGGCATTGTGCCATGCACTTCCCTTTCCTGCGTGCCACTTCACATTAGCGCACTCAGTTATGCCATGCTGAAAAAATTAAACATCAACCAATCACCTTGCACATATATGACTCCCCCCACTGTGCGCATCAAGGTGCGCGTGACGTACCAATTACAAATGCGGGCTTACTGGTTGAAAATTTAATTTCTTCGCCACCCTGCGCACAGATTCACCAGCTGCTGATTTCGCCTGGTCTTCTTTGCTCAGCATCATACGTGGTGCATACTGCGTGCCACGGCCTTAATTCAGATGGAGGGGCACATGCAAGTATCCTAAACTGGCCAAAGTTCCAGCAGTCCAAGGACACCAGCCAAAAACCATATTCCCAAGGAAGAAGGTAGGTCACAGGAGGCTCAGTGTGAAGCCTGGAGAGCTTCACTAGGACCAGCAACATTTCATCCCTGGCCCAGGAGCTTGCTCAAGCAACAATGAACTGAGCAAAGCGGAGACAGACCTGATCAATCTACATACTCACCTCTAATCCCACTGCGAGGACGGCGGCTCCAGCCCCTCTTACAACCGCGGGGAGCAGTGAGAGACTGGGGGGGGGTCCCCCAGTCTCTCTCTCTCTCTGCAGATCGCTACGCCGCCCTGCCGGATCTCGCACCATCATGTGACCGTCATCCTCAATGGAGTCCTATGCTTAGCGTTGCCGCGTGCATCCCGGGGCTTAGCGCCAGATTACGATGCAGGCTGCTTTTTAAGATCACGCTAAAACGGGGTCGCAAAGGAGAAACCTGCAGGCGCACATTATCTGCAGGCACAGGTTTTTCTCCTTTGCGTCCTCGTTTGAGGCTGGGGTTAGACAAACGCAGTGCGAACATGCACTTAGCCGCACTTTATGACGGCCATGGTAGCAGCAAATGATGTCCAACACAGGCCCACACACGAAGTAAGGCTGCACAAACGTTCGGCCGCGCAACGCAAGCGGCAAAAGAATGCATTTTTGCAAGAACGTCGAACCGCTAGTACTGACTGTCACGACAACTATGCACGCTTCTGCGAAAGACGCCGGGTTAAGCCGCTCACTATCTGTCTAGCCTAGACCCAGATAATGACTGCGTGGACAACAATCCCTGCGCGCTTGCTTACCTATCCGTCCCCGCACACTTTCTCTCGCAACAGGTATGTAGAGCGAGATACAATGGTCCCAGGATTGCAATGCAGTTCCAGTCTTCTCTTAAATCGGGTAATGACTACGTTTCCCACAATCCCTGGGACAACTTCTTATTCTATTTGTTACGCTGCCACCAGTTCTCCTGAACAATACGCATGTTGTGGCTAAGGACGCAGGGCTAAGCAACCCACTATCTGTCTATCCTATACACAGATAATGACTGTGTGGACAACAATCCCCGCCGTCCCCAGCGACCGCAACTCACAATTTCGTAGCTACTCGAGCTTAAAACAACAAGCAATACTCCAGTCTCTTCAGTTAGCATGGATCGAATATCAGGCAGAAAGCATATCTTAATAAGGAATATTTATTAGGATCTAGAAAAAAGCTATAGATCACTGTGCATTTGTTACAGGAAAAATTTATATATTCAATCAATAGTTACACATTACACACAAACAGCAAACAAATAAAAGGGAGATAACAGCAGATCCTAGTTACTTACAATATACGCTAGACGATCAGCCATAGGGAGGTTCTATTTGGAGCTGGCAATATTCCCTCAATTCTCGATTGACCTCCAAGGAAATAGCCCCTAGCTCATGCTTGATTCAGAATATATATAGGGCTGCCCTTTTTTCTAAGTACAGCCTCCTAGCTGGTAGAGCCTTTGCCTACAATTCCCAGAATTCCTCTCTCCTGGGCACGCTCAGTGCATTTCTTCATTAATTTTAATTCCCTGGTTTATCAATCATCTCCCAGAGACAGAGATCAAAGGATGTGATTGCTTCTTTGATATGCGGCTGGAGTGCCGCTCCTGCTGTGTCTTCTCCCTGCCATGAGCAATTGCCCCGCCTGCCTGCTGAGTAGAACCAAAAGGGTGATTTCTTTAATTCACACCTTCGCTGACTTAATGGTTTCCTCCAGCAGGCTGGAAGCGCAGGCATTGATTTAGTAGTGCAGCTGCGCAAAATGGCCTGGTATCTATAGATAGCCATAGATATAAATATATATCAGATATATAGATCGCTAGACACAGAGAGATGGGTATGTCTACCTGTGACACTGACGTACAGAGTGCGCTGCGTCCGCATAGCGGCATGTGTGCGTGGTAACGAGACATCAGACGCTGCTCATGTCCGGCCTATATAACGTCCAGACACACAAAGATTCCGTAAAAAAAAAAAAAAAAAAAAAATCACAGCCAAAATTGCACATCGTATGACCGCTATCGCGTATTCCGTGAAAAAATGCTTTCAGGCACATCAACGCACTTTTGTATAAATGGCTCAGGCAAGTTTACACAGCTCTGGTTAAGTTAGGGTTTAAGCTGCTGCTATGTGTGGCAAAATGATAAAAAATAAAAAAGGGGGGATTGGACTCAGAACCTCCGTACAAAGACTGGGCTATACAGAGACACAGGGCAGAGCCGCGCACAGACAAGGTGGGAGTAAAGGGACGTGAGCAACAAATAATGCAAAAAATAAATTATAAAAAGAAAATGTGAGAAAAAAAAGTGAAAGAAGGGTTTAGGCTTTAGGAGAGAAATAGAAGACAGCAAAGCGAAAACAAAGAAGAGGAAAGGGAAAATGAAAGGAGTGATGAATAAACGAGAATATAAAGCAATAATATACGTATACAGCACTGTGTGCTCTTACTGGTGAGCACCCCAATAATATGAGCCGCACACACCTTGAGGTTCAGCTTAGAATTCTGCTGTCGCAGCGAGATGCAGCGAGTTCCTGTCCTGAATCCAATATTGAGGATTTGCAGGTTACAGGATGATCAGCGACAACATGTTACGCTCAGAACGTGACGCGCCGGTGCGGCCCCTGCAACACGCCTGGAAATTTAAATGGCTTTTTATCTCAGCTGGGAGCAAGGTGTCCTCTTCTGTGTGATTCAGGGTCCCGAATCGCATTTTATATATTAGAAATTTAGTCTCTGTCACTAAATACAAAGATCCACGTCCAGGACATGATTCTCACACAGGCCGCAGCGGAGACTCACAGGTTTCTTGCTGTTGTTACTCCGTGGATTCCGGACGTGACTCCGCCCACAGCGCCCTTGAGGCAGCTGGGGAAACATTTCAGAAGGGGGGGGGGACATTGACCTACTACAGGATATAATGGGTTAACGCCAAGTACAAGCCAAAATTTAGGGGATTTATTTCTATTGGTTTAGTTTAACCCGTTCACTGCCACAAAAAATGTATCTATGATTTTGCATTGAAATAGAATTAAAAATAAATCATAAAAACTAGCTCTTCGTACATTTTAATGCAAAATTAGTGTGCCACTGGCTGGGAATTAAATTTTTACGTGCAACCTCCATCCTGTCCCCCTGTATATTGTAAAGAAGCTACAAGTAACAGCCCCCCACCTCACTGTAACAATCATTACTGCAGCAGTCCAACAGCCAGGGATTTGGCAGAATGCAGGGAGAGCTGTGGGGTCGGTCGCTGCTGTACAGCGATAAGATTCAGGGGGTTATACTGAGTGTAAATCCCTGTAGAGTACAGATACAAGATGTTGCTGTAATTGCCATACACAGGCATTATGCAGCACATACAGATACAAGGTGCTGCTGTAATTGCCACACACAGGCATTATGCAGCACATACAGATACAAGGTGCTGCTGTAATTGCCATACACAGGCATTATGCAGCACATACAGATACAAGGTGTTGCTGTAATTGCCATACACAGGCATTATGCAGCACATACAGATACAAGGTGTTGCTGTAATTGCCATACACAGGCATTCCGGACGTGACTCCGCCCACAGCGCCCTTGAGGCAGCTGGGGAAACATTTCAGAAGGGGGGGGGGACATTGACCTACTACAGGATATAATGGGTTAACGCCAAGTACAAGCCAAAATTTAGGGATTTATTTCTATTGGTTTAGTTTAACCCATTCACTGCCAAAAAATGTATATGATTTTGCATTGAAATAGAATTAAAAATAAATCATAAAAACTAGCTCTTCGTACATTTTAATGCAAAATTAGTGTGCCACTGGCTGGGAATTAAATTTTTACGTGCAACCTCCATCCTGTCCCCCTGTATATTGTAAAGAAGCTACAAGTAACAGCCCCCCACCTCACTGTAACAATATTACTGCAGCAGTCCAACAGCCAGGGATTTGGCAGAATAGCAGGGAGAGCTGTGGGGTCGGTCGCTGCTGTACAGCGATAAGATTCAGGGGGTTATACTGAGTGTAAATCCCTGTAGAGTACAGATACAAGATGTTGCTGTAATTGCCATACACAGGCATTATGCGCAGCCACATACAGATACAAGGTGTTGCTGTAATTGCATACACAGGCATTATGCAGCACATACAGATACAAGGTGCTGCTGTAATTGCCACACACAGGCATTATGCAGCACATACAGATACAAGGTGCTGCTGTAATTGCCATACACAGGCATTATGCAGCACATACAGATACAAGGTGTTGCTGTAATTGCCACACACAGGCATTATGCGGCACATACAGATACAAGGTGTCGCTGTAATTGCCATACACAGGCATTATGCAGCACATACAGATACAAGGTGTTGCTGTAATTGCCACACACAGGCATTATGCGGCACATGCAGATACAAGGTGTTGCTGTAATTGCTATACACAGGCATTATGCAGCACATACAGATACAAGGTGTTGCTGTAATTGCCATACACAGGCATTATGCAGCACATACAGATACAAGGTGCTGCTGTAATTGCCACACACAGGCATTATGCAGCACATACAGATACAAGGTGTTGCTGTAATTGCCATACACAGGCATTATGCAGCACATACAGATACAAGGTGTTGCTGTAATTACCACACACAGGCATTATGCAGCACATACAGATACAAGGTGTGCTGTAATTGCCATACACAGGCATTATGCAGCACAAACAGATACAAGGAGCTGCTGTAATTGCCATACACAGGCATTATGCAGCACATACAGATACAAGGTGTAGCTGTAATTGCCATACACAGGCATTATGCAGCACATACAGATATTGCATTGCTAATAATCTCATTCTGATCACTATACTGAGAAAGTGCTTATTTGTGTTTTACAGCAGAGTCTTCTCTCGTCCTCCCTCAGTCAGCTGATCTCAATCCTTCTCCCCAGAGCAGCAGTGTGTACATAACAGACAAAGCCTCTGCAGAATCTACTTCTCCCAATGTGCTTTTTAAAGCTATATTGGAAAAAAAAAAAAAAACAACACCTAAGGATCCTTTTACAGGTTTGCAAAACAGATAAAAGTAATAAAATGTGCGGATTGCATTTCGCGCACTGCGCAGGGTTTGTGTGTGCAGGGTCTGTTTACAGGGTGTTCCTGTGACTGCTCAATCATTTGTACCGATTCCTGGGCTTTTAAAGTATATAAATAATGATAAAATGATAATAAGCCAGGATGATTCCTGCTGCTACCTTATTATAGTTTAGTACATTTTCATAGTGATTAAATAGGGGTTTTTTTTCGGTGGCGGCTGGAATTTAGCCTCCAGGTTCGTCTTGCCTCATTACAGTGACATGGGCTGCGTGTTTCTAATCTCCGGAGACCCCCGTACTAAATTTAACCTCGGCTCTTTCAGAAGTCGTGATGGATCGTACAACGTGATAATGTGTTGTGTGTTACCAGAGGGTCTCCTTTCCCCGGGGTGGCGGGCACATCTCCTCTCGTTTGGCGTATTATAGATTTGTGGGAAAATTAGGTTTTGTGCCTGAAGGTGACGGGGCCGCCGAATTCCGCAAGGAGCTCAGCATAGCCGCAGGGTGGTCTCTCGATAGGATTTAATATCACATCATTAAAACACACACGGGGCGAGGTGAGAGCCCTTCTGATAGTGCTATTTATAAAAGAATCGCCGAGTCCTCCCCGTCTGCCCGTTCCACATAAAGACGATTTTATAAATATAAAATGGGATTGAATATAGATTTTCACCAGATTAACCTCAATCCTCAAAGTAGGTCCCAGTCCCCACGTGAATGAGGGGGTATCCTACTTCTGAAAGTGTCACACAACGCTACAGGAAGAGAACCCCTCAACAGGGATTATGAAAGAAAGAAAAAACAACATTTTCAGTGGGTCAACGTGAAACAGGTTTTCTCTCCTTGCTGGACCGCCAGGAATTTAGTCCCCTGTAAAATAAGGCCCATAGAAGAGGAGGCAAAATGTTTTATTTGCAGTTATTTTACTGGTATGGGCAGCTGAGGGAAAGGGGTCCCGGCCAGTCATTCATTAAGGGGCCCCAAGATTTTTATTGGCATCCCTGGGAATAGGTTACACCATGCCTGCCGTTTGGATGAGTGACCGCCGGATCTTGCAAACTCATAGGACTGATGGTCACCGTTGGGATCTGTGACGCATCAATCATGGCTCGCAAGTGCTACAAAAAAACCCGAAAAACTATGAAATCCAAGATGCTTCTGGTCCCAAGCATGTCAGATAAAGTGTAATCAGCTTGTACTGGATTCCTGACTTGACAAAGAGCTTTCAGTTGAAACGTTGTCATCTTCCAGCTGGTGGTGGAATAAATCCACTTGATTTGGAAGCCTTTATTGATATGGCTGTTTCGTGGGGCCGTGGAGCAAGGACCTCCATCCAGTTACGGACCACAGATGGTGCCTAAGCCTAATTTCTTTTTATGTACCAGAGTCCTGTCACAAACCCATGAAGAGCAAATATCTTCCCCGACCACCTAATGGTGACCTCCTGGTTACAATCGGTGCTTTAACCCACTGAGCTCTCGGATCGGCTTATTAGTTCAGGTGTAGAACGAGGTATGGTTTCACGAATCCCAGAGCCATCTACTAGAGAGTCTCTTCATTACCGTCAGCGCTCTGCTCTCCATCGATTCACTTTTATCATTCTTGCTGACTGCTCGGTTTTTCTGCGAGTTTTGTGTATTTATAAAATGCTGACTTGTCACGGCTTCCCTCTAATCCTGATCCATTCACCCAAAAACAACCATTCTGAGACACACACACACACACTCACTCGAGTAGCAGCCATAGTAAATCAGCAGACACCTAGAGAAGCGCGTCCGATCGCACTAATCATTTCCCTGCGCCGTAATATGTGATGAGGCGGGGGATATCCTGAGTCTTCACTTTCCTCCCAGCGATCGCGGCTTGTTTGCGAAACGCATTGTTTGGCATCATATTTATAGACGATAACATCATTAATAACAGAAAGATACAATTACTGCTCCGGGAAAAGTCACGGCGAGTACATGAATACATTGTTCAGCAAATAAATACAGACGTCTCTTTGAGCTGTAACGATATCTAACGATCAGCGAGATAGTGAACGTGCTGACATTTAAAGGGCCACATTCCACGAGCCAGCAGGACGCAGGGGCTGCACCATGGGGGGGGATGCACCATGGAGAGGGGGGGCTGCACCATGGAGGGGTGGGGGCTTCACCATGGAGGGGTGGGGGCTGCACCATGGAGGGGTGGGGGCTTCACCATGGAGGGATGGGGCTGCACCATGGAGGGATGGGGCTGCACCATGGGGGGGGGCTGCACCATGGAGGGGTGGGGGCTGCACCATGGAGGGGTGGGGGCTGCACCATGGGGAGGCTGCACCATGGGGGGCTGCAGCATGGAGGGGTGGGGGCTGCACCATGGAGGGGTGGGGGCTGATGATGTTCTAGCAAACATACATTTATTAAAATTCACAAATTAGCTCACAGGATCCTTATGGTAAAACTTGGTATTAAATGGTCACAGACACCGGCTGCAAAGACATTACTAAAATCTCGCTCCTTGGCTATTTCCCTCTGGTAAGTTTATTGGTTTATGTGTGCGTATGCTGACACGTGGTGCTTTTGTGACTCTCCCCCCCCCCCATCAGAGCATAATCCACTTGCCTTTAAGGCTGACCCTAGTGTTCCCTGATGTCCGGCAGCCTGGATTGAGACTCCAATAAAAGCACGAAGGGGCGCTGGAATAGCGAGGGTACTTCCTAAAGATACAGGGATATAAAGGCAGCTATATCCAACGAGCACTTCCCTCTAATATACTCAAAAAAGAAGGAAAACGCCTTTAGATCCCCAAGGTATCTAAGAAAATGTGGTCTCCTAAACACCCAGATATATCTTAAAATAGGGCAGGCAAAGTACAAGACATAAATATCCCCACTCGAGCACATGCAATAACCAATGTGTGCAAAGAATACATACGCAAGGTGGTCATATACACAAACAGTAAGACCCATCACCTACATGTGCTCATTTCTGTAAAACTGGAAGCGCATCTTCAGGGGTAAAATAGGTACTATTTTACAGTACATGAGCACATGTTAAAATTATTCAACCCCCACTGAAATTAAGTGTTTTGGCCAGTTTGACATTGATTTTGATCATTCAGTCATCTTGCTTACAATTAAATCAAAGAGGCACGTGTAGGTCAGACAAATATAACATAACATTTATAATGAAATAACCACAAATGTCTTTTCTGTGCTCACATCATTATCAGTTTTATTCAACCCCCAAGTGACATTCAATCTTAGTACTTAGTACAACATCCTTTTACAGTTATAACAGCTTTTAAACGTGAAGCATAGCTTGACACAAGTGTCTTGCAGCGATCTACGGGTATCTTCGCCCATTCGTCATGGGCAAAAGCCTCCAGTTCAGTCACATTCTTAGGCTTGCGCACTGCAACTGCTTTCTTTAAGTCCCACCAGAGGTTCTCAATCGGATTTAAGTCAGGTGACTGCGATGGCCACTCCAAAATGTTCCAGCCTTTAATCTGCAACCATGCTCTAGTGGACTTGGAGGTATGCTTGGGATCATTGTCCTGTTGAAAGGTCCAACGTCTCCCAAGTCTCAGGTTTGTGACGGACTGCATCACATTGTCATCCAATATCTCCTGGTACTGAAGAGAATTCATGGTACCTTGCACACGCTGAAGCTTCCCTGTACCTGCAGAAGCAAAACAGCCCCAAAGCATGATTGACCCCCCGCCATGCTTCACAGTAGGCAAGGTGTTCTTTTCTTCATAGGCCTTGTTCTTCCTCCTCCAAACATAGCGTTGATCCATGGGCCCAAACAGTTCTAATTTTTAGGGATGCACCGATACCACTTTTTTAAGACCGAGTACGAGTACCGATACTTTTTAAAAGTACTCACCGATACCGAGTACCGATACTTTTATTTAATGTCATGTGACGCTTTTCAATAGGAACAGACCTCATATAAAAATTTATATGAGATTTGCCCCCAGCTCACATGGATTTGCCCCCAGGTCTCATGGATTTGCCCCCAGCACTCATGGATTTGCCCCCAGCTCACATGGAATTGCCCCCAGCTCACATGGGTTTGCCCCCAGCACACATGGGTTTGCCCCCAGCTCTGATGGATTTGCCCCCAGCTCCGATGGATTTGCCCCCAGCTCCGATGGATTTGCCCCCAGCTCCGATGGATTTGCCCCCAGCTCTGATGGATATGCCCCCAGGTCTCATGGATATGTCCCCCAGGTCTCATGGATTTGCCCCCAGCTCTGATGGATTTGCCCCCAGCTCTGATGGATTTGCCCCAGCTCTGATGGATTTGCCCCCAGCACTCATGGATTTGGCCCCAGCTCTGATGGATATGTCCCCCAGGTCTCATGGATTTACCCCAGGTCTCATTGATTTGCCCCCAGGTCTCATGGATTTGCCCCAGGTCTCATGGATTTGCCCCCAGCTCACATGGATTTGCCCCCAGCTCACATGGGTTTGCCCCCAGCACACATGGGTTTGCCCCCAGCTCTGATGGATTTGCCCCCAGCTCTGATGGATTTGCCCCCAGCTCTGATGGATATGTCCCCCAGGTCTCATGGATTTACCCCAGGTCTCATGGATTTGCCCCCAGGTCTCATGGATTTGCCCCCAGCTCACATGGAATTGCCCCCAGCTCACATGGATTTGCCCCCAGCACTCATGGGTTTGCCCCCAGCACACATGGGTTTGCCCCCAGCTCTGATGGATATGCCCCCAGCTCTGATGGATATGTCCCCCAGGTCTCATGGATTTACCCCCAGGTCTCATGGATTTGCCCCCAGCTCTGATGGATTTGCCCCCAGCTCTGATGGATTTGCCCCAGCTCTGATGGATTTGCCCCAGCTCTGATGGATTTGGCCCCAGCTCTGATGGATATGCCCCAGCTCTGATGGATATGTCCCCCAGGTCTCATGGATTTGCCCCCAGGTCTCATGGATTTGCCCCCAGGTCTCATGGATTTGCCCCCAGGTCTCATGGATTTGCCCCCAGCTCGAACGCTGGGGAAGCTGGCCGTGTGCATGTAAAGCATGCGGCCAGCGTTCCCCTCCGGCGTGCCGCGATACTCACCCATGCTGGAGGTCCGGTCACTGGGCAGTGATGCGATCACGTGGCCGCCGGGCGCATCTGTGACGCTGCCTCCAGCCGAGAGGCAGCGTCACAGGAGCGCCCAGTGGCCGCGGGAACGCATCACTGCCCAGCGACCGGACCGTCAGGATGGGTGAGTATCGCGGCGCACCGGAGGGGAACGCTGGCCACGTGCTTTCATGCACACGGCCAGCTTCCCCAGCCCCGCGGATACCGGCAAGCCGGCCCAGCGCCGGCTTCCGGTATCGGCGGGATGTATCGGGCCGTTTGCACAAGTAACAAGTACTCGTGCAAACGGCAATATCGGCCCCGATACCGATACTAGTATCGGTATCGGTGCATCCCTACTAATTTTGTTTCATCAGTCCACAGAACACTATCCCAAAACTTCTGTGGTTTGTCCACATGACTTTTGGCACACTGCAGTCGACTCTTCTTATTCTTTGGAGACAGCAAGGGGGTGCGCCTGGGAGTTCTGGCATGGAGGCCTTCATTACGCAGTGTGCGCCGTATTGTCTGAGCTGAAACTTCAGTACCCACATCTGACAAATCTTTTCTCAGTTCCTCAGCAGTCACACGGGGACTTTTCTCCACTCTACGCTTCAGGTAGCGCACAGCAGTCGAAGTCAGCATCTTCTTTCTGCCACGACCAGGTAGCGTTTCAACAGTGCCCTTTGCCTTGAATTTGCGAATGATGCTTCCTATGGTCTCTCTTGGTATGTTTAACATCTTTGCAATCTTCTTATAGCCATTGCCCTTCCTGTGAAGAGTAATCACCTCTTCTCTTGTCTTCCTGGACCATTCTCTTGACTTCACCATGTTTGTAACCACACCAGTAAATGTCTAGAAGGAGCTGAGTATCACAGTCATTTTAAAGCTGCCTAATTGGTGCTTATTATGCTTTATTGCTGCTCCGTGACATCCACAGGTGTTTTCAATACCTGATTGAAAACACTTGAATGAACCTCTGTTCTTCAGAGTGATAGTCTTTAAGGGGTTGAATAATTGTGTCAATGAAGAATTCACAAAAGAAACATTTACTACTGTATTACAAAACCAATTGATGTCATTTTAGTTGCATATGGTTCTTTAAAAAGTCCTTGTAGGATTTCATTCTGAATACAATTACAAATGTCACTAAATTCCCTAAAACCCTTTACAGCATTGGGGGTTGAATAATTTTGAACACAACTGTAGGTGAAGGGGCCTTACTGTAAATGCATACGAACACCTTGTGTGTGTATTCATGTGCACACCATGTGGAGTGGGTGGTATATGGGTGTTTAGGAGACCACATTTTGCTAGATACCTCGAGGATCTAAAAGGCACATTCCTTCTTTTTTTGCTTTGAGACACCAGCCAAACACCATCAGGAGCCCGATGTGCCAGCCAATCCCAATCAAGGACCGCACGCCATTCCCCTTAATGGAGAAATCCGCCAAAACATTAACCACTGGCGCCTCAAAAACCCTTTGCTCCATCAGGCGCTCTTTTGGGGTTAGGGTCACCCACAAAAGCGTTGTGGTTGGGGCGATTTTTTTTGGGGTGGTGTCAGATAAATGGCAGTTTAGATATATAGATGGGCAGATATATACGGCTGTGTAGATATATAGGTGGGCAGATATATATACCGTATATATATATCTACCCACCTATATATCTACATAGCCGTATATATCTACCCACCTATATATCTACACAGCCGTATATATCTACCCACCTATATATCTACACAGTTGTATATCTGCCCACCTATATATCTACACAGCCGTATATATCTGCCCACCTATATATATCTACACGGCCACCCACCTATATATATATGTGTGTGTGTGGGTAGATATATATAT
Source organism: Leptobrachium leishanense (assembly GCA_009667805.1). Lineage (NCBI taxonomy): Eukaryota > Metazoa > Chordata > Amphibia > Anura > Megophryidae > Leptobrachium > Leptobrachium leishanense. The sequence continues at coordinate 119,259,398 of CM019072.1, read as the reverse complement.
ATATACGGCTGTGTATATATATAGGTGAGCAGATACATGGCTGTGTAGATATATAGGTGAGCAGATACATGGCTGTATAGATATATAGGCGGGCAGACACATGGCTGTATAGATATATAGGCGGGCAGACAAATGGCTGTATAGATATATAGGTGGGCAGACACATGGCTGTATAGATATATATATATATATGTGTGGGCAGATACATGGCTGTGTATAGATATATAGCATTGATTTTAGGGTTCTGTGTAATAACAGATCCAGGATGCATAAAAGTGAGACAGATGTCATTTGCATATCCTACCCAGAGTTCCTTGCTGCATATGGGGAATGTGGCACAGGAGCTCTGAGATGCAATTCATCGAATTGCTGTGATGTGCAAGTGGCTTCTGCAACAATAAACATATTATAGTGTGGAGGCTTTTTTATCATCTCACTTTTAGTCCTTCACCACAACCCTTGAGATATATATATATATATATGCAGCTACATGGCTGTGTAATATATATATCTATATATAGGTGGGCAGATATATATATCTGCCCACATATATATATGTATATGTTTGTATAGATATCAGGGGTAGATGGATTAATGGTTTTGCCGATTGGCAGATTCGATATTTGCTATTGGCCATTTATGTGCCAATATTCCTGATAATGTACAGAGGTGGCTACCTACAGTCACGGTACGCAAATTCCAGCAGCTCGGTGCTGATCTGCGGCTTTTCCCACAGACTCACAGCAGGCTGACCTCTTGTATGTCAGCCCTTGCTTTGGGACTTCCTCTCCCGCCCACTGACTTCATTGCTCATGAGCAGGATGACATCAGAAACGCCCCCCCCCCCACCTGGCAGAGAATTCCTGGTACAGGAGATGTAGGAGTCTTTTGGGTCCTACAGAGTCATAGGCCAGAGTCTTCCCTTTTCAACCAGTGATACCAAACGTGACCAGGTTATGGGTTTAGAAAACCTCGAAAGCAGAACTAGTGTCAACTCTTTAATTATAAGGTTAACATTGATGCTGTCATTACTCGCCTTCCCGTTTCCCGCGCTGGGAGCGAGTGCAGCTTTCTGTGCGTATTATTTGTGAATCACAATGCAGCAACACAAGTGAAAAATGTCGTTTTACCGATTGCCTATTGCCTTGGGAAAATGCAGTAACAGGTTCTGCAAGAGTTCCCCATTGAATATATAACCATAAGGTTTTGGATGATAAATCATGGGGTTGTGGACTTATACCACATTAGAATGCAAGCTTCTGGGTTAGGGGGTTATTTTGTGGCAGTGTTTACAGGCTGAGATTTTGGGGTGGCATTGCTAAATCGAGTAAATGAAATGGGCACGGTGCAAGGTTTAAAATGTTATTAAATACATTCAATTAATGGCATAATGTCAGATTTGTGTAAAAAAGTGTTGCTTTTATAGGACTTTAAATGTACATAATAACGGCACCAGATATCGGCCAGGAAAGGCGGCTTGTGAAAAAAATGCTATTGGTCTATCCCTAGTAGATATATAGGTGGTCAGGTATACAAAATAAATATATACATATGCCGTGTTAGTCCAGATGCCAAATCACCTGAAGAAGAGAGGAATCCTCTCGAAAGCTTGTCTTTTAAATGTAACGTTAGTCCAATAAAAAAAGGTATCACTACGTACGGCTATACTCGAGATATATAGTCAAATTCACGAGTATAGCAGTGCGTAGTGATACCGTTTTTATTGGATCAACGTTACATTTAAAAGACGAGCTTTCGAGAGTGTTTCTTGTAAGTGGTGCAGAATGGATTCAGTAGCCAGAGTTGAATTCTGGGAGCCCATTGCTACCTGCCTTAGGATTTGCCAAGCCCTGTGACCATATAACAGAACAGACACAAGGCATGGACGCCTGGAACAGAAAGCACATTTTATCCTGATATTTATGGTATCTGATGTTTTCTCGCTCGTGATAATTTGATGCAGACGGACGAGCTGCCGCCAGTGGATTACACCTCTTGGCTTTGTAATATGTCCATTGCGAGACACCAAGGATGGAGAAAGTCCTTCACAATCCTACAACAGCTCGCTCTGCCAATCAATACGGCCGCACGGATAATTAAAATCCTGCAGAAAAGGATTCTTCTGTATCTCCTGCTAATGAAAGGCCATATCAGAGGAGACGCTGTGATGTTTGCCACATTGCGAGCATTAATAATGTAACGCGGTCTACTTCCCGGATACAGAGGGAGCCAAGGGCCATGGACAGCGTTACCTGGGGCGCCGGAAGGCTGGGGCCACACAATGCAATTATACGTGAGCTCAACGTCCCTCCCTATTTAATGGGCCTTTCATGATCACCGTGTGAGCAGTTTATTCCTAGCGCAAAAATAGAGACGCCGCTCAACGCGCTCTCTCTAGGTCTAGGATATGTCTGTCATTATGTTTTACCATCAAACGTGTTTACAGCAAAAGTACGAGAGGATCTGAACGAAGTCTACATGAAATCCGCCGGTAAACAGCACAGGGCGGAGGAGACACGGAGCCTAATTATCCATCTCTTTACAGCCCAATGGGAATAGCGCCGAACCACACAGTAATGTGCAATGTATAACAGAGCTCCACAGCTATAAAACTCCGTAATGTGCAATGCATAACACAGCTCCAGCTATAAAACTCCGTAATATGCAATGCATAACACAGCTCCAGCTATAAAACTCCGTAATATGCAATGCATAACACAGTTCCACAGCTATAAAACTCCGTAATATGCAATGCATAACACAGTTCCACAGCTATAAAACTACGTAATGTGCAATGCATAACACAGCTCCACAGCTATAAAACTCCGTAATATGCAATGCATAACACAGCTCCACAGCTATAAAACTCTGTAATATGCAATGCATAACACAGCTCCAGCTATAAAACTCCGTAATATGCAATGCATAACACAGTTCCACAGCTATAAAACTCCGTAATATGCAATGCATAACACCGTTCCACAGCTATAAAACTACGTAATGTGCAATGCATAACACAGCTCCACAGCTATAAAACTCCGTAATATGCAATGCATAACACAGCTCCACAGCTATAAAACTCCGTAATATGCAATGCATAACACAGCTCCACAGCTATAAAACTCCGTAATATGCAATGCATAACACAGCTCCACAGCTATAAAACTCCGTAATATGCAATGCATAACACAGCTCCACAGCTATAAAACTCCGTAATATGCAATGCATAACACAGCTCCACAGCTATAAAACTCCGTAATATGCAATGCATAACACCGTTCCACAGCTATAAAACTCCGTAATATGCAATGCATAACACAGCTCCAGCTATAAAACTCCATAATATGCAATGCATAACACAGTTCCACAGCTATAAAACTCCGTAATATGCAATGCATAACACAGCTCCACAGCTATAAAACTCCGTAATATGCAATGCATAACACACTTCCACAGCTATAAAACTACGTAATGTGCAATGCATAACACAGCTCCACAGCTATAAAACTCCGTAATGTGCAATGCATAACACAGCTCCAGCTATAAAACTCCGTAATATGCAATGCATAACACACTTCCACAGCTATAAAACTCCGTAATATGCAATGCATAACACAGCTCCACAGCTATAAAACTCCGTAATATGCAATGCATAACACAGCTCCACAGCTATAAAACTCCGTAATATGCAATGCATAACACAGTTCCACAGCTATAAAACTCCGTAATATGCAATGCATAACACAGCTCCACAGCTATAAAACTCCGTAATATGCAATGCATAACACACTTCCACAGCTATAAAACTACGTAATGTGCAATGCATAACACAGCTCCACAGCTATAAAACTACGTAATGTGCAATGCATAACACAGCTCCAGCTATAAAATTCCGTAATATGCAATGCATAACACAGCTCCAGCTATAAAACTCTGTAATATGCAATGCATAACACAGCTCCACAGCTATAAAACTACGTAATGTGCAATGCATAACACAGCTCCAGCTATAAAACTCCGTAATATGCAATGCATAACACAGTTCCACAGCTATAAAACTCCGTAATGTGCAATGCATAACACAGCTCCAGCTATAAAACTCCATAATATGCAATGCATAACACAGCTCCAGCTATAAAACTCCGTAATGTGCAATGCATAACACAGCTCCAGCTATAAAACTCCGTAATATGCAATGCATAACACAGCTCCAGCTATAAAACTACGTAATGTGCAATGCATAACACAGCTCCAGCTATAAAACTCCGTAATATGCAATGCATAACACAGCTCCACAGCTATAAAACTCCGTAATATGCAATGCATAACACAGCTCCACAGCTATAAAACTCACAGTAATGAGCACTGTATAACACAGCTCCACAGCTATAAAACTCACAGTAATGAGCACTGTATAACACAGCTCCACAGCTATAAAACTCTAATGTGCAATGCATAACAGAGCGGGGTTAAATGAAAAAAAAAAACTAGTATACTCCCTTCTTACCGGTTAGATTGTTGGTATGTGGGCTCTGATGGGGAGGGTCCTTCATTTTTCAACATATTTCTTTTGAATAAATTTTATTTTTTTTAACGAATTGTATTTTTTTTTAGCTTTTTCATAGAGCTCAAAATTTATGAGATGTGTATGGCTATAACATCGCTACCATAATGAATTGGTGCACAGTGACTTTAGGCTTGGCTTGTCGTTTGTTTATGGGTTGCTATGACAATATAGGGGTGGTGTTTAATTAATGTGGCCACATGGTTGGATGTTGATTAATCCATTGCTAGGAGGTGTGTATATAAGCCCTTTGTGAAATTGTAAGCCTCATCCTGATGAAAGTCCCTGCGAGGACTGAAACGTTGAATATTATGAGCAAATAAATACTCTTTTTTTTTTATACAACGAGTCTCCATGTCGCAGGTTATCGTGGAGTTCTATATGTTGGCGACCAATTCCCAACACCGGAGCATAAATAACTGAAGAGGTGGAGTGCGGGGATCGTGGATGATTATATATATATATATCCCTACCCCATCACGGCAATCACTATATATTGTACAGTGCATATATATGAGCTGCTTCTCCTGTCACTATTTGGGATTTAGTTCTGTGTAAAGTCAGCTTTTGTTGGATTATCGGCGATTTTCTCAGTTATTTGCAATTCCGGCTGACGCCGACACTTGTTAAATAACCCCTTTAGTGAATTTCACACATTGATTGGTCACAATGTCCATCATGTTCTCCTGTGTCACAGAGTTCACGTCCGGATTTTTCCAGCCTGTCATGGCGCCCGCTCGAGTCACGGCGTTCAGAGAATTTATCAGAAGCGTTATTTGACACAAATGATTTTATGCTGAAGATCCCGTCTAAATGTTCAGCAGAAATCTCCTGCAAAACGCCGGATGCTCGAGACCACAGATTACTTCGGAGATTAATTAATTTGAGAACGGAGTGGTGAAACGACATCGTTAATGATCCGTGAAGCTGCGCTCGTATTTATATTCATGAAAGAGGCCGCTTTCCTCGCAGTCATATTTTTTTAGGCTCTATATAACTGTTGCCTGAAATGACCCCCCCCCCTTCCCATTGCAGGATACTGGTGGGACGTAAATCCTTTGCCAGTAACCAGTGGCAGGACACAGGCAGAGGCGTCCAGGAGGAATAAGTGTCACCTGAAAGGTCAGGGCAATTGGAAACAAGCAGTATTATTCCCCCGCGCCCCTCAAGGGTTTCTGACAGATTTGTATTCCCCGTGTCCTACATTCATCAGCGCAACCCGGGCTGCGGCGGCTTTTATATATTATTTCATTTTATCTGTTTGATAAACGCGCTGCTGGCCGAGGAGAAATAAACACGACTATTACCAGCTGTCTGGCTATAAAAAGCCACCACCGCGCCATGAAATATTAAGGGAGCGCAGCGCGGCGGATTACAAAACCCTAAAAACGACAGATGACAATATTTGTGCTCTGTTTATTTGATTTTATAGGTTACTTGACTATCTTTTTAAATCGGTTGTCAGCATTTATGCACTTGGTAGAGTGGAGCGATAATTAATGAGGGCGGCCTGGGAGAGAGGCGGCACAGACGGCGTAAAAACACGGGAATTTCAGGTTTTATAACAATATAGGAAACATGAAAAGGACAGACCTGAGGATCTGTAAGTCTTCCAGTGGCTTTTCTTCACGTTTTTTGGGGTTTTCTGTAGGTCTCCACATGGATTTAATCACCTGGAAATCGACGTCCAGGACACCTTTTGCTTTTTGAGACGAGTGCTGGATCTCCATGGTGTAGCGTGAGTCGGGTCAAGGCAAGAATCCTATCCCCCCCCCCCCCCGTGTGGCGAATAGACAAACTGCCCCGAAATTGCACCATACGTTGAAATTCACCATTTGGTGCAATACGGTGGCAATTTCGGAACTTCGTGAATAAACCTTTAAATGTTTTTAAACTTGTGTATATCTTTATAAAGCAAATCATTTTAAGCAGGACTTATACTGGGGCTCGCAACGCCCCAATGCTGCCAGTTCCAGCCTCCAGGTATCTTACCTTGAAGCCGAACTGTTGATTTTTCAGGTGTTTCGGGACTTGGCGGTGGAACACTTCCCAGCACAGTCTCATCTCTGCTGTCTGAACAATAAGAAATACATGTAGACACAATTAATATAAATCTGCCAGAAATAGTTTCCATGTACCACTGATACGGAGGTGATGGCGCACAGCCTTATTACACACTGATCCATCTAAAACGCAAGCTGCTTCACTGCTCTGAAGAGAGCGGGGGTCCAACGGACCCCTGTATTTCCATTCTTTACACCCCACAAAGTCATGTTAGGTGTCATTGGACAGGTCAGAGTCTGGCCTTTCTAACCAAACATGACCATGTAAAAAAAAAACACACACCAATATAAATCTAATCTGGCAGAGAGAAGCTAAATCATCCTCATCCAGCAGGACTCCCCACAATGAGGCATCTTGCTTAGAAACTTCATTCACTGAAGCACACGCCCAAAACTCAGTCAGTCTCTCTACCTGGCCCTGGCAGAGAGAAACTAAATCATCCTCATCCAGCAGGACTCGCCACAAAGAGGCATCTTGCTTAGAAACTTCATTCACTGAAGGTGATCTGACATAGCCTAATGCCTTTTCTCTTGATGTATATTATGTTTACATTGTAATATCACTGAATATGTGTGTTTGTATGTGTGTGATATAGATGTAGATAGAATATATATATATATATATATATATATATTCTATCACACAAGTGTATCTTTTATATATTTGAATTGTTGTAATGCTATCTGATTTCTGCATTCCACTCCCTTTTTCTATATTTTCTCGAGGCCTGCTATTCTGCCCCATGTCCCTGTTCAATGAACCTTAACTTTTATTGCCCCCTACAAACTCCCCCCTAGTTCCTGGACAACTTCAACCCAATGTGACGCTATTTGCAACTTAATTTCTCTTTCAGCACACGCCCAAAACTCAGTCAGTCTCTCTACCTGGCCCTGGCAGAGAGAAGCTAAATCATCCTCATCCAGCAGGACTTTGCTCCCGCCCACCCACCCACCCCATGGTTTTCATTTAATATATACCCAACTAATTGATCATGTGATATCGCAGCAACCTACACCATTTACTCTGGTACCTCTCTATGTCCTGTTTACTCACCTCCAACACCTTTCTCTATAATGTTTATGCCACTATTGCTTCTCTTTTCTTTCTCATCCCTTCTCTCTAAAACTACTCTCTCCTTCTATACAACTTTCCAATTGCCCCAGGATGGAAAAGCAGTTCCAATAAACCACAGCCTGCTCAGTTCTTTTAACCTATCAGCTGAGTGCTGGTGGAGAGTGTTAAAATCCAGCCCTCCCACCCCCAGACAAAGATTTAAAACTCTGCAACCACATTATTACCAAAAGAAAACTCTGTCCAAATTCCTATTTATTCTGCTACTTTCCCTGGCAAACGATGTGGAAACTAACCCTGGTCCTATAGGTGACACAACCTTTAGTCTCCCCACTAAAAAAGGCCTCTCTTTTGTGCACTGTAACATCCGCAGTTTACTCCCTAAATTGGATGAGCTTCAGGCATGGTGTTGCTATTACAAACCCAAAATCATTGTGCTCACAGAGTCATGGTGAACCCCAAAAGTACCAGACTCTGCCATATCAATACAGGGGTATTCATGTTATAGAAAGGACAGAGCAAAGAGAGGAGGGGGAATTGTTATTTATGTTGAAGAGTCCATAAAGTTCACCCCCTTACAGACTTCTACCTCTCCTGTCACCTTTGATTTCCTCTCTGGTTTAATTGAGATTCCATTCAGTAAATCCATCATTGTTGCTGGATTCTATCGCCCACCGAGCTCTCCAGTGCACTCCCTCTCTGACATATCGCAAATCCTTAATAACCTACTTGCCCAAAACCAAAAAAGTGAAATGCTGGTCCTCGGCGATTTTAATACAGATTGGCTAAATCCTAAAAACAATAAACACTGCTCACGGTTTAAAACTTTGCAGCTAACTCAGTTAATCTCCTCCCCCACTCGCATTAATATGAAAAGCCCTAACCATACTTTGCTGGACTGGATTCTCTCCTCATCTCCTGATCGAATACAGGAGGCAGGTGTTCTCGCTAATAGCTTTAGTGACCATTGTCTAGTGTACTGCGTGCGCAAAATAAAGGCAATGAAATCTCCCCCAAAGGTAATAACCACCAGGTCTTTCAAGAAATTTATTCTTGAATCCTTCCTAAGTGATCTCAAACAGCTCCCCTGGTACAGACTAAACCTAATCCCAGACCTAGACTGTGCAATTGAATACTTTCAGTCTGAGCTCCTGAAAGTCTGGAATTCCCATGCCCCGCTGCGTAAAGTGCGAGTAAAAGGGACCCATCTCCCCTGGGTTACAGCTGATCTTACACTAATGTACCGTCTTAGAGATTCACTGTGGTCAAATTTCAAGAGTACTGGTTCCATGAACGATCACTGCGAATACCGAAAATGCCGGAATGAATGCACAAAACAAACAAAAATGGCTAAAGCCCATTACTTCAATGAAAATCTAAACCATAACATATCAAACCCTAGAAACTTTTGGAGAACCATAAGTAACATACAAGCACCCCCAGTCCACTCCCAGCCGGCTGCTGTCAAAGTAAACAACAAAACCCTGCAACACCCCCTAGATGTAGCAAATGCCTTTAATGGTTATTTTGTTGGATGCGCCACCACTTTGATTGCCAAGCTAGGAAATGACATGCAATCAGAAAGGCCTCATGCAGATCAGGCCCCTCCAACTGTGCAAAGTCCCTGTATCAGACAGGAATTCAGTTTTAGACCAGTGCCTGTCAGTGTGTTACTAAACTTCTCCGTAAGCAAAAAATGAAATACCAGTCTGGACCTGATCAAATACCAGCAATGCTGCTGAAAATCAGTGCACCGGCAATTGCAAATCCTGTCGCAACCCTAATCAATGAATCACTGGCGACTGGATACATACCCAAACTCTGGAAGACTGTAAGAGTGGTACCTATCCATAAAAGTGGTGACAGTACTTTGGTATCCAACTACCGTCCGATATCGTTGCTCCCTGTAATGTCAAAAATTTGGAAAAATGCGTCTACACACAATTATGTGATTATTATCAATATTGGAACTACTTAACCCCAGATCAATCCGGCTTTCGTCCAAATCACTCAACTACAACCGCACTTTTAAAAGTCTGCAATGATATCCAAGCTGGGATGGAACAAGGAAATCTAACTGGAGCCATCTTCCTTGATTTTGCCAAGGCCTTTGACACAGTAGACCATGGCATCTTGTTAGAAAAACTAAAAAACTCTGGCATGGGTGATCGCACGTTAACCTGGTTTCAATCATATGTATCCGACGGATCACAATATGTGTCAATTTCTGGCAGCTCCTCCCTCCCCCTCCCTGTCACTTGCGGTGTACCCCAAGGCTCAATACTCGGCCCCCTACTATTCACAATATTCATAAATGATCTGCCCAACGTCTGAAAAGCCTCAACTGTACACATGTACGCAGACGACACCGTAATCTATACCAGCAAACCAACTCTCCGGCAGCTGGAAGCCGTGCTGCAAGAACAATTCACAGAGGTAGAAAAGTGCATCAAACACAACAAACTTTTTTTAAATAATGACAAAACTGTAACGATGCTCTTTGGAACAAAACCTAAAGTACACAAATTGCAAAATCCCCATCTATGTGTGGGGACAAATATCAAATGGCACGCTGACCACAGTCACTTCTCTCAAATATCTAGGTATGTGGTTGGACCCTAATCTATCCTTTGGCCCCACATCAAAAAACTCTCATCTAAACTTTACCCCAAACTAGGCGCCCTGTACAGAAACAAATCCTGCCTGAGTCCCGTGGTAAGAAAGCAGATTGTACAACAAATGCTTATGCCGGCTATTGATTACGGAGATGTAGTGTATGCAGCCGCCCCACAAACACATCTTCAGAAACTTACTACATTATATAACTCATTCTGCCGCTTTGCATTACAATGTAACTACATGACCCACCATTGTGACATGTTAAAAGAGCTAAACTGGCCATCGCTGGAATCCAGACGCACCCTTCACCTTTCCAACCTGGTGTTTAAGAGCTTTTCTGGGAAGCTGCCACCCTATCTGAATAGACTGCTTCCCCCAGCAGCTCCCTCATCCTATAACCTCCGATCCAGGACCAGCACCTTACTTGCTATACCACAATACAAAAAGACAGTGGCTCGATCCTCATTTTCCTACAGAGCACCACAATTATGGAATAACCTCCCAGACACCATCAAATCTTCCAGTCTTATGTCACTCAAGAGCTCCTTACTAACATACCTCAATACAGAATGCACCTGTATACATGTAACATAATGACTATTTTTCTACATATTTATTTTCTGTTAATCTGTATATGTGGTTTTTTTTTTTAATATCTTACATTGTATTACTTTGTATTTCTGTAACTGTAACAATTCAATGTTCTTGAACCCAGGACATACTTGAAAACGAGAGAAATCTCAATGTATCCTTCCTGGTAAAATCCTTTATAAATAAATAAATAAATAAATATAATAGGGTGTAGATTTAAGGGGTTATTCAAATAACGCTGAACTTGCCACCAAATTGCACCGAAGCGGTCGTGCAATTTCGTGGCAGCTTGGCTATTCAGAAAGCTGTCAATTCACCAAATACTGGCGAATTGACCGCAAAATATGGTGCAGTTCACCACAATTCGGTGGCAGTGAATTTGTACCATAGAGAAGTAATGGTTAATCTATTCAGATAACACCAAACTGCACCAATTTAATTTATCAATCCCCATTTTATTATGCATTCATTTATTATGCACCCCATTTCATTTACTATACTTGGGAGTTTAATTTATTATTTATATCCCCATATAATTTATTATGCCCCATGTCATTTGCTATTCTTCAATTTAGTTTATTATGCCCCATTTATTTTATCATGCCCCATTTCATTTTTTATACCCCATTTATTTTATTATGCCCCCATTTCATTTATTATGCCCCCATTTCATTTATTATGCCCCCATTTCATTTATTATGCACTCTATTTCACTTATGGTACTCCAGTTTAGTTTATTATGCCCCATTTAATATATTATGAACCGCACTTCATTAACTATACATCATTTTAACCTCCCTGGCGTTACGATTCTGACAGATTTTATATTTCAGAATCGTTACAATTTATTTGGCCCCCTAGCGGTATCCGAGTGTGGCTCGGGGTTAAATGCATTGCATCTCGCCTCGCGAGATCCGGCCGGTCGGCAAAGTAATACGCAGGGGGAGACTGAGGAACTTTTCCCCCAGTCTCCCTGCTCCCGCCGGATGGAGGAGGCGGACAGAGCCGCAGTCCTCACCGTGGGACAGGAGGGGAGTATACGATCACTTTTTTTATTTTTTGGCTGGTGTTGACGGATTATGCAGAAGCGAAATCCGTTAACACCAAGTCCTGGCTGTGGTTAACTTTCTGTTAACTGCGGCCGGACATTAATCAGCGCTGGTAAATTGTAATACTAACGCTGATTAACACTTTGCGCTCCCCATGTTAAGTATAGGAAGCGCAAAGTACAGTAACCTCGCGCTGAAAAGCACAAGGTACCAAACGGGTTACTTAACCAGTTAGCGTTTTTATTGTAATATGCGGTAGCCACCGCGGCTAACGTTAATGCTCACGCAGGTGAGAGTTAACGTTAGCACCTAGATTGTAATGTGGCCCTTCATTTATTATGCCATTTCCTCTTCGCACTCCAGAGTCCAGAGGGATTCGGATGCAGCAACAGGGGTGAGGGGTCATTGACAGGATTCCCAAAAGGCAGCGATTATTATTAATAATCAAGAGTAATAAATCAATCAGTGCTTTTTTATAGGAAAACAGGTGGGGGTACTCATCCTTAAAGCCGGAGATACACCGAAAGTGAAGCGACGCGTAGCGTCTATAGGCGGCGCTGCGCGTCGAGAGGTGCTCAGTGTATACAGGTCCATCTTGTCTGTGCGCTCAGCCAGCATTGGGCCGCATGGCTGAGCGCCCAGAGTTGGAAATAGCCGGCTTCACCAGTGATGCGGTGTGAAGCAACCACTTCAGACTGCATTGCATTGCGTTTGTGATCAGCACTCACTTAATGCATAAATAAGCCCCTTTATGCCTCCACTGCCTGACTACTTAAATGAGTCAAAGTGGTGCAGTGTCCCTTTAAATTATTAATATATATATATATTAAAATGATGAAATATTAAAATATAGAAAAATGAAGAATATTAAAATATACATGCAAGTTAAATACCGAAATAGATTAACATAAATATAATAGACATGCAAGTTAAATAAGGAAAACAATTTAAATATTAAAATAAATAGACTAACTCAGATTAATGTGTGGTATGTATGAGTGTATTACAGAGCTCCACAGCAATATAACTCACAGTAGAAGGCCCCTCCATGACACACACACACACACACCTCTGCATATCTCCCCTCTACCTGTATAATCAGTGTTTAGATTCAGTTGAAGGGGTGAGGGGGGGGGGTCAGGGTCCATTAGGTCACAGCAGGCTGCCACACACAGATATCTGTGCTTCTCGTATGCAGGGTCACATATACACAAAGCCACTCTCCCAGCCGGACTGAGGGCTGCAGGCACTATAGACATGAATACAAAGCATGGAGCTGCACTTGCGGTAGGATAGATGTCATCGGCAGTTCACGGTCTGACATTTCAGGAATTGACCCTGCACACGAGCAGCCCACCGGTATTTCTCCCATTAAGCTAGTACGTTATTTCCTGCCAGTAGGCGCCGGTACGCCGTACCGGCACATACCGGCAGAAAAAAATGCAATTTCAAGACATCAGCAACCACAGTGGCCGTGGATAGGCCCGGGCTGGCCATCAGGCAAACCTAGCATTTGCCCGGTCGGCTGCTAGCCTCCCTTGCCTGTCGACTGGCCGGCATAGCCAGCCGCCCGGCAAGACAGCCTAAGCCAACTGAAGAGGGCGGCCGGCCATCCGGTGAGCCCTATGAGCTAAATCAGAGGGAGCTGGCCAGCCGGTTCCCTCTGATTAGGTCACAGGGGGCGCCACGTGACGTCTGCCGCCAGGACATAGGGTGGCAGCCATCACACGGCGCGCCCTGTGACCCAATCAGAGGGGTCTGGCCGCTATTGAAGTCCGCAGGGCCACAGCTCCACGTGTGAGTATGAAGATATCAAAGAGCTATAGAGTAATGTGCAGTTTATTGTGGAGCTCTGTGACCCCCTCATAAACACTGCACGTTCCTGTGGAGCTCTGTGACCCCCTCATAAACACTGCACGTTCCTGTGGAGCTCTGTGACACCCTCAAACACTGCACAGTACAGTGGAGCTCTGTGACACCCCCATAATATGCAGTGTTGTATGGGTGTCACAGAGCTCCACAGTAATTTGTGCAGTGTATGAGCTTATCACAGAGCTCCACGGCAATAAAACTCACAGTAATGTGCGCTGTATATGTATATAGATTATATATAATGGGCTGCTCAGTCCAAAAAGCCTGAGCCTGGCCATGGATCCACTCACCTGTCCCGACCCAGACGACCACAGTGACACACTGTCAGCCGCCCTCAGCCTCCTGCTCGGCAGGTTGCTCCCTCCTGCACCACGACAGTGAAGCGTGGCGCCTGCATGCTGCCTTTTAATGGAGAAAACCCACCAAACGCCATCTTGGTAATCAGTGAAAAAGCTTTTCTAACAAAGATGCCGTGTAAAAACAAATTATAGATAGTAAAGCTCCGCGGTTCCCGTCAAAACTTTGTGATATCAGAGAAATGTTTCAATCTGGGGAGCGATTTAACACGCGTTCCCTCCCGGTGTGACTGGTTGACATGTTGACAGCAGCTGTTGGCGTTATAAGTGGATGAGCATTCATTTTCAAATTACTGGATGTCTGACAATAATTAGTATCAGAGGAAAAATTAAGACTGAATCCAAGCGCGGCCCGGTTTGTGCAGAGCTCGATACGTGCTGCCAATGTCAACTAGTGACTGAATGCGCCACCGATGGGATCCGCCATGGCTGGTCTGTGGGAACAGGAACGTTCCAATGAATAAGCCGTACCACCATCACACACTGGCTGTAAACCCGTAAATATTTATATACAAAACTCAGATTTATTCTAATACGCCGAGCCAAGAGCTTTACTGACCACCCGGCTAAATAACGCTGCAGGGACTCCTTCTGTTGTGGTGATATGGTCACGTGTGCATTGATCCAGCTGAATAAACCTGCAAGATGTTCCTCTGAAGTGAGATATGGCAGAGCTCACGCTCATTCAGCCAAATAATTCCTCGGGAAACTCCTTTGAGGTCTATAATATTATATACATGTAATCCATTACAGATATATATAAATCTCTATTACGGATTCCAGCACCTGGGCGCCTTTCTCATGGATCTACAGGTGGACAATCTGAACATCTGATACGATATTTGTGTATGTCCAGCAACCTAAAACAGAGAATCCAGGTGAAATCTGCTAAGGTGACTGGTTTAAGGTAACCTATACAATAGGGCTGTGCAATATGGACAAAATAATCATATTGCGATTTTTTGAATGAATATTGCGATTGCGATTTTATTTGCGATTTAGGCAATTGGTTTTGCTTTTTCAAACATGCTACATACATTCTAAATGTATTCAGTATTCAGCACATGGATATACTGCCCCAGCACATGGATATACTGTCCCAGCTCATGGATATACTGCCCCAGCTCATGGATATACTGCCCCAGCTCATGGATATACTGCCCCAGCACATGGATATACTGCCCCAGCTCATGGATACACTGCCCCAGCACATGGATATACTGCCCCAGCACATGGATATACTGCCCCAGCACATGGATACACTGCCCCAGCACATGGATACACTGCTCCGGCACATGGATACACTGCCCCAGCACATGGATATGCTGCCCCAGCACATGGATATGCTGCCCCAGCTCATGGATATACTGCCCCAGCTCATGGATACACTGCCCCAGCACATGGATACACTGCTCCGGCACATGGATACACTGCCCCGGCACATGGATATACTGCCCCAGCACATGGATATACTGCCCCAGCTCATGGATATACTGCCCCAGCTCATGGATATACTGCCCCAGCTCATGGATACACTGCCCCGGCACATGGATACACTGCCCCGGCACATGGATACACTGCCCGGCACATGGATACACTGCCCGGCACATGGATACACTGCCCCGGCACATGGATACACTGCCCCGGCACATGGATATACTGCCCCAGCACATGGATATACTGCCCCAGCTCATGGATATACTGCCCCAGCTCATGGATATACTGCCCCAGCTCATGGATACACTGCCCCGGCACATGGATACACTGCCCCGGCACATGGATACACTGCCCCGGCACATGGATACACTGCCCCGGCACATGGATACACTGCCCCGGCACATGGATACACTGCCCCGGCACATGGATACACTGCTCCGGCACATGGATACACTGCTCCGGCACATGGATACACTGCTCCGGCACATGGATACACTGCCCCGGCACATGGATATACTGCCCCGGCACATGGATATACTGCCCCAGCACATGGATATACTGCCCCGGCACATGGATACACTGCCCCGGCACATGGATACACTGCCCCGGCACATGGATACACTGCCCAAGCACATGGATACACTGCCCCAGCACATGGATACACTGCCCCAGCACATGGATACACTGCCCCAGCACATGGATACACTGCCCCAGCACATGGATACACTGCCCCAGCACATGGATACACTGCCCCAGCACATGGATACACTGCCCCAGCACATGGATATACTGCCCCAGCACATGGATACTGCCCCAGCTCACCTCTTTGCGCCGCGTGTTCGGCTCCCTGTGAGCTTCCGGGGTCATGGAGCTTGGGCGCTCGCCTGGGGGAACCACGTGACGAACCGCAAGAATGTGGCTGTACACGTGGTTCCCACTGCGAGCGCCCAAAGCTCCATGCCGCCGGAAGCTTACAGGGAGCCAAACATGTTAATTTACGCAGCCCTAAAATGAATAGATAAAATTGCAGTCTTATGCGGTTTAGAAGTCGCATGTGCTTAAATCGCGATTTTTTTTTTGTGATTGTGATTAATTGCACAGCCCTACTATACAATGAGGCAGGTTTGGGGTAACCTGTACAATGAGGCAGGTTTGGGGTAACCTGTACAATGAGGCAGGTTTGGGGTAACCTGTACAACGAGGCAGGTTTGGGTTAACCTGTACAAGGAGGCAAGTATCGGGGTCCATCCTGTTCTTTCCCGATAATCATCATATAAGGATTGGCCAGGAATCGTTGCTCATCGGGGGATGCGACCAGATTTGCCATACAGAAGTGGTACCAAGTTTTAAATACAGGGCAATCGCCTTGGAAACCAATATTCTCATCCACTGGGAATTTGCTCCACTCTAACAGATCAGTGCGGCTTTCTCACGTTCCATAATCGCAGCATCTCTATCACAAAGTCCCGGGTCCCCGAGAGGTCGTCCCCGTAGCAGTCCACTCAACCTGTCCAAGATTTCATTGTCCCAATGATTTATAGATTTAAATATTTTAACACTGTCGGCACAACTTAGATTTGATGCGGTTTCCAGGGATTATCGAAAACGAGGTGCCTCCTGCACAAAGCGGCCCCGGCAGCGCCTCCTGCACAAAGCGGCCCCGGCAGCGCCTCCTGCACAAAGCGGCCCCGGCAGCGCCTCCTGCACAAAGCGGCCCTGACAGCTCCTCCTGCACAAAGCGGCCCCGACAGCGCCTCCTGCACAAAGCGGCCCCGACAGCGCCTCCTGCACAAAGCGGCCCCGACAGCGCCTCCTGCACAAAGTGGCCCTGACAGCGCCTCCTGCACAAAGCGGATCCTGTACGCCGCTTCCAGCAGGTTTCCTCAGTCTGCTGTATTTATATTTTTAATTTCTTTTCTGTTCTTGTTTCATTGAATTTTTAATATTATCATATTTACTTTCATATTTAATGCATGGGCGTATATTCAGGGCAGCAAATCATCCCAGGAAGCGCTTTTCACATTTTTACTTCCTCCCTGACACACACAGTATTGTCTCACCCCAGAGGCATTTCTTTTTTAGCCGAGCCTCATCCGCGGCATTACTGTCATTTTTGGATGTGGTCCTGTAGAACGATTTCATCCATCAGCCTGCAGCATCATTCATACGCTTTTCCAGATTGATGAGCCGCAAATATAATGGAGGAACGCAGGAGCCAGCTCCAGTAAGGCATGATAACAACTGTACAACGCTATTAGCCGGCATTCGGCGGCCATCTGCAGCCCATTCAGCAACAGACTGGCTCCGGCTGCTTAATCCTCTGTGTAATGTTTTATTGAAAGGTTCGCCGGATAAAGAGGGATTTAACAGATCCTCTGCTTGGATAAGGGAATCCTTAGGGGCCACAGTGGGCACTGAACCTCCAGAATGCATCAGTACGTTCTAACTGTGACAAAGGGGGTGAAAAGGAGAGGTGGGGCTCACCATCAGTTTGGGGGGAGAGGTGGAGCTCTCCAACATTTTTGGGAAAGGTAGAGAGTGCCGCCTGTTTGGGGGGGATGGGGATTGCTGTCACTTTTGTGGGAGAGGTGGAGATCGCCTGCAGTTTTGGGGAAATGGTGGAGATCGCCAGGAATCTGAAAAATGGTGGAGATCAATTTCAGTTTTGGGTGAGAGTTGGGGGATCGCCTGCAATCTGGGGGGAATGGTGGAGATCGATGTCAGTTTTGGAGGAGAGGTGGGGACTGTCAGCAATATTGGGAGAGAGATGGGAATCACTTGCAGTTTTGGGGGAGAGGTGGGGATCGCCTGCCGTTATCGGGGAGAAGTGGGGATCGCCTGCTGTTTTGGGGGAGAAGTTGGGATCGCCTGCCGTTTTGGGGGAGAGGTGGGGGATCGCCAGCAGAATCGGGGGAGGTGGGGATAGAGGTCCGTTTTGGCGGGAGGTGTGGATCACTGGCAGTTTTAGGGGAGAGGTGAGGATAGCTGTCAGTTTCGGCGGGAGGTGGGGATCACTGGCAGTTTTGGGGGAGAGGGGGAGGATCAATCTGCACTGTCCAAAGGCTTTCTACCTTTTTTTAAACAGAATAAAACCGTCCTTGCAATCGCGAAGCCACCAGCCGCCGATTTACTGGATGTAACATAACATTTGAGAGAAAAAAAATGTTTCATGTTACATTCAACAAACAACAACTCCTCCAAAATGTGTAATTAAATGTGAGCAGACAGCGTTGCGCGTTGTGACAGTGTGAAATGGAGCATGTTTTGTTTAGCAGTTACCGCTTATTAAGGACTCGCGTTGTGTGAGCGGGTGAGTTAGAGAATCCATCCCGACTACCTTCCCGGGATTGGAATTAATGAGTCAGAAAAACCAATGTTTTAATTGCTTGATGCTCCGAGAGGGAATATGTGTTTGTGTTAACCCTTTCTGCAGCATCGTATGGAAAAGGGCGAGTTGCAGGAGAAGTATGGAATGAGTGATCTATGGCGGATCCCTTGCGGTTTGCCCAAGTCATCACTCGCTTGGCTGCTCTGCTTCGTACAGACACACAGTTACAAAGTAATGGCAGTTATTTCTCGCTTTAGTAACCTTTGACCCTTTACATTTGCTCGTGCTGCAGAATACCAGGTTATCGCGGATAAGGAGCCACGGTTTCATTGTTACATAGTGTTTGTGGATTTCAATAAATAAATCCATGGAGGCCGCGTAACCGAGTAGGAAGACACAGGTCCCTGCGCACTTCACAAGGTGAGCGAGAACTTGCTGAATCAGCCCTGTGTATGTGACTTTCAAACCCTTGAACACAAGCCAGATGCACCCCTGGCAGTGGACACAACGTCTCATTCACCTTCAGCGCCGGGCAGAGAATCCATCCTATATATAAGCCCCAGATATAAATATACACATGGCTTAATAAGGATAAAGTCTGATCTGTGCAGAGAAAGGCACAAAGATCAACAAAAGCAAAAAAAAAAAACACTTCCCCGCAGGCATAAGGCTTCTATGAAGGGGAAAATTCAGGATTTCTCTGTGAAAGGCATTAAAATCAAACAGATCAGAAAATCCCTAAAATACCTGATCAGCCACAGCAGCAAATCACAGCATAGAGTTTATAATCCGTGAAAAAAAATTCTAGAAAAAGAGCAGTTAACTTTAATGTATGCGACACGAAGATGCGCCACAATGCGCCTGTATTTGCAGATGAAGATCGACACAAAGATCCCCGCAGTATATTCCCCAGTGATACCATCAACGGCAGCGCCGCGGTGAATGGCGAATAGCCGCGAGCTGCTCATTTTATGGCAGAATAACAGTGATCCCTTACAGGGTTAATACAGAGAATGTCTGTGGTTACTCAAAGTGCCTGCGTTTATTTATTTTCACCATGGTTTATCCATTAAAAAGGATCCGTTCTTCGTGGCAATGGCGTGGTTTGTAACACTGGGGGAATTTAAAATGTGTCATTGAATTTACACAAACTATGCTGAAAACTATGGTAGAAACGTCGACTGAAAGACAGGAGGAAATCTACGCTGAATAACTGCGGTGGAAACTCCACAGAAACCCACACGGAGACATCAAGCGAAGAATCTCAGCCGTTTCTACATGGAAAGAGTGCCGATAGGGAAGTATGATGGCAGCGCTTGGTGACAGTAACAGTGCTTAGTGAATATTCCC
Organism: Leptobrachium leishanense; assembly: GCA_009667805.1. Lineage (NCBI taxonomy): Eukaryota > Metazoa > Chordata > Amphibia > Anura > Megophryidae > Leptobrachium > Leptobrachium leishanense. The sequence goes on along the minus strand of CM019072.1, from coordinate 119,239,097 downwards.
CAACATGTGGTGCAGCACGGCGCCGCCGGGATTACAACATCGAGTTACACCCCTGGACCAAAGCGCGGTACAATCCACTTTCCTACACCCAGTTGATGGCAGGAGCAGTCACCCTCTTCGTGGCACTCCTGCTTTATGAATAGTTTCCACTGACTTGAATCCTGTATTTAAGCAGCATTCCCGTTTCAGATGTTGGAAGGAGACTCACATAAGAAGAGTCTAGCATCGTGCCCCCAGGCACTGAATGGGTCAGGAAAAAGCAGAACCTGGCACCGGTTGCAACGACAGATGCCGAAACCGTAAAGAGCATGGCCTTTGCAGGCAGATGGATAGGGTTGCACGATAGGAGCGAAGATATCTTTGATAGAAGAAAAAACAGTGGTGCATTAACTGCAAAAATAACAAGAGTGCCCCTCGTAACCCCAATCCTACAGACCGAACATTGCGACCCGAGCTACGATGTGCACAGCGAGGCCATCAGGACTTGGATGGAAGCGCCTGGACAACACAATGAGAATCTAAAATAGTGCACGAGAGAAAACCCATCATCGCCAGCGCTGGGGAGGCTCCAGAATCCAATGTCTGACCAGGATGTGCCGACATCGGTATGAACAGGACTGGCCTGTCGTCCTGGCATCAATACGTCACAAATCAACTAGGTTTAGCAAACCAAGCGCTTACACGGCTGTGTGCGACATGCGCATAAATACAGACATACACATGTATACACCAGGTTATTCGCCATCATCATAAAAGACTCACAGGGGACGGCAGAGCTTTACCCAACCGCATCTTCCATGACTGGATGTATTCTGCTACACAGACACACCGACAGACACACACACACACACACACACACACACGGCAATCATTAATACACAAATAGAGACACTTTTTACAACTTTAGGATTGTGTGTGTTTTTCTAGATCACAGATGTATGACAATATAAACATTTTTACAGCTTTATGATGGTGTGTGTGTATTACAGCTCCACATATGGTATGTATGTATGCCTGGCGGTATGTGTGAATGGCACGCCTGGCGGTATGTGTGAATGGCACGCCTGGTGGTATGTGTGAATGGCGCGCCTGGCGGTATGTGTGAATGGCGCGCCTGGCGGTATGTGTGAATGGCACGCCTGGCGGTATGTGTGAATGGCGCGCCTGGCGGTATCTGTGAATGGCGCGCCTGGCTGTATGTGTGAATGGCGCGCCTGGCGGTATGTGTGAATGGCACGCCTGGCGGTATGTGTGAATGGCACGCCTGGCGGTATGTGTGAATGGCGCGCCTGGCGGTATGTGTGAATGGCGCGCCTGGCGGTATGTGTGAATGGCACGCCTGGCGGTATGTGTGAATGGCGCGCCTGGCGGTATGTGTGAATGGCACGCCTGGCGGTATGTGTGAATGGCACGCCTGGCGGTATGTGTGAATGGCGCTCCTGGCAGTATCTGTGAATGGCGCGCCTGGCTGTATGTGTGAATGGCGCACCTGGCTGTATGTGTGAATGGCGCGCCTGGCGGTATGTGTGAATGGCGCGCCTGCCGGTATGTGTGAATGGCGCGCCTGCCGGTATGTGTGAATGGCGCGCCTGCCGGTATGTGTGAATGGCGCGCCTGGAAGAAGGACTGGAAGAAGGATTTATGGGTTTAAAGAGGAAAGTTGGAGAAGGTGGAGGAACGGGGTGGGGATCTCTGTGTGAGTGAATAGTGGAGGAATCGGGGGGGGGGGGATATCTAGGTTGAACTTTAGGCATTTAAATGGCATGGAAGGCGTTAAATTATTTATTTATAAAAGGATTTTACCAGGAAGGATACATTGAGATTTCTCTCGTTTTCGGCTGGGGTCAGATGAACGCAGTGCGAACATGCGTTTAGCCACACTTTATTACGGCCGTGGTAGCAGCAAATGACGTCCAACGCAGACTCACACACGAAGTACGGACGCACGAAAGTTTGGCCGCGCAACGCCAGCGGCAAACTAACGCATTTGTGCAAGAACGTCGAACCGCTAGTACTGACGTACAGAGTGCGCTGCGTCCACATAGCGGTGTGTGTGCGTGATTAGGAGACGTCAGACGCTGCTCATGTCCGGCCAACATAACGTCCAGACACCCAAAGTTTCCTGGTTTGGATCCGTAAAAAAATCACAGCCGAAATTGCGCATCGTATGACCGCTATCACGTCTTCCGTGAAAAATGCGTTCGTGTGACCCTAGCCTTCAAGTATGTCCTGGGTTCAAGAACATTGAAATCACCATGTTGCTGATTATGGTCGAGTAAGAATAGGTTTCATTGTTATCATTTGCTGATCTATAAACTTAGACACCGATCCGCTTTATATACAACCACACAGCAGCCTTTTCAGAGGAACACTGAAGCAAGATGGAAAGCGCCATTCTCTGATGCCGTGCAGGTTACTGAAGGGCTCACCATCCAATGCTCTGCACGGCGGGAATTCACTGGCCACTTATTACTAGGAGAGCTATGGGTATAATGTTTCCTGTGCGCGGGCAGACTCTGCACACATCCAATTTATCACACATACATTAGAGAGAGTGTCTGTAAAGGTGTCTCCCCCCCCTGCAGTACTTTGCAGGTATTTGACTCCTCAATCTGTTCCCACCAGTTGGTTCCACGTGCAATATTATTATTACTATTTATTATTAATTAAGCGCCAACACATTCCGCAGCGCTGTATAAACGCTGCAATGGGTAAAGACAGGACAATTCTACAAAACCTAAAGGAGACAGGACAGTATTACATAGAAACATAGAAACATAGAAAATGTCGGCAGATAAGAACCTTTCGGCCCATCTAGTCGCCCAATTACATGGATACTTTACCTGGATTTATCTTTTGTTTAGGATAGCCTTATGCCTATCCCATGCCTGCTTAAATTCAATTACTGTTTTGGCCTCTACCACTTCTACTGGAAGACTGTTCCATGTATCCACCACCCTCTCAGTAAAATAATGCTTCCTGATGTTACTTTTAAACCTTTGCCCCTCTAATCTACTGCCAACAGATACAGGAGGACATGAGGGCCCTATTCCCGCGGAAACTAACAGGGTTATCCAAAGAGATTCGAAAAGTCACCGCACGTTCGGTGACTTTTCGTTCTCTTCAATTCGGTTCCTTTTGCCGATTGCATTTCGGTGACCCTGCGGTGTATTCAGCAAACAGCACAGGGTCCCCGAATTGCAGGGAAAAGCTGCCGAAAACCTGACGAAAACTAACCAAATGCACGCTGAAAACAAGCAAAAAACATCTGGATTAACCTTTGAAAAAGACGAACAGGAGCCGAACAGGAGCCGAATCACACAGAGCCGAAGCAGCTGTGACGTAGAGGAGGCAGTGAATAAATTAGAGAAAAACCATTTGTATGAATCTGGGAAATTGAAAAGCTGTTTGCAAAGAAACTACTGAGCGAAAATGTCTGAAATTTTCACAGGAGGTCCAGGGAATGATAATAAAGAGGGCTGTTACAAAAAAAATAAGTAAACTGAAAAAAAAAAAAAAAAAAAAAATCGGACTTTTAAAAAAAAAAAAAAAAATCAGAAAAATGCTTAAAGTATCCTAAAAAATCTATAAATAAAGAGACTTTTTGCTGCAGAATTTTATAATGAACGGTTTATTAGATATTGAATTAAAACGGGAATATTTTTAACATTGAAGCCTATGGGATTCTCCTGAATAAACTTGCCGAATTAAACCACCGAATGGCAGGGCATTTCGGGAACCTTTCACTGCTGGTTTGTGTTCTCTGAATAGCCGAAGCAGTGCTTTTTCATGTGGTTTTCACTGCCCTCGAACAGGCACCGAACAGGCACCGTATGTGCAGGCAATTCGCCAGGATTTGGTGAATTGCCTGCTCTCTGGATAGCCGAATGGCCAAGAAAGGTAACCGAACGCTGATTTTCAGCATTCGGTTACCTTTCTCCAGCAATTCGGATCTCTTTGGATAACCCTGTTAGTCTCGATGGGTGAGGGGGTGAGAAACAGGAGGGGAGGACTGCAGTGATTAGTTATTGCAGGGAGAGATGAGCAGCGTTTTTGGGTCGGTCGGATGCTTTGTTAAGGAGTCAGGTGGTACCCCTAAAACAGAAGGGTCTTTGGGGATCGTTTAAATTAAGCCACCTGCTGGTTCCCCGTGCAATATGTTCCCACCTGTTGGTTCCCTGTGCAATATGTTCCCACCTGTCGGTTCCCTGTGCAATATGTTCCACCTGTTGGTTCCCCGTGCAATAGGAATTCCACCTGTTGGTTCCCCGTGCAATATGTTCCTGCCTGTTGGTTCCCTCGTGCCATATGTTCCCGCCTGTCGGTTCCCCTGTGCAATATGTTCCCTCCTGCTGGTTCCACGTGCAATATGTTCCCTCCTGCTGGTTCCCCGTGCAATATGTTCCCTCCTGCTGGTTCCCCGTGCAATATGTTCCCTCCTGCTGGTTCCCCGTGCAATATGTTCCCTCCTGCTGGTTCCCCGTGCAATATGTTCCCACCTGCTGGTTCCCCGTGCAATATGTTCCCACCTGTTGGTTCCCTGTGCAATATGTTCCCACCTGTCGGTTCCCTGTGCAATATGTTCCACCTGTTGGTTCCCCGTGCAATAGGAATTCCACCTGTTGGTTCCCCGTGGAATATGTTCCCACCTGTTGGTTCCCTGTGCAATAGGAATTCCACCTGTTGGTTCCCCGTGCAATATGTTCCAGCCTGTTGGTTCCGACGTGCAATATGTTCCTGCCTGTTGGTTCCCTCGTGCAATATGTTCCCGCCTGTCGGTTCCCCTGTGCAATATGTTCCCACCTGTCGGTTCCGCTGTGCAATAGGAATTCCACCTGTTGGTTCCCCTGTGCAATATGTTCCCGCCTGTCGGTTCCCCTGTGCAATATGTTCCCACCTGTCGGTTCCCCTGTGCAATAGGAATTCCACCTGTTGGTTCCGCTGTGCAATATGTTCCCGCCTGTCGGTTCCCCTGTGCAATAGGAATTCCACCTGTTGGTTCCCCTGTGCAATATGGTCCCACATGTCGGTTCCACGTGCAATATGTTCGCACCTGTCGGTTCCACGTGCAATATGTTCCCGCCTGTCGGTTTCCCGTGCAATATGTTCCCACCTGTCGGTTCCACGTGCAATATGTTCCCACCTGTCGGTTCCCCTGTGCAATAGGAACTCCACCTGTTGGTTCCCCTGTGCAATATGTTCCCACCTGTTGGTTCCCCGTGCAATATGTTCCCACCTGTCCGTTCCCTGTGCAATATGTTCCCGCCTGTCGTTCCCTGTGCAATATGTTCCCGCCTGTCGGGTTCCCCGTGCAATATGTTCCCACCTGTCGGTTCCCCGTGCAATAGGAATTCCACCTGTTGGTTCCCCGTGCAATATGTTCCCGCCTGTCGGGTTCCCCGTGCAATATGTTCCCGCCTGTCGGGTTCCCCGTGCAATATGTTCCCACCTGTCGGTTCCCCGTGCAATATGTTCCCACCTGTCGGTTTCCCGTGCAATATGTTCCCACCTGTCGGTTCCACGTGCAATATGTTCCCACCTGTTGGTTCCCTGTGCAATAGGAATTCCACCGGTTCCCCGTGCAATATGTTCCCGCCTGTTGGTTCCCCCGTGCAATATGTTCCCACCTGTCCGTTCCCCGTGCAATATGTTCCGGCCTGTTGGTTCCCCCGTGCAATATGTTCCCACCTGTCCGTTCCCCGTGCAATATGTTCCCACCTGTCCGTTCCCTGTGCAATATGTTCCGGCCTGTTGGTTCCCCCGTGCAATATGTTCCCACCTGTCCGTTCCCCGTGCAATATGTTCCGGCCTGTTGGTTCCCCCGTGCAATATGTTCCCACCTGTCGTTCCCCGTGCAATATGTTCCCGCCTGTTGGTTCCCCTGTGCAATAGGAATTCCACCTGTTGGTTCCCCGTGCAATATGTTCCAGCCTGTCGGGTTCCCCGTGCAATATGTTCCCACCTGTCGGTTCCCCGTGCAATATGTTCCCACCTGTCGGTTCCACGTGCAATATGTTCCCACCTGTCGGTTTCCCGTGCAATATGTTCCCACCTGTCGGTTCCACGTGCAATATGTTCCCACCTGTCGGTTCCACGTGCAATATGTTCCCACCTGTTGGTTCCCTGTGCAATAGGAATTCCACCTGTCGGTTCCCCGTGCAATATGTTCCAGCCTGTTGGTTCCCCGTGCAATATGTTCCCGCCTGTCGGTTCCCCGTGCAATATGTTCCCACCTGTCGGTTCCCCGTGCAATATGTTCCCGCCTGTCGGTTCCACGTGCAATATGTTCCCGCCTGTCGGTTCCCCGTGCAATATGTTCCCGCCTGTCGGTTCCACGTGCAATATGTTCCCACCTGTCGGTTCCACGTGCAATATGTTCCCGCCTGTCGGTTCCACGTGCAATATGTTCCCGCCTGTCGGTTTCCCGTGCAATATGTTCCCACCTGTCGGTTCCACGTGCAATATGTTCCCACCTGTCGGTTCCACGTGCAATATGTTCCCACCTGTCGGTTCCACGTGCAATATGTTCCCACCTGTCGGTTCCACGTGCAATATGTTCCCACCTGTTGGTTCCACGTGCAATATGCTCCCTCCTGCTGGTTCCACGTGCAATATGTTCCCTCCTGCTGGTTCCACGTGCAGTATGTTCCCTCCTGCTGGTTCCACGTGCAATATGTTCCCTCCTGCTGGTTCCACGTGCAATATGCTCCTCCTGCTGGTTCCACGTGCAATATGTTCCCTCCTGCTGGTTCCACGTGCAGTATGTTCCCTCCTGCTGGTTCCACGTGCAATATGTTCCCTCCTGCTGGTTCCACGTGCAATATGCTCCCTCCTGCTGGTTCCACGTGCAATATGTTCCCTCCTGCTGGTTCCACGTGCAATATGCTCCCTCCTGCTGGTTCCACGTGCAATATGTTCCCACCTGTTGGTTCCACGTGCAATATGTTCCCACCTGTTGGTTCATAGTTACATAGTTAAATAGTTACATAGTCACACAGGCTGAAAAAAGACATGCGTCCATCGTGTTCAGCCCTCCACACATTACCTAGTGCTGTTGATCCAAAAGAAGGCAAAAAACCCAGTCTGAAGCGCTCGCCAATATGCAACACACTGGGGAAAAAATCCTTCTTGACCCCAGATGGCGTCAGATTTCTCCTTGGATCAAGCAGCTTTTACCCACATATTAAGGGTTATAATATTTAATTAATATTATGTTTTTTGCAGGAAGTCATCTAGTCGTTGTTCCCTGTGCAATATGTTCCCACCTACAGGCATCCCATGCAATCTGTCTCCCACCCACAGGCATCCCATGCAATCTGTTCCCACCCACAGGCATCCCATGCAATCTGTTCCCACCTACTGGCATCCCATGCAATCTGTCTCCCACCTACAGGCATCCCATGCAATCTGTTCCCACCCATTGGCATCCCATGCAATCTGTTCCCACCTACTGGCATCCCATGCAATCTGTTCCCACCTACTGGCATCCCATGCAATCTGTTCCCACCTACTGGCATCCCATGCAATCTGTTCCCACCTACTGGCATGCCATGCAATCTGTTCCCACCTACTGGCATCCCATGCAATCTGTTCCCACCTACTGGCATCCCATGCAATCTGTTCCCACCTATTGGCATCCCATGCAATCTGTTCCACCCACAGGCATCCCATGCAATCTGTTCCCACCTACTGGCATCCCATGCAATCTGTTCCCACCTACTGGCATGCCATGCAATCTGTTCCCACCTACTGGCATGCCATGCAATCTGTTCCCACCTACTGGCATCCCATGCAATCTGTACCCACCTACTGGCATCCCATGCAATCTGTTCCCACCTACTGGCATCCCATGCAATCTGTACCCACCTACTGGCATCCCATGCAATCTGTTCCCACCTATTGGCATCCCATGCAATCTGTTCCCACCTACTGGCATCCCATGCAATCTGTTCCCACCTATTGGCATCCCATGCAATCTGTTCCCACCTACTGGCATCCCATGCAATCTGTACCCACCTACTGGCATCCCATGCAATCTGTTCCCACCCACTGGCATCCCATGCAATCTGTTCCCACCTACTGGCATCCCATGCAATCTGTTCCCACCTATTGGCATCCCATGCAATCTGTTCCCACCTACTGGCATCCCATGCAATCTGTACCCACCTACTGGCATCCCATGCAATCTGTTCCCACCCACTGGCATCCCATGCAATCTGTTCCCACCTACTGGCATGCCATGCAATCTGTTCTGAATCTGGAACTTCCATAGTAATGCATAATCACTTGAAATCTCACATTTTCCAGTGATTTGGTAAAGCAGCTTTGGAGTCAATAAATGTGTAAGAATGTAAACGTTTTTTCCCTCCATTGATACAGAATCGGATGTTTAGCCGCCGCTTAGCAGCTGCGTGGATTTTTATGAAGCTTTCCATGGGACACCGATGGTACTCAATATTCTGAGGTACTCCACATCAAGCAGGAAAAATACTCCAAGGTACCTTGTATCAAGTGGGATCAATACGGAGGTACTCTGCATCTAGTTGAATCGATACTCCAAGGTACTCAACATGTAGTGGAATGAATACTCGGAGGTACTCTGAACAAGCCATGTGCTCAGAATGATGGAGGGTCTCACAGGAGGCACTGGGGGAACGAGAAGGCATCTCAAATAACAGAAATCCTCCTGCTCTCATACTCAGCGCTGCGCGTTGGGAGATGTGGATCTATTTATCACACCTGTCGGAAGCTTTTATGTTACTGATCTCTGAGAAATCTAGATTTAAAAAAATCTATATGAGGAAAACTATTTGTTCCAGGTTTCAAAACAAATGTGTAAGATCGGGGAGCTTCAAAAAAGCCTCAATATAAATCAAATTAATTATTATTATCATTTATATAGTGCCAACAGTTTCTGCAGCGCTGTACAATAACCAAAGGGAATGAAACGCACAAAACCAACATGACAAAATCATCAGAAATCACACAAACGGGAAGAGACTGCTCCCTGGGCATGTAAGTGGAGGGGTCAGAGAAGGGTTAATACGGGGGGGGGGTAAATGGCATGTAACTACAGCAAGTTCTATCATGGAAAGCACATACCGTATTTTTCGCTCCATAAGACGCACTTTTTTCCCCCAAAAAAGTGGGGGGAAAAGTGGGTGCGTCTTATGGAGCGAATATGGCCCAGCAGCTCGTGGATGTGCCTCCGCTCACCTGCCGCCGCCGCGTTCGTCTCCCTCTGAGCATGCGTCCGGCGCAGGAAGCTTGGGCACTCGCCTGGGGGAGCCACGTGACCGCGATCTCGGGAGATCGCGGTCACGTGGCTCCCCCAGGCGATGCCCAAGCTTCCTGCCGCCGGACGCATGCTCAGAAGGAGACGAACGCGGCGGCGGCAGGTGAGCGGAGGCACATCCACGAGCTGCTGGGCCATATCCATATGTGAGCTGGGGCATTATCAATGTGTGAGCTGGCTGGGGCAAATCCATGTGTGAGCTGGCTGGGGCAAATCCATGTGAGCTGATGGGGCAAATCCATGTGTGAGCTGATGGGGCAAATCCATGTGTGAGCTGGCTGGGGCAAATCCATGTGTGAGCTAAGGCATATCCACGAGCTGGGGCAATATCCATTTTTACACTATTTCATTCAGAATATTTATTTTCCGGTTTTCCTCCTCTAAAAACTAGGTGCGTCTTATGGTCAGGTGCGTCTTATGGAGCGAAAAATACGGTAAGTATAACCCAGTTAGTGAGGGGCTTGGTTATATCTGAATTGGTCATCTCTGGAGACCTGTCCGCCAGTTGCCCCCATTCAACCTGACAGAGCATGAGAGGATCGAGGATCTATACGAGCAGGCTTATTCAGAGAGCGACGTAATGTCACCGACATGTCGGTATTCTCCCTTCCCCGCACTTCGGCCAGTCTGATTAGCCGATCCTTTGGTAAATCGCAGGGTCTCCGGAGTGCAGCGAGCAAGCCGCCAAACACATCTGAAAAACCGCCAAATACATCCGACGCAAAATATGCCCGAATCGATGTGGAAACAGTCGACGACCTGATGAACAGACCGCCGACCAGCCCCCAGAGAAAGCCAGCAAGCCGTCAGAGGGGGGGGGGGGGGACTGCAACTTTTGAAAGGTGTGTTTGCAAAAAAAACTACTGCACAAAAACACCTGGAAATAATAAAAAGGTCTGTTACAAAGAAAAAAAATTAAAATAAAAAAACCTTTAAAAAATAAATAATAATCAGCCCCCCCCCCCAAACAGTTTATTTTGTTATTTATTTATATTTTATTCCTCGCACCATTGCTGGCGTGTGGTCGGTGTAGTTCTCTTCCTCTTTCCCCCGTTTTGTTATTTTGATGATGCAATATTTACTGCTGACAAGTTAATTTTCATTTGGGTGAGACCCCCCTATTTGGGGATGTTTATTGTTTCTCTTAGGATGTACTTATGCTGGATGTGTAGGCTGGTCCTCAGTTGGCCCCGCGTGGCCGTTTTCCTATATTGACTCGCTTATTGCTGATGCTTTTTCAAAATAAAAAAATTAGAATTTATAAATAAATAAATAAAAAGGGGGAAATTTGGCAGATAAAAAACATACTGAAAAATGCCTAAAAAAAAAACAAGAGCCTTTTTGCTGCAAGTGAAAAGAATAAACAGTTTTTTTTTGGAGAAAGGATTTTAGCAGGAAGGATACATTGAGATTTCTCTGGTTTTCAGTATGTCCTGGGTGGCGAGTCTGTACCGTTACGTGTCTTGCCCAAGGACACTTACGGGAGAGGTGCTCTGGCTGGGATCGAACCCATGACTCCACAGGCTCTCTCCACGCAGAGCAGTGATGTTACCTCTACTCCACCCAGCCGGTACTTGAATAAATATCTAATAAAAATGGGAATATTTTTTACACTCCGGGTTATTCAGAGAGAGGTGAAAACCAGGAGAATAGCAGGAGAAGAGAACAATCTAGACCAAATAGCCTTTTTGGAAAGTGAGATAAATGGGAGAATCTTTCTGGTTTGGCCAATTTGACCTACAGGGTTATTCAGAGAGATCCAAAAAGTCACCGCACATTCAGTGACCTTTCATTCCCTGTACTTCAGGGCGATTCTAGTTCGCCGTCCTTGCGATGCATTCAGCAAGCACTGCGGGGTCCCCGTAGTGCAGGAAATACTCGCCGCAATCCCGCAGAACACTCACCATAAACCCTGCCGAACACGCTGGAAAAACCTGTGAGCTGCCGATCACAGCGCAGAGCAGTCGCCGGATAAACCTGACAGCCAGATGAATGCGGTTTGCAAAAAAAAAACAAAAACAAACTACTGAATAAAAAAGTCTGGAATTTACATATAAGATGCTATGAATTATAATAAAAAGGGCCATTATAGAAAAAAGAAAATATGATTTTGAGAAAAAAAGAAAACGGGATTTTTTTTTTTTTTTCGAAAAACGCTTAATAAATAAATAAATAAAAATAGACTTTTTACAGCAGAGTAAAATAATAAACGGTTTATTAGATATTGGGTAAAAACGGGAATATTTTTAACATTGAAGCCTATGGGATTCGCCTGATTAAACCTGCCGAATGAAAGCACTGAACATCAGGGCATTTCACTGACATTTCTCTGCTGTTCAATGTGAATACTTTAACCATTGCTTCTCTATGGGGGATTTCACTGCCGCAGAAGATCACTGAATTTTGGCGACTTGCCAGCGAAATACGATGAACAGCCAGCTTTTAAAATAGCCGAAAGGACACGATATATATAGCACCGTCCGTGGAAATTCACCGTATGGTGCAATTTGGTGGCAAGTTTGGCTCTCCCTGAGTAACCCTATATATAAAATACAAACACGAAACGTAACCACACCTGACATGAGCGCAAGGAATCCGGACGTGGAATTCACCTGAGGAACAGAGCCTCCAGTTTGGGATCACATCAAAGGATGACGGGCGCGTTGGATGACTTACTATGAGGGGTCAATGGGACCTGATGCTCTTGTATTATCGTCGATATTACACAGTGCTTTTTGTTTTTTTACTTACGAAGCTGCCTTAAGGCCCCGTTCACACCTAGCCGTTTTAACGCGCGTTCGTGCACGCTTTAAAACGCAGGAACGGGGAAATCCCATGCTTTGCTATGGGACCCATTCAGACTTAAGCGTTTTAAAGCGTGCAGGAACGCGCTTTAAAACGGCCAACGCAAAAAGAAGTTCGGGAGCTTCTTTTCGGGCATACAGCAGCGCGTTCGCGGCCATATCATAGCCGCGAACGCGCTGCAACACGCGTTCGCGCGTTTTTTTTGTATGCGCGAACGCGCGTAAAAAAAACGCGCGCATTGCGCGACGCAGCGCTACGCCCAGGTGTGAACCCAGCCTTAAACCGAACCATAGACCCTAATAATAAAACCGAGCTGAAGGATCCTAAGGAAACATTATATGAACGGGATTTGAGGGAAAATGAACGTAAAAACGCGGTAAGAATGGCAGGTTGAGTTTGCAAATTCAGCTTTAAATAGGTTTTAGTGGAGGACGGGATTCTAATCGCCTGTAATAAAGGGATCATATTCATTTTACCAGTCATAGAACACAACGCTGCTTTTGCACCTTTATAATAATGGCAATTTACGTCTGAGAATCCCTACAGAAATGATGTCGGACGTTTCTATTTATCGCCATGAGAAGAGCTGGAGTGAATCACTACGACACCGATTAGCTGCACATCACACCCAATAATCATAAAAACTCCCATTCTGACACCACAGAGTCTGAGCAGGTGCATTCATTTTAATCCCAGAATCGTCACCGCATATCTGATTATTATTATCAGCGCCAACATATACCGCAGCGCAATGCAAAGGAAAATCACAACATCCAGGGAAGAAATGTGAAAGGAGAACAAAAGGGTCGTGAAAAAAACCTGCGGAAAATGTAGTATTTTATAGGATTTATATATTCAGACATTACAAAGAAAATCCAAACTATCAAACACTTCTGTTCTTGAGCATTTCAGAAAAGGCAGAATATCCTACTATACGTACACGAATACATATATACCACCTGTTTACATATGGATGATATATGGTGAAAATTATCGGCCAAGTTGGGATTATTTTGGGCAGGAGGCGGCCTGGCTTCATCCTTTACCTTTTTGTCCTTGATTCGCCCTCTTAAAAAAATATATATATATATTTCTAGACGCATATTTCTACAAATATGATTTGGCTCAAATTTCATATAAATCAATCCAAGTCCATCTTCCAAATGGAGACGGCAAACCGCCCCGAAAAAACAGACCCCGTGCAAAGTATTCCAGGGAGACCGAGGGCAGAAACCAGTAACCCCACACCCTGAATAAATGGAGCAGTCACTGAAAGGGCACCCATACTCCCAGTGTGTATAGAGGAGCCCCTAAAAATACACCCGCATACCCTGAATATATGGAGGAGCCCCTAAAAATACACCCTGAATATATGGAGGAGCCCCTAAAAAGACACCTGCACACCCGGAATATATGGAGGAGCCCCTAAAAATACACCCGCACACCCTGAATATATGAAGGAGCCCCTAAAAAGGCACTCGCACACCCTGAATATATGAAGGAGCCCCTAAAAAGGCACTCGCACACCCTGAATATATGGAGGAGCCCATAAAAAGACACCCGCACACCCGGAATATATGGAGGAGCCCCTAAAAAGACACCTGCACACCCGGAATATATGGAGGAGCCCCTAAAAATACACCCGCACACCCTGAATATATGAAGGAGCCCCTAAAAAGGCACTCGCACACCCTGAATATATGGAGGAGCCCATAAAAAGACACCCGCACACCCGGAATATATGGAGGAGCCCCTAAAAAGACACTCGCACACCCTGAATATATGGAGGAGCCCCTAAAAATACACCCACACCCTGAATATATGGAGGAACCCTTAAAAATACACCCGCACACCCTGAATATATGAGGAACCCCTAAAAGACACCCGCACCCCCTGAATATATGGAGGAGCCCCTAAAAAGACACCCGCACACCCTGAATATATGGAGGAAACCCTAAAAAGACACCCGCACACCCTGAATATATGAAGGAGCCCCTAAAAACACACCCGCACACCCTGAATATATGGAGGAGCCCCTAAAAAACACACCCGCACACCCTGAATATATGAGGAGCCCCTAAAAAACACACCCGCACACCCTGAATATATGGAGGAGCCCCTAAAAAGACATCCGCACACCTGAATATATGGAGGAGCCCATAAAAAGACATCCGCACACCCTGAATATATGGAGGCGCCCATAAAAAGACACCCGCACACCCGAATATATGGAGGAGCCCCTAAAAAGACACTCGCACACCCTGAATATATGGAGGAACCCTTAAAAATACACCCGCACACCCTGAATATATGGAGCCCCTAAAAGACACCCGCACACCCTGAATATATGGAGGAGCCCCTAAAAAGACACCCGCACACCCTGAATATATGGAGGAGCCCCTAAAAACACACCCGCACACCCTGAATATATGGAGGAGCCCCTAAAAAGACACTCGCACACCCTGAATATATGGAGGAGCCCCTAAAAATACACCCGCACACCCGGAATATATGGAGGAGCCCCTAAAAATACACCCACACCCTGAATATATGGAGGAACCCTTAAAAATACACCCGCACACCCTGAATATATGGAGCCCCTAAAAGACACCCGCACACCCTGAATATATGGAGGAGCCCCTAAAAAGACACTCGCACACCCTGAATATATGGAGGAGCCCCTAAAAATACACCCGCACACCCGGAATATATGGAGGAGCCCCTAAAAAGACACTCGCACACCCTGAATATATGGAGGAGCCCCTAAAAAGACACCCGCACACCCAGAATATATGGAGGAACCCCTAAAAAGACATCCACACACCCTGAATATATATAGGAGCCCCTAAAAAGACACCCGCACACCCTGAATATATGGAGGAGCCCCTAAAAAGACACCCGCACACCCAGAATATATGGAGGAACCCCTAAAAATACACCCACACATCCTGAATATATGAAGGAGCCCCTAAAAAGACACCCGCACACCCTGAATATATGGAGGAGCCCCTAAAACACACCTGCACACCCTGAATATATGGAGGAACCCCTAAAAAGACACCCACACACCCTGAATATATGGAGGAGCCCCTAAAAAGACACCCACACACCCTGAATATATGGAGGAGCCCCTAAAAAGACACCCGCACATCCTGAATATATGGAGGAGCCCCTAAAAACACCCGCACACCCTGAATATATGGAGGAACCCCTAAAAACACACCCACACACCCTGAATATATGGAGGAGGCCCTAAAACACACCCATACTCCCAGTATAGAGGAGCCCCTAAAAAGACACCCACACATCCTGAATATATGGAGGAGCCCCTAAAACACACCCACACACCCTGAATATATGGAGGAACCCCTAAAAAGACACCCACACACCCTGAATATATGGAGGAGCCCCTAAAAAGACACCCGCACATCCTGAATATATGGAGGAGCCCCTAAAAACACCCGCACACCCTGAATATATGGAGGAACCCCTAAAAACACACCCACACACCCTGAATATATGGAGGAGGCCCTAAAACACACCCATACTCCCAGTATAGAGCCCCTAAAAAGACACCCACACACCCTGAATATATGGAGGCGCCCCATAAAAGACACCCACACATCCTGAATATATGGAGGAACCCCTAAAAAGACACCCGCACATCCTGAATATATGGAGGAGCCCCTAAAAGACACCCGCACATCCTGAATATACGGAGGAACCCCATAAAAGACACCCACACACCCTGAATATATGGAGGAGACCCTAAAAACACACTCGCACACCCTGAATATATGGAGGAGCACCTAAAAAGACATCCGCACACCCTGAATATATAGAGGAGCCCCTAAAAAGACACCCGCACACCCTGAATATATGGAGGAGCCCCTAAAAAGACACCGCACACCCTGAATATATGGAGGACCCCTAAAAAACACACTCGCACACCTGAATATATGGAGGAGCCCCTAAAAAGACACCCACACACCCTGAATATATATAGGAGCCCCTAAAAAGACACTCGCACACCCTGAATATATGGAGGAGCCCCTAAAAACACACCCCACACCCTGAATATATGGAGGAACCCCTAAAGAGACACCCACACACCCTGAATATATAGAGGAGCCCCTAAAAAGACACCGCACACCCTGAATATATGGAGGAACCCCTAAAAACACACCCACACACCCTGAATATATATAGGAGCCCCTAAAAAGACACCCGCACACCCTGAATATATGGAGGAGCCCCTAAAACACACCCACACACCCTGAATATATGGAGGAGCCCCTAAGACACCCACACACCCTGAATATATGGAGGAGCCACTAAAAACACACCCGCACACCCTGAATATATAGAGGAGCCCCTAAAAACACACCCACACACCCTGAATATATGGAGGCGCCCCTAAAAACACACCCGCACACCCTGAATATATGGAGGAGCCCCTAAAACACACCCATACTCCCAGTATAGAGCCCCTAAAAAGACACCCACACACCTGAATATATGGAGGCCCCCATAAAAGACACCCACACATCCTGAATATATGGAGGAACCCCTAAAAAGACACCGCACATCCTGAATATATGGAGGAGCCCCTAAAAAGACACCCGCACATCCTGAATATACGGAGGAACCCCATAAAAGACACCCACACACCCTGAATATATGGAGGAGACCCTAAAAACACACTCGCACACCCTGAATATATGGAGGAGCACCTAAAAAGACATCCGCACACCCTGAATATATAGAGGAGCCCCTAAAAAGACACCCGCACACCCTGAATATATGGAGGAGCCCCTAAAAAGACACCCGCACACCCTGAATATATGGAGGAGCCCCTAAAAACACACTCGCACACCCTGAATATATGGAGGAGCCCCTAAAAAGACACCCACACACCCTGAATATATAGAGGAGCCCCTAAAAAGACACTCGCACACCCTGAATATATGGAGGAGCCCCTAAAAACACACCCGCACACCCTGAATATATGGAGGAACCCCTAAAGAGACACCCACACACCCTGAATATATAGAGGAGCCCCTAAAAAGACACCCGCACACCCTGAATATATGGAGGAACCCCTAAAAACACACCCACACACCCTGAATATATATAGGAGCCCCTAAAAAGACACCCGCACACCCTGAATATATGGAGGAACCCCTAAAAACACACCCACACACCCTGAATATATGGAGGAGCCCCTAAGACACCCACACACCCTGAATATATGGAGGAGCCACTAAAAACACACCCGCACACCCTGAATATAGAGGAGCCCCTAAAAACACACCCACACACCCTGAATATATGGAGGCGCCCCTAAAAACACACCCGCACACCCTGAATATATGGAGGAGCCCCTAAAAACACACCCTGAATATATGGATGAGCCCCTAAAAACACACCCGCACACCCTGAATATATGGAGGAGCCCCTAAAAAGACAACAACACACCCTGAATATATGGAGCAGCCCCTAAAAAGACACTCACACACCCTGAATATATGGAGGAGCCCCTAAAAGACACCCACACACCCTGAATATATGGAGGAGCCCCTAAAAACACACCCGCACACCCTGAATATATGGAAGAGCCCCTAAAAAGACACCCGCACACCCTGAATATATGGAAGAGCCCCTAAAAACACACCCGCACACCCTGAATATATGGAAGAGCCCCTAAAAAGACACCCACACACCCTGAATATATGGAGGAGCTGTGTTGTGAGGGTGGGTTCACCCAAGACACAAAGTGTCGCGAAAGACAGGACTGTTTCCCCAGATCCAGGTCACTTGGGAAGTATTCCATTAATTTAAAACCACAGTAAGACGTTGTCTGAGTGATATAATGTGACTTTGGGATGAGAAAGCAGATCAGATCACAAGAAATGACACCAGTGCGGCGCTATATCTCGTAATAAAAAGGAAACTCATTAATTGTTCTAATAATTCATCTTCCCTCTCGCCCCTTCATGAAGCTTCCCCGCTCTATATCAATAATTACCCTTTCAAAACCTGATCGGCTCACGTCTGATCCGGGATGCTCAATTAAAAACCTACATTAAAATGTCTGGATTTTAATGAATTCTTTTCGCTTTTCTGAAAAGAAGAAAAAACGCAATTCGCAGCCGCCATGTGCAGAAACGGGAAACTGAAATTAACACTGGATTGTGATTAAGGAGGGAGACAGTTACAAAAATCTAACTTTTTGGTGTTTTGGAAGTTTTTTTTATTATGGCAAGGTTTAAAACTGGTTCCTTTTTAAGTTTTCCATTTTCCCCATCAATAGGGCAAGGAAAAAACAAACAAACAACATAATAAAAAGGAAAAGGATTATTCTTGTGAAGCGCTGCGTGGGTGATTAATGTGGCAAAATGTGCATTATATCTGCCGCCGCGCTTTTTCTCTAGTCGCGCAGAAACTGGAATTTGTACTGATTGGATCGGATTGAAATCCACAAAGCGAGTGAATTTATGACTGTCTGTGCAAATCGCACAAAATAAATCAGATTTCCACTGGGAAAGCAAAATGTCAGAGCAGGTTTATCTGTCCAAAGTGTATCACAAAGCGGAGTAATAATAATGTCGTCCATACTGAAAAGGAGCAAAACAATGGGACTTGACGTAAGGCGTACAGACCATTACCCACCACCATTCCAAGAGCAGACCCCCCACTCCTTACAGCAGGGCATTTCGCCTTATGGAAAGCAGCAAATAAAGTTTGTTGCGCTTTTTATTTCTGTTACAGCGATGGTGGGGCCTGCTCCTTCCCGCTCATCTGAAGGGTGAGAGTGAGAGGTTAGCCAATCTCATTACCCTGGGACTGATGCTCTTGGGTGTTTGTTTTTTTTGTGACACCAGGGATGGTTTCCTGGTTGCGTGCCTTTAACATGCATTGGAGTCATTGCGTGAGGGTCCGTGTAAAGCTTCAGTACAATGTGCTGTGCTTACCCGGGCGCAACATCCTTTTCAGTCATCTCCACTTCTCGCTCTAATTACTCTTACTAAGCCCAAGCTTTTGGTCCTGCTCATGCAATCCTTACTATATTCTCTCTGGCCACCAGCTTCACCTTCCCTATGCTCTCTTTTGTTTCACTTACCCCTGTCCCTTAGATTGTAAGCTCCCAGATGTCTGTCTGAGCACTTGGTTTAAAGTACTGTATTACCTGGACAGTTATCCTACCGGTAGGGTCGTCTTTTCGCTTGCACCATGTACATCTCCTGTTTGTGTTCCCACTTTGTAAAGCGCTACGGAATATGCTAGCGCTGTGTACATGCCTGTAACTGTAACATCCAAGACAAACCATCTGTCCCCTGCCACACTCACAGCATCAGAGGGACCAGCACAGAGCATGGGAAGAAAAGGCTGGTCTCCACCTCACATAACCCTCAGCCAGCAGGTTTATGCAAGCAGGTTGCGGTGAGTTTTACCATATGTTACCGCTGGCACATGGGACGGAATAAGGACTCTCCATGGAGTGTTTTTTTAGTGATGCAGCAGAGAAGGTAGGACTGTCGAGTGGCTTCTGATCAGGAGTCCCCACGTTCCATGAAATAAATATCAATGAGAATTGACCATTAGTGTTAAATTTTAACCATAAATATACAAAACCATTTTCCTATTATAATTACCATATATGGAATCCCAAATAGTCTGTCATTTCTTTGTCATAGATCAAAAAATGTAAAACAAAACGCTGCGCTACGCCATGGCGGAGACACCAAAATCAGCCACACACACACAATGTAGCTTCAGGTCATGTCTGAGTATTTTTTGTTTGAACTCTAACAAACTGGTATGTCTAAGAACTTCTAGCCAATCAGCATACAGATACATTTCTACGTCAGAGTTTAACCAACACGGCTTAACAAACACTTATTACCATAAATGGTTTGAGATAGGTTTCGTAGGCATTTCTATTTTTGCCTGAAAAAGAGTTAACACAGGATATGAAGCTGATCAGGAAATCTGTTGCATTGGGACAAGAAGGGGAGGGGGGATAGGTGGAGACCACAACCCTGCATCAGAGAAAGCCCCTATAAATCATAATTGAATCACAGGACATCCATATATTCAGGCAGAATATTAAAAATATCTATCAATTATCTTTCAATTAGTAACTAATGTGTGACTCAGTCTGACATGAATGGTGGCAGGGGAGGGGGATAATAACGAACCCACGATCCATATTCCCAAAACAAGTCTGGGGGACTGACCCAGGTAAAAAGACACCGCGTAATCCCAGACATCGCAGCCTGTAAGAACGTGGACACATTGCCGGAACAGACTGACATACGGATAAGTGCAAGATAATGCGCCTGGGACGTAAAAACCCAAGGGCTGAATATAGAATATTTGATACAGTCCTAACCTCAACATCTGAGGAAAGGGATTTAGGGGTTATTATTTCAGAGGATCTAAGGGTAAGTAGTCAATGTAATAGAGCAGCAGGAAATGCTGGCAGAATGCTTGGTTGTGTAGGGAGAGGTATTAGCAGTAGGAAAAGGGAAGTGCTCATGCCACTGTACAGAGCACTGGTGAGACCTCACTTGGAGTACTGTGTGCAGTACTGGAGACCGTATCTCCAGAAGGATATAGACATCTTAGAGAGAGTTCAGAGAAGGGCTACTAAAATGGTGTACGGCTTGAAGGAGAAAAGTTACCAGGAAAGGCTTAATGATCTTAACATGTACAGCTTGGAAAAAAGACGAGACAGAGGAGATATGATAGAAACATTTAAATACGTAAAGGGAATCCACAAGGTAGAGGAAGGGAGTATATTTAAAAGGAAACAAAGTAGCAAAACAAGAGGACATAGTCTTAGATTAGAGGGGCAAAGGTTTAAAAGTAACATCAGGAAGCATTATTTTACTGAGAGGGTGGTGAATACATGGAACAGTCTTCCAGTTGAAGTGGTAGAGGCCAAAACAGTCATTGAATTTAAGCAGGCATGGGATAGGCATAAGGCTATCCTAAACAAAAGATAAATCCAGGTAAAGTATCCATGTAATTGGGCAGACTAGATGGGCCGAAAGGTTCTTATCTGCCGACATTTTTTCTATGTTTCTATGTTCTATGTTTCTATAACAGGATGAAAAATGTACAATGAGAGTGAAAATAGCGTGAGATGGGGGGGGGGGGGACAGGCTGGAAAATGTAAATGAGCTCAACAAGCTATTGTAATGGATATAAAGTGACATAACCAGATAGAAATTAAGATGTGCACTAGTGTAACTGGATGATTGATAATAAATTGGGATGCACCGATACTAGTATTGGTGCCGATACCGGGACCTGCACGAGTACTTGGTACTCGTGCAGGGGCCCCCCGATATCGGAAGCCAGCGCTGGGCTGGCTTGCAGGCCGGTTTAGTTGGCGCATTGCCAGGCTCCATCGTCTCCTCTCTTCGAGCAGCCGCAGGCAGAGGTTGTAGCCCGGTCGCTCGTTGAGAACCACGTGCACAGCCGCGGAGATCACGTGACTGTGGCTGTGCATGTGGTTCCCAACGAGCGGTCGGGGTACAACCTCTGCCTGTGGGCGCTCGAAGAGGGAAGACGGAGGAGCCGGAAAGACGCCGCAGGAGCCTGGCTGGGTGAGCGCGGAGGCAATAAGAGCTGGGGGCAATCTAAGCAAGGGCACTATCACTATAAACTGGGGGCAATATAAGCAGGGGCACTATAAGCAGGGGGCACTGTTCGGGGGGGGTAATATAAACTGGGGTACTGTAAGCTGGGGCACTGTAAGCTGGGGCAATATAAACTGGGGGCAATATAAACTGGGGCACTGTGAGCAATATAAACTGGGGGCACTGTGAGCTTGGGGCAATATGTGAGGTCTGTTCCTATGGAAAGTGGTCACATGACATTACAGTACCGGTACTCAGTATCGGTGAGTACATTTAAAAAGTATCGGTACTCGTACTCAGTCTTAAAAAATTGGTATCAGTGTATCTCAAATAAACTTTTTTTTTTTTTTTGTTGGAGAAAGGATTTTACCAGGAAGGATACATTGAGATTTCTCTGGTTTTCAGTACGTCCTGAGAGGCGAGTATGTACCGTTAGGGATCTTGCCCGAGGACACTTACTGGAGAGGTGCTCTGGCCGGGATTCGAACCTGTGTCTCCACAGTCTCTCTCCACAGTTATAGAGCAGTGAGGTTACCTCTATTCCAATAAACTTCAGAGAAAAGAGTGGGTAAACAGGCTTTGCTAGAATCGGTGGTAAAGACAGATCTTGGTGATTATTTGCTAAACTTTGAACTGGCCTGAACTGACAGGAAAATAGTCAAATTTAGGCCAAATAAAGCTCTGCGGGTTTATACGCAGTAGGATACGAGCTCTGCGGGTTTATGCGCAGTAGGATACGAGCTCTGCGGGTTTCTACGCAGTAGGATACGAGCTCTGCGGGTTTATGCGCAGTAGGATACGAGCTCTGCGGGTTTCTACGCAGTAGGATACGAGCTCTGCGGGTTTATACACAGTAGGTACGAGCTCTGCGGGTTTATACACAGTAGGATACGAGCTCTGCGGGTTTATACACAGTAGAATATGAGCTCTGCGGGTTTATACACAGTAGGATATGAGCTCTGCGGGTTTATACACAGTAGGATACGAGCTCTGCCGGTTTCTACACAGTAGGTACGAGCTCTGCGGGTTTCTACACAGTAGGTACGAGCTCTGCGGGTTTCTACACAGTGGTTACGAGCTCTGCGGGGTTATACACAGTGGTTACGAGCTCTGCGGGTTTATACACAGTAGGTACGAGCTCTGCGGGTTTCTACACAGTAGGTACGAGCTCTGCGGGTTTATACACAGTGGTTACGAGCTCTGCGGGGTTATACACAGTGGTTACGAGCTCTGCGGGTTTCTACACAGTAGGTACGAGCTCTGCGGGTTTCTACACAGTAGGTACGAGCTCTGCGGGTTTCTACACAGTAGGTACGAGCTCTGCCGGTTTATACACCATAGCTACGAGCTGTGCGGGTTTATACACCGTAGCTACGAGCTCTGGGGGTTTATACACATTGGTTACGAGCTCTGCGGGTTTATACACAGTAGGATACGAGCTCTGCGGGTTTATACACAGTAGGATACGAGCTCTGCGGGTTTATACACAGTAGGTACGAGCTCTGCGGGTTTATACACAGTAGGTACGAGCTCTGCGGGTTTATACACCGTAGCTACGAGCTGTGCGGGTTTATACACCGTAGCTACGAGCTCTGGGGGTTTATACACAGTAGGATACGAGCTCTGCGGGTTTATACACAGTGGTTACGAGCTCTGCGGGTTTATACACAGTAGGTACGAGCTCTGCGGGTTTATACACAGTGGTTACGAGCTCTGCGGGTTTATACACAGTAGGTACGAGCTCTGCGGGTTTATACACAGTAGGTACGAGCTCTGCGGGTTTATACACAGTAGGTACGAGCTCTGCGGGTTTATACACAGTGGTTACGAGCTTTGCGGGTTTATACACAGTGGTTACGAGCTCTGCGGGTTTATACACAGTAGGTACGAGCTCTGCGGGTTTATACACAGTAGGTACGAGCTCTGCGGGTTTATACACAGTAGGTACGAGCTCTGCGGGTTTATACACAGTGGTTACGAGCTCTGCGGGTTTATACACAGTGGTTACGAGCTCTGCGGGTTTATACACAGTAGCTACGAGCTCTGGGGGTTTATACACAGTGGTTACGAGCTCTGCGGGTTTATACACAGTGGTTACGAGCTCTGCGGGTTTATACACAGTAGGTACGAGCTCTGCGGGTTTATACACAGTAGGTACGAGCTCTGCGGGTTTATACACAGTAGGTACGAGCTCTGCGGGTTTATACACAGTGGTTACGAGCTCTGCGGGTTTATACACAGTGGTTACGAGCTCTGCGGGTTTATACACAGTGGTTACGAGCTCTGCGGGTTTATACACAGTGGTTACGAGCTCTGCGGGTTTATACACAGTAGGTACGAGCTCTGCGGGTTTATACACAGTAGGTACGAGCTCTGCGGGTTTATACACAGTGGTTCCGAGCTTTGCGGGTTTATACAGTGGTTACGAGCTCTGCGGGTTTATACACAGTAGGTACGAGCTCTGCGGGTTTATACACAGTAGGTACGAGCTCTGCGGGTTTATACACAGTAGGTACGAGCTCTGCGGGTTTATACACAGTGGTTACGAGCTCTGCGGGTTTATACACAGTGGTTACGAGCTCTGCGGGTTTATACACAGTAGGTACGAGCTCTGCGGGTTTATACACAGTGGTTACGAGCTCTGCGGGTTTATACACAGTGGTTACGAGCTCTGCGGGTTTATACACAGTGGTTACGAGCTCTGCGGGTTTATACACAGTAGGTACGAGCTCTGCGGGTTTATACACAGTGGTTACGAGCTCTGCCGGTTTATACACAGTAGGTACGAGCTCTGCCGGTTTATACACAGTAGGTACGAGCTCTGCGGGTTTATACACAGTGGTTACGAGCTCTGCCGGTTTATACACAGTAGGTACGAGCTCTGCGGGTTTATACACAGTGGTTACGAGCTCTGCCGGTTTATACACAGTAGGTACGAGCTCTGCGGGTTTATACACAGTGGTTACGAGCTCTGCCGGTTTATACACAGTAGGTACGAGCTCTGCGGGTTTATACACAGTGGTTACGAGCTCTGCCGGTTTATACACAGTAGGTACGAGCTCTGCCGGTTTATACACAGTGGTTACGAGCTCTGCGGGTTTATACACAGTAGGTACGAGCTCTGCGGGTTTATACACAGTAGGTACGAGCTCTGCCGGTTTATACACAGTGGTTACGAGCTCTGCGGGTTTATACACAGTAGGTACGAGCTCTGCGGGTTTATACACAGTAGGTACGAGCTCTGCGGGTTTATACACAGTGGTTACGAGCTCTGCGGGTTTATACACAGTAGGTACGAGCTCTGCGGGTTTATACACAGTAGGTACGAGCTCTGCGGTTTATACACAGTGGTTACGAGCTCTGCGGGTTTATACACAGTAGGTACGAGCTCTGCCGGTTTATACACAGTGGTTACGAGCTCTGCGGGTTTATACACAGTAGGTACGAGCTCTGCCGGTTTATACACAGTGGTTACGAGCTCTGCGGGTTTATACACAGTAGGTACGAGCTCTGCGGGTTTATACACAGTGGTTACGAGCTCTGCGGGTTTATACACAGTGGTTACGAGCTCTGCGGGTTTATACACAGTAGGTCCGAGCCCAGTGAATTTATACGGAGTAAGTTGAGCCGGGCAGATAAGCGATCAGGATTGGTGGAGTCGTAATGATAAAGGAACACACAGAATATATTCTGCAAAAGCAAAAACCTGAGTCATTCAATAGAAGAAGAGACAAGAGCCGCACATTAACGATCACCATAGCAACCACCAGCGCCGTATTAAAGCTCTATAGCAACCAATCAACTGTGTGATCTTTACAGAGTTTGCCATTTCTAGATTTCTTCTAAAAAATATTTTTGGTTTCAATGTTACCTCCAAATCACCGTATTAAACTGCCTTAAAGTTCCATTCGCCGTTTCTAACATAATTTGGGCAGAGACTGACCTGTAGAAAAAACTTACCAGCCAAATACAACTACACGTTTTAAGGAGCCGGGCAAAGGTTTGGGGCTTAGATCTGTACAGAATAATTCAGGGATTTAGTAGCCAGTTGTTACCTAACCCCTGTATTTCTACAGTAGCGATTGATAGGAGTCGCCCTTCCACCCTTTAATGTTCAGCTCTGGTTTAATCGAGATCTCGGGAAGCCGGACACCATACGCACGAGACGCTCAGTGGATTTTCCCAAGACACCTTCAGAGCTGTATTGTTTATTCACATTATGACATACCAGCGCGCGGTGAGGTGGTGTACTGAATCAACCAATTACAATACTGCACCTTGGGCTCTAATACAAAGCTGGTGCTAACTTAACCAGAGCAGATGTAAACTTAAAACCTCCATAGGCTATAATGGCTCTGAGAAGTTTACACAGCTCTGGTTAAGTTAGCACCAACTTTGTAATATGGCCCTTATATTACCAGTAATTCTGCAAGATTTATGTTATCTTATGTTAACAACGAGCCGAAGCGTCGTGAGATCTTTACAGGAAATTTTTAATGATTATTTAAAAAGCATCGCTTTTTTTTTTATGCAGCTTCTGTAAATCCCGAGTGCTTCCATCTAATACTGGTTTTCGATATCTTTTTTTGGGGTTTTGCACCTGGGCAAGTTTAACCCGCTGGTGGCATCAGCTGTCCTTATGTTGTGCGTATATATATATTTATTCACACACCATACCATAGCAAAGCATCCATTAAAGGATTATAAACAAACACACTGACAGAAAGAATTGATGGGGATTTATTTACAAAATCTGATCATACATTACATCAGCCACAACAGCAACATACCCCTTTCTGGCAAGTAATGTTTCCAGAAGGTAATGTACCCATGATTGCAGGTAATCTGCTCCATCTCAGCAGGTCCTCTCCTTTCTAACCTAATGCTTCATCATACAACAGTAATCCACTGACTGGGGACTCCCATCCTCTTGGAGCTCTCTGCAGTGTCAGCGTTAAATAGGTCCTGCAATGAGGCACCTGTTAAGTATGGAGTATTCACTACCACTTTATGTCAGAGGGGTAATCCCTCTATCTCCTGTAAAAATGATACCAACAGGAAGTGGAGACAATATGTAATGTCTCTTTTTCACATATATGCTCTATGTGGTTAATTCAGGCGATGAAACCCCATTCTTTACTCTTTGCATCACATTTAATCACTTTATAATAAAAAGGCGCATATAAATAATTGTATTCATGGATATTCTAGGAGTTGTGTTTTAAATTTCTGTCGGGTTACATTCAGTCTGGTAAAAGAAGCAGTTTAGCAACCGAAGCTATATAGGCTAGAATCTAGATTACATACCAACCGCTAACTGGAGCGTTCAGATATGTAAGAGTTAATGTCAGCCTGTCAGGATAAGAGACTTTAACGCATATCCCCCATTTTCCATTTCTAACCTTAGGCAGCTTAAATCCGGCAGCACATCTGTGATTGCTCTAGCTTTCGTGAGCTCATTGTACTTTGCACACCCAATACTGAATATGGGGGGGCGCAATCAGTAAGGTATTAAAGTCCAAGCACTAATTAGGCCTAAATTACTTTTTACTGAGCCCTAAAAGCTGATGCTAAAAGGATTCAGTTTTTGCAGAATCATTCAGCACCAGCTTAACCCCCCCCCCCCCAATCAGGGCCGGCCTTTGGGGTGTGTGGGCGCACAGGGTGCCATAGCAACATGGGCGCCAGGCAACCCAACACAGTCACACTGTAGATTCTGTCCCCAAAGGTCGCAGGGCCCCGCGGTACCTCCAGTGAGTGAGTCAGTCATATGCCGCCGGCGGTGCTCTGCAGCTGGTGCCTTACTCCTCCTCCCTCAGCTCCAATATTGGATGGGGGGGGGGGCTGACAGTCTCTCTGCGTGGCTGCCTGCTTGCACCTGCAGCGTGCCTCCCACGTTCAAACACGAGGCTGGGAATGGAAGGCATGCTGCTTTGGTGCCGCCCCCTCCAGCGCCATCTGGAAGATTGCCGGAGACTCATCACGTGATCGGATGCATAGCAGAGTAGAGCTTTACGCAGCAGACTCACTCACTGTCATATTGAAGCCTGTGTCACAGTCGGGGGACCAGAAACTAGGAGTGCTGCAGTGAGCCGTGCCAAGGACGGGACTGATCTGCCGCCCGCCATCTCCTCTCACATGGTTAAGGTGGGCACTGTGGGCTGGGCACACTGGCACTGTCTGTAAATCTATAAGGTGCGCACTTGCATATATGTACTGGCACTATGTCAGTATATATCACATCGGTGCCCACCTTATATATTAACAGTGGTGCCAGTGTAGCGCTGCTTTAAAAACACTGTATTCTGGTGCGATGAACTATTGCTACCACCAGAGGGAGACAGAGACATTGTGGACTATGCTGGACAAAACTGAACAACACCGACCATCATCCTTTGCGTGAGGACAGGAAAGAGGGGGTACAGGAAGAGGAAAGAGATCAGCGGCCTAGTGTAAGAGAGAAGCAGAGTGAGTGGAGCAGTGGAAGGTGGAGGATGCACGTTGAAGCGGTCAGGGATCGCAACCAGGCCGGAGTACAGACGCTGTCTTACTGGTGCTGGAGATCAGGACAGTGACCATGTTAAGACCTACCTGCGCAGCGCTGAGAGGTCTGGAGGAAGAGTTAGATCCGGCAGGACCCCGAGTTAGGAGACCGCGCTGATCGATTGGGAGTGCAGGCGGTGGATCGTTGTTCCAGTTGCAGAGATTTGGCAAGCAGGGAGCAGATTCAGTGGCACGGAGTCCCAGTGTACAGCGGAGAAGATCTTTTGATTGAGGCATCGGGTGCTGGACAGTCTCGTTCATCGGATGGGTGAGAGGCCTCCCAGGCCGCAGTTCCCGAATAAGAAACACACGCTGCAATATTGTTTAAATCCACAGGGCCCCAACGGTGACTAGTCGAAGATTGTTTTGTTTCATTCACTGGCCAGTTGAATACAGTACCCGGGTACCCGAGACAACACACATACACATTTTTGAGCTATTATTCACGGGACTTACACTCCAGAACTGAGGGGGTTAACCGTTTCTTTTACCGCTAAGTGTTTTTCCCGCGTTACGAATTCTTGTCATTTAAATACCGTATATGTGTAATATATGCTGCTTTATTGGGATCAGTAAAGAATATAATATATAAAAATCCACAACAGTGCTGGTGTATAGTTATTCCCTAGTGCGGTGAGACTAACCCGAGGTTTATTCAGCGGCTCCTCCGGGAGTGAGCACTACACCAGTATCAAAGTGCCCACTATATATATATATATATATATAAATCACGAGTATAGCAGTCTTTAGTGATACCTTTTTTTATTGGACTAACGTTACATTTAAAGTACAAGCTGTAGAATTAAACATTGGGACATTCATAGGGCGCACAGTTGGGGGTGTTAGATGTTGTACATCGCCAAATGGCACTATGAATGTCCCTATGAATGTCACAATGTTTAATTCTACCATTCTGATCAGTAGGCTTCTATACCTGACGAAGGGAGGATCACTCTCGAAAGCTTGTACTTTAAATGTAACGTAGCACAAAATAATTTATTGTGCTGCCTGCGTGTGCATTTCCACTCACCAAATGCGAGTAGGCGAGTGGAAATTTTGAGCCCTAGTTTAGGTACTGTTCCAAATAGCATCCTAACAGCTTTGTCAGTATTTAGAAAAGGTTTGTTATCTGCAATCTAATTTTCGACCTTGAATATGGACTCCTAAGCGATTGAGACAATCATTTTAGGTGATTTACATGTTCCAGTGTTTCCCGATTATAAAAGGATTTATAATCTCAGCCGTGTCACTACTTTATTAATTTCCAGGAAACTCTATCGTCCCTCGATTCCTTTGACTAAATAGTTTTAATGCAGAAGAGACAAACGCAAAGGTTTCTAATTATTAAATTTTTCATTCACATGATTTTATGGAAATTGTCACAATTGTACCCAAAAAAGTATGTTTTATGGAGAAACAAGCGCTTTGCTTTCCCTGCATCTCTGCTCCTGACTTCCATATAGGACAGTTAGCTGCCGGCGAGCATTTATTGCCGTGAGATCTGCCTAATGACAGCGGCTTTGTTGCAGCCTCCACGCAGTTACTGTGTGATTGTATTTCTCTTTAGGAGCTTTTCTTCCTGAGCATCTGTAATTATGATCTCATTAGCCATCTTGCTCTTCGTTAAAGGGAAAAGCATGGGATTAAATCCACCGTGTCGATACACGGCCCTCGCTCGCTCCATTTTACCCATTGTTTTGGAGGTTATTTTTGTTCCTGGGAGCAGTGGGTAGATACATCAGCTCAGAGTGGGAACCATTACCCTCACAATAGACGAAAATGCGTTTTCTTCCATTAACGCCATTAAACAGGCACGTGCGTCATTGTGCTGGTGGTGTTTCCGCATTACCACAGTCAATGCAAATGAAAAAAAAGAGATAGCTGGCAGACCAAACAATGCCCAATCCAGTGATCCACAATGCCCATTTTCCCAATGATCTCCTGGGTGTGAATACATGGGGCAGCATGAGCATTGAATCATGAGACATATGTAAAACAAATGACCACAATGGCATGTTTATGTCACACACAAACCGGATATAAATTATATGTCCTCATACACTAGTTCCATACAACATATCTGTACTATACAGGGATTTACAGCTTCTATAACAACCTGCATCTAATCCCTGTACTGTACTGACACCATATATCTGTACTATACAGGGATTCACAGCTTCTATAACACCCTGCATCTTATCCCTGTACTGACTGACACCATATATCTGTACTATACAGGGATTCACAGCTTCTATAACACCCTGCATCTTATCCCTGTACTGACTGACACCATATATCTGTACTATACAGGGATTCACAGCTTCTATAACACCCTGCATCTTATCCCTGTACTGACACCATACATCTGTACTATACAGGGATTTACAGCTTCTATAACACCCTGCATCTTAGCCCTGTACTGACACCATATATCTGTACTATACAGGGATTCACAGCTTCTATAACACCCTGCATCTTATCCCTGTACTGACACCATATATCTGTACTATACAGGGATTTACAGCTTCTATAACACCCTGCATCTTATCCCTGTACTGACACCATACATCTGTACTATACAGGGATTCACAGCTTCTATAACACCCTGCATCTTATCCCTGTACTGACACCATATATCTGTACTATACAGGGATTCACAGCTTCTATAACACCCTGCATCTTATCCCTGTACTGACACTAGGGATGCACCGATACCACTTTTTTAAGACCGAGTACCGATACTTTTTAAAAGTACTCACCGATACCGAGTACCGATACTTTTCTTTAATGTCATGTGATGCTTTCCAATAAGAACAGACCATATAAAAATGCCCCCAGCTCACATGTATATACCCCCCCCAAGATATATATATATATTCATACTTCCCCAGCTCATGGATTTGCCCCAGCTCATGGGATATGCCCCAACTCATGGGATATGCCCCAGCTCACACATGGATTTGCCCCAACTCATGGGATATGCCCCAACTCATGGGATATGCCCCAGCTCATGGGATATGCCCCAGCTCATGGATGTGCCCCAGCTCACACATGGATTTGCCCCAGCTCACACATGGATTTGCCCCAGCTCACACATGGATTTGCCCCAGCTCACACATGGATTTGCCCCAGCTCACACATGGATTTGCCCCAGCTCACACATGGATATGCCCCAACTCATGGGATATGCCCCAGCTCATGGGATATGCCCCAGCTCACACATGGATATGCCCCAGCTCACACATGGATATGCCCCAGCTCATGGATATGCCCCAGCTCACACATGGATATGCCCCAGCTCATGGATATGCTCCAGCTCATGGATATGCTCCAGCTCACACATGGATTTGCCCCAGCTCACACATGGATATGCCCCAGCTCATGGATATGCCCCAGCTCATGGATATGCTCCAGCTCACACATGGATATGTCCCAGCTCACACATGGATATGTCCCAGCTCACACATGGATATGTCCCAGCTCATGGATATGCCCCAGCTCACACATGGATATGCCCCAGCTCACACATGGATATGCCCCAGCTCATGGATATGCCCCAGCTCACACATGGATATGCCCCAGCTCACACATGGAAATGCCCCAGCTCATGGATTTGCCCCAGCTCACACATGGATTTGCACCCCAGCTCACACATGGATTTGCCCCCCAGCTCACCTGGCACCTGGAGCTCTCCACGATGATACTTACTTTCCTGGGCGACGCCGGGAAAGTCTTTGTGCGTGCGCTCGTTGGAAGGCCCCCAGCCGCGACCACGTGTGACCATGTGATCGCGGCTGGGGGCCTTCCAACGAGTGCAAACTTTCCCGGCGTCGCCCAGGAAGGTAAGTATCATCACGGAGAGCTCCAGGTGCCTGTCCGAATGCTCTTTCGGCATTCGGACAAGCCCTGCAGCTGCTCACTGTGTTCATACTTACCTTCCTGGGCGACGCAGGGAAAGTTTCTGCGCGTGCGCTCGTTGGAAGGCCCCCAGCCGCGATCACATGGTCCCTCGTGGTCGCGGCTGGGGGTCCTTCCAACGAGCGCACGTGCGGAGACATTCCCGGCGTCACTCAGGAAGGTAAGTATCATCGCGGAGAGCAGCTGCAGGGTCTGTCCGAATGCCGATAGAGCATTCGGACAGCCGCCACAGCCCCTCGGATGCCGGCAAGCCGGCTCAATGCCGGCTTCCGGTATCGGGGAAAATATCAGGGGTACTGCACCAAGTACTCCTGCAGTACCCAGTATCGGCACCGATACTAGTATCGGTGCAACCCTAACTGACCCCATATATCTGTACTATACAGGGATTTACAGCTTCTATAACACTCTGTACAGCACAGAGATACAATGCAGAGTCAAAACATAACTGGCTGCAGGGACCATTTCCTTTTTTTGGGGGGGCTGTTCGATCAGACTTTGCAATATGGACGGTGTCCTGTCAACCCTGGCAGCATCGGTCGGCTTACGGCTGGTAAATACATGATCAAAACACTTCGGTCCATCGTGACTTGGGCTAGGCACAGCGTTATTATTAATAATCCAAAATAAATATTTTAAGCGCTTGCTTTCTTCCTCCTGAACAAACACGGTGCGCAGAGGCTGCTGTCAGATCCCTGTCATCCAAGTTGACAGATTCTCAGAAAGGTGCCGGTACACAGGGGAGGCCATAACCTGCTGGAGTGTTGCTTTGGGAGAGGATGAAGGATAAGCTCCACCAGCTCGGACCATGTGCTCCTCTTTAGAAATCCAGACTTGATTTGTCCTGGCTCCATCCCAAGATTATGGTTTCCCATCCGTCTCAATTCAACCAGTGGAAAATAAACTGGCAGAAATAAACACACTATATATAAAGCGAGGTCAAAGCAAGAACTTCATATGCATGTACAATGTTACTGATGCAGCTGGCAATTAAAAACCCGTAAAGAGATTCACGTGTAAATATTGTCAATATATACTGAAAAAAAACTACTGAATATACTGAAAATATAAGGAAAAAAAACTAAAAATTAAAATGTAAAAAAAATACAAAAATACAAAATGAGTGGCACGAGGTTACAGCCTGTGATGAGTGAAAGTACTCCACTGCCTGCGACCTGCCGCGCTGTCATACTTATGACCTCACGCCCCAGTCTGTATGCATGTAAGGTGTGGCCCACAAAGTGAGAGGGAGTAGAGGGGGGGGGTCTTTAGTACTGGGGTAACACAATGGGTGAATTAGAAGAAATTGTTAGTTTAAGGCTAAAAAGGTTGAGCTGAGGGTTACAGAAGAGGGAAAATCTTGAAATTCACTCATTTTGACCTGAAATGTGCAGCTCCCTCTAAATTCTCCACCAATTCAGCATTTAGCCCAATAGTTTTCAAAGTGTGTGATGCGAAGAAGAACAAATACTGCGAAAAGGAAAGGGGGGGCACGAGAGAAGAGTGGGTACAGAAACAAAAAAAACACAGAACAGGCCACGTTCGGATAGATTGTTCTCTCTTATTGTTATAGTTCTCATTGTAGGTTATCCAGTTAAAGAAATCTTTCCGTTTTCCCAAATTCAAGGGAAATTATTTGGTTAGTCAGAGGTGGGGGCACCAGATTTTTTTTTATATATACAAGTTTAAAGGGTTGCGTAGCCACGGAGTTTAGTGAATAAGCCCTTGTTTGTCGGCAGGTGACGGGTACACCTCTTTTCTTCCTTTGTATTTAAGGATGTAACATTGTTGCCGCTCTACATGGCCAGAGCCGCGCAAGTTTTGTTACTGTAACAGCTTTTCTAGGCGCGTTAGCACTCCAGGTAATTAGTCACATCGGATGTCCCCTGGGAATTTGCACGGGGTACGAATTGTGCCGTGGAAAAAAGAACGCATTAACAAAGAATACTTTACATAAACAAAAGGAGGACTATTATCTCGGCAGCACAAAAGCTCCGCGGATCACCTTTATCGGGAAATATGTGTTTTTCAAAGTAAGCGAATGGAGTAATGGATGGTTACTATAATGATATTTCAGCATATAATGGCTTTTCAAGGAAGGAGGGAGACGGGGGGGGGGCTGGAAGCGGATGGAAGAAAGAAGAAACGAGAGATAAGAGAATAGTAACCAAGAGAATGAATAGACAAGAGTTGAAACGTCAAGCACCATAAACCCCTACGTGTAAACCTGCGGCGAGAGCTGTAATTACTGCGACGGCAGGCGCCAGGGCGACTATCTGTTGGCAAAGCAATCGCATATAAGGAGCACATCTACAGACCCCAGGAGGGACTGCCCAGCAGGGGTACATGGAAAAGCAGAGCTTGTGATTGGCTGAGCCAATATTTCTGCATTTAGCTTTAATATACTATTTTGCATTGTGTTTTTTTCCCAAGTGTACCTGTTATGCCCAACATATGTTGGGTTTAGGGGATTCGTTCCCTATATATTTATATTAATGCTTTTCACCAACACACATTTATAGTTAACCCGAGTAATTTTCAACATAAAAAAATATGTACATCTTTGTCACTCACTTCCATTCACAGCTGTCACTCCGGCAGTCATTGTCAGAGCCGTAAAACAAGACAGGCCTCCCCCCCTCCCCCCAGGTAGGTGATTGGCGCTCACTGACTGAACAGGCAGCCAATATCACTGCTGAGCGCCAACTCCACGATGACACTCAATACCCACTAAGGAGCAATATGGCGGCACCTGATGCTGGAACCAGGTTAAGTAGCAGCTAAAGATAGCCTATTCTTTGAGGAGATTTCACCTGGATCTCCAGGACCAATATCTACCCCAAATGGGACACCGGGAAGTGATCCTGGCTGCAACAGCTTCACTTTAATGACTTTTACAGCCAGAAAATCGCTTGCTGTAAATAAGATCCTTTCTTTCTTGTTCTAAATTACATTTTTATTGGCATTATTGGTCCCAATAGGTCATGATGTCATCTGAGGTCTGAGCACAGCCTGGTCTCTGGCTCCACCTCCGTTCCCCAAAATTCTCCGTTATCCATTGGAGATGCCTCTGCCGTTAAAGATCATGATCTGCTCGTTGTGTTATACAGGCCCCGCACCCCTGATCTGAAAGACTTGGGACCACAAGTGTTTTGGAATATTTGCGAGTAATAATGAGATATCTTGAAGATGGAGCCAAGACTAAACACAACATACATTCATTCAGGACACACACAATTTTAATCATTTTGTTCCCGTCACACGAGGTATGGGGGGGGGGGGTTACACCTTTAGGCTGGCGGCACACAAGCAAACATTTTGCGTCCGTCTGACCGCACTGTTTGCCGTCCGTCGTAGCTTTATAAAGGATTCAATTAAATACACCACACAAAGAACATGCGCACTTGTTCACGGACGGCAACACATAGCAACGGACGCAAAAATAGCATTGAGGTGAAAAAGCTAAACGAACGCAGAAACAATGCTGCCATGTATTATCCTGCGGCGTGGAGACATCAGACGCTATAAAAAGTGCGTCCGTAAAAAAAAAGCAGTGCAGTATGCTCGTGTGCCGCCTCTCAGTGTCTTGCCAGCACTCCGGGTTTTTGGGTTTATTTGGGGATACTCGTCCTATATATACAGAGAGGTCTGACACACTCTAATCATGAAGGATTTTGCAATATTTGGGGATACTCGGCCTGTACACACAGTGAATACAGGGGTCTGTCTGACAAACGCCAATCATGAAGGATTTTGGAATATTTGGGGATACTCGGCCTGTACACACAATGAATACAGGGGTCTGTCTGACACGCTCTAATCATGAAGGATTTTGGAATATTTGGGGATACTCGGCCTGTACACACGATGAATACAGGGGTCTGTCTGACACACTCTAATCATGAAGGATTTTGGAATATTTGGGGATACTCGGCCTGTACACACGATGAATACAGGGGTCTGTCTGACACACTCTAATCATGAAGGATTTTGGAATATTTGGGGATACTCGGCCTGTACACACGATGAATACAGGGGTCTGTCTGACACACTCTAATCATGAAGGATTTTGGAATATTTGGGGATACTCGGCCTGTACACACGATGAATACAGGGGTCTGTCTGACACACTCTAATCATGAAGGATTTTGCAATATTTGGGGATACTCGGCCTGTACACACGATGAATACAGGGGTCTGTCTGACAAACGCCAATCATGAAGGATTTTGGAATATTTGGGGATACTCGGCCTGTACACACGATGAATACAGGGGTCTGTCTGACACACTCTAATCATGGAGGATTTTGGAATATTTGGGGATACTCGGCCTGTACACACGATGAATACAGGGGTCTGTCTGACACGCTCTAATCATGAAGGATTTTGGAATATTTGGGGATACTCGGCCTGTACACACGATGAATACGGGGTCTGTCTGACAAACGCCAATCATGAAGGATTTTCCGCATTTTGTTAGAGGTATAATTGTAGATGGTTTTAGTGGATTACTGGATCAGCGGCTCTTTTATTCTTTCATCTTAAATGACTGGTTTTATCGCGTTACCAAGAGGTTCCCTCAGACCTGTCAGCGGTAACTTTACATAATTATGGAATTTCTATGAGGCGGGGGGGGGGGTGCGACACCGCCGACCTGTATAATCATAAGGGGGGTCATGTGTCTAAAGGGTTAACCTATACAGTATGCATGAAAGAGTCTTACTGTATGAGAGGAAAAACACGGAATCTGTGCTTTTATCAGATCGGAGACTGGAGAATAAACAGGAATTTTATGGCAGAGTTGGAAGAAGCCATGGGATCCTAAACCTTAATATCGAGCTCTAAGTGCCTGGATTGTCCTACAGAGATTTATAGGAGCAGAGCTTTGCATATAGAAGAGCTGCTGGCTTCGAGGTTTCCTCCCTGGCTCTTTGCTTTGATACAGTAAGTGTCTCATCACCAATTTGTGGTTATTTTGTATAAAAAAAAAAACCACTTATTTTCTGAACTGGGTTGTAAAATCAAATGATGACGTTAGCTCGTGTGATGTAATGATAAGGGGTAGACGCAGATGCGTGTAAATAAAACATGGCTGGCACATGTGGCTTGTGAGGTTGGGTTTGGCACATGTCATAAGGATCAGTAAATAAAGGGTCCCCGGAGCTTAATGGCTCAGCAGCTCACTGTAAAGAGAGCATCATGGTAAAGCAAGTTTAAAGGGTTAAATGTGTGCTTTCTTGCTGGCAGCTACAGGAATACATGCCTTTAACGTAGGTCATCTGCATAGACGTCACTAGAGTGGATAATTACGCCCCCACATCTTGGCTTACCTCCACCTGCCCCCTGCCATGTTTTTCATTAAGTAGGAGGCTGGGGTCAAGGCTGGCGCTACATAAGGCAGCACAGGCGGCCACCATACAGCGCCAGAGTAGTGTTTGTAAGGGGATTTCCGCTGCTTCCATACGGATTGATTGGTTGGTTTGTTTCCCCTGGTGATCCAGTAAGTCGGCACTGAGGGAGATGTTTATTCGGAATGCACTTCCCATCTCTCTCATCCGGCACCCTGCATGAAGGATAGGAGAGCTGTGTACATGCACCTGTATACTGGACCCCTGATTAAAATGTCCATTCTCTGCGCAAATGCGCTCGCGCAGCGCAAATTTTTTTGCGCGCACTGTCCAGTGTTATCGCACGAAAATTAACGTGATAGTCGGCTCCAAACGCATTTTCTCATCCATCAAAAAATAACGTTAGTAATAAATAAATAAAAACGCACAAAACGTAGTGTAATAACGCGCGCAGTAGCGTTGCGCACGTAAATCAGTGTGCGGACTATTTTTTTCGCGGGATTCAGCCAATCAGAATTAAGAACCTTAATTGACATCAATTCACTTAATTGACTCACTAACGTTTTTGCGCCTGTCAAAATAAATCTGAGTATACATGCTGCAGCAATAAAAAAATATGCACGAATTCACAATTTTTTGGTTTGGGTATGTGTAGAATGTGTAACTATACTGTGCTGGATTTTTTTTTTCGTGCTGGTGTATTTTGTTTCGGCCAGAACGTTCAGATTTGCCGTTAACACCAGCTTTTCAAAGATGTTAAAATTATGCGCGCAAACGTCGGTCGTAAGAAGCTGCACATCTATTGAAATACCATTCCGCTTAAAGCATTTGCGCTCACATTGTTAAGTATGGGATGCGCGCGCGAACTTGCACGCGCGCTGGGTTCGCGCAGGGCCACTCGCATCGTTTGCGCACGTTGAAATACGACGTTCTGCGCAAATGCGCATTTGCGTGCGCACAAAACCGATGCGCGAGCAATGTAATATGGCCCTAAGTGAGGAGACAACGACCGACCTTTAACTTACTATGAAATGTATAATAAAAAAAATCTCCAACTACTGGACCGAGAAATAAAATTATACACAAATTCAGTATTGCAAGAAGAGCAAAAAAAAATCTAAATATTATCTCCCGCCTCTGCATAGCGTGATTAAACGTGATACAATGAAGAACGCAGCATTGGCACACAACGTATACAGTAATCCCTCATTAAAAGGGGTCTAGACACACTCGGACTAAAAACCAAAGATATTTTACCCAAACTTGCAGATTGGACACATGGGAGCTCATTAGACGGGGATAAGGACTGTACCACATATGCACATTCTGCTGTGTCTGGTATTTTAGGAAATAAGAGGAAAAAACATCAACCCCCATAGATTTAATAAAAATTTTAAAAAAAGGCAGTTATATATCTCCTCTTAAGGAGCAGGGCCCCCTCTGCCGTCTATGTAAATATGTAGTGCCCTAACATACAGGGTTATCCAAAGAGATTCGAAAAGTCACCGCACGTTCGGTGACTTTTCGTTCTCTTCAATTCGGTTCCTTTTGCCGATTGCATTTCGGTGACCCTGCGGTGTATTCAGCAAAGAGCACAGGGTCCCCGAATTGCAGGGAAAAGCTGCCGCAAACCTGACGAAAACTAACCGAATGCACGCTGAAAACAAGCAAAAACATCTGGATTAACCTTCGAAAAAGCCGAACAGGAGCCGAACAGGAGCCGAACAGGAGCCGAACAGGAGCCGAGCCGAAGCAGCTGTGACGTAGAGGAGGCAGTGAATAAATTAGCAAAACCATTTGTATGAATCTGGGAAAAAGAAACGCTGTTTGCAAAGAAACTACTGAGCGAAAATGTCTGAAATTTTCACAGGAGGTCCAGGGAATGATAATAAAGAGGGCTGTTACAGAAAAAATAAGTAAACTGAAAAAAAAAAAAAAAAAAAAAAATAATCGGACTTTTTTTAAAAAAAAAAATATGAAAAATGCTTAAAGTATCCTAAAAAATCTATAAATAAAGAGACTTTTTGCTGCAGAATTTTATAATGAACGGTTTATTAGATATTGAATTAAAACGGGAATATTTTTAACATTGAAGCCTATGGGATTCTCCTGAATAAATTTGCCGAATTAAACCACCGAATGGCAGGGCATTAGGGGAACCTTTCACTGCTGGTTTGTGTTCTCTGAATAGCCGAAGCAGTGCTTCTCTATGGGGATTTCACTGCCCTCGAACAGGCACCGAACAGGCACCGTATGTGCAGGAAATTCGCCAGGATTTGGCGAATTGCCTGCTCTCTGGATAGCCGAATGGCCAGGAAAGGTAACCGAACGCTGATTTTCAGCGTTCAGTTACCTTTCTCAAGCAATTCGGATCTCTTTGGATAACCCGGTTAGTGTAACCCCTGTACTGCACGGCAGAATGTATTGTATACAATATACAAGTATGTACAGTTGTGTTCAAAATTATTCAACCCCCACTGAAATTGAGTGTTTTGGCCAGTTTGACATTGATTTTGATCATTCAGTCATCTTGCTTACAATTAAATCAAAGAGGCACGTGTAGGTCAGACAAATATAACATAACATTTATAATGAAATAACCACAAATGTCTTTTCTGTGCTCACATCATTATCAGTTTTATTCAACCCCCAAGTGACATTCAATCTTAGTACTTAGTACAACATCCTTTTACAGTTATAACAGCTTTTAAACGTGAAGCATAGCTTGACACAAGTGTCTTGCAGCCATCTACGGGTATCTTCGCCCATTCGTCATGGGCAAAAGCCTCCAGTTCAGTCACATTCTTAGGCTTGCGCACTGCAACTGCTTTCTTTAAGTCCCACCAGAGGTTCTCAATCGAATTTAAGTCAGGTGACTGCGATGGCCACTCCAAAATGTTCCAGCCTTTAATCTGCAACCATGCTCTAGTGGACTTGGAGGTATGCTTGGGATCATTGTCCTGTTGAAAGGTCCAACGTCTCCCAAGCCTCAGGTTTGTGACTGACTGCATCACATTGTCATCCAATATCTCCTGGTACTGAAGAGAATTCATGGTACCTTGCACACGCTGAAGCTTCCCTGTACCTGCAGAAGCAAAACAGCCCCAAAGCATGATTGACCCCCGCCATGCTTCACAGTAGGCAAGGTGTTCTTTACTTCATAGCATTGATCCATGGGCCCAAACTGTTCTAATTTTGTTTCATCAGTCCACAGAACACTATCCCAAAACTTCTGTGGTTTGTCCACATGACTTTTGGCATACTGCAGTCGACTCTTCTTATTCTTTGGAGACAGCAAGGGGGTGCGCCTGGGAGTTCTGGCATGGAGGCCTTCATTACGCAGTGTGCGCCGTATTGTCTGAGCTGAAACTTCAGTACCCACATCTGACAAATCTTTTCTCCGTTCCTCAGCAGTCACACGGGGACTTTTCTCCACTCTACGCTTCAGGTAGCGCACAGCAGTCGAAGTCAGCATCTTCTTTCTGCCACGACCAGGTAGCATTTCAACAGTGCCCTTTTCCTTGAATTTGTGAATGATGCTTCCTATGGTCTCTCTTGGTATGTTTAACATCTTTGCAATCTTCTTATAGCCATTGCCCTTCCTGTGAAGAGTAATCACCTCTTCTCTTGTCTTCCTGGACCATTCTCTTGACTTCACCATGTTTGTAACCACACCAGTAAATGTCTAGAAGGAGCTGAGTATCACAGTCATTTTAAAGCTGCCTAATTGGTGCTTATTATGCTTTATTGCTGCTCCGTGACATCCACAGGTGTTTTCAATACCTGATTGAAAACACTTGAATGAACCTCTGTTTTTCAGAGTGGTAGTCTTTAAGGGGTTGAATAATTGTGTCAATGAAGAATTCACAAAAGAAACATTTACTACTGTATTACAAAACCAATTGATGTCATTTTAGTTGCATATGGTTCTTTAAAAAGTCCTTGTAGGATTTCATTCTGAATACAATTACAAATGTCACTAAATTCCCTAAAACCCTTTACAGCATTGGGGGTTGAATAATTTTGAACACAACTGTACATATGGGACACAAACATGTGTACTACAGTATTTTAAAAACAAGTGACATTGTGCTTTGCCATGTTGCTGGGAGAGTTTTGGGACGTTGATCACTGATAAGATGCAAATCGATTACTAAAAGCCAAGCCATTGTAATAAAACACAGTAACTTTATGCTTCACTTAAAAGTCACCTTGATTGTTTGTGTGTACTTCACTCTGACAGCCTGACGTATGACGGCCTCCCAGAGAAAGGGCTGCTCACCAACGGAAAGGAAAATACAGAATACAAAAGCAGCTTCACGCAGACATCCTGGCAGCCACCAGGAGATCAGGGCCGGCTTTGTTCTTCTCCTAAAATATGGGGTTGTATCAGTAGCTCAGCAATTGCACAATATTATGCTGCACTGCTGTGATCCCAACTACACAATCAACACTGTGGCTCTGCAGGGGCAGGTCACACAGCGCACACTACAGCAAGGACAGACGCCCGTCACACACTACAGCAAGGACAGACGCCCGTCACACACTACAGCAAGGACAGACGCCCGTCGTACACACTACAGCAGGGAAAGGTCACCCGTCACACACTACAGCAGGGAAAGGTCACCCAGCATACACTACAGCAGGGACAGACCACCCGTCACACACTACAGCAGGGAAAGGTCACCCGTCACACACTACAGCAGGGAAAGGTCACCCGTCACACACTACAGCAGGGACAGACCACCCGTCACACACTACAGCAGGGACAGACCACCCGTCACACACTACAGCAGGGAAAGGTCACCCAGCATACACTACAGCAGGGACAGACCACCCGTCACACACTACAGCAGGGAAAGGTCACCCGTCACACACTACAGCAGGGAAAGGTCACCCGTCACACACTACAGCAGGGACAGACCGCCCGTCACACACTACAGCAGGGAAAGGTCACCCGTCACACACTACAGCAGGGACAGACCACCCGTCACACACTACAGCAGGGAAAGGTCACCCGTCACACACTACAGCAGGGAAAGGTCACCCAGCATACACTACAGCAGGGACAGACCACCCGTCACACAATACAGCAGGGAAAGGTCACCCGTCACACACTACAGCAGGGAAAGGTCACCCGTCACACACTACAGCAGGGACAGATCGCCCGTCACAGACCGCCCGTCACACACTACAGCAGGGAAAGGTCACCCGTCACACACTACGGCAGGGACAGACCGCCCGTCACAGACTGCCCGTCGCACACTACAGCAGGGACATACCGCCCGTCACACACTACAGCAGGGAAAGGTCACCCAGAAAACACTACAGCAGGGACAAACTGCCAGTCACAAACTACAGCAGGGACAGACAGACTGCCTGTCACACAACACAGCAGAGAAAGGCCACCCAGAATACACTACAGCAGGGCGGGCGGACGCAGAGGATGACAGGCATCAAACAGCAGCTTAGGAACCTTTTAATGTGGCAGAAACAACGAATGTCGTTCCTGCCGAGGTGGTGCAGGCTTCC
Organism: Leptobrachium leishanense; assembly: GCA_009667805.1. Classification (NCBI taxonomy): domain Eukaryota; kingdom Metazoa; phylum Chordata; class Amphibia; order Anura; family Megophryidae; genus Leptobrachium; species Leptobrachium leishanense. Next base: position 119,196,007 of record CM019072.1, on the reverse strand, counting down.
ACTGCGAGAATTCAATAGCATATGGGATTCAAGCACTGCCGCTCAAAGGCTGAAACAAATGCAGATTAAATCTAGTGCTTTTATAATCATAATAAAAATAATAATAATGCATTTTAATATAGCTCTAACAACTCCACACGGCAGCTGCCACACCAGCTGCCACGAGAATTCGTGTCGCCATTCGGATGGAGATTTGCAGGCCAGAGTTTGTCAACGATGTTTCTGTGTTTGTGTAACGGTGCAAGTTATGTATCATGAACAAAACAGAGGGGGAGGCTAGATCTAGGGCTGAAACAACTAATCGATTAATCGACAACTAATCGATGATTAAAATAGTTGTCAACTATTTCCATTATGGGTTAATGGGTGTTGATTAATGGTCCCGTGTGCAGCTCACACTGTTTAGATTCAGACGGAGTTAAAAGTAAATATCCTCAGCTTCGGAGCTGATTGCAGAAGACGAGCCGCTGCTTTACATGGTATGATTAAGGCCGGGTGCACACTAGACTAGAGTAGACGTTTTTTGTAACGCACTAACGCGCGTTAAAAAAAAAAAACATCGTACCCGACGCTCGTCCACGCCCCCTTGCGTTATCTTCCATAGGAGGATAGCGGAGCACCCGTCGACGTGAATCCTAGCGTTCTAGAATGGCGATGCGCTAGGATTCGCGTCGACGGGTGCTCCGCTATCCTCCTATGGAAGATAACGCAAGGGGGGGTAGTCGAGTGTCGAGTACGATGATTTTTTTTTTAACGCGCGTTAGTGCGTTACAAAAAACGTCTAGTGTGCAGCCGGCCTTAGTTCTAGGGTTATGTCAGACACAACCAGTTTGTTTTTATTCCATTTACAACAGTAACAGAACTATAACACAAAACATAGGATACTGGCACTGGGTGAAGGAGCTGTATGTCTGTGTTTAATCCTTACTTGAAGCTGGAGTCCTGTGCCACCACCCCACCCTCCCTGCCGCACCCTCTTTGGTTTGGAACTGCCATTCCCTCCCTTTTGCCTGGTCCCTTTCCCCAAACTCCCTCCCACACTCAGATCTGGTCTTTTGTCCATACCCACTCCCTCTCACACTCAGGTCAAGTCACTTGAGCAAAGTCACTCCCTTCCACCTCCAGTCCCTCCTCCCACTCAGTTTGTTCATGAAATTATTTAAAAAAGGGACACTCTACGCACCCTGACCACTTTAGCTTATTAACCCCGATTTCATGCTGACCTCATCTGTGACAAAGTGCTTGTAGCCGTGTTCATTTGAGAAAGCAAACATGGGCTTATGCTGCACATGCAGCATCAACCCATCCCTCTGACCAAGCACTCGCAGCATCAACCCATCCCTCTGACCAAGTGCTCGCAGCATCAACCCATCCCTCTGACCAAGCACTCGCAGCATCAACCCATCCCTCTGACCAAGCACTCGCAGCATCAACCCATCCCTCTGACCAAGCGCTCGCAGCATCAACCCATCCCTCTGACCAAGCACTCGCAGCATCAACCCATCCCTCTGACCAAGCACTCGCAGCATCAACCCATCCCTCTGACCAAGCTCTCGCAGCATCAACCCATCCCTCTGACCAAGCACTCGCAGCATCAACCCATCCCTCTGACCAAGCGCTCGCAGTATCAACCCATCCCTCTGACCAAGCGCTCGCAGTATCAACCCATCCCTCTGACCAAGCACTTGCATACCTTGTGTAAAAAGTACACAAGATACGCAATTTACTTATGTACGTACGCAAAATTGCGTACACTACGCAAATTGCTTATGAAAAAAGGGGAGGGGTTGTGGTTATTTATTTTTACATAAAATTCCTTTTAAGTTTCAAAAAAAATTTTTATCCGATGAATTGATTAATCGAAATAATAATCGGCCAACTAATCGATGTGAATAATCGTTAGTTACAGCCCTACGTAGATCAAAGACAAACAACTATTTTTCATCATTCTTGAAGTAACATAAAAAAATATAAATCCAGTCTGACACACGGAAACAAATGGATTTAATATTAAAAAAAAATGGAAAATGTATTTTGTCTTCACATGAAAAAAGTAATTTATTGATAATCATGCTCACGTCACAGATTATTCAGTTTGGGAGTTGGGGTGCAGACCGACTACCCCTTTTCTGAAATGCTCGGGAGTAGATGTGTCCTGGATTTGGGATTTTGGAATATTTGCAAATCATATGGAGATATCTCAGGGATGGGACCCAAGACTTACAGGGTTAGTCAGAGAGGTGAAAACCAGGAGAATTGCCAGGAGAATGAACAATCTAGACCAAATAGCGGATTTGGAAAGTGAGAGAAATGGGAGATCTTTTCTGGTTTGGCTATTTTGACCTAGAATTTTCACTTCTCCATTCATTCTCCTGGTTTTCTCCTCTCTCTGAATAACCATGACAGCCTGGAAGGCGTTTTATAATTATTTTGTTACATGAGGTCGGGGGGGGGGGGTCCACTTTTGGAGTCATGCCTGTGCTCAAAATAAAAGGTCAAATTTCAGAATTGTGGTGAAAGGATCGTCATCCTGTATTCTCAGTACATGGTCTGACCAATGAATCTGGATTGTGATGTTATGGCGTGCATCCGGTTTTCTGAGGCGCACACTTGTGCTTTAGAGTCTCATGTTGCGAGGAGTCGCTCCTGTCGGCGACAAAGTATCTGCTCTGTCCCTTCATCAAAAATGTAAAAGTGCTTAATGAATGTCACCTTCCAGGCAGGTTTACAGATCTCCCGCAAGGCTCTCCACGCTGCTCCCTCCATCTCATCATTAGCATTTAAAGTCCTCTATAAAGACATGTGGGTAGTGATGCTAAATATTTACGCTGAAGACATTTTCTTGATAAATTTATAAGTCTCCCTGTCTGGAGGGGCTTAGACACAACGGCAATGTATTGAAATGTAAACAGTGTCTGCTGGCGAGATGATCTTGTGCAAGAAAATATAAAGAAAAATTATATTACTAGTAATCGGCTTTGGGAATAATGTAATACTCAGGAAAAGGGTGTGTGTGTGTGTGTATATGTGTATGTGTATGTGTATGTGTGTGTGTCTGCTTCTTGTTTTACTCTAAAGAATATAGGGTCCTCAAGACCGGCCGCAGTTTTGTAATCCTGGGCATTGCTGCCAAGCGATCGTCTTGCTGGTTTTCAAGTGAGGCAAATCAAGACAGAACTGTTAAAGACCAAAAATAAAATGTCCTGCACCTGGATATCAGGACCACCAAGCTTCATCCCACAAGAAATGAAAAGCTGTGACCACCAGCCAAGCAGAATCATCTCACTTCATTACAAACTCCACTATTGTCATGTAAGGGTCTACTCACAAAAGCAACCAGATTGCGTGCAATTTCAGCGCCTTGATTTTTTGCTGTACTTCGGCGATTCCATTTTGCTGACAATAAGCAAATTCACCATTTTGCGAATGGTCACTGTACTTTGCCGAAGCAGTTATCAGACGTCTGCACAAAACGTTGAACGGGCATCGGTTAATTCCAAACTGCCAAAATTTTTTAAAAGAAATGGGACTCGAACAGGTGTTTAAACCAATAAAAATGTATTAAAATGTGTCTAAATAATAAAAAAGGTCCTTTAACCTCGAGGACCAATGAAACTGGTCTGTCATAAATGCATGGACTTTAAAGACCATTGGTCCTTAAGGGGTTAAAAAAGAATAAAAAGGGTCCGTTACAGAATGTAAAAAAAAAAAAATGTTTTAAAAAATTGGGAAACAAAAATGTCAAAAAAAAAAAAAATACGAAAAGGTCTTCGAAAAAATAAAAAGGCTTTTTGCTGAAATTTAAAAAGAATAAACGTTTAATAACAAAAGAAAAAAGATCTTACGTTCTTACTTTGAAACCTGTGGGATTCACCCGATTAAACCTGTCAAACGATATCACCAAAAATCAGGGCACGTTGCCGGAATTTTGGTGCAGTTCGGTGTTCTGTAAATAGAACAGACACGTTAGTCTTCTATGGAGCAATTTGGGTGATGTTGAATTGCGGCAAACTGCACCATAGTTTAAGTCAATTCGCCTGTATTTAGCAAATTTACAGCTTAATGAAGAGAGGAATTTACCCGAAATTGCATCGAATGGTGAAATTCACCAGTCTGTGGAATTTGGTGGCAAATTCAGAGGTTAGTGAATAACCCATTTAGTCTATGCCCTATGTCTGTTTCGTTTAGGTTTAGAGGAGCTGACCATACTCTGCCTCTACAATAATTAAACCAAAAGGCAGACAGACAGGCTGCCAGAGACGCAAAGAGAGTGACAGACAGGCTGCCAGAGACGCAAAGAGTGTGACAGACAGGCTGCCAGAGACGCAAAGAGAGTGACAGACAGGCTGCCCAGACAGGCTGCCAGAGACGCAAAGAGAGTGACAGACAGGCTGCCAGAGACGCAAAGAGAGTGACAGACAGGCTGCCCAGACAGGCTGCCAGAGACGCAAAGAGAGTGACAGACAGGCTGCCAGAGACGCAAAGAGAGTGACAGACAGGCTGCCAGAGACGCAAAGAGAGTGACAGACAGGCTGCCAGAGACGCAAAGAGAGTGACAGACAAGCTGCCAGAGATGCAAAGAGAGTGACAGACAGGCTGCCAGAGACGCAAAGAGAATGACAGACAGGCTGCCAGAGACGCAAAGAGAGTGACAGACAGGCTGCCAGAGACACAAAGAGAGTGACAGGCAGGCTGCCAGAGACACAAAGAGAGTGACAGACAAGCTGCCAGAGACGCAAAGAGAGTGACAGACAGGCTGCCAGAGACACAAAGAGAGTGACAGGCAGGCTGCCAGAGACGCAAAGAGAGTGACAGACAGGCTGCCAGAGAAAGAGAGACTGGCAGATTAGGAGAAAGGCAGGAAGAGAGGCAAGCAAACAGAGAGGAACATAAAGAAGAAAGGCAAACAAAGACACAGAAACAGACCCAAAAGGCAGACAAACAGGAAAAAAAAGAGACTTCAAGAAAGAGGGACAGACAAAAAGACATGAAGGTAGATCTTAATGTAGACAAAGAGGAAAAACTGGCAGGCAGAAAGAAGGGCAGACAGACAGGAAGAAAACAGACTTGCTAGTCATACCATCTTTATCATAAACAGTAGTGTATCACTCCTAACTTATCAAAACGTTACGCGTTCGTATAAACCTCGCAGAAATATTTCAGTTGAAAGTATCGATTGCCGTTCATTCTAAGGCTTGACTCGCAGGCGGCTGTGAAACCTATTTATTTCCTACCTACCTAAAAGAAAAAAGTTCCCTGAAGAATGGGGATATAAGTGAATTCTCAGCTGACACTGTGGTTTGTGATTGGCCTCGCAGATTGTGCCGGCTTCCTGAAAGAGCGCTTACATTTCACGTACAATACGAACCCGCTGTCTACAAAGCAGTGGTGTGCAGGACGGGCAGCCTCTACACAGCCTGAAATCCAAGCTTTATTATGCTAATGCAAATGATAAATATTCCCTGTAGAGGAAAAGGTCACAAACACTGGGAATTCTTACTTTGTATAGTATTTTTTGTATAATAAAGTGAACGCCGTGGGATTTCCAGCAGCATTCCGTTTACCAGACGGATTCTAGGAAATGTAGACGTATCAGGAATATTTACTGATATTTTATTTATGTGTCAGTGATCTGCCGCTGTCCGTGTTGGGATTTCCTCTTCATTTCACCAATGACAATTATGTGAAATGCAAAGTCAGACGTATGACAGACCCTTACAGATTTAGCTGGACTTCGTTAAAGGGGCACTACCACCCAAAAAAATGCAATGTCCTTGTGTTTATTTGATGTTGCTGATAGCTTACATGTGCTTTGTTTTTCTCTTGTATGTTTAGTTAAGAAAACATTTTCCTCTATATGTGTCACTGGGTGCATTCATTGTGTGAAATTTTGTGTTGAAAAGATACTGGGGGGGGGCAGTTTCCATCACTTGCTCCTCACTGTTTGGTGTTGGGCATAGAATTGAATGAATAGGTCATGGTCATAGGCTGCCATGGTGGACCACCATGGTGGAGCCTATGAATAGGGATGAGCTGTTCGGTTCGGAGTTTGCATCAAACATCGGCCGTTCTCCGAACATTTCCGCGTGTTCGGTTCGAGTTCGCCCACAATGGACCACAATGCACTTTTCCACTGGCCTGAAGCTTGTAATTGGCTACAGCCTTGCACCTGACCACAGGTCAGGTGCAAGACTATGCCAATCAGGGCTTAGAGTCCTGATTGGGCAAATTTTACCCAATCATGGGCTCACAGAGCTAAGTCCCACAGCACACTATATAAAAGGCGTCCCTCGCAGCCCCAGCACATGTTTTTTGAGAGGAGATTGTTCCGTTAGTGTGTTTTCTCACTATTGGGGGGGGTCTCACTTCTACAAGATATCTGGGAATTAGAATTGGTGTCTTGTCACTGCCACCCATCAGGGGGTCTCACTGATTTATAGGAGGTTTCTGGGAATTGTAATCTGTGTCTTGTCACTGTTGCCAGCTATCAGGGGGTCCTATCAGGGGGTCTCACAGATTTGTAGAAGATTTCTGCGAATTTTAATCTGTGTCTTGTCACTGGATGCCAGCTATCAGGGTGTCTCACTGAGTTATACCAGAGTTCTGGAAATCTTAAATCTAGATAACACAGTTGAATCAGAGTTCTGCATATCTCCAATGTTTATAACAGAGTTGAATCAGAGTTCTGTATATCCTTAATCTATATATCACTCACCATGTCAGAAAGACCAAAAAGGACAGACAGACGCTCCCAGCCACAGATAAGAGGGCAAGCAGCCTCTGTGTCGGGAGGCTGGGCCTCTGGTCGTCGTGAACGTGGTGCATCCTCTGCAGGGGCACGGTTGTCCTTTCTAACTGGTGCTGGCAGTCTTAAGCAGCAGCAACATACAGAGGACTTGGTGGATTGGCTAACAGGCCATCCTCATCCTTCGAGTCCTCTGCCAGCCAGGCTTGTAGTGGTTTACAGTCCACCTCAGCTGCCAAAGCATCTAATGCAGCCTCCATGTCCACAGCTACAACTACCGTAGCCTCACTATCACACACGGAGGAGTCAGCTGAATTGTTTGACTACAATGACAGTGACATGCTGCTTGAGGATGCGCAGCAACTACAGTGCTCGGATTCAATCTCCGAGGTTGAGGAAGGGAGTATAATCAACCTAGAGGAAGGGGGTGCTAGTGACACACAAATAACTGGCAATCATGTTGCCCCAGCAGCTGCAGCATACTGCCAAGTTGGCTCCAGTGACGAGGCGATAGGGGATGATGACGATAATGAGGTCACTGACTCCACCTGGGTGCCTGATCGAACAGAGGGGAGGAGGAGGCACAACATAAACGAGGCAGAACGTTCTCTGTGAGCAACTGTAGCCAGTCCAAGGCATCAAATGCCAGAGCTGCTCAGGTGCAGAGCGCTGTTATCTACCAGCACACGTCCAGGATCTCTGCTGTCTGGGAGTTCTTCACGACATGTGCAGCAGACTGCAGCGTTGTAATTTGTAAGCAATGTCGGTAGAGGATCAAGCGTGGGAAAGACATCCCACGCTTGGGTACCACGTGCTTGAGGCGACATATGACCACCTGCTACGCATCCCGTTGGCACAACACTTTGCATAGGTCCTCCTCATCTGTCTCTATCCCCACTATATGTCCTGCCATGTCATTGCCTACAACCTCCACTGACAGGGATGATGCTACAGTAATGGGTGTACCAGTTCCTCCCTCAGAATGTGACAGCATCCCATCAGCTGAAGATTTACGCAGACTACGTTGCCCCAGCTGCTGCTGCTGCGTAAGAAAAAATATAGTCCCAACCATCCCCAAGCACAGCGTCTAAATGTCAGCTTAGCAAAATTACTCGCATTACAGCTGCTGCCTTTCCCGCTGGTGGACTCTGCTTCCTTCCGTGAATTTGCCGAATGTGCTGTACCACAGTGGCAAGTTCCAAAACGCCATTTCTTTTCACGGAACGCCATTCCAGCACTATGCCAGCACGTGGAAATGTTATTGAGTCATTGGGAAAGGCAGTCAGCAGCAAGGTGCACATGACTTTAGACACGTGGTCCAGCAAGCATGGACAGGGTCATTACATTTCCTTCACGGCACACTGGGTAACTCTGATTGCAGCTGGGAGGGATCCGGGACGGGGCTCTGTGCTGGAGCTTGCTCATCCACCATGCCTCCAGAAAGCTGCTTATATGAGGTCTGTCTGCTCCACCACCTCTTCCTCTTCCTCCTCCAATGTCTCTGGTGAAGTGGCAGTTAAACCGACGCGTGGCAGGGGCTACGCAATGGCTCAAGCAAAAATATGCCATACTGTGCTTGAGCTGGTTTGTTTAGGGGACAGGAGCCACACCGGGCCAGCAATTCTGTCATCTCTGCAGGCGCAGAGATGGTTAACACCACACCAGCTTCAGCTGGGAATGGTCGTCTGTGATAATGGCAGCAACCTTCTCTCCGCCCTACGAAAGGGTAAATTGACGCATGTACCATGCCTAGCACACGTCCTAAATCTGGTGGTACAGAATTTCCTAACCAGGTACCCAGGGCTGGCAGAGCTTCTCAGCCAGACCAGAAAAGTCTGCAGCCACTTCAGACGGTCATTCCCAGCAAGTGTACACCTAGAAATTCAGGTCGGGGCTGCTTGACTGATGCCTTTTTAATTATTTTTTAGTCCACGACGACCAGGGATGTCAAATGTAGGCACCCATTGCCAGCGTCTTCACCATATGGTGCAGGACTACCTAGGGGCAAGGGCAGACCTGGATACCTTTACAGCAGATGATCCACTGGCTTACTGCGTGTTGAGATTGGATCACTGGACAGAACTTAGCCAATATGCTATGCAGCTACTAGGTTGCCCTTCATCCAGCGTGCTTTCTGAAAGGACGTTCAGTGCCGCTGGAGGTTTTGTCACAGACAAAAGAGTGCGTCTGTCCACCGACTCTGTAGACCGACTGACATTTATAAAAATGAATCAGTCCTGGATCAGCAGCTATCAATCCCCTGATGCTGACGTAACTGAATAGATCGGGGGGATCTCTTCTGCATTCCCAAAACCTCCACCACTGCACTCTTCCACAATACCACAAAGGGGTTACAGTGTGAAGGCACTTGCTGCCACCAAAGGAACAATATTTGGGTGCACTGACGCCTGTACCAGATTCATATAATTTTAATATTGGACCGCAGGGTCCAACCCTGCACTCTTCCACAATACCACAGAGGGGTTACGGTGTGACGGCACTGTTGCCGACACTAAAGGCCCAATTTTAAAGCACCTATTGTTACTTTCATCCAAAGCCAGCATAAGTTTCACCATAATTTAGCCAAAAAAACACTAAACTTGTTCTGCGTGTCCTAAAATGTCTCCTGTTTTCATACAGGTTGCCGCCCCAAGCAGTTGTTTATGAATAGATTAAAGGAAAAACATTTACCGTCATTTTAAATGTCATTTTTTTGTTTTTAAAGGTTTCTATACATCCTACAAATCCGCCACTTCACGGGCAGGTTATGGGGACCTCCTAGGCACGATATTTGAAGATTTTTTCGTTTTTATTCTTAACCTTTATTTCAAGGAAAACTCATTTTTCCTTTAAAAACTTTTTCCTTTTTTTCTACTTTTTGTCCTTGTTTCCTGTCCCCCAGGGCACTACCCAGAACCCCATACACCTTTTATGGCAAATATCTTGCATATATGCCCTCTTGGAGGGCACTCTAAAATTCAAACGTTCGAGTCCCATTGACTTGCATTGAGTTTGAATCGTGTTCGAGTTTGAACTCAAACTTTTTAAATTGTTCGAGTTCAAATCCGAACTGAACACGGGGGTATTCGGCTCATCCCTACCTATGAAGGCCTTGAGCTGCAGGGGAGCTCCAGGGTGAGTAGATCCTGTAAGTGTGGACTCGGTCAAGTTAGATAGGGTACATTGGCGAATGTGACAGCTTAAGCAAATTATGACCATAACTTTGTGAACTGAATCCATCATTTTACCTCAGTCAGGTCTGTGTGGGGTATACGTGTGTCTGAGGTCTGGGGTCTGTGTCTGTGTGTGATATATATATATATCACACACACAACCACAGACACCAAACCTCAGACACACATATACCCCACACAGACCTCAGATACATGTATACTCCAACACAGACCTCATGTACACCCAGACACAGATCTCACTACTAGCTGAATACATTAAGAGCATACCGTTAGCATTCCCCTCCGAATGGCCACGGCCGATGCCTGGACCATGTAGACAGCTGGAGGGGAATGCCAGCGTAATGCTCTTAATGCATTCTGCTAGCAGCCCCAGCCCCTCTGATACTGGCAAGTTGGCCCAGTGCTGGCGTACGGTATCGGGGCAGTTGCACGAGTACCAAATACTAGTACAAATGCCAGTTTCGATGCATCCCTAATTAAAAGCATACAGGCATAAATGGCCTTTCTATCAGATGCAGTAAACGTGATGCACGTGATGTGATAATAAAATTATCACATCGGACCACCTGGGCCTTGGGAAACCACAGGAAGTAAGTCTGAATCTTCTGGTGCCTGTAAAATCTAAAACCCCGTAGCTACTAAGATAAAGGATCTGCTGCAACCAATGCATTAAGTCTCAGCGCTGAATCGTAGCAGACTTTTTATGGATACATGGAATAGGTTTTAGGTTTACAGTCGATTTCAAAATTATCTCCATTTTTCATCAAACAGCTTCGATAAAAATACATGGAAAATAATATATTTAAAAAGCCACCAGACAGCAAAACAGAAAACAGAGGTCAGGCATCCTCTATGTAGAGCTAAGGATCGGAATTTATCGTGTGGCGAGTTCGGATCAAGTGCCATGGGGCATTAAGGCCAGTGAGTAGAACAGCCGTTTGGCCGCCCTTCAGCTATGCTGCGTTACTCTGGGAACATTTGGCGCTTTCTGTGGATTGGAAGCAGCTGAACTGTTTGCAGGATTTAGGAGAGATGATAACACGCTCACTTCCACTAGAACACACATCAGCAGCTGCCTCAATGCTTTGATTTATTTTTATTTGACAATATAATTTACTTCAACATCACTCCTTGGCTAAAGCCATCTTCGTCTCTCCCCCCCCCAACTCTTTCAGAGAATGTTCTAAAAGGGATAAAAACAAAAAGGTATTGGAGAGGTGACGAGGACTCGCCATGATTTCCGCTAGATGTAACCGCTCATGTTTTTCCCCGAGGCCTGGGGCGTTGGGGGATTGGAGCATCACTGCAAATATAATCAGACAAGCGTGGGAATTTGGCTGGGTGGGCATGAGGGGAGTAGGTCACATGCCCTTAAAAAATGCCCAAAACGTGTCCCAACAGAAAAAGCACAGCCTGTGTCTGCCCTGGAGATGATTGAATGATGAATAAATAATCTCGCTATACCTCTGACTAACCTTGTGAGCCCTGACCTCAATCAGTACTGAGTATCACCCCAGCAAGTAAACCCCCCCCCCCCAGAGGAACACGATGGCTTTAAGGGGCATAGCTGGGGGTGTGACCTGGAACATTTTTTCAGAATTTCAGGGGATTTCAGGAAGTAGTGGAATATGTTTAGAACAAGGCTCACGAAACATGTGAAGGGTTGTGTACGCACAGAATTAACCAGATCATGGACAGATTGGTGCTCTAGGAACCATGAAGCAGCCAAAAAAAACCATCACATTAAATTCAATAAAAGATGAAGTAACCCAGCGATCCAATCTGCAAAAATAATGGTTTGTGACACTAGTAGGAACAGTTCGGCTGTAACAAAAGTCTCAACCATGGTGTGGGAATCTATCACAAATTCTGAATCCAAGGTGAATTATTCACAAAGCACCGAAATGGAGTCAAATTTTGATGATTTTCATTCTATTTTGTCAAAAATACAGTGCATTCACTATTCGCCGAATGTTCAATGTATTTTGCCGAAAATGGAGTAGCCAAAGCAGTTATCGGACGTTGGCGAAAGCGTCAAATTGGCCTTGGCAAATTCAACCGAACGGGGGGGGGGGGGGAGAGTCTCCTATTCTCCTAATGGAGCTTAAATCAATAAAAATGTAAAGAAAAAAAAGTCAGAGCCATTATTTATTCAGATACAGAGAGTCAGTGAAGAGCCGCTATATCCAGATACAGAGTCAGTGAAGAGCCGCTATATCCAGATACAGAGTCAGTGAAGAGCCGCTATATCCAGATACAGAGTCAGTAAAGAGACGCTATATCCAGATACAGTCAGTAAAGAGACGCTATATCCAGATACACAGAGTCAGTAAAGAGACGCTATATCCAGATACACAGAGTCAGTAAAGAGCCGCTATATCCAGATACAGAGTCAGTAAAGAGCCGCTATATCCAGATACAGAGTCAGTAAAGAGCCGCTATATCCAGATACAGAGTCAGTAAAGAGCCGCTATATCCAGATACAGAGTCAGTAAAGAGCCGCTATATCCAGATACAGAGTCAGTAAGAGCCGCTATATCCAGATACAGAGTCAGTAAGAGCCGCTATATCCAGATACAGGGTCAGTAAGAGCCGCTATATCCAGATACAGGTCAGTAAGAGCCGCTATATCCAGATACAGAGTCAGTAAGAGCCGCTATATCCAGATACAGAGTCAGTAAAGAGCCGCTATATCCAGATACAGAGTCAGTAAAGAGCCGCTATATCCAGATACAGAGTCAGTAAAGAGCCGCTATATCCAGATACAGAGTCAGTAAAGAGTCGCTATATCCAGATACAGAGTCAGTAAAGAGCCGCTATATCCAGATACAGAGTCAGTAAAGAGCCGCTATATCCAGATACAGAGTCAGTAAAGAGTCGCTATATCCAGATACAGAGTCAGTAAAGAGACGGTATATCCAGATACAGAGTCAGTAAGAGCCGCTATAGCCAGATACAGAGTCAGTAAAGAGCCGCTATATCCAGATACAGTCAGTAAAGAGCCGCTATATCCAGATACAGAGTCAGTAAAGAGACGCTATTTCCAGATACAGAGTCAGTAAAGAGCCGCTATATCCAGATACAGTCAGTAAAGAGCCGCTATATCCAGATACAGAATCAGTAAAGAGTCGCTATATCCAGATACAGAGTCAGTAAAGAGTCGCTATATCCAGATACAGAGTCAGTAAAGAGACGGTATATCCAGATACAGAGTCAGTAAGAGCCGCTATAGCCAGATACAGAGTCAGTAAAGAGCCGCTATATCCAGATACAGTCAGTAAAGAGCCGCTATATCCAGATACAGAGTCAGTAAAGAGACGCTATATCCAGATACAGAGTCAGTAAGAGCCGCTATATCCAGATACAGAGTCAGTAAAGAGCCGCTATATCCAGATACAGAGTCAGTAAGAGCCGCTATATCCACATACAGTCAGTAAGAGCAGCTATATCCAGATACAGAGTCAGTAAAGAGCCGCTATATCCAGATACAGAGTCAGTAAAGAGCCGCTATATCCAGATACAGAGTCAGTAAAGAGTCGCTATATCCAGATACTGAGTCAGTAAGAGCCGCTATATCCAGATACAGAGTCAGTAAAGAGTCGCTATATCCAGATACGAGTCAGTAAAGAGCCGCTATAGCCAGATACAGAGTCAGTAAAGAGCCGCTATATCCAGATACAGAGTCAGTAAAGAGACGCTATATCCAGATACAGAGTCAGTAAGAGCCGCTATATCCAGATACAGAGTCAGTAAAGAGCCGCTATATCCACAGAGTCAGTAAGAGCCGCTATATCCAGATACAGAGTCAGTAAAGAGACGCTATATCCAGATACACAGAGTCAGTAAAGAGACGCTATATCCAGATACAGAGTCAGTAAGAGCCGCTATATCCAGATACAGAGTCAGTAAAGAGCCGCTATATCCAGATACAGAGTCAGTAAAGAGCCGCTATATCCACATACAGAGTCAGTAAGAGCCGCTATATCCAGACACAGAGTCAGTAAAGAGCCGCTATATCCAGATACAGAGTCAGTAAGAGCCGCTATATCCAGATACAGAGTCAGTAAAGAGCCGCTATATCCAGATACAGAATCAGTAAAGAGCCGCTATATCCAGATACAGAGTCAGTAAGAGTTGCTATATCCAGATACAGAGTCAGTAGAGAGCCGCTATATCAGATACAGAGTCAGTAAAGAGCCGCTATATCCAGATACAGAGTCAGTAAAGAGCCGCTATATCCAGATACAGAGTCAGTAAAGAGCCGCTATATCCAGATACAGAGTCAGTAAAGAGCCGCTATATCCAGATACAGAGTCAGTAAAGAGCCGCTATATCCAGATACAGAGTCAGTAAAGAGTCGCTATATCCAGATACAGAGTCAGTAAGAGCCGCTATATCCAGACACAGAGTCAGTAAAGAGTCGCTATATCCAGATACAGAGTCAGTAAGAGCCGCTATATCCAGACACAGAGTCAGTAAGAGCCGCTATATCCACATACAGAGTCAGTAAGAGCCGCTATATCCAGACACAGAGTCAGTAAGAGCCGCTATATCCAGATACAGAGTCAGTAAGAGTCGCTATATCCAGATACAGAGTCAGTAAGAGCCGCTATATCCAGATACAGAGTCAGTAAAGAGCCGCTAGATCCAGATACAGAGTCAGTAAGAGCCGCTATATCCAGATACAGAGTCAGTAAGAGTCGCTATATCCAGATACAGAGTCAGTAAAGAGCCGCTATATCCAGATACACAGTCAGTAAAGAGCCGATATATCCAGACACAGAGTCAGTAAGAGCCGCTATATCCAGATACAGAGTCAGTAAAGAGCCGCTATATCCAGATACAGAGTCAGTAAGAGCCGCTATATCCAGATACAGAGTCAGTAAAGAGCGCGCTATATCCAGATACAGAGTCAGTAAGAGCCGCATATATCCAGATACAGAGTCAGTAAAGAGCCGCTATATCCAGATACAGAGTCAGTAAAGAGCCGCTATATCCAGATACAGAGTCAGTAAGAGCCGCTATATCCAGATACAGTCAGTAAAGAGCCGCTATATCCAGATACAGAGTCAGTAAAGAGCCTCTATATCCAGACACAGAGTCAGTAAGAGCCGCTATATCCAGATACAGAGTCAGTAAGAGCCGCTATATTCCAGATACAGAGTCAGTAAAGAGCCGCTATATCCAGATACAGAGTCAGTAAAGAGCCGCTATATCCAGATACAGAGTCAGTAAAGAGCCGCTATATCCAGATACAGAGTCAGTAAAGAGCCGCTATATCCAGATACAGAGTCAGTAAAGAGCCGCTATATATCCAGATACAGAGTCAGTAAAGAGCCGCTATATCCAGATACAGAGTCAGTAAGAGCCGCTATATCCAGATACAGAGTCAGTAAAGAGCCGCTATAATCCAGACACAGAGTCAGTAAGAGCCGCTATATCCAGATACAGAGTCAGTAGAGCCGCTATATCCAGATACAGAGTCAGTAAAGAGCCGCTATATCCAGATACAGAGTCAGTAAGAGCCGCTATATCCAGACACAGAGTCAGTAAGAGCCGCTATATCCAGATACACCTGTACCTGAGTACCTGTACTCTTAAACAAAGCCAATAGATTCTCACCGCCATCATTTGGAATAACTGGTCGGGGTGATGCCATGCGTAAACGCCTGCTTTTGGGGTATTTTAATGCTTACAGTTAAAAACTAATAATGAAAATTTGTGTTGTGGCTAAACGTCATGTGAAGTAGAGGTGTACGAGGTCATTTTATTGCTCCCACAGCCGACATAATGACATCTTTCTCGAGCCGAAAAAAAAATCTCATGGTTGTGAAATTATGTATAGATTGACCAAAATATGAGGAATGTTACAAGAGGATCAAAAAGCTGTAATCTTTATTTCCCAGCATCGGCGAGAGTATATAAATATATATATATATTACACAAGTATATATCACACCTTGAATATCTAATTCATGGTCTGACATGTAGAGAAGTGACAGATCAGGTAGTATTGGAGAGCCCGCAGTCCTTCCCTGCACAATCTGTCTTTAGACAGGACAGTAGATCTGAAAGGATGGTGTGTCTGTAAGATTTATTATCAGCAGGGTAAGTCCCGTCATGACCAGCGATGCAGTGCGTAGAGTGGTGTCAGGGCGGGTGAATACGCAAGCTTCCTCCGTGTAGGACAATCTGTGAATAAAGCCCTCTGCTTTTCATGTAGTGCTGCCAGTGGGCTTTTACCCCAGCGGGGGCAGCGCAGACAGATTCATTTTCAGAGAGGACATTTCTTTTATAATGCAGGCGCTTGCACAGCTCTGCATGGGTTTGGCTTTAAAGAGAAAGAGAGTCAAGGGGGCATAGAAAGAGCAAATAAATAGATACATCTATCAGGATGAAGGGTGTCTGTTCTTCTGTCTGTCCGTCCGTCCAGCTCTATAAGAATGCTAGATAACTTTATGTAAAACCTAGGAGCCAATATAAAGTCTCAGGAGCAGCCTGCACATTATTAGGAGCAGCCTGCACATTATTAGGAGCAGCCTGCACATTATTAGGAGCAGCCTGCACATTATTAGGAGCCGCCTGCACATTATTAGGAGCAGCCTGCACATTATTAGGAGCAGCCTGCACATTATTAGGAGCCGCCTGCACATTATTAGGAGCCGCCTGCACATTATTGGGAGCCGCCTGCACATTATTGGGAGCCGCCTGCACATTATTAGGAGCAGCCTGCACATTATTGGGAGCAGCCTGCACATTATTGGGAGCCGCCTGCACATTATTGGGAGCCGCCTGCACATTATTGGGAGCCGCCTGCACATTATTAAGAGCAGCCTGCACATTATTAAGAGCAGCCTGCACATTATTAGGAGCCACCTGCACATTATTGGGAGCAGCCTGCACATTATTGGGAGCAGCCTGCACATTATTGAGAGCCGCCTGCACATTATTGGGAGCCGCCTGTACATTATTAGGAGCAGCCTGCACATTATTAGGAGCCGACTGCACATTATTAGGAGCCAGGCAACAGTGTTTTTTTTTTATTATTATTATTTCCTAAAGCTTGATATAATCCAGACATTTGGCAGCTTGTGGTTATGTTCTAGGAGCCGGTGATTGCCAGGCCACTGGTTTTGTAGAGCCCTGGTGTATAGAAAACAAATTCCATAAGTACACCGGGCATTATATAACACGGACATAGGGTGCCAATTAGTTGGAGCACTAACCACTGATCTGGTAACCCCCTTTACTATTTCTCTTACAGAGGCTACGTGGAAGAAAATAAAAACATTCAGCAGACACACAGTCCTTTTACATGGGGTGAGCCAACAATTTACGGCTTGTTCCGCTGTACGTTCCACCCCTGGAACAGTGGTTCCCAAACCTGTCCTCGGGACCCTCAACCAGGCCAGATTTTTTCAGATCACCTTGGGGAAATGCAGACTGAATCCTGCAATCGCTGAGCGGCAAATCGCATCACCTGTGCTGTGCTTCACATATCCTGCAAACCTGGTGCACAAGATTGGGAAACACTGGCTGGAAGGATGCTGCCCCTGCTACATTAAAGGAATGCACCCAGCGAGCACGACCCTGCACGTTAACAGTGGGTGCGGTTACGGCAGTGCCCGGCCAGGGGAGGAGGGCCTAGATCAGAACAAACAGGCCTTTCTTTGACTAACGGAAAGCATGAGAACGTTCTGCTGGACAGGGAGCCTGGAACGAATCCGATTCCTGCCAGGAAGGAAATGATGCATCATCTCCAAACTTCTGACGTGGATGTGAAATATTGATTGAAAGCTCACGAGACCAGAGGCCACCACCACCCTCTCATTTCAATGATAATTAATAACGAGGCAAAGTAATTAACCTAGAATCACAATCCTGCAGCGCGTATACATATCCAGAGATACATCCAGCGGGTCCGGGAGCAGCAGCGAGAGCCGGATCATTACCTCCCCCAAAAAATAACACGAGTAGCAAGATATCCAAACAAGAATACAGTAACAACACATCAAATTAATATTAATAAAACGCTTCAGATCTTTTAAATACATTCTTACACAGGATTTAAACACAGTTCCCAACACCCTTATACACAGCCGGGCTCGGTCCCGCACACATAGCGACTTAGAATTTGTGATTTATTTGCCGTATTTGAGATTATTTGATCCCTTAATGGTTACTTTGGCTTCTATCAACAAAGCATCAGAATGGAGTTCAATTTCGGTGCTTTTCATTTCTTTGAAAATTTGGTGAAAAAGCACCGATGAGCGCGGAATTGTGCCAAGTTAGCCTCCGCGAAATCCAATTTATCAATCCAAAATCAAATTTATTTATATATATATATACACACACACACACATACATACACAAACCAGAAACAGCGCTGTCCTAGGAGAGGTTTTGACCAGTTGCATAAACCTTATCTTTGCTACAAAGTCACGGTGTGGCATAGCATTGATTTTAGGGTTCTGTGTAATAACAGATCCAGGATGCATAAAAGTGGGACAGAGATCATTTGAATATCCTACCCAGAATTCCTTGTTGCATATGGGGAATGTGGCACAGGAGCTCTGGGATGCAATTCATTGAATTGCTATGATGTGCAAGTGGCTTCTGCAATAATAAAACACACTTATTATACTGTGGAGGCTTTTTATCTCACTTTTAGTCCTTCACCACAACCCTTCTAGACACTTAACCCTTTCAATGCGGAGGACGCGCTCAGCGCATCCTCCGCATTACCGCTGCTGTGCGGAGGACGCGCTCAGCGCGTCCTCCCATTGGGGTCAGCGTTCGGCCGTGTTCCGGCCGATCGCTGGCCCCCCCGGTGCGGGCTGACATCCTCGATGTCAGCCGCGCATCCGGGACCGCAGCCGCCGGAATTAGGTGTCATCGCGGGCAGCGCGATGACACCTAATTCAGGCGCCCCCCCCCCCGCATGTGCGGAGGAGGCGCCTGAAAGGGAGGGGGAGGTCCTTCGGACCTCTCTCCCTCCCGATCAGCGGCTCTGCGGGGGTTAACCCAGGCATCATTTGGAAGGGCACAGCCTGCCCTTCCAAATGGTGCCTGCATTAACCCCTGGGGAGCTGGATCGCGAAATCAGCGCTGAAAAGCGCCGGTTCGCGATCCTTTCCCGGAGCTGGCCGACATCTTGGATGTCGGCCAAGCCTCCGGGAACTCCCCCTGAGGACTGGCGTCATCGTGCGTAGCACGATGACGCCAGTCCTAGACTTAACCCCTAACTGCCACCAACTGTGGAGATAGGGAGTTCCAATGACTCCCTATCTCCCGATCCGTGCAGTTAGGGGTTAATGTTAGGTATGGTTGGATCGGCAGAGCATGGCCGTTCCAACAATACCAAACTTGAATGTGAAAAAATATTTTAAAAAAAAATTGTAAAAAAAAAAAATAAACATTTTTTTCTTTTTTTTGGTTTGGTTAGTGTAACAATATTGTTCCCATTGCAATTATAATGTGAACTATGATGCTGCACTAACATTTTTGTATGCGGTGCGTTTGTTAAAAATCGCGTAATTTTCCCCCAAAAAAAATGTAACGAGACCCCATCTCTAATTTTTTTAACAAGCGCACCCCATACAAAATATAACCGCAATTGCTCGCATGTTAAAATGTGAAAAAAAAACACTTTACATGTTGTAAATTATTGAAAATACATATTTTATGCATTTTTTGTTATAATATACAGACAGGACATAATGTATACATATATAATGACATATTATGAATCTACTGAGTCTGACGGAAAGAACGATATATAATATGTCTGGGTCATATACTAAAATAAGCCTTCAAAACACGTTTAAACATGATGAGCAAAACCGGTAAAAATGACCTCAGCACAGAGGCGGGAAAAGCCTCAGCAGCGAAAGGGTTAATATATATATATATATATTTTATTTAAAAAGTATTTTACCAGGAAGGATAAATTGAGATATATAGGAAGTCTCCTATTCTCTTAATAGGGGGTTAGATCAATAAAAATATAGTAAAAATGTGCCCAAAGCATAATAATAGAAAAAAAGTCCTAATAATTAAAAGGTCTTACAATTAAAAAGAAACAAATGTATTTTGAAAAATGTGTGAAATACTAAAAGGTCTTAAAACAAATAAATGTTTTTGTAAAAATGAAAATTGTCTAAATAAAAAAAGATCTATTTATTATTATTTTGAAACCGATTTGATTCACCTGTTGAATCCTGTCGAATTGAAATCATGAAATCAGGTAATTTTTGCTGCAATTTTGGTTCATATTATCATTCTGTGAATAGATGAATAATTAGTGCTCTATAGGACAATTTCAGTGCCACTGAATCATTGTGAATTGCCGTGAAATGCACCGTATTTCGATGTCAGTTTGCCTTTGTTTGGCGAATTGACAGCTTAGTGAATACAGGAATTGCCCCGTAAATGCACCTACAGTGAAATTCATCATTGGTGCAATTCAGTGGCAAATTCAGACATTAGTGAATAACCCTATGTTTTACGTTCAGATAATCTCTGCCTTTAGTGTACCGTTAACCTTTTCCTGCTGTCGTGCATACTATGCTGTCCTTGCAGCGGTTGGGCCTTAACGCTGTGGGATGGCATAGCACACCCTCCTAGTGACCACAGGCCGTGACGGTCTCACCCACCAGTTATTGCGCGGTGCACATCATTGGCTGCCGCAGGACGGTGGGCCCTGCCGCAGCAGCTAGCTAGCGAGGCGTACTAGTACGCCCTGCTGCCATTCAAGCCCTCCGACCGGGCACAGCCGCCTGGTAGTAAAGGGTTATGGATGTCCGGCCCTGAAGCTGGCCGAGATACCATGTGCCATCTTGGGTATCCTCTTCTGGTATCCATAGTGCGAAAGCAGAATCACTCGACCCCAGTTTCTTGCAGGCAGTAAATATTTATTCCCGGCTGCAAACGAGAGGAACGAACGTCCTTGGTAGTTTGCATTTCAGCTGGAATAGGTTGGAATCAGTTATTAACGAGTTTGGTCGTTATACTTGGCAGCTCACACATTAACCAAAGCAACTAGATGGAAATAGAGCCTTATTTTTTGCAAGCGCCATATTACTATTTTATGTGTTGACGGATACAATGACACACTCGAGATGAGAGATCTATTTATCTCCTAACAAACTGAAATTCGGATGCTTTTCACAGAGACCGTTCCCAGCGTCTCACAGAAATTGAGAGCAGTCTATAAAAAGATTACAATATTATGATCTTTTGCTCCCTTCTGCTGGCGTCCAACCAAGCCGGTGCAGTTATTTATGATTAAACTGCCTATTTCAGAAAGATTGATGGCGCTCATCCACATTTCTGTTTATCTCTGTGCACCAGTGCGGCGACCCAGTCCATCAACAAACACACCGAATCCCGACCCGTCGGATAAAGGCACCGGCTGTCAGGGGAGACACAGCCTCTCCTACAGTAATAGAGTGATGGGAGTTGCAGCGGGCAGCATCTAGAAGGCAGTCAGTCTTAATGCTACATGGGAGACTGTACCCCATCATTCACCACCATTTGTTTTCCTATTTAAGTGGATTTTTTTAACTCTTTAGATAGCGGAGCTGTAGATACCCCGGGGAGGGGGTAACGGCTGCATCACAGCAAGAGAGCAGAAGGATAACATAACAGGGACGTGTTTATATTTATCCTGTGCCTGAGGTTTAATGTAAATATGGAGAAATTTACTCAATATATCTAAATTAATGAAGCCTCACAGGAAATAGACATGACTATAGCTGTGCATGCATTTGCATGGTAAATCTGTATTCGCCATGTACAAAGTGACATTCCGCACTGATCCAACTAGTGGGGCCCCTGTGTGGGTGAGGCCTTGGGCACTGCCCATTTAGACTGATTATAGGCCGCCTCTGCTGACACATATAAAGCTATATAAGTAGTATATCACTAGTTACAAACACTGTATTTATTTATAAAGTATTTTCCCAGGACGGATACATTGAGATTTCTCTGGTTTCAGTTTGTTCTGGATTCAAGAACATTGAATTGTTACAGAAATACAAAGTAATAAAATGCAAGATATTAAAAACACAAATATACAGATTAACCCATAAAATAAATATGTAGGAAATATACAGGGTTATTCAAAGAGAGGTGAAAACCAGGAGAATGACTGGAGAAGTGAAAATTCAAGGTCAAAATAGCCTAACCAGAAAAATTCTCCCATTTATCTCACTTTCCAAATCGGCTATTCTCACCTACAGGGTTATTCAAAGCGATCCGAATTGTGGCCGAAAGGTAACCGAACAGTGAAATTCAGCGTACAGTTACCTTTCCTGGCCATTCGGCTATTCAGAGAGCAGGCAGTTCGCCAAATGTTGGCGAATTGCCTGCACATATGGTGCCTGTTCGAGGGCAGTGAATTCCCCATAGAGAAGCAATGCTTCGTCTATTCAGAGAATAAAAACCAGCAGTGAAAAGTTGCCGAATTGCCCTGCTGTTTGGTGGTTTCATTCGACAGGTTTATTCAGGTGAATCCCATAGGTTTCAATGTTAAAAATATTCCCGTTTTAATTCAATATCTAATAAACCATTGATTATAATATTCTGTATTAAAAAGTCAATAGATTTTTTTTTAGGATCTTTTGCGAATTTTTTTTCCCGTTTTTTTTTCTTTTTTCTGTAACAGCCCTTTTTATTATCATTCATTGGATTTTATATGTAAATTTCAGGCATTTTCGTTCAGTAGTTTCTTTGCAAACAGTGTTTCACTTTTCAAACATTCAAGCGTACTGTTTTTTTTTCCACTTCATTCGTCTGCGGTGTCGGGTTTTTCAGGCGGCTGCTCTGCACGATTATCGGCGGCTGCGGCGGGGTTAATCCGGATGTTTTTGCAGGTTTCGGTGTGCCTTCGCTGGGTTTTGCTGTGAATGTTCGTTGGGTTTGCAGTGGTTTTTCCCTGCACTACGACGGTCCTGTGGTGTTTGCTGAATACACCGCAGGGTCGCCGAAATGGGATCACCAAATCGCACTAAATTGTAGAGAATGAAAAGTCACCATACGTGCGCTGACTTTTCGATTCTCTTTGAATAACCCTGCTAGAATTTTCACTTCTCCAGTCATTCTCCTGGTTTTCACTGCTCTCTGAATAACCCTGTATGTTACATGTTTACAGGTGCATTCTGTATATAGTCACTGTGGTACGTGCTTACAGGTGCATTCTGTATATAGTCACTGTGTTACATGTTTACAGGTGCATTCTGTATATAGTCACTGTGTTACATGTTTACAGGTGCATTCTGTAGTCACTGTGTTACATGTTTACAGGTGCATTCTGTATATAGTCACTGTGTTACATGCTTACAGGTGCATTCTGTATATAGTCACTGTGGTACATGTTTACAGGTGCATTCTGTATATAGTCACTGTGGTACGTGCTTACAGGTGCATTCTGTATATAGTCACTGTGGTACATGTTTACAGGTGCATTCTGTATATAGTCACTATGTTACATGTTTACAGGCGCATTCTGTATATAGTCACTATGTTACATGTTTACAGGCGCATTCTGTATATAGTCACTATGTTACATGTTTACAGGTGCATTCTGTATATAGTCACTGTGTTACATGTTTACAGGTGCATTCTGTATATAGTCACTGTTACATGTTTACAGGCGCATTCTGTATATAGTCACTGTGTTACATGTTTACAGGTGCATTCTGTATATAGTCACTGTGTTACATGTTTACAGGAGCATTCTGTATATAGTCACTGTGGTACATGTTTACAGGTGCATTCTGTATATAGTCACTGTGTTACATGTTTACAGGTGCATTCTGTATATAGTCACTGTGTTACATGTTTACAGGTGCATTCTGTATATAGTCACTGTGTTACATGCTTACAGGTGCATTCTGTATATAGTCACTGTGGTACGTGCTTACAGGTGCATTCTGTATATAGTCACTGTGGTACATGTTTACAGGCGCATTCTGTATATAGTCACTGTGGTACGTGCTTACAGGTGCATTCTGTATATAGTCACTGTGGTACATGTTTACAGGCGCATTCTGTATATAGTCACTGTGTTACATGTTTACAGGTGCATTCTGTATATAGTCACTGTGTTACATGTTTACAGGTGCATTCTGTATATAGTCACTGTGTTACATGTTTACAGGTGCATTCTGTATATAGTCACTGTGTTACATGTTTACAGGTGCATTCTGTATCGGGGTATGTTAATAGAGATCTCTTAAGGGACTTTAAACTGGGGAAGATTTGATGGCGTCTTGGAGGTTATTCCATATTTGCGGTGCTCTGTAGGATAATGAGGATGGGAACAATTTCTTTTTGTATTGTGGTATTGTAAGTAAGGTGCTGGTCCTGGATCGGAGGTTATAGGATGAGGGAGCTGCTGGGGGAAGCAGTCTATTCAGGTAGGGTGACAGCTTCCCAGAAAAGCTCTTAAACACCAGGTTGGAAAGGTGAAGGGTGCGTCTGGATTCCAGCGATGGCCAGTTTAGCTCTTTTAACATGTCACAATGGTGGGTCGTGTAGTTACATTGTAGCACAAAGCGGCAGAATGAGTTATGCAATGTAGTAAGTTTATGAAGGTGCGTTTGCGGGGCGGCTGCATACACTACATCTCCGTATTCAATAGCCGGCATAAGCAATTGTTGTACAATCTGCATTCTCAACGCGGGGCTCAGGTAGGATTTGTTGTATAATAAATTGCCAATAACAACTGGTATCACTATGTACTGCTATACTCATATATATAATTACATACACAAACACACATAGGCATATGATCTCAGTGCTGCCAGCTCGGTTTAGGTTACAGAACCCATTTAGCATTGAATTATTGTAGGACGAGGCCTCTAGTTCGGGCCTCTGCGTATAGTCAGTCCCCTTACAATAAGAATGCATTATGACTCAGAGAGGGAACGGCTTCTAATTCGAGGATATTTTAAGCAAAGAACACATCTCTCTTTCCCTATGGAGCCAATTTTCCATCCCGCAGGCGACTATTACCAGAGCGAGCTTTGAAATTCTCAAAAAACACTTTGCTTGTAGCCACCAAGGACTTTTTTCACATGGTTAATCCAGCAATCGACGTGTATAATGGAGCGGGATGGCTGGAGAATTTAGGAAGGTGATGGATTTCTGGCATAATGCGTCTCACTGGGCAATCCAGCAGTATTAACTGAAAGTATCTGTGCCGCCCTAGGCTGTCGGAGGAGACATTGAAGGTTCTGTTACAGCAGCCTGTTACCGGCAATGTGTGACGATCTGCACCCTGCGATACCGTGAAGGGAGTGTGGTCCTTTAACAGACAGGGACGTTGCTGCATTCCTAGACATTACGTCCAGCCACATAGGAATACCGTTTAATAAATGGGGCTCTTAGCATAAAATAACCACAAGAATGGTCCTGCAGGTCCATAAAGAGCAAGAAACGTCCCGCAGGTCCTTAAAGAGACGGTATCCGACCTTATCCACTGTTTTACTCGACTTTAATGACTTCCCCAGTGGATGGAAGATGCTTTCATTATATTCCTACAATTTAGTACATGATAAAGTGGGATTATGGGTAACAGTGCGAGGGTACCTTCCCTGCTCTTTTGGGCTAAATTAAAAGGATTTAGCGAAAGGTCAGGCTCGCCCATGTCCCTCCTGGCATTTCTCTTGATTGGATCGCGGTGCTAATGATGCGCCTAGGATGGAGATTATTTAAAAGACCAGAAGGTAAATGAAGCTGTGAAAGCCTGCATGGGGTCAATTAAAATCCTGCTGGATATCAGGGAGGATGAGGAGAATAGAAGGGTTGATGCATAATTTATACGCTTCATTTAGGTGATTCCCCCTCCCCCGCTCCATTCGATTTGCAGATTAAGAAGGGCACTTGATGTTGTAGTTAAGGATTAAAGCCCTGAGGGTGAACTTTTAAATCAGAAATAAATGAAAGGTAACAACGTCAAAAAGGACTTTACAAAAAAAAACAGTTCCTCGCCTTCTGCAGAGCAGAGCTTTATACCCATGGATGCCAACACAACTTTGTACATGCATGCCCGGGTGGCATATAAAGGGGCATTATAGGCTTAGTCACTGAATTAAAGCAGGACAGGGTTTGGTGAGAACGACAGAAGAATGTGAGGACAAGGATAGAACAAATTATTTCCAGAATTACTTAAGTAATCCAAGTAACCAGTACTGTTGCACGAATTAAGAGCTTCAAAGCCCAGCGCTGAACGTTAGGGATGGAATCTGTATTGTTCCTCCACCCCCCCCCCCGTTCTCATCCCTTGGTTTGTCTGTCCCGTCCCTCTCAACCCCATGGTGCATCCCTCACTCCTAGTGTGCCTCTGCCCCACCATTCTCACCCGCCCTTCCCTCCCACACCCTCTCATCCCATCCCTTGTGTTTCAGCCACCCCCTCATCCCATTGTGTATCTGTCCCATTCTGTGAATATACGGTCATTAAAGTAATAAATGTTATTGATTATCCTTTCCAGAAAGAATCACAATGCTGTTAGGGGGTGATCGAGTATATTTAGGGGATAGCTGCACACTAAAACAATATCCATGAAACGTTAGCACTGGCTCCATCAATCAGTCCGAGTCAGTGCCGGCTACGAGCAGAGGGTTTGTGAAGTTGGGTCAACAGATGTAGTAGGCACAGAGAATGCAGTACCAGCGAAGGGAAGAAAGACCCAGCGACACAGGGTGATACAGAACAGGAAAACGAGGCACTGAAACAAAGTGAAACACGACACAGTGTCAAGCTAGGGAGATGCATCAAACCGAACATGAAATCAGGGGGAAACTGTCCTGTAGCCACCTCAGAAACCAGCAGAACCCACCCACCCCAACCCGGCCGAGTGGGTTTGCTTCAGGGCTAGAGTTATTTAGAAAGATTTAAAAAGTTCTGATGTCAGAGTCAAAATCGGGAACGAAATCAAGTTTTTGGGTCATAATGGCCAAACTGGAAACATGGAAAACGTGGAGAGTTTTGCTGTAAAACTAACGATAATCGGTGCGATGCTCTGCAAAGCCCACGTTTATAGTGAAAAATCAACTCGTTGAAAGTGGAGAAAAAAAAAAAAGCAGGACAAAAAGTCAAACCAGAGACACACGGGAACCAATTCAATATGCGGCACATGAGGAGGGGACTTCATTTTTTTTTTTTTTTTTTGACAAAGGATTTTACCAGGAAGGATACATTAAGATTTCTCTGGTTTTCCAGGAAGGATACATTAAGATTTCTCTTGTTTTCAAGTATGTCCTGGGTGGCGAGTCTTGCCAAGGACACTTACTGGAGAGGTGCTCGCTGGGATCGAACCCATGACTCCACAGGCTCTCTCCATGCAGAGCAGTGACATTACCTCTACTCCACCCAGCCGGCATTTGGGTCCGTATGATCTAGAGGTTAATATGGCTTTAGCAAACCTCAGCTGTTGGCACTCTATGTGCAACGTTCTGGCATCTATGAGTATCCAATCATGAGCACATATGAAATAATACACCAGGAGAACCAAAAAATCCAATGAAAATGATAACAGTAAATGTGGAGTGTCACTTCTGATTAGGATCCATTGAGCTGCGGCCGCGGTTTGTACATCGTTTGTTTCAAAGACTGGAGATCATAGGAAAACAGACTATGCGAGGAGATACTGACGTGATAGAACCATACATTAAACCCCTTAACCCTTTCACTAACAAATTGTATTTATTCTATTTTACATTGAAATACAATAAAAAGCAAAACTTAGAATATAAAACCACTTTTGCATACCTTTTTATACAGGTTGAGTGTGCCCCTGTGGATAAGTTCCCGCCTCACTCCTGTCACTGTGTTGCTGTAAAGGAGCTACAAGGAGCAGCTCCAACCCTCACTTTAACAAAAAGCTCAACAAACGTTACTGCCGCATTCCAGCAGCCAGAGATCTGTCAGAACAGAGAGCTGTGGGGTCAGTCGCTGCTATACAGGGTTAAGATCCAGAGGTTATAATGAGTGTAAATCCCTGTACAGTACAGATACAAGGTGTTGCTGTAATTGCCACACACAGGCATTATGCGGCACATACAGATACAAGGTGTTGCTGTAATTGCCATACACAGGCATTATGCAGCACATACAGATACAGGGTGTTGCTGTAATTGCCATACACAGGCATTATGCAGCACATACAGATACAAGGTGTTGCTGTAATTGTCACACACAGGCATTATGCGGCACATACAGATACAAGGTGTTGCTGTAATTGCCATACACAGGCATTATGCAGCACATACAGATACAAGGTGTTGCTGTAATTGCCATACACAGGCATTATGCAGCACATACAGATACAAGGTGTTGCTGTAATTGCCATACACAGGCATTATGCAGCACATACAGATACAAGGTGTCGCTGTAATTGCCATACACAGGCATTATGCAGCACATACAGATGTTGCATTGCTAATAATCTCATTCTGATCACTACAAAACGAATGGCAGCGATCTGAGGGGAATTGCACTGTATTTGGCAAATTGCCAGCTTACCGAATAGCCGAATTGCCACAAAATTGCACTGAATGGTGAGATTCACCGTTTGGTACAATTCAGTAGCAAACTCCGCACCATTTCCTTTCTTCTGGCCGCACCAGCCCTGCACAGTAAAACAGGGGCACGTGACAGCGACTTCACCAGCTCGGGCAAAAAAAAAACAAAAAACACATTCCTGAGCTCGCACGCCTGACATAACCCCATTAGCTGAGAGCTAGGTTTTAACAAGAGCTCCTGTCTGTTTGGGAAAGCGGCCTCCCTCCTCTCACTCCTTAGCTCCCAGCAGGCCCAGCTCAGCACAAAAAGAGAACATCCTGGGATCCTTTACCTGCGCTGGACTGGAGAAGGAAATAAAGCTGAATAATTCAC
Organism: Leptobrachium leishanense; assembly: GCA_009667805.1. NCBI lineage: Eukaryota > Metazoa > Chordata > Amphibia > Anura > Megophryidae > Leptobrachium > Leptobrachium leishanense. Next base: position 119,167,165 of record CM019072.1, on the reverse strand, counting down.
GGGTCATGTTGGAACTCATTGTTTGTACTGCGGCCATAAAATAAGCAGGCTCTTTTCAGCTTCTCTAAAAGAAGAGATTTGTGAGGGGGGGGGTATTGTTGAGGACTACTCACCTTCCATGTAAAGCTGATTATTTGTTGCAACCACAAGAAACATCGGCAGTTCAGATTCTTTACTGCTGTAATTTATTGTGGTTGCAACAACGTTAAACAACAGCAATTAGTGAATCACCCACATAATGCAGATCCACAGCATCCCGAGGTGGACAGACTCTGACTGCGCTGTCTACAAAAAGGAAAGCTTTATAAAACTAAAATAAAACATAAGGAAGGCAAAACAAATAAATGCAGTAACCATAAACATGGCGGCTGTGAGTGCGCCACAAGCCCCATTCAGGCTGGTTGAATATTTTGTGGAGCACCGGGATTGGCCGTCAGTGAGCCAATGCGACAAAAAACGTGTACAAATTCCAACAAAAATAAGGATGTGGAATAAATTCAAAGTAAATGTCACAAATTTACACTGCAGGACCTTAGTTCCAAGCTAAAAAATATTTACTACATCTCAACACAGCACTCGTCCGCTTTGATAAAGGCTGAGAATGAGCAGAAATAGATGAATATGGCATTTTAGAAACATGCAATAAATGTGCCCTCTTCCACAATTTATTTATTTATAAAGGATTTTACCAGGAAGGATACATTGAGATTTCTCTCGTTTTCAAGTATGTCCTGGGTTCAAGAACATTGAAGTGTTAAAGAAATACAAAATAGTAAAAATGCAAGATATTAACACAAGACCAAAAATATACAGATTAACAGAAAAATAAATATGGAGGAAATAAAGTCATTATGTTACATGTTTACAGGCACATTCTGTATATAGTCACTGTTACATGTTTACAGGCACATTCTGTATATAGTCACTGAGTTACATGTTTACAGGTACATTCTGTATATAGTCACTGTGTTACATGTTTACAGGCGCATTCTGTATATAGTCACTATGTTACATGTTTACAGGTGCATTCTGTATATAGTCACTGTGTTACATGTTTACAGGTGCATTCTGTATATAGGCACTGTGTTACATGTTTACAGGCGCATTCTGTATATAGTCACTGTGTTACATGTTTACAGGTACATTCTGTATATAGTCACTGTTACATGTTTACAGGTGCATTTCGTATTGAGGTATGTTAATAGGGAAGTCTTAAGGGACTTTAGACTGAGGGAAGATTTGACGGTGTCTGGGAGGTTATTCCATATTTGCGGTGCTCTGTAGGAAAATGAGGATCGAGCCATTTTATTTTTGTATTGCGGTATTGCAAGTAAGGTGCTGGTCCTGGATCGGAGGTTATAGGATGAGGGAGCTGCTGGGGGAAGCAGTCTATTCAGGTAGGGTGGTAGCTTCCCAGAAAAGCTCTTAAACACCAGGTTGGAAAGGTGAAGGGTGCGTCTGGATTCCAGCGATGGCCAGTTTAGTTCTTTTAACATGTCACAATGGTGGGTCATGTAGTTACATTGTAGCACAAAGCGACAGAATGAGTTATACAATGTAGTAAGTTTCTGGAGGTGTGTTTGTGGGGCGGCTGCATACACTACATCTCCGTATTCAATAGCTGGCATAAGCATTTGTTGTACAATCTGCTTTCTTACCGCGGGGCTCAGGCAGGATTTGTTTCTGTACAGGGCACCTAGTTTGGGGTAAAGTTTAGATGAGAGTTTTTCGATGTGGGGGCCAAAAGATAGATTTGGGTCTAACCACATACCTAGGTATTTGAGAGAAGTGACTGTGGTCAGCGTGCCATTTGATTTTGTCCCAACACATAGATGGGGTGTTTGCAATTTGTGTAGTTTAGGTGCGGTTACAAAGAGCATTGTTACAGTTTTGTCAGTATTTAGAAAAGGTTTGTTATTTGCGACCCACTTTTCTACCTCTGTGAATTGTTCTTGCAGCGCGGCCTCCAGCTGCGGGAGATTTGGTTTGCTGGTATAGATCACAGTGTCGTCTGCGTACATATGTTAAAGGGCAACTACCGCCAAAAAAATGAAATGTCCTTATTGTGTTTATTTTATGTTGCTGATATCGAACATTTTCTTTTTGGTTTTCTTAAGAGAATATTTTCCTCTATATGTGTCACTGGGTGCATCCGTTGTGTGATATTTTGTAGGGATATACCGATATCATATTTCCAGAACGGATACAGTTTATCGGCCACCTTTCAGGCCACTGACAGGTGCAGATATTCTGTACATTGAAAGTTTTGAAAAGTCACAATTTCTACACAAATCTGGCATCAAAATTCTAAACATTACAACTGAGAAAGATAAAGTGCCTGCAAAATAACTTCCAGATCACAGAAAAATGGCAAAACATCACACACTAAATGTCACTACTAGAAAGCTAAACAATATCATAGAGCTCCACAGCAATAAAACTCACAGTAATGTGCAGTGTGTATGAGCGTATTACAGAGCAGCATCATTGTTCACTTTAGAATTGAAAAGTGAACTATAGTGCTGCATTAAGAAAAAAAATATATAAAATTATAAAAATGTATTTATTGGTGCATAAATATTGGTCATACTTGTAATTCACGCATATGACCCTCTAGCTTCTATAGTTCCAGAGATACGCAAGTATCCAAGGGACCCCTGTATCTCCCCCATAGGGAATTCTGTGCCCGGCAATTCCTAGTCTCCCTCCGCATCACTGCCATTCTATCAGGCTTGTAGCAGGGACACGCAGAGCTCCATGGAGTCCTATGGACGCCAGGAGCCATTACACACCGCGCAACAGCCGCTACACATCGCGCCACAGCCGCTATCAAGTTGCCCTAACAAAGCTCCTACCATGGAATAACTACAGTAAAGAAAATCTGCAGGCGCACATTTCCTTACTTACGTTCTCCGTTTTATCAACACATATCGAATAGGGGCCAAGATTTTTTAGTTTTCAACTCAAGGACGAGTGCATCCATACTACATTGCTTGTATTTGAGGTTTGGATGGAAGATCTTAAAGTCATTTTATCTGCAGAAAGTGCTGAATTTTTATTCAACATTTAATTACTCACACACACACACACACACCGTACATATAAACATGGATCTATACATTTATATGTCTTTTTAAGGTCTAGTCCAGGGGTCAGCAACCTTGGCTCCCTGATGTTTTGGAACTACATCTCCCAAGAGGCTCAGTCACCCATTAGGCTGACTGAGCCACATGGGAAATGTAGTTCCCAAAACATCAAGGAGCCAAGGTTGCTGACCCCTGGACTAGTCCATTTAGTGTAAACCTGTTTATAATAAATATTGAGGAAACATGTCTGTCTGTAATCCATTCATTGCGCAGTGCTGGGGTGTCAGGCATTTCACAGCCCCTTACAGCCATCCGGTGGGGAAGTCGATGCTACTCTTAAATTTTTTTTTATTTTTTTTAAATTTATATATAAATTTAAATAAATAAATGGAAAACCACAACATGACCTATAATCCTCAGTACAGTGCTGAGTATCCGCCGGCCTCCTTTAATACCAAGGTCTTGGCTGTGTTCCCCAGGGCCGTGCAGGCGAAGTGTTGGAAAAAGCTCAAAGTGTTTAGAAGTTTTCAGCGCTGACTCACCGAGCTGGGATATAAATATTTAATGGCGAGAAGGGAAAGTTCCCATCAAGACCTTGAAGCGTTTATTATTAACTGGTTTTTGCATCAGCAGTATTGGGGTGCATCAGCGCGTCGAACAGATCTCGGTGGCCAAGCATTACAGGGAGATTTAACACAAACATCTACACACACACACACAAAAAAAAAAACACAATCTGATTTTTACAGGCTCAAAAAATTGGAATAGAATTTCAGTTTTATGTTTAAAGGACTTTGTGACAAGTACGTGTTGCTCCAAACCAGAATTAACAAACTTCTGTACAAGGTGCCAATATCTTCGTGATAGCATTGGCACAGTAACTGAAGAACCAATCAGAGCTGGCCTATAGGAGAACGCCAATGAGGATACCCAGCAAGGAGTTTGACCGGCGCAATAGAAGACCTGGGGACGGAGCTGTACCTGTGCAGAGATGGCTCTCTTACGGGAATATATCCACTAATTGTGATGTTATAACGAGCAGACATCATAATATTCTGCAATCCTACGAGCGGGAGACGTGGGCTGCACGGGTCCTGGAGCCGCAGTCATGAGCTTGTCTGAGGGTCTTCGAATAAAGATATATTATGGAGTGAACACCATCAAGGAGGGAGATTTAGTGCTGTCCTTTTATGAAGCAAGAAAATGGAAAACATGACATGTTGGTACCAGCTGGAGATGGTCTGGTCCATCTGGCATGAGAAGGCATGTGCCCAGGTGCAGTGGTTGGAAAACGGAGATGCCAATTTTACGTCCAGTCTGGAGGAGAACAAGTCCAGGAGGGAAGACACTGCAGAGCCCAATAACACAAGCAGTGTAAGCTGGCAGGACGTTGTGTACAGAAAGTGGCTCATGGAGAATTAAGAACCTCAGTCTGTGTGCACCAAGTTCCCTGTGCTGGGTATTTCAAAGGCTAGGCCGGTCTGGGCAAATAATGCCATTTCCAGGTCCTTCTGTATCCTGGAACATGAACCATGATCCAAGAGAAGCAAACTCCTCTCCACCAACAGCTGCAAATGACATTTTAAATTCTCATGGTATAAAGATGAATCTACAGATTTTTGGGGTAACATAGGAGATCCTCAGAGGTGAAAGGTCAGACTCTCCGGGTATCAGGGCAGATTACCAGCCAGAGAGCATATTATTTACAACAGATCCATGAGACTGTTCAGTCTGTGCTTGTTTTACCATTATATACGCACCTGGATCTGGACTCCAACACAATTTTGTTGTGGCTGTTCATATAAACGTTATTGCTCACTTTCTCTGGAGCTTCAGACAACGTGTCAGAGGGTCGGTCTCAGTTCTAGTCATTCTCTTTATTGTGCTGCCCTCTCAAAGCCGTGGAAGAGCTCTTCAATCTGGTTTCTAGGGCCCAGTCATCCCTTTATTCAATTTACACACATTCTCACCTCCGTCAACAAGAGCCTCTTCAAACCCACCTGGGCGTCAGTCTCCAGACACAAATCAAATCAAAATAAGCTTTATTGGAAGGACCAAATACATTTTAGCATTGTCAAAGCATATGGGGAGGTCACATGGGGTGGAAGGGGGGGGGAATGGGCAAGACCATGGACATTATCAGAGGTAGGGGATAATGTGAAGGGGGATGGGGGCGAGTCCGTGTTGGGGATTTAGAAGTCCGGGATCTCTCATGTTCTTCTCAGTCTGTGACATTCTGCGACGTATTGGGCAGACATTTTCACCGCCGGCTCCTCTTCTCCCAGTATGATGTGGAGTTTCCTGGTCTCTTCTCCCAGTATGATGTGGAGTTTCCTCGTCTCTTCTCCCAGTATGATGTGGAGTTTCCTCGTCTCTTCTCCCAGTATGATGTGGAGTTTCCTCGTCTCTTCTCCCAGTATGATGTGGAGTTTCCTGGTCTCTTCTCCCAGTATGATGTGGAGTTTCCTGGTCTCTTCTCCCAGTATGATGTGGAGTTTCCTGGTCTCTTCTCCCAGTATGATGTGGAGTTTCCTCGTCTCTTCTCCCAGTATGATGTGGAGTTTCCTGGTCTCTTCTCCCAGTATGATGTGGAGTTTCCTCGTCTCTTCTCCCAGTATGATGTGGAGTTTCCTGGTCTCTTCTCCCAGTATGATGTGGAGTTTCCTCGTCTCTTCTCCCAGTATGATGGGGAGTTTCCTGGTCTCTTCTCCCAGTATGATGTGGAGTTTCCTCGTCTCTTCTCCCAGTATGATGTGGAGTTTCCTCGTCTCTTCTCCCAGTATGATGTGGAGTTTCCTCGTCTCTTCTCCCAGTATGATGTGGAGTTTCCTGGTCTCTTCTCCCAGTATGATGTGGAGTTTCCTGGTCTCTTCTCCCAGTATGATGTGGAGTTTCCTGGTCTCTTCTCCCAGTATGATGTGGAGTTTCCTCGTCTCTTCTCCCAGTATGATGTGGAGTTTCCTGGTCTCTTCTCCCAGTATGATGTGGAGTTTCCTCGTCTCTTCTCCCAGTATGATGTGGAGTTTCCTGGTCTCTTCTCCCAGTATGATGTGGAGTTTCCTCGTCTCTTCTCCCAGTATGATGGGGAGTTTCCTGGTCTCTTCTCCCAGTATGATGTGGAGTTTCCTCGTCTCTTCTCCCAGTATGATGGGGAGTTTCCTGGTCTCTTCTCCCAGTATGATGTGGAGTTTCCTGGTCTCTTCTCCCAGTATGATGTGGAGTTTCCTCGTCTCTTCTCCCAGTATGATGTGGAGTTTCCTCGTCTCTTCTATAGAGGTGAAGTCCGGGATGAGAGCGGAGAGTCTCTGGAAGTGAGTTTCCCTCAGTGCTGAGTACTTGGGGCACTGTAGGAGGAAGTGGACCTCATCTTCCAGGACCCCCTGGTCACAATGCTGGCACAGTTTATTCTCCCTGGGCTTGTAGGTCTGTCTATGCCGCCCTGATTCGATTTCCAGGCTGTGGGCGCTCAGTCTGTACCGGCTCAGGATCTGTCTGTCCTTGGGGTCTTGTAGTACCTCCAGGTATGGGGCCAGTTTGTATTCCCTCCAGGTATGGGGCCAGTTTGTATTCCCTCGGTAAGGATTGGTAAATGGTGAGTTTCTGGGAGTTTGCTATATCATGTCTCCATTCTCTGATATAGTTTTCCCTGGAATCGTTAATTAGGGCCTTTTATTTGATATTTTGTCAGGTTGCCTTCATGGGGGCTTTGGATGATCAGGGTGGATATGAGTTGTTGCAGCCCACATGGTTTGGGGTGGTCCTTGTTGGCCAGTAGAGCTTTATGGTGGTATGAGTTGAGGATGCTGATGCTGATGGTCCCAGTATGATAGCGCCCTCTTCTGTACTGCAAGAAGTAAGGGGAGTCTGCCCAGCTCGGCCCGGCAAGCATTGTTAAAAGTGCTCCAATGGACTTGGAATATTTCTGTTGGGCTGGTGTCCCATTTGGGTTGGTCAGGGTAGGTGATGTGGCCCCATACTTCACTGCCATAAAGGAGGATTGGAGTGATGACGCTATCAAAGATTTTAAGCCAGACTCTTACAGGCGGTTTTAGTTTGTAGAGGTTTCTCCTGATGGCATAGAAGGTTCTACGCGCCTTGTCTCTTAGGGCCTCTATGGCTGGTTTGAAACTTCCCGATCGGTTTGTTTCTAGGCCGAGGTATGTGTAGCTGTTGGCTTCATCAAGAGTGCAGTCATTAAGTGTGAAAGAGGACCTCTTGGTTTTTGCGTTCTTCCTTTGGAAAACCATGACCTTTGTTTTCTTTTGGTTGATGGGTAGTGCCCATGCCGCACTGTATTTTTCCAGCACTTCCAGGCTGTCTTGTAGACCTCTTTCTATTGGTGACAGTAATAGGAGGTCATCTGCATACAACAGGAACTTCACCTCGGTGTCATGTAGAGTTAGTCCTGTTGCTGAGGAGGATACTAGAGCTTCAGCCAGTCCATTGATATAGATGTTAAAGAGGGTTGGACTTAAGCTGCAGCCTTGTCTGACTCCACGAGCCTGCCGGAAATACTCTGTTCTCTTCCCATTCACCTTTATGCTGCAGAAGTTCTCATTATATGAGCTTTTGATGACGTCATAGGTTTTCCCTCCTATTCCACTCTCCAGTAGTTTGTGGGACAGGCCTGGGTGCCATACTGAGTCAAAGGCCTTCTTAACCTCCCTGTCGGTCTAATTTTTTCAAAATTTTGTGTCTAAAAGCGTCTCAACTTTTTTTTAACCCTTTCACTGCTGAAGACGTGTGGGACACGTCCTCATTGATGCACGTTGCATGCTGAGGACGTGCCCCACACGTCATCAGCTGTGCGGGACCCCCGGCGGAGATACTCACCTCTCTGTCCGGGGTCCCACGGCGTTCTGACTTCAGCGTCCTCAGACGCTGAAGTCAATCGCCTCCCGGCGTAAATGACGTCATCGCGCCATGCGCGATGACGTCATTTCCAGGCGACCCCCGGCAATGCCGGGAGATAGCCTGGAAGGGAGGGGGGTATCCGTTCGGATCCCTCTCCCTCCCGATCGGGAAGGAGCAGCGGTAAAAGCCAGGCACCGCTTAAAAGGGGAGAGTCTCCTCTTTTAACCCCTTAGTGACCGGGCGGTTTTACACGAATCCGTCCGTTCGTGACCGCTGCTGTTTTTACGTTTCTGCGCTCTTAGTGTTTACGTCAAATTTTCCTCTTACTCGTTTATGTAACCCACACATATTTTACACAGTTTTTCTCGTCACTAAATGGACTTTATAAAGATACCATTTTTTTCATCATTTCATATAATTTACTATAAAAAATATTGTGAAATATGACACAAAAATTGAAAAAACACCACTTTTTCGAACTTTGACCCCCAAAATTTCTTATGTATCAACAACTGTCAAAAAAAATTAATTCGTTAGTAGTTTCTAAATTTAGTACTGAGTTTAGCAATACCCAATGTTTACATATTCCTCGCTTTTTTCCTTATTTTATGCAACAATAAGTGCAAGTAGCACTTTGCCATTTCCAAAGAGTTTATTTTCAAAACTAGTGATAGTGACATTGTAACACTGATATCTGTCACTAATTCCTGAATAACCCTCCACATATACATATTTTTTTAAAGTACACAAATCAAGGTATTAAACTTGGGGTATTTTGACTCTTTCCATGCAAACCATTTTACCACAAATCTATGCCAAAGTTTGAGAAAAAAAAAAATTTGGTGATTTTTTTTTTTGAACGCAATTTAAGAATACATGTACTGTGAACTTTAAGGTTTACTGCCAAAAAGCACCCCAAAATATGTTCAGCAACATCTTCTGAGTAAATTCATACCACCCAAGTATAGGTATGTCGGGTCATTTGGGGGCTAAAAGGCCTTATTTGGGGGGTGCGCATTTCAGTTTTCCAACTTGGAATTTTCACATTTCGTCATCATGCACCCATGTCCTATTTGGGACATTTTTGAAGCCGGCCAAAGTAATTTACCCCCATCAAACCATATATTTTTAGAAAGGGCACACCCTAGGGTGCTTCAAAGAGTTGTATTTTAACACTTTCCATGCACTAGCTCTATGTCAAACTTTCAGGTAGTCACTTTTTGTGTTATTTTTTCACACACATTGTACTTTAGGCATGAATTGTCAAATCCAGTTATGGGTTACTGCCAAAAAACACCCCAAAATATGTTCAGCAACATCTTCTGAGTAAATTGATACCACCCAAGTATAGGTATGTCGGGTCATTTGGGGGCTAAAAGCCTTATTTGGGGGGTGCGCATTTCAGTTTTCCAACTTGGAATTTTCACATTTCGTCATCATGCACCCATGTCCTATTTGGGACATTTTTGAAGCCGGCCAAAGTAATTTACCCCCATCAAACCATATATTTTTAGAAAGGGCACACCCTAGGGTGCTTCAAAGAGTTGTATTTTAACACTTTCCATGTACTAGCTCTATGTCAAACTTTCAGGTAGTCACTTTTTGTGTTATTTTTTCACACACATTGTACTTTAGGCATGAATTGTCAAATCCAGTTATGGGTTACTGCCAAAAAACACCCCAAAATATGTTCAGCAACATCTTCTGAGTAAATTCATACCACCCATGTATAGGTATGTCGGGTCATTTGGGGGCTAATAGGCCTTATTTGGGGGGTGCGCATTTCAGTTTTCCAACTTGGAATTTTCACATTTCGTCATCATGCACCCATGTCCTATTTGGGACATTTTTGAAGCCGGCCAAAGTAATTTACCCCCATCAAACCATATATTTTTAGAAAGGGCACACCCTAGGGTGCTTCAAAGAGTTGTATTTTAACACTTTCCATGCACTAGCTCTATGTCAAACTTTCAGGTAGTCACTTTTTGTTGTTATTTTCACACACATTGTACTTTAGGCATGAATTGTCAAATCCAGTTATGGGTTACTGCCAAAAAACACCCCAAAATATGTTCAGCAACATCTTCTGAGTAAATTGATACCACCCATGTATAGGTATGTCGGGTCATTTGGGGGCTAATAGGCCTTATTTGGGGGGTGCGCATTTCAGTTTTCCAACTTGGAATTTTCACATTTCGTCATCATGCACCCATGTCCTATTTGGGACATTTTTGAAGCCGGCCAAAGTAATTTACCCCCATCAAACCATATATTTTTAGAAAGGGCACACCCTAGGGTGCTTCAAAGAGTTGTATTTTAACACTTTCCATGCACTAGCTCTATGTCAAACTTTCAGGTAGTCACTTTTTGTGTTATTTTTTCACACACATTGTACTTTAGGCATGAATTGTCAAATCCAGTTATGGGTTACTGCCAAAAAACACCCCAAAATATGTTCAGCAACATCTTCTGAGTAAATTGATACCACCCATATATAGATTTGTTCTGTTGTTTTTGGGGTGCTACGCCAATCTTTGACATGTGCTTGTCAATTTTCTAATTTGACATACAGTATCTTCTTTGCTGATCTTCTTTTTAGGGGCCTTTTTACATACCCCAGTTTTATGAACGTGCATATATTTGGTAAGCTAACACCCCAAAGTATTGTAAATGGAGTGTTTTTATGCTATGGATGCATCCGTTTGCTCCAAACAAATTGGATACAGTTTGGTGGTCATTTTTCATTTTCACACCCACATCAGTTTTGGACTGTGATTTAGGAGACACTGTTGTTTGTTACTGCATGAAAACTCTCCAGGTTGTTTTCTGCAAGGTCTCCTGAGTACACCCATGCCCCCCATGCATAGGTTTGCCAGGATTTTGGGAAGGTTCAAATACAATTTTTATGACTTTGTCATTGGAGTTGAAATTGAGATTATTTCTTCAGCTAGGCCTATCTTTGGTTTTGGGTCTACCGCATACCCCAGTTTGAATTATTGCCAGAAAATTGTTTATATTTGTTATGTTGACACCCCAAGGTATTGCATATGGAGTGCTTTGATGCCATGGATGCAACGGTTTTAGCCCAAAACATTTGAGAAGGTGTGTGGCGGTAATTTTTCAATTTTCAGATTTTTACGCCCACAGTAGTTTTGGACTGTGATTTAGGAGACACTGTTGTTTGTTACTGCATGAAAACTCTCCAGGTTGTTTTCTGCAAGATCTCCTGAGTACACCCATGCCCCCCATGCATAGGTTTGCCAGGATTTTGGGAAGGTTCAAATACAATTTTTATGACTTTGTCATTAGAGTTGAAATTGAGATTATTTCTTCAGCTAGGCCTATCTTTGGTTTTGGGTCTACCGCATACCCCAGTTTGAAATTTTGCCAGAAAATTGTTTATATTTGTTATGTTGACACCCCAAGGTATTGCATATGGAGTGCTTTGATGCCATGGATGCAACGGTTTTAGCCCAAAACATTTGAGAAGGTGTGCGGCGGTAATTTTTCAATTTTCAGATTTTTACGCCCACAGTAGTTTTGGACTGTGATTTAGGAGACACTGTTGTTTGTTACTGCATGAAAACTCTCCAGGTTGTTTTCTGCAAGATCTCCTGAGTACACCCATGCCCCCCATGCATAGGTGTGCAAAGATTTTGGCAAAATACAGCACCAATTGTAGAAATAAAAATGTACGAATAAAATGTAAAAGTCTGGTGCCTGTCAAACTGGGGATGCTCTCTAGGGGGCACAGGCTGTTGTCACTGAAGTGCATGAAACGCAAAATGTTTTCATACCTTCTACGTGACATTGATTGGGGGTAAATGGGGGTAGAGCAGATGGGGCTACTGCTCCAGTAGGAGCGAATTGAGGGCTTCTTTATGATGCCCTCAGCATAGTAAGTGCCCAGAATTTCAGAAATTCTGGCACATCTAGCGGGGTCCATTGCTGCCTTGCCAAGTAGGAGTCTGGCTTCGCAGCACAATGCTGATGGGCATACAGATTTGATTGGGCCACGATGTGGCCCAACAAATCATCCCCCATAAGCACCTGCAAAAACTGTGTGGCGGTAAATCCTGCAACATCAATATTGATGCCAGGATTTGCCGTGAAAGGAGGGATATCTGGCCTCTGGCGATGAGGCACTACCCACTCCTCAGCTGCAGCTGTGCGTCTCCTGCTGGCAGGTGGTGACCCAGGATCTGCATCAGAAACATCACTAGATACATCAGCCAGCGTAGATAATGTATCTAGCGACGTCTCTGAGCAGTTAGCGGGGTCGAAATGAGGGTCTGAGTCTGACGCAGATGCCTCCGATTCTGACGCCAGGATGGCATATGCCTCCTCGGCGCTGTACACCCTCTCAGACATTATATATAATAGATTATAAAATTTTATAATTATTATATATATATAAGCGGATTGTTGGTTCTTAGAAGAACCGTTGGGTTTCACAAGAAAATACAAATAAACACCTAAATCTCTCTAAATCCCTCTAAACCTGCCTCAATTCTTCTAAATCTCCCTAAAATCTCTCTAAATCTGCCTCAATTTTTCTAATCTCACTAAAATCTCTAACCTGTCAAATCTGATCTCTCTCTCTCGCTCACCAAAACACAAGTGAGGAGAGGGAGGGAGAATCACAGAGGTCAGAGCCAATATTTACAAAATATTGACCTGACCTGACAAATTAGAAATTTTATTTTGATTTTTTCTAACTTCTGATTGGATGTTGCTAGCCTGCCTCTCTGATGAGGCAGGCTAGGAACATCCCACTCAGCCCCAAGATGACCCTGCCCTTAGAACCCTAACCCTAACCCTACCCCTACCCCTACCCCTAACCGTCAGCTTATTTTATTTATTTTTATTTTTATTTTACTTTTTTTTTCACTTTTTCACTTTTTTTTTACTTTTTTTTACACTTTTTTTTACACTTTTTTTTACTCTGCTGGGTGCCTTGATCCCTCGAGGCACCCAGCAGAGCACCTGATCACTGATATGATCGTTTTTGTACTGAGTGCCACGATACCTCGTGGCACTCAGTACTTCCTGCCGCTACCGGAAGTGATCGCTCGGGGGGAGCGATCACGGATGGACCGGCGGCAGGTAAGCATATTGCAAGGATGCCTCGATGTCGAGGCATCCTTGTAATATGTAGGAAGAAAAGGGGTGAAGCGCCCACCGGAATAAGTACCTATCCCACTCGCTGAATGCTGTGTGCGGGGGTTTCTCTAAATACCCAGTGACAGTTTAAACAAAATAATACAACACAGCGCTAAAGAACATAGCATTTACACTTATTATAATAGACAGTTATTACTGTGTATTTAGAGTAGTGGGGTTTGTCATCTAATTTATTGACGCATTATTTGCACTTTTGCACATATTTATTATTTATTAATTATGTTTGTCATAGGTATAATAAATAGTTATTAGTACACTTTACCTTTAAGGGTTAGTATAACACCAGTCCAATATATAGTTTTAGAAATTAGCATTGAATGAGGAATTATTAATGCACTTTATCCTACATTATATAATATATAATAGTGGTGTATGATATCTCATTTACTGATATACATCTGCACTTTTGCACATAATTACTATTTATTAATTAGGTACTAGTCACTAGTATATTAAATGGTTTAATACCAGCTCAATATAAGAATTTTAAAATTAGCACCTAATAAGGTTTATACAATGCACTTTATTCACTTTTAGTAAGTATAGAGATTTTTTATATACTTAGTCGTTTAATAATAAGATAGTTAATTTGCATATGAATATATTAACATTTGTTTAATAGAACATAGTTCACTTTAATAAGGGTTGAATCTGTAAATGCACTTTATTCACTTTTAGCCAGTATAGAGTTTATTCTTATACTTAGTTGAATAATAATAAGATTGTTAAATTGCACATGAATATATTAATATTTGTTTAATAGAACACAGTTCACTCTAATATAGTTGAATTTGTACCTTATGAAGACTATCCTATGCACCTTAATTTATCACTTTTAATTATAGGGACGATGTAATATCTGGCCTTTCTAGATTGATTATTGTTATTCCAATGTTAAATTATTTACTGTATATTAATGTCATAGTTATCGTACCTTTTATAATGGATACAGCACTTACGCTTATAATATCGGCTATAAATAGTGGTTTTTAATTTGAGATGACCAGTTGGGTTATTGTCCATTTTTATCTATATATAGGACCATTTATTGAGTCAGAATTATTCCTCCAGCAGGGAGTTGATGGTCTGTGTGTGTGATGTGGCTCCTCTTACACCCCCCCCCCGCTTTCCTTTGCGGGGTGGAGCGTAGGGATATCACGATGGGCTGATGTTGTCTTCCCCTTGCCTTTGCGGAATCGGAGTTCCGCGTTTCAGGGTGAAACGCGAAGCCACTGCGCATGCGCAAAATGGTGGGCGCAGTCCTTACCACAAAGCGTTTCATTGTGGAACGCGAGACCGGTGCGCATGCGCAAGATGGCGCATGCGATCCACATGTGTTATGAATGAATTCTGATCGTATATTGCGATCGGGGTAAACATTAAAAGAGATTGGATATAGTTAAGGGGCAGGTGCCACAGCACATACACCTGATGTCGATTTGATTTTGATCTTATGTTAATTGGATGTTAAGGGTTCAATCGCCTGATTATGCTTATGGGAACTCATTGTATAAAAAGGCAGCAGCAAGCACATGTGTGTAATCTCCAGCTGAGGAAGCCATTCATGGCGAAACGCGTCCTGGTAGATATGTATCTGTATATTTGAAATCAATAAATGTTTTTATTTATTTTTTAAATTTCATTTTGCTGTCTGCCTTTTGGATTTTACAAGGAAGGTTCGGGGAACACCTATATGATCCCCAGTGTATATTGTGATGGAGCCAATAGAGGCTCAGCCGCCTGTAAGTGCGAATTTGGCTTCTGCCTCTAAATATTGCCAATTTTTTGTGATTTATTGCACTAGGAGGTGCTTCTTTTGGCCTTTTGTCAATTCTTTCTACAGCCTTTTCTTGCTGGTCGATCCTGGAGAAGTGAACTGAAGGGTCTATGGGCGCCTGTTATAAGTCCCTGTCCGCTTTATTCCTGAGAGCCGGTTGTGGGCTCCCTTAAATGTGAGTTTAACACTGATGCAAGTTGACCCCACATCTGGTGTTGTCGTACTGCGCAATTTTGGTTCTTTGTGCTTTTTCCTGCAGTATAATTCCATCTGTACCTTTAAAGAAGATCAGGATTTGGATCAGGATCTGGATTTGTTCCTGAAGATAAAGATCACTGTTTATGGACATATTAAGTATCTAACCTACTATCTTGTGGACCTTGGTTCTTTAGCGCTGTGTTGTATTATTTTGTTCATCCTTGTAATATACTCAGAGCAGCTGGAAGCGATACCGATCGCTTCCAGCGCTCTCTAGAAGTGCCGGGCACCTCTCCGGTAAAACCGGATGTTGATCGCTCCCGGGGAGCGATCACATGGTGCCCCGGCACTTCTAACCGCCATTGCACGGCTGCCTGGACTCCCAGGCAGCCTGCAATGGCGTTTGAGCTGCTGGAAGCGATCCGATCGCTTCCAGCGCTCAAAAAACGGCAGGACGTACCATGTACGTCAGCGGGTCTAAGAGAGACCCGCTGCAATGACGTACATGGTACGTCCTCGGTCCTTAAGGGGTTAAGCAATGCCTGGCTTTAACCCCTCAAGTGCTGGGTTGCACTTCAGCGCCGAAGTGCAGCCTATCTCCGGTGGGGGCCGCCATCTTGGATGGCGGCTCCGCCCCCGGGACTCCCCTCGCTGTCTGACATCATCACGCATAGCGTGATGACGTCAGATAGCCGGGGAACCCCTAGCTGCCGGGGATTTCCCAAGGAAATCCCCTGGTGGAGATAGGGGGTTCTTGTGAACCCCGATATCTCCAGAACCGTGGCAGCTAGGGGGTCATGAGCATGGCCTTTCGAATGATACCCAACATGACTAGGTAAAAAGTAAAAAAAAAAATAATAAAAATAAAAAAAAATAATAATAAATAAATTTAAAAAAATAAATAAATAAAAAAAAACATGTTTTTTTTTTGTGTGTTGTTTTTATTAATGCAGCAATATTGTTCACATTTCAATTATAATGTGAACAATGATGCTGGACTAATGATTTTTTTCTATGGGGTGCGTTTGCTAAAAATCACGTAATTCCCCCCAAAAAAAGTAACAAGTCCCCATTTCAAATTTTTTGTACAAGCGCACCCCATAGAAAACATAACCGCAAACGCTCATGTGATAAAATGTGAAAAAAACACTTTACACACTGCAGAGGATTAAAAAAATCAATTTTTATTGTATTTTTTGTTATAATATACAGGCAGGTCATGACGTATACATATAAAAATGATATATTATGAATCTGCGTAGTCTGCCGGAAAGAACGATATATAATATGTCTGGGTCATTTATTAAAATGTGACTTCAAATCGCGTTTAAACATGATGAGCGAAAGCGGTAAAAATTAGCTCAGCACACAGGCGTGAAATGCCTCAGCAGTGAAGGGGTTAAAGGAAACGTGTTTCTGTACATAGTTAGCCTGTAATAATTAGGAATCACGCACTGAAATCCGTGAAATCAAGAGTCCTTACTGGTAAAATCCTTTAAAAATAAATTAATTTTAAAAAAAATAGTAAATACACTGAGTCCGATAAAGTTTGAAACACGACATAATAATTTATTAACCCAAAAATAATTATCCAAAATAATAAAAAATAAATGATGTACAATAAAATACAACAATAAACACTGAAATCTGTCTGAGAACAAGGGTGAGACGATGTATGGTCTATTTCTTATCCTGTACTGCCACCTAGTGGCCGTTCATAAACTTTGCCATTTGCATTCAGTGAGTATTATGAATGAAGTTTGCTGCGTCCAGCCCCACTGCACCATGTGACTCGCGGGGAGCCATCCAGGAAGCAGCTCGCCGCGATCACACTGCGGGGGACAGTGAGGGAGCCAGGAGGAGGTGAGTATGTATCCAGCCCGAGTGTGGCTCGGGGTTACCGTTCGTGGTAGTGAAATTTAACCCCGAGTCACACTTGGGAATACCGCCAGGGAGGTTAAAGTCCACAAAGCAGGCAAATATTTTCCCATGTTTTGTATTGTGGACATGGTCCTTGAGAAGACTGTGCAGGGTGTAGATGTGATCTGTAGTGCGATGGTTTGGCATGAACCCTGCTTGGCTTCTGTTGAGGACGTTATGCTGTGTCAGGAAGCTGAGGATTCTTTTGTTCTGGATGCTATTGAACAGTTTTCCCAGTGTGCTGCTGACACATATCCCTCTGTAGTTGGCTGGATCATATTGGTCTCCACTCTTATGGATGGGTGTTAAGTATGGAACCAAGGCCTCATACTTGAGGGTAGAATCCAACGCTCAGGATCAGGTTGAAAACTTTACATATTGCGGCGTGTACTTCTGGAGAGCCGTGTTTAATCATCTCTGGAAGAATTCCATCCATCCCGCTGGCTTTTTTACTTCGCAGATCTTGAATTTTTTCTGCTACTTCTTGGGGTGTAATGGGTGCATCCAACGGGTTTTGGAAATCCGATTTTTTTCCTCCAGTTCATGTAGTCTTCTGATGACGTGTTCCTGTTCCCCAGTTAGCTCCTCTTTGGGAATGGTTTTGTACAGGCTCTTGAAGTAGTTGAGCCAGATGTTGCCATTTTGGATGTGGAGGTGGTTTTTCTTGGATCCTGAGCCGATTTGACTCCAGGTTTCCCAGAAAGTTTTCCTGAAGAGCCTCTTCCAGTTGTTTAAGGTTTTGGGAGATGAAGTTTTGTTTTTTCTTTTTGAGGATTTGTTTATAGTTTTTCTGCAGGACACCATGTGTGATCCTCAGGTCGATGTTGTCGGGGTCTCTGTGTTTTTTATTTGAGACTGTTCGTAGGTTGTTTCTTAGTTTTCTGCATTCTTTGTCAAACCATTTATTGGGTTGTTTATTGGATGATTTCTTGAAGTTGACTTTTTAATGTTGGAGGTCTCTGCGATGGTGTGTAGTATGCTGTGGAGGTCCTTTGCTGCTTGGTTCACCCCCTGGGGACTTAGGCTAGGGTCAGACGAACGCATTTTTCACGTCGTCCGTGAAAAAGTTCGGTCGAACGAACGTACGTATTTTCCCCCGGAATACGCGATAGCGGTCATACGATGCGCCTTTTCGTCCGTGATTTTGTACGGATAATCAATAAAACACTTCTTGAGTCTGGACGTTATGTTAGCCGGACATGAGCAGCGTCTGACGTCTCCTAATCACGCACACACGCCGCTATGCGGCCGCAGCGCACTCTGTACGTCAGTAGTAGCGGTTTGACGTTCTCGAAAAAATGCGTTCGTTGGCCACTTGCGTTGCGCGGACGAACTTTCGTGCGGCCGTTCGTCGTATGTTCCCCGGCATTGGACGTCATTTGCTGCTAGTACGGCCGTGATTTCGTGCGGCTAAACGCACGTTAAAACTGCGCTAGTCTGACCCTAGCCTTAGTACATAGGTATGGTTTTGAAAGTCTGTTAGCTGATCTTTGATGTCGGGTCTGTTGATGACCTCTCTGTAGGCTATGGTAGAGTGTCTGGTCCATTTGAACGATGGTGGGAGGTTGTACAGTCCTCTCTGATGGGGTTTTGAGGATGGTTTGTTTGAGGATTTAATATAAAGCAGTAGTTGGCTGTGGTCTGACAGGTGTGTTTGTGGGGTGACGGTGAAGGCGTTGATGTGAGTGGAGTTCATATCCGTGATTGCATAGTCGACCACACTGTTTCCTACATGGGAGCTTAATGTATACTTTCCCAGAGAGTCTCCCTTGGTGCGGCCAATAAGGATGTAAAGCCCGAGACTCCGACACAAATTCAGCAATTTTCTTCCACTCTTGTTGGTTGTATGGTCATAGCTGTTTCTTTGCGCCTGTATTGACTCCTGACAGTAGTTTGCAGCTCCCAAAATGTATGTGTTCCCATCTGAGGTCACATGGGGCTATATACAATCTTTGCGCAAAAACGCTCACGCAAAGCGTGAAGTTTTGCACCAAGCGTTAAACGTTTGCGTGCGCAAATCACCGCTGGAATTACAATCCTCGTGCATTTTGGATCCGATCAATAACGCCGTAAACCGGATGCGCCCAAATGCTCGCGCAGTACCGTTGTGCGCAGAAATCAGTGTGCTGTCATTTTTTTTTTTTCACGCAATTCAGCCAATCAGAATTAAGAACCACAACCACAAGTCAATCTGAGCATATATGCTGCATCAATAATACATGCACGCACAACTTCTCCATTTTATTGGTTTGGGTATGTGTAGAATGTGTAACTATACTTTGCTACATTTTTTTTGGGCTGGTGTATTTGGTTTCGGCCAGGATGTTAAGATTTGCCGTTACCACCAGCTTTTAGTAGTTGCTAAAATTATACGCGCAAACGCTGTGCGTTACAAACTGCGCATAGATTGTAATACCATCCGCATACCAGCGCACAAACGCATTTGCGCTCACAATGTTAAGTATAGATCGCGCGACATACAGTAAGCTCACGCAGGGTTCGCAGGTTCACCCGCGGTAGACGATTACGTGCGTTTGTTGCACGGACTATGTAATATGGCATTCGGCGTAAAGGGTTTTGCTTCTCGCGTTAAATGTTTATTGCACCGGTGGAAACGTTTGCACGAAGATTGTTGTTTAGGCCATTGAGTTCATGGCATAATGTCAGATTTGTGCTGTTTTTTTTCTTCAGAACTTTAACTTTACAGAATATCGGCACCAAATATCGGCTATCGGCCAGAAAAGCTGCCGATAATCTGTATCGGTATCGGCCCTGAAAAAATGATATCGGTCTATCCCTAGAAAGTACATTCACCATTTGGTGATGTACAACATCTAACACCCCCAACTGTGCGCCCTGTGAATGTCCCAATGTTTAATTCTACCATTCTGATCAGTAAGCTTCTATACCTGACGAAGGGAGGATCACTCTCGAAAGCTTGTACTTTAAATGTAACGTTAGTCCAATAAAAAAAAGGTATCACTACAGACTGATATACTCGTGATTTTGGCATCTGGACTAACACGGCCTACTCTATATAAATCTATTACATGCACACAAGAAAAATATTTATACAAATTTTAAAGAATATAAAATCAGGGGCTCTGCCTTGCTAAAAGCAGTGACGCAGGGAATCACACGCAGACTGATGAGAACCTTTACCTGCCAAATCCAGGATTAGCGGGTGGGACATCAAACACATCCAATAAGAGTTATGGGAGTAATAGTCCAACGCAAGCCAAGAGGCTACCAGGGGAAATATAGGGCAACCTACTGCACCCCATCCTGCCAGGACACAGAGCTCCTCCCTATATCGTCAACCATAATTGCTGCATCATGACATCACTGCACCAACACATTCCATGTTAAACTGTGCCATTTTGAAGAAGAGGCTTTAAATACTGTAACTAAAGTGCCCATCATTCATGCCTACCGAACACCGCCATCAGAGATAGCACAGCAATGCGAGGCCCAATCAGATCTGCTGATGATTCCATGTCAGGTGAGATGTGCTGGCCAACAATAGTGGTACATAGATCATTCATTTTATATAAAAATGGGTGAAATATGGATAGGGGGGAGAAAACAAAACAACTGAAAAAAACCTGAAAACACAACTCATATAAGTATTAAGATAAACTCCACATCTATTTATATTAAAGACATATTGCAGACGGAGTCATCATCCTGGTTCCACAATATAAAAAACACTTTTTCGCCATTCCAGTATGTCGCTGGAGTCTTTCTACTGGACATAAATTCTTTCTAATAAGTCTAACTTTAGGTTAAAACAGCAATAAACAACACCCACCAAAGACGCAGACACACGCGTGATGAATGGAATTTTGCTGGACAGCCCGCATTCCATCACATCAGTGCAGTACATTAAAGGAGAGGTAGAAATCGAAGAGCCCCTAATTTATTCCCTATATATGGCAGCGCTGTAATATGCAGCGCACATTAGGGAGAGCATTAACGCAAGCGTGTTCCACCCCCCAGTTATTGTGCTGCCAGTTCGCACAATGAGGCCCGTGTCACAGTGCTACAATAATTCAGGCGGTAGATAGTCAATCGTGGACATAATTAGCAGGTTAAATGCTCTGCCCTGAGCCAGCGATTCCGGGGCCGTGGGAAAGAGCGATGCCTTCCCACAATGATGTATTTTATGCAAGTTAATTCCAAACACCACATACCTGTATCCGCATTCTCTTTATCAGAACCCCCCCCCCCCCCGAGAGAACACATTTTGAAAGTTTGAAGAGAAGGGATATTAATAAATAACATTATATATATATAGTTTACAGTCTCATTGCTGGGAGCTTTATCGCTTTCCAGCTCTGACCAATACGTCCACAAAGAATGGACACCCACACGCCCCAAAAAATATTGAAGAGCACCTAAATAGACACTCACACACCCTGAATATATGGAGAAGCCGCTAAAAATTCACCTGTATGCTCAGAATATATTGACGAACCCCTGGAAAAAGAAAAAAAGGGACAATAGGAGAGAAAAGAGCGATACAGGGATTTTGGTGATAAAGAGGGATCCCTTTCACCCCTACACACAAAGCCTCACTGCTTTAATCCCCTCCTGTATTTAAACACATCACGCTTCGCGCAGACACATACATTATTTTTGAATTCGTCAAACTGTGAGCGTTTCTTAAATACAATTATTGCCTCAATAAACCGTTGCCTCTGGGCATTGCCGGGTTGAGGTCATGGGGTGTCAGATGGCCTGCAATTAATTTTTAACACTTCTGTAACATTTCAACATGAAAAGGCCATAAAATAGGAAGTTTTCATTTCAACGCTCCTCATCCCAATGATCACCTTTTGTTATGCAACACATACTTTACCAATCACCAACAAATGACATGCAAAGTACAAAGAAAAGCCCTGCCTTTATACCTGGGCAGCGGTTTCCCTGCGTTCCCTGGCCTTGGTATACAGGTTTCATCCTCTGTCACCAGGAGATACAGCCTCAAACTGTTGTGCTTAAACACATTGGACACCATCACCTCTTTAACACTAGCACTGTCAGGATTACATTTTTTCCCCGTAGCGTCCCTGTTTTGGGTGTATGGATGCGACAGGGCCCATTGCATTGTATCATGAGGTTTAAATGGCAGTATTGAGTTTCTTCATTTAATCATACTGGTCTCACTCGTGCGCTGTGAACCAACATTGAAAAAACATTAGAAGCTTATTTTTACTAGAAAAGGGATGGAAAAAAGAGAAATGAAAACCTCTTTAGAATGGCTTTTTATTGCCTACATTAGTATTGGAGGTACAGGCTGCCAGGGATCTGTACAGCTCATCCCAAACTCACATTAAGGCTGGGTTCACACCTAGCCGTTTTAACGCGCGTTCGTGCGCACTTTAAAACGCAGGAACGGGGAAATCCCATGCTTTGCTATGGGACCCATTCAGACCTAAGTGTTTAAGACTAGGGTCAGACTAACGCATTTTTCGCGTTGTCTGTGAAAAAGTGCGTTCGAACGAATGGACGCATTTTTTCACGGAATACGCGATAGCGGTCATACGATGCGCCTTTTCGTTCGTGATTTTGTACGGATCATCAATAAAACACTTTTTGTGTCTGGACGTTATGTTGGCCGGACATTAGCAGCGTCTGACGTCTCCTAATCACGCACAGACGCCTCTAGCGGACGCAGCGCACTCTGTACGTCAGTAGTAGAGGTTTGACGTTCTAGAAAAAATGCGTTCGTTTGCCACTTGCATTGCGCGGACGAACGTTCGTGCGGCCGTTCGTCGTATGTTCCCCGGCATTGGATGTCATTTGCTGCTAGCACGGCCGTGATTTCGTGCGTCTAAACGCACGTTAAAACTGCTTTCGTCTGACCCCAGCCTTACAGCGCGCAGGAACGCGCGTTAAAACGGCCAACGCAAAAAGAAGTTCGGGAGCTTCTTTTCGGGCATACAGCAGCGCGTTCGCGGCCATATCATAGCTGCGAACGCGCTGCAACGCGCGTTTTTTGTATGCGCGAACGCGCGTAAAAAACGCGCACATTGCGCGACGCAGCGCTACGCCCGGGTGTGAACCCAGCCTTACGGATTGTCAACTGGTGTTAGATTCCCTTCTCCACCCGGCGCTGCTGGTTTTATAATTTCCCACAATCATTTTTCGTGTCCTACCCATCTACCAACATTTCTATCCAGCATCAGGAAGCCTTCTCACACGCTGACACCCCAGCTCGATGTTCCTCTGAAACTCTCAAAGCTTGGGTTTTAATAAGACTTCAGCAGATGTTTTGCCTCAGGTCCTCAGGCCTTGGGTACCTTTGGCATGCTGGTACTAATAGGGCTGACAAAGCATGGGGCCGCGGCTCCTCTCACGCTCATCCATCAATAGAAGGAGCTCGCCAAGTCGTAAATCTGCTGGGAATCAGGTCCTTTTGCTAGTTTTGGGGGGATATGGAGGGAATCTTTGCAATATTTTCCAGTAACCTATCCGCATTTTAGAAACAGACGTCCATGGGTCACCCAGCATGCATTGCTCTGGCACTGTAGATGCCTGGTAAGGAGTGATGAACGTTTGCATGCAAAACGCGGCCTCAATCTATAAACATAAATCCGTTTACTTCTCCGACGGCTCAGGTGCAGCTTCCAGTTCTAGGAGTTAATCCTGTCGGCCCCCCCCCCCCCCCCCCGCCTGGCAATCTTTTAAGGCCGATTTGTAATTTTTCACAGGGAGGTTTGATAGGAACAGATGCTGGATTCTTAAAACTCCCGGGCACCTGCGTCTGACAACAATTCCCAAAGCCATTTACAATTATCGGCAAACAGGCAGAACCTGAATTAGCAATTACCTGACACGGAGCCCAGGGACGCAGGCAGCTTTCCAGCACAAAAAAGTGGATCGGTTTGCCCAAGCCAGCAAGAAACCAAATATCATTCCGTCAAAAAGAGAAGAATCACAGCCCTCCAAACCGTTATCAGGGTAAATTAACCGGGTGTCAGTCTCTGAGAAGCCAAGTGCTCGCCTGGAATCTGAGACGGTATAGAAAAAGCTCATCACAGCACCCGCACACCGCCAGGATGGGGAAGGCAGACCATAGGGGTTATTCAGAGAGCACCGAAATTCTCTGTCCATGCACTTCAGGGAATCAAATTCCCCGACCCCCCAGGGTCCCCGAAGTGCAGGGAACGGATCCAAAAATATACCGAAAAATCACCGAAAACCCTGCCGATACGATCCGAAAAGGAGCAGCAGAACTTTATAGTAGAGTAGCTTTATACTGGGTCTGTTACACATGGATTCTACTCCAGTCCTTTGACAGGGTTTGTAAACTGGCTGTTACATAGTATGAGGCTTGTATGCTTTGCATCTACATATGGATTTCTGGATCCTGTGGCCTCTATTGGAAAAACCATTTAAACAAAATATTAGCTGGAGGTAAAAATTTATAAACTTCATTAACACAACACCACTAGAATCCAAAACGCTTCCAAGGAATCACCATTAAAAGTAATCCTAGTGCAAGGTTTAGTGGAGCTATTGTTAAAAACAACAACAACAACAAAAAAGCAACAAACACACTCACAGAAGAAACAAAATCCCTGGTATCAAAGAAGATGATGATCAAGGTGGCTAAGGTATTGTGCGTAATTAATGTATAAAAACACCAAATGTCTCTTTACTACCCAAATGTAACCCGGATTCATTGGCAAAACTCAAACTAGTTGGTTCTGGTCTGAGAACACACAAATATGAGAGTGGAACAAAGCCCCCATCCCAGAAATACCATCATGGATGATACCTGCACAGGGGGTGTTTAGTGCTGGCCAGTGGTATAGGGGATGGCAACCTTAGCCCTCCAGATGTTTTGGAACTACATCTCCCATTATGCAGCTCAGCCACTCATGGAAAATGTAGTTCCAAACCATCGGGAGGGCTAAGGTTGCTGACCTCTGAAGAGTTGGAGAGAGAACCGAGAAGAGCCTTAAAACGTTATAAGGTTTGATTGGTAGGTCATTCTACAGATGGGATAAGTGGGGGCCATGTTCAGAAAAATTTATCCGTCTGTCATTGGAGAGCGTGGTATCCACTCAAGACAAAAGCATTCCAAGAGTCAAGTGACCACCATTGGAGAGTTGGGGAGGGGGGGGGGTGTAGGGGAGATTTAATACGTAAGAACGGATTTTCCATTCTCATGGTTTATAAAATCGCTGCAATAGACACTGCATTAGGAATCCTTTTATTAGGTGAACCCTCAAAAGGTCTGGTCTCATTGCTATTCTGGAGGTAAAGATTGTTATAATTGTAAGTTACCGGAGTGTCCCAGAAACCAGACTTCCGTGTAAAAGACAAAACACGTTCATACGATTTCTTTCAGTCCATGTTTATTTCCATCAGGTAGACACATATGATGCCAGCTGACCTCCATCCGAATCGTTCATTTATCTCACACGCGCTGTAACTTCTCCACCGGGGGCAGTACATTGCATTTTTCTTAAGGCATGTAAAAGGACGAGTAAAACAATCCCAGGACCCAATGTCAAAAGGATGGGTAAAACACTTCCAGAGCCCAATGGTGCTCTTGGCAGGTGCTGCCACGCGTAGTACAAAATCTTTCCAAGGAATGGACAAGAGCTAGAATTAAAGAACTGTCCTGACCACAACAAATTAAAGACCTGTGCAGGCAGCTACATAATAAACCTCTGTCTCCCCAAAAACCTGGAAGATATCACTAATAAAAATAACTCTACCTTAGGGTTGTCAAAAGATGGAAATCAAAATAATAACATTTTGACGTGCTGTTCCCAACCAAAGTGTCTATTGCGTTTGTTTCTGTACATATAAAAGGCTGAGTTGGTCATTTCAGGAATTAAAACATTCGACAGGCCACAGAGAAACTGCAGTTGGAGCACTAACTGCTGGGGAGCCCTGCCAGCTGTGTGACAAGAAGTTATGGGCGAGCCATACGGTCTCACTCTGCTGCCTCTTAACGATGGGCAGGGCTCACATATAGAGGTTATATTGTTTGATTAGGTTTCCCTCACCGTAATAACTGCCGGCGTATTCGCTATGATTACACTTAACGTGGTTTCCAGGAGGCCCGTTTATAGGGAGAGCACAGCGGTTACCGCAACAGTGTTTAATTGGGTTTTTATGACCGAACCACACTATCCAAAAGCATCCTGGGGACATAAAACAAGACAGACATGTATTATTCAGAGCTCAATATCAAAAGCTGGGACACAAAACATGGCGTAGAAAGAATTCAACCCAGGGGCTAAGCCAACATTCATTCACTTACAAGCCGAACAATAATGTCACTTAGGAGACGATAAAAAAACTAAATGTATTGAACAAAATAAAATCTGATGGGATACATAATGCACACGTCCAGATCTAACGTCAGTGTTATTACCGGGGCAAGTAACAATTGTCAAAGGAGGAACAGAAATAAGACGAGCCCCTCCACGCGACCGGCCAGCCGGTAAGCAGTAGAGCGGCCATACTTGCTCCAATAATGAAAGGACAGAGTATCCGCGGCCAGAAAATTCAATCTCTGTGCCCAGCATCATTTCTGTCCTACTCCGTAAAGCAGCGATGGATCGGATCAGCATGGTTAGAAACCACAAACAAATGGAACTTCTAAGAGATTTCTGCTAAACATGACAAGAAACAGAGGAGTCCCAGAACCGGTTTACCACGAGTCTGCCTATACATCTGCAAGATTAGTTTACAGGGTTAGAGGGTACCTATACCAGTGCCAGATTTATTTAACAGGGTTAGGGCATGCATATACTCCTGCCAGATACATTTTCCAGGGTTACAGTTGCATATACTCTTTATAGATTTACAGTATTTTCCAGGGTTAGGGGTTGTCTATAATTCTGCCAGATTCATTTAGCAGGGTTGGGTGAGGCTTATACGCCTGCTAGATTCATAACACTGGTTTGGGAGGTTTCCAGGTACAGAGTAGGGCTGTGCAATTAATCGCAAAAAAAATTAAATCGCAATTTAAGCACATGCGATTTCTAAACCGCATAAGGTTGCCATTTTATCTTCATTTTATCGGCTCCCTGTAAGCTTCCGGCGGCATGGAGCTTTGTGCGCTCGCAGGGGAAACCACGTGTACAGCCGCGTTCTCGCGGCTCGTCACGTGGTTCCCCCAGACGAGCGCCCAAGCTCCATGCTGCCGGAAGCTCACAGGGAGCCAAACACGCAGCGCAAAGAGGTGAGCTGGGGCAGCATATCCATGAGCTGGGGCAGTATATCCATGAGCTGTATATCCATGAGCTGGGGCAGCATATCCATGAGCTGGGGCAGTATATCCATGAGCTGTATATCCATGAGCTGGGGCAGCATATCCATGAGCTGGGGCAGCACATCCATGAGCTGGGGCAGTATATCCATGAGCTGTATATCCATGAGCTGGGGCAGCACATCCATGAGCTGGGGCAGCACATCCATGAGCTGGGGCAGTATATCCATGAGCTGGGGCAGTATATCCATGAGCTGGGCAGCATATCCATGAGCTGGGGCAGCATATCCATGAGCTGGGGCAGCATATCCATGAGCTGGGGCAGCATATCCATGAGCTGGGGCAGCATATCCATGTTCTGGGGCAGTATATCCATGAGCTGTATATCCATGAGCTGGGGCAGCATATCCATGAGCTGGGGCAGCATATCCATGTTCTGGGGCAGCATATCCATGTTCTGGGGCAGCATATCCATGTTCTGGGGCAGCATATCCATGTTCTGGGGCAGTATATCCATGTGCTGGGGCAGTATCCATGTGTGAACTGGGGCATTATCCATGTGTGAACTGGGGCAGTATCCATGTGTGAACTGGGGCAGTATCCATGTGTGAACTGGGGCAGTATCCATGTGTGAACTGGGGCAGTATCCATGTGTGAACTGGGGCAGTATCCATGTGTGAACTGGGGCAGTATCCATGTGTGAACTGGGGCAGTATCCATGTGTGAACTGGGGCAGTATCCATGTGTGAACTGGGGCAGTATCCATGTGTGAGCTGGGGCAGTATCCATGTGTGAGCTGGGGCAGTATCCATGAGTGAGCTGGGGCAGTATCCATGTGTGAGCTGGGGCAGTATCCATGAGTGAGCTGGGGCAGTATAGCCATGAGCTGGGGCAGTATCCATGAGTGAGCTGGGGCAGTATCCATGAGCTGGGGGAAATATCCATGAGCTGGGGGAAATATCCATGAGCTGGGGCAGTATATCCATGAGCTGGGGCAGTATATCCATGTGCTGGGGCAGTATATCCATATGCTGGGGCAGTATATCCATGTGCTGGGGCATTATCCATGAGCTGGGGAAGTATCCATGAGCTGGGGAAGTATCCATGTGTGAGCTGGGGCAGTATCCATGTGTGAGCTGGGGCAGTATCCATGTGCTGGGGCAGTATCCATGAGCTGGGGCAGTATCCATAAGCTGGGGCAGTATAGCCATGTGCTGGGGCAGTATCCATGAGCTGGGGAAGTATCCATGTGTGAGCTGGGGCAGTATCCATGTGTGAGCTGGGGCAGTATCCATGTGCTGGGGCAGTATCCATGAGCTGTGGCAGTATCCATAAGCTGGGGCAGTATAGCCATGTGCTGGGGCAGTATCCATGTGTGAGCTGGGGCAGTATCCATGAGTGAGCTGGGGCAGTATCCATGAGCTGGGGGAAATATCCATGAGCTGGGACATATCCATGTGCTGGGGCAGTATATCCATGTGCTGGGGCAGTATATCCATGTGCTGGGGCAGTATATCCATGTGCTGGGGCAGTATATCCATGTGCTGGGGCAGTATATCCATGTGCTGGGGCATTATCCATGTGCTGGGGCCTTATCCATGAGCTGGGGCAATATCCATGCGTGAGCTGGGGCAGTATCCATGAGCTGTGGCAGTATATCCATGTGCTGGGGCATTATCCATGAGCTGGGGCAGTATATCCATGAGCTGGGGCAGTATCCATGAGCTGGGGCAGTATCCATGAGCTGGGGCAATATCCATGTGTGAGCTGGGGCAGTATCCATGAGCTGTGGCAGTATATGTGCTGGGGCAGTATATCTATGTGCTGGGGCAGTATCCATGTGTGAGCTGGGGCAGTATACATGAGTGAGCTGGGGCAGTATCCATGAGTGAGCTGGGGCAGTATCCATGAGCTGGGGCAGTATCCATGAGCTGGGGCAGTATCCATGTGTGAGCTGGGGCAGTATCCATGAGCTGTGGCAGTATCCATAAGCTGAGGCAGTATCCATAAGCTGAGGCAGTATATCTATGTGCTGGGGCAGTATCCATGTGTGAGCTGGGGCAGTATCCATGAGTGAGCTGGGGCAGTATCCATGAGTGAGCTGGGGCAGTATCCATGAGTGAGCTGGGGTAGTATCCATGAGTGAGCTGGGGCAGTATCCATGAGCTGGGGCAGTATCCATGAGCTGGGGCAGTATCCATGTGTGAGCTGGGGCAGTATCCATGAGCTGTGGCAGTATCCATAAGCTGAGGCAGTATCCATGAGCTGTGGCAGTATCCATAAGCTGAGGCAGTATATCTATGTGCTGGGGCAGTATCCATGTGTGAGCTGGGGCAGTATCCATAAGCTGGGGCAGTATAGCCATGTGCTGGGGCAGTATCCATGAGTGAGCTGGGGCAGTATCCATGAGTGAGCTGGGGCAGGATCCATAAGCTGGGGGCAATATCCATAAGCTGGGGGCAGTATATCCATGTGCTGGGGCAGTATATGCATGTGCTGGGGCAGTATATCCATGTGCTGGGGCAGTATATCCATGAGCTGGGGCATTATCCATGTGTGAGCTGGGGCATTATCCATGTGTGAGCTGGGGCAGTATCCATGAGCTGGGGCAGTATCCATGAGCTGGGGCAGTATCCATGAGCTGGGGCAATATCCATGTGTGAGCTGGGGCAGTATACATGAGCTGGGGCAGTATCCATGAGCTGGGGCAGTATCCATGTGTGAGCTGGGGCAGTATCCATAAACTGGGGCAGTATCCATAAGCTGGGGCAGTATAGCCATGTGCTGGGGCAGTATCCATGTGTGAGCTGGGGCAGTATCCATGTGTGAGCTGGGGCAGTATCCATGAGTGAGCTGGGGCAGTATCCATGAGTGAGCTGGGGGCAATATCCATGAGCTGGGGGACAATATCCATGTGCTGGGACAGTATATCCATGTGCTGGGACAGTAGATCCATGAGCTTGGGCAGTATATCCATGAGCTTGGGCAGTATATCCATGTGCTGGGGCAATATCCATGAGCTGGGGCAGTATATCCATGTGCTGGGGAAGTATATCCATGAGCTGGGGCAGCATATCCATGAGCTGGGGCAGCATATCCATGAGCTGGGGCAGTATCCATGTGTGAGCTGGGGCAGTATCCATAAACTGGGGCAGTATCCATAAGCTGGGGCAGTATAGCCATGTGCTGGGGCAGTATCCATGTGTGAGCTGGGGCAGTATCCATGTGTGAGCTGGGGCCAATATCCATGAGCTGGGGGACAATATCCATGAGCTGGGGCAGTATATCCATGAGCTGGGGCAGTGTATCCATGTGCTGGGACAGTATATCCATGTGCTGGGACAGTAGATCCATGAGCTTGGGCAGTATATCCATGAGCTTGGGCAGTATATCCATGTGCTGGGGCAATATCCATGAGCTGGGGCAGTATATCCATGTGCTGGGGAAGTATATCCATGAGCTGGGGCAGCATATCCATGAGCTGGGGCAGCATATCCATGAGCTGGGGCAGCATATCCAAGTGCTAATCGCAAATAAAATCGCAATCTTCATTCAAAAAAAATAAAAATCGCAATATGATTATTTTGTCCATATTGCACAGCCCTAGTACAGAGTTAGAATTTCTTATTACTTCTGTCATAATACATACCTCTGGGCTAGATGGGAAAGATTTCCCACAAAACAAGTTCCTAAACCATACAAGACAATAGGAGTCAAAAAGACTAAACCAAGCCTGTCAAACTCCAGCCCGACAGAGGTTTCTGAACTACAACGCCCACGATTCCCTGGCTATCTGTTGCAAAGAAAGAATTCTGGGAATTGTAGAGGAGGAGTGTGAGTTTGACAACACCGCTATAAGTGTAGACGCAAATGTAAACGCTTTGTAAGATTCAAAGTACATTGTTTTTCACCATTGTTTCTTCTAGAATTAAGGGGTTATTCAGAGAGCCGAATTGGCCACCAAATTGCACCTTACGGTGAATTTTCGTAGCAATTTGCCAAATATTAGCAATTTGCCAGCAAAATACAGTGCGATTCTGCAGCAGTGAAATTCCTCAATAGAGAAGCAATGGTTAATCTAAATCAGAGAACACCAAACAGCAGAGAAAAGCTGGCAAAATGCCCAGGATTTCAGTGGTTTCAGGCAACCCCATAGGTTTACATGTAACAAAAAATTCCTCGTTTTTATATAAAAAAAAATACTCAACGGTTTATTCTTTTCATTTGCAGCAAAAAGTCTAATTTTTTTAGAATTTTTTGATTACTTTTTTTCATTCTGTAACAGACCTTTTTATTGTTATTCTTAGGACCATATATTACTTTCATGCATTATTTTGTTTAAAAACACCTTTTAAAAGTTGCGGGGGGGGTTACCCCGTCTCTGCAGCTGGCGATTTTTTCACACGCGTTCAGCAGTCTGTTCGGCAGACTTCAGGGACCCTGCGGTGATTGCTGAATTCACCACAACGTCTGCAAATTCAGCTTGCCAAAGTGCGCCAAATGAAAGAGCACTGAAAATTATGGTGGTCTTTGAATAACCCCTTCAGTGTCACACACACACAATCCAAAGAAACACTGTATATATCTCGTGTTACTACAGTCATACATATAATAGGAGTTACACTGCAAATTTATGCAACGTATTGGTAACTATGATGGGAGAACCTATACCGTGGCTTCCTCCCCTCTGGATCATTATAGAGAGTTGCTTTTAGTAGAACTTACCCCAAGCATTAGATGACATGGATGTGAGGTTAATGCAGGAACTGTTTATTGGAAATTCTGGTCGGCTTATATTCACTTTCAGCATTTACTTTTCCTTTCCAGGAAGGGATAACAAAACAATAGCAGGCGTGCCACCCTGGTGCGGCTACATCTAGGTGGACCTGATGGGAGCCTTGGGGACATTGATGCTGGGAAAGAAGCAGCTATATACAGAACAGCAATATAAAAACATGAATCAAAATACATAAATCAGACAAATACCAACAGAACATAATTTGCAGTGTATGGATCTTGCCATGGATTGTCATCAAGGCTGGCGGTTTACTGTGTCCGTATTTTGCAATGGTGTGATCGTCCGATATCGTCTTGAGTTGTCCGACCGATCCTACAACATGCAGGTGAATCAGCCTCTTCCACTGCATCCGACCACCATTGGACGATTTCAGGTGATTTTTTGTGACAACAGATTAGCGATCTTTCCCATTTCAATGGGATTTATCGGATGATGCCGGGACAATCTGGTGAAAGTTACATGAAAAAGATGAATTGTATAGTTAAACCGCCAAGCCGCGGCAGGGACCTTGCCCCATAGAGTAGTAGAAGTGATTCAGTGCGAAGTCCAAAGGATTCAATCTAAAAAATATTTTTGTTTTTATTCAATCATTTCTACTTTTAATCCGCAGCAAAAAAGCCTTTTTATTTAAGGATTCATTATTTTTTTTTGGTGGAATTTCGGGTTCAGATTTTAAAAAAAAAAAGTTTTTTTTCTCTCGCCAAACATCCCTTTTTTTTTTTATCCTGTTTGTGCCGGCTGTTACAGCACAATGCTGAGTGCAGAGTTACAGCACCAAAGACAGTTTTTTTCCCTCCCCACAGCAGAGTTACACACGGGGGGGGGGGTTCCCATTGGCCGACCTGGGTCTTCCACAGACACTTCTAGTGGACGACTCTGATGGGCAACCGACATGGTCACCTACAGAGCCAATGGACGGCCAGCCTAACACTTGCAATGAGGTTTCTTTGGTTTGTACGTGGGTAAATATCACTGATTTTAGAACTGGTGCTCTGGTGGAAAAAGATGCTATGGATTTTGTGCTTTTGTTGCACTGCGTTCCACCATAAATACTTGTGCTATACACCACTAGATAAATGCAAAGTTATGCACTTTGGAGTGAAGAACACACAAGTAATTTATACCCTAAATGGTACGGAGTTAGGGAAATCCAAGCAGGAGAAGGATTTGGGAATAATCATAGACTTCAAACTAAGTAACAATGTGCAATGTCAAACAGCAGCCGCCAAGGCCAGCAAAGTATTGGCATGCATTAAAAGGGGAGTTCACTCACGGGATGAAAACATAATTTTGCCTCTGTATAAATCAATGGTCAGGCCGCACCTTGAATATGCCGTGTGATTTTGGGCGCCTGTCTTAAAAAAAGATATTATATCGCTAGAAAAAGTGCAGAGACGGGCAACTAAATTAATAAGGGGAATGGAAGGGTTAAGTTATGAGGCAAGATTAACAAGCTTAAACCTGTTTAGTTTAGAGAAAAGGCGCCTTAGAGGGGATCTGATAACCTTATATAAATATATATACGGGGCCATTATCAACCATTGTCTGATAACCTATTCATTAACAGGACTATACATAGGACAAGGGGTCATCCATTTAGACTGGAAGAAAGAAAATTTAGCTTAAAGCATAGGAAGGGTTATTTTACGGTGAGAACAATAAAGCTGTGGAATTCTCTGCCTGTTGAGGTGGTTGGGTCAGAGTCTGTACAGACTTTTAAAAAACGACTGGATGACTTCCTGCAGACACAGACTATTAAGGGTTATAATATTTAATATGTGGGTAAAAGCTTCTTGATCCAAGGAGAAATCTAACGCCATCTGGGGTCAAGAAGGAATTTTTTCCCAGTGTGTTGCATATTTCAGACTGGGTTTTTTGCCTTCTTTTGGATCAACAGCAGTAGGTTATGTGGGAGAGGCTGAACCCGATGGACGCATGTCTTTTTTCAGCCTATATAACTATGTAACTATGTAACCACACGAATCCTTCCTTACATTTTGTGTATTCCCCTTTCCGTGGTACGGTTACAGATACCTGGCTGTGCGACTTGTAAAAATAAGAGGTGTTCGGTGACAAGTCAGAAGACACACAAAATGTGCCATTTTATACAGGAGGAGATTTTATTTTTGTGATAATCTTAAAACACGTTCTACATACCCATGGGGTTATTTTCAGGTCTACGAGTATGTTTTACATGAGGACAAGGTGTCTGAAGGATTCTGTATACACAGCCGCATCACCAGACCCTAAATACCACATGCCCGGCTCTCATTAAGCATCCTGACATTTCTTACAGAAACACTGATAGTCAGGCCATTTGGCTGCATTTCAGCATAGAAGATGTGCCTTTTATTCCGCCGTCTCATCCGAGAAACAAAGCTTGTACAGGCCACCAGAAATAACGCTATAAAAGAGATAGTAACAACTTTTTTTTAAAAAAAAAAAATGAATTTATGACATAAACAAAATTATATATATATTGTCAACATGTTTATTATTGCAGAAGCCACTTGTAAATCACAGCAATTCAAAGAACTGCATCGCAGAGCCCCTGTGTTACATTCCCCATATGGAGCAAAGAACTCTGGGTAGGATATGCAAATGACCTCGGTCTCACTTTTATTGCATCCTGGGTCTGTTTTTACACAACCTTTAAATCAATGCCGCACCATACTATGGCTTTTAAAAAACAAAAAACACTAAGAACGAGCGCACTCTATATTATTGACCACCTTCTTCCATCATTTTCTGTGGGAAAAAAAAAAAGCCGTTTTAAAAATGTTCAAAAAAACCTGACTGGGGTAAAATGATGGGGATTCAGTTCACAAAGTATGATCATAATTTGCTGAAGCCTGTCACAGTCGCCAATGTACCCCATCTTTGGGGTATATACATACATATTCTAATCTTTAAAAGGAAAACTATAAAAAAAATACACTTGCAAAAACACGACTAAAAACAATATTAAATCCATGCAAATTAATGAAAATATAAAAATGATTTTAAACGGACATATTCCACGTTTCCCCATTTGATCTGAACGAGCAGCCCCCCCTCCCCGTTTAATACAATTATCACAGCTGCATTTATTTTTATATTAACATTAATCAAAGTTTAAAGTGGCCATGGGGAGAAGATCTCACGAGACCCTCAGACATAAAACCTTCCATGAATGTATTTTTATTTTCTGTTTATTTAATCCTTAATCCACAGCCAGGGACCCATGGGTTAATAAATGCACAGCAGCTTTTTAAGCTTGATTTG
Organism: Leptobrachium leishanense; assembly: GCA_009667805.1. Lineage (NCBI taxonomy): Eukaryota > Metazoa > Chordata > Amphibia > Anura > Megophryidae > Leptobrachium > Leptobrachium leishanense. The sequence continues at coordinate 119,131,844 of CM019072.1, read as the reverse complement.
TTTCTCCCAATATACACCTTTTATTAAATGCAATATTAATACTAGCGATTGTACGAGACGGTTTGCTTCACATACTAGGGATTCTCTGGACAAAGAATAGGAGGGGTTTGCTGAGATTATTTCCTGACCGAGGACACATGAAATGGGAACGAACAGGCAGGGCCTCTTGTAAAAAGATCACTGACCGTATCTTTAAAGTAAGAAACAAATGCAGATATTGTTATGGGATAAAAAAAAAAAAAAAAAAATCCGAAGCCTCAAGGAGTGATCTGGAGGAGACCCCCAGTGAACAGGAGAGTTTTAGGTTTTAGCAGAGAATGGAGACATACAGGGTTATTCAAAGAGCATCGAAAAGTCATCGCACGTTCGGTGACTTTTCATTCTCTTCAATTCGGTTCGATTTGGCGATCCCATTTCGGCGACCTTGCGGTATATTCAGCAAGCATCACAGGGTCCCCAAATTGCAGGGAAAAGCCGCCGCAAACCCGCCGACAACTCACCGCAAAACCCGGCGAAGGCACACCAAAAACATCTGGATTAACCCCACCGGAAAAACCCGAGCAGGAGCCGATCACACGCAAAGCTGCCGCCGGAAAAACCCGACACCGCAGACGAATGGAGTGAATAAATTAAAAAAGCAGTTTGCTTGAATGTTTGAAAAATGAAACGCTGTTTGCAAAGAAACTACGGAGCGAAAATGGCTGAAATTTACATATAATCCAAGGAATGATAATAAAAAGGCTGTTACAGAAAAAAGAAGTAAAAAAAAAAATCCCAAAAAATGCTTAAAATATCCTAAAAAAAAAATTAAAAAATAATCTATAAATAGAGACTATTTACTGCAGAATATTATAAGGCTGGGGTCAGACCAGCGCACTTTTAACGTGCGTTCTGGCGCACTTAATCACGGCCGCAGTAGCAGCAAATGACGGGCAATATACGAAATACGGCCGCTCGAAAGTCCGGCCGTGCAACGCAAGTGGAATTTGAACGCATTATTTCGGGAACGTAGAACCGCTAGTACTGACGTACAGAGTGCGCTGCGTCCGCTAGCGGTGTGTGTGCGTGATTAGGAGACGTCAGACGCTGCTCATGTCCAGCCAACATATCGTCCAGACACCCAAAGTTTCCTGATTTGGATCTGTAAAAAATCACGCACAAAAATTCCGCATCGTATGACCGTTTTCGCGCATTCCGTGAAAAAAATACGTCAATGCATTCGGACGCACTTTTTGACGTTCGCGTGTAAAAATGCTTTCGTTTGACCCTAGCCTAAATCAACGGTTTATTAGATATTGAATTAAAACGAGAATATTTTTAACATTGAAGCCTATGGGATTCGCCTGAATAAATCTGCCGAATTAAACAGCGCAGGGCATTTCGGGAACCTTTCACTGCTGGTTTGTGTTCTCTGAATAGCCGAAGCAGTGCTTTTTTATGGGGATTTATCTGCCCTCGAATAGGCATCGTATGTGCAAGCAATTCGCCAACATTTGGCGAATTGCCTGCTCTCTGAATAGCCGAATGGCCAGGAAAGGCAACCGTACGCTGAATTTCACTGTTCAGTTACCTTTCTCCAGCCATTCAGATCTCTTTGAATAACCCTGTAGGTCTCCAAGAAAAAACACTTGATGGACACATGTCGAGGCTGAACTCGATGGACACATGTCTTTTTTCGGCCTATCACACAACACTGATAATGCTGATCCAAGGAAGGCAAAAAAAAAAAAAAACACAACATACTAGGATTCCTTCTTGCCCCCAGAAATCCTCATATTTCTCCTTGGATCAAGCAGCTTATGCAATATTAAATCTTAACGGTTAATATTCTGTTTTTGCAGGAAATCATCCAGTCGTTGCATAGAAGTCTGTAAAGTCCCGGACCCAACCACCTCAACAGGCAGGGAATTCCACAGCTTTATTGTTCTGACTGTAAAAATAACCCTTCCTATGCTTTAGGCTGAACTTCATATGGCTCCATGCTAAACAAAAACAGAAGTTTTTAGTTTTCTTGAATGGCCATTAAAGTGTTAAGCCCACCTGCCACGTCAAACGCTTTCAAGGTTTGTCCTAACTTAATGAAACCAAAAGTTGCTTTAAGCAACCACTTGTCCTCCTGCTGCTTCTCAGCTAAGACACAAAAGGGTCCTATCACGTCCCTACAGCTAAACCAGGGGCGCCCAGGAGAAAAAAGTTAGCGCTAGTTAATCTCCCCTTAGCGTCCCCGTTTTAACTGTAGATTACGGGGCAGGCGCCGAGTCCAGTAGCCTGCCCCTGTAGCAGTCGCTAAGGTCCAGGATGCTCGGGGCAGCGCTAAAGCGCCGTCCCGAGCATCCCCTCCATGGAGTGTATAGGACTCCATGGAGGCTTCTGCTACCACGTCACATGACCAACAGGATCTCTCCTCTCGCGAGAGCCTGCAGGTCGGCGAAGTGATCGCAGAGGGAGACTGGGACTTTTTTTCTTGCTGGCCTAACGACAACAGGATCATTGGGAACAAGGAAAAACAGATCCACCAGGCAGGTCTGATTTTGCCTAACCTAGAACCTCTAACCCAGAGCGCCTCTAAATGAACAGGAAGGAGAGGTTTGATGACTGTTGAAGGAAACTAGCCCAGATTCCCTAGGGACGGTGCGAAACTAGCAACAAGACAATTTTGATATATAACTAACCGCTTTAAATACAGTGGTGAAAACAAAGCAAGGAAACATTTCCCATACAAAGACATAAAAGAGGATTTATAGATCACAATTTACGGGATACACCTGCAGATGAATTCCAGCACTTTTGAGGTTTACCCTCTATCCAGATGGGTTTGACCCTCTATCCAGATGGGTTTGACCCTCTCTCTAGGTTTGTCCCTGCTCCAGATTGGTTTACTCCTGCCTTAGGTGGGTTGGTCATTGCTCTAGCTCGGTTTCTCACTCTCTACAGGTCAATTTGTCCTCATCAAAAGGGACACTTCCCAATGAAACATTTTGTATCAAAACACTTAGACAAATTGTTTTTGTGTCCATCTGAAAGGCAAGGAGTCTGTGTGTAAACAAACCTTTCTCGCGAACGTGCCGAGAATTGTATCGCACTCCAATTCTCCCTGTCTGATCGTGCAATGAATCATTTTGCGTCCCCGCCAAGCGGCATCGCTCTGTCTGTTGTCTTATCCGCCATCGGTGAGTGAATTTATTGATGAACGCTTATGATGACTGCTTGATAGATGTCATTACACAAATAGCACTCGGCTTGGTTGCTCCCCCGCCGACCTGTTACAAGCTTCAGCCTTTTCTGTAATTTGCATATATTACAGAAAATGAATATTCAGGATTTAAAGCAAGCACAATGCCAGAATCAGCCCTTCTGGATGCATGACGGCTGGGTTTACAAATGCGTTTTATTTCCACGCCAGAGATGTCCCACTGGATATTTACACAGTGCTCATGTAAAATGTCATTATGAGTCCCAATCCCATTTCTTCCCCCAGGGCAGACAGCACCTTGTTAACACAACAGAAACATCAAGCGGTGGCAAAACCAGACAATATTTATAACCCTTACATGTTACACCGCTTTCCAGAAAGGAAGCACATATGAGAATCTGGAGTGAATCCCTTCTCCTCAAAAGGAGTCTGGGTTTTAGTCTGATCGTCGTGGAGAATGATATAACCTTCAACTAGGAGGTGAACATTATGATACCAAGTTCTTGCAGTGGGGGGAGTTTATTTTCTGGTGTACATAGCACTCTCGTGAGCAGTGCGCACTGGCAAACAAAAGGTAAAAAATGTAATATATACAGTTGTGTTCAAAATTATTCAACCCCCACTGAAATTGAGTGTTTTGGCCAGTTTGACATTGATTTTGATCATTCAGTCATCTTGCTTACAATTAAATCAAAGAGGCACGTGTAGGTCAGACAAATATAACATAACATTTATAATGAAATAACCACAAATGTCTTTTCTGTGCTCACATCATTATCAGTTTTATTCAACCCCCAAGTGACATTCAATCTTAGTACTTAGTACAACATCCTTTTACAGTTATAACAGCTTTTAAACGTGAAGCATAGCTTGACACAAGTGTCTTGCAGCGATCTACGGGTATCTTCGCCCATTCGTCATGGGCAAAAGCCTCCAGTTCAGTCACATTCTTAGGCTTGCGCACTGCAACTGCTTTCTTTAAGTCCCACCAGAGGTTCTCAATCGGATTTAAGTCAGGTGACTGCGATGGCCACTCCAAAATGTTCCAGCCTTTAATCTGCAACCATGCTCTAGTGGACTTGGAGGTATGCTTGGGATCATTGTCCTGTTGAAAGGTTCAACGTCTCCCAAGCCTCAGGTTTGTGACGGACTGCATCACATTGTCATCCAATATCTCCTGGTACTGAAGAGAATTCATGGTACCTTGCACACGCTGAAGCTTCCCTGTACCTGCAGAAGCAAAACAGCCCCAAAGCATGATTGACCCCCGCCATGCTTCACAGTAGGCAAGGTGTTCTTTTCTTCATAGGCCTTGTTCTTCCTCCTCCAAACATAGCGTTGATCCATGGCCCCAAACAGTTCTAATTTTGTTTCATCAGTTTACAGAACACTATCCCAAAACTTCTGTGGTTTGTCCACATGACTTTTGGTATACTGCAGGCGACTCCTCTTATTCTTTGGAGACAGCAAGGGGGTGCGCCTGGGAGTTCTGGCATGGAGGCCTTCATTACGCAGTGTGCGCCGTATTGTCTGAGCTGAAACTTCAGTACCCACATCTGACAAATCTTTTCTCAGTTCCTCAGCAGTCACACGGGGACTTTTCTCCACTCTACGCTTCAGGTAGCGCACAGCAGTCGAAGTCAGCATCTTCTTTCTGCCACGACCAGGTAGCGTTTCAACAGTGCCCTTTGCCTTGAATTTGCGAATGATGCTTCCTATGGTCTCTCTTGGTATGTTTAACATCTTTGCAATCTTCTTATAGCCATTGCCCTTCCTGTGAAGAGTAATCACCTCTTCTCTTGTCTTCCTGGACCATTCTCTTGACTTCACCATGTTTGTAACCACACCAGTAAATGTCTAGAAGGAGCTGAGTATCACAGTCATTTTAAAGCTGCCTAATTGGTGCTTATTATGCTTTATTGCTGCTCCGTGACATCCACAGGTGTTTTCAATACCTGATTGAAAACACTTGAATGAACCTCTGTTCTTCAGAGTGGTAGTCTTTAAGGGGTTGAATAATTGTGTCAATGAAGAATTCACAAAAGAAACATTTACTACTGTATTACAAAACCAATTGATGTCATTTTAGTTACATATGGTTCTTTAAAAAGTCCTTGTAGGATTTCATTCTGAATACAATTACAAATGTACACTAAATTCCCTAAAACCCTTTACAGCATTGGGGGTTGAATAATTTTGAACACAACTGTATATAAAAAATTATCTCACTGAACTAGGGCTGCAACCAACAATTTCATAATAGATTAGTTGGCCGCTTAATCGGACAAAAAAAAAAGGTTACATTCTGTAAGGGGGGAGAAAAATCAACCCCTGCCTCCCCCTTTTTCGTAAGCAATTTGCATAGTGTATATAACGTTCGTACACACATATGGAAATTGCGTATCTTTGCACGCTCAAGGTATGCGAGCACCTGGTCACAGGGATGGAGTGATGGTCCATGTCTGCTTTCGCCCCAAATGAATGCTGCTACAAGCGGTTAGATAGATATGATGTCACCAGGATTGCGATTTGAAAAGGGGGAGGCATTACATGGACCCTGCCAACTTAAACTGAAGAGGAGAGGGTGTGTTGAGTGTTCCTTTACAATAATTTCATGAACAGACTGAGCGGGAGGAGGGTTCGGAGGTGGAAGGGTGTGAGCTTAGGCAAGGGACTTTACCCCAAGTGTGAGAGGGAGTTGGTTTGGGCAAAAGACTGGACCTGAGTGTGGGAGGGGAGTTTGTGGGAAGGGACTGGAGCAAAGGGAAGGAATGGCAGCTCGCTCCAGATCAAAAAAGAGTGGGTGGCAGGGAGGATGGGGTGGTGGCACAGTACTCCAGTTCCAAGTAAGGATATAACACCAGAGATACAGCTTCCCCACCCAATGTCAGTACCCCAGGGTATGTGCTATAGTTCTGCTATGGTTGTAAACTAAAGGAAAATAAAAACATAACCCCACAACTACTAAACCATACCGCGTAAAACCGGCACCTCTTCTGCAATCAGCTCCAAAGCAGAGTCTGAGGTTATTTACACTAAACTCAGTTTACCTCTTATCAATGTGTGCTGAACACACAACGATTAAAAATCGGCCAACCGAATGAGAATAGTTGACAACTATTTTCATTATCGATTAGTTGTTTCAGCCCTGTTATCGCAGCTATGGTGAGTTTTTTGTAGTTTCTTTATTCCCGTTTACCATTGAAACATTATAATCAATACAAAGCACACCCCTTTTTGCACAGCGCAGTCATTTTAATGCAGTTCTTGTATTGGAGAGGGTTAATGTCTACCTCTACTCAACAATAAGGGGCCACCAGCCAACTCCAGGAGGTTAGAACATGTCGGGTCTCGTGTTGTAGATTAAAAGCTGCAAAAGAATGTGAAAAGCTATTTTTTTTCCACCATCGCCAAACCTTGCTACTGTTAGAAAGATTGTGTTCCTGAAAACCTTGGCTGGATTATTTACAGCTTCAAAACATTTGAATTATTTTAAATATCTTGGTGGGGGGAGGGTGTAAATTAAATTTAAAAATGGTCGAAGGCTATTGGCTAGTTTTAATCATCCATTTAAACATCCCTTGTAATTCCATAGAACAGTTTGTGAATGTGAAATGTCAAACTGCCCCATGCCTCCACTTAAAACACAGCCACGTGGAGATTTCCAATACGTTATGTAAATTGCCGGGATATCTACATGGAAAATGTCCCACCGCGCCATAAATCCATCAGACAGCCCATTCCTGCGGCGTGCAGCGAGTATTGTGAAGGAACACAAAGCTTGTGGTTGCCATTTCACAAACCTCTATTCTAACATGAGCAGCTCAAGGGGGACGCCAACGTCTTTTCCCCCCACGCACACCTCGACAGGCGCCACGATGGCCTCGCTGTGCTATTCATACATGCAGCTCGCCAGTATCAGCCAAGAAAAAAAAAACTAATTTCTATATCATCAAGCCTCCTCCAAGCTGCCAAAAAGCCAAAGCATTGCAGCCATTGTGTCCGGATGACCACAGCATGGATTCACCACCATGGAGAGGGAAATAAAGCTGCGTGAAACTACAAGCTCACAGAGGCTGCAGGAGAAAGCTTGAAAAGGAACCATATGTCTGCTAGATGGGCCAAAGCACCCCCCCCCCCGAAGATCAACCAACATCAATACCGGGAAAGGAGAAGAATCAAATAAGGAGCACCTGATGTGTTCAAAGTATACAATTAATATAGAGCGTCTCCATGTGGGGAAGAACGACTGAGTGTCCCTTAGTGAAAGGGGAGACCAAAAGGCCAGATTACAAAGTGTCCAACAGGAGAAAGTGAAGGGGGTTCAGGAAATAGAGCATCTCTCTAGGGAAGGACAGTTATCAAAGGGTGAGGCCAAACGTTCAATGGACCAAAGGGGAGACCGAATGATATTGGGTACCTTAGGAGAAGAGTAGGCCAAATGCTAGATGGTACCTTAGGGGAAGGGGTAGCTAGACAGCAGTGTCCCTCAAGAAAAGGGGAATCTGGATGCTTGTGTCTCTCGAGAAGTAAAGGCCATGTGATAATGTATCCATCAGTGGTGAAGGGGGTCCAGAAAATAGCGAGTCCTCTAAATAAATACAATAAAGCATCCCTTGGGGAAATAAATGGACCAAATAATAGTTTCCCTCAGAGGAAGGGGAGGCCAGATAAGGCTTCCATGGAGAATACAGGCAATACTGTGTCCATCTGAGGCAGAGCAGGGACAGAAAATAAAACTACCCGAGGGAGAAGAAAGTTTTTCCAGAAGGGGACAGGAAATAAACCCTCACATAGCAGAAAAAGAGGGCTAGATATGACGACTTTTGGAGGAGTAGAGTGAGCCAGGTGACGGAGCTTCCCTGGAGAGATTAAGGCCTCATTCACACTGTACGATTTGAAAATTGCATGACTTTCATATTCGCGACATGGTGCGATAATGTCGCGCGACATCACTGTTTTTGCGATTTTTGCAAAGCACCACCAATACAAATCGCAAAATAGCAAAATAGCAAATAAAGGGTCGTACGACGTCGCGCGGCAAGATGTGAACAGCTCCATTGAAATGCATTGGAGAAGCTACACAGCGCGACGTCACGGCAAAATCCACACGGTGCGATTTATCGCGCGAACAGGGCTTAAAGAATACGAAGGGGGGGGTTTGCTCCAAAGAAAGCCTGTCCAATCTAAAATGATGCACATGGGAGGCAACTAATAGCAAGTTACCTCTCAGGTTCCTTCACTCGGTAGGGAAAAGGGGTTTGGGTACTTCTGAGAGTGTCCAAGTATCACAGTGCTCAGAAATAAAATCTTTTACAGTATCAAAGGGTTTCTGTGACAGGAGATTAAGGTAAAATCGAGGTTGGCCAAAGCCAGAGGCCCCCCTCTCACGTTTTGTATGTGAACACGGTGGGGTGGAAGGTTCATAGAGGTTTCTGAAACAACATCAATAACATCAAAGGCATTGACTGCTCCAGCGAATTTCTCAAACACTTCATTCAGAGACTTGGCATTAGTATCAGCGCATTAGCAATCTTACTGGCAAAAAACAGCGACCCAAAAACTGAGCGTCGCCATGCAATTCTTTTATTAGCTGCCATGTTCAATCCCCCTTCTGAGAAAGACTACATTATTATTAGTGCTGCAGCCATAATCGTCCTGTTATTTATTCAATGTCATTCAGTCCTGTTCTCATATTCCTAATGCAATGAGTGACTCCAAAAGACGTTTGTCATCGCTGTCTATATACATCCTATGTCCCCACCTGGAATCCCTAGCACGCTGACGCACAAGGCGCTCCGAGGGGTCACATTTCCAGGTAGGAGAACAGACAATGAATGTGCCGTGAGAAAAGGCCACACAGCCGGCGTATACATCCTTTGTATGAAAAACAGAGATTGCGTTTCTTATACAATGCGGGTTGTCAACTAAAACCTTCAATAAAAAGGCAAATAATGTTCAATCCAAACAGACGAATGGGAAAAGAACGGGATGCAGCCTGCACATAGCATGTCGCATAACCGCCGGCAGGGTTTACATTTCTACGCGCTTTTGAGATGATGGTGATGCTACGGTTTCCAGCAACACAGTAATCATGGATATCCCTGCATTAAATGAGCTCATAGTAATTAATTGATTAGTTTAATGAGGCGGGCTAAGAGAATGAGATATAAAAAAGATAAAATGTAAAAATTTAAACCACTAAAAGCGGAAAGTCACAAAGCTGTTCACGGTTATTGCAGCAAGGTGAACGTTGTCTATACACAGAAAGAAAACCTAACGACAGCAGGTGAATTTTCTGCAAATAACATGAACAAGGGAATTACTGTTAGGGTTACATAAAAAGCATAAGCCATTCTCCATTTATCGTACTTTCACCGACTTTTGCAGTGCTGGTAACGGTACTGCATCAATTTTAAAGCAAAGATCACCGTAGACCTCCCATACAAAATACAACACCGGCCGACTAGGCCTGAATCACCTGAGGAAACTACATCGAAATCTACACTAGGACAGAAAGCCAGCTAAAGTCTAGATTACAGCATTCAGGGGAAGTCATGGCTGAAAGAATAGCAGATTACAGTGTCAGCTCCCGAAATAGTGAAGTGAATGTAGTTTCACCACACATACTCTGACATTAACCCACCTTTTAATGACCGAAAGAGTGCAAAGTGAGAAACCCTAGATTATCCAACGAGTGGTTGGAAGATTTAACCCCTTCAGCTTTCAGGTGACCAATATTCCCACCCTTTCTGCATTTTGTATTCTTTCTCATGATCCCTTTAATGCGCTTCATTTCTTGATGTGCCCCATGGGTGAAAACTGCTCTGGGGGAAGAATAAGAGAGTGTGTGTGTTATGTCCATGTGATTATATATGGAATATCTCGCTCCATTTAATAGCAGTAGGATTATCAAAGCGCCAACACGTTTCCCATAGCTATGCAACGGCTTGACAAGGTCAACAAACAGGAGCAGGAGGTGGCAAGGACCATGCTCAGCAGAGTTTACAATCCAACCTGCGTGTGCCGAGGCATGTGCTGACAGACACTATTTGGATTAGGTGAAATGTATTGAAGAGAAGTATCAGTCCTGGTAAAATGCACCTTGTAAGGATTATTCAGTGATAGCGTTATGGGCCTTTCACCATAACATTTCAAAACACGCAGAGCAGGACATCTACGAAGCACAAATAGATTTCATACAGACTCATTTTCTAGACACAAATCTCATTGTATTATTATTATTTTACTTTATTTATATAGCGCCAGCATATTGTATTGCATTTAATTCAAAAGCAAAATATAAAATTGCAAACAGCGCACACATTGAGTCAGTCAGCAAATCCTTTACGGGTGCCCACGTCTCCTGCAAGGTGACCATTAATGGCATTCATGGCTGCCTGTCTGCCCAGGTCTGGCAGAGAGCATCTAGCAGGATTCCCTATGAGGGGCCCATTCTGGAAAACCAACTGAATTCTACCCAGCTTTCCTTACATTATACAGAAACAAAAAAACATCTTCAAATCATGAGCGCTCCTCCAGGCCCACCCAAACCCTGAGCTCACCAATTCCAACCGTCACTCACCGACTCTGGTGCAGGTCAAAGAGACGGTCTGATCAGAAAGACTGCCGTAAAGTGACTCAACTCTTTCACATCAAGCACTTTCTGTTAAAATAGATGTTTATAGCAATTTTTCAAGTATGTGATCTTGCACAAGGTCACACGGGGTCTGCATTAACAGAATACAGGTAGAAATGGCTTTTGTGTCAGTAAATGTGCTGCAGACAGATAATAAAATGTTGATCTCCTGCTTATGGGTGTTTGTAGTGATCAGAATGAGATTATTAGCAATGCAATATCTGTATGTGTCGCATAATGCCTGTGTATGGCAATTACAGCAACACCTTGTATCTGTATGTGCTGCATAATGCCTGTGTATGGTAATTACAGCAACACCTTGTATCTGTATGTGCCGCATAATGCCTGTGTATGGCAATTACAGCAACACCTTGTATCTGTATGTGCCGCATAATGCCTGTGTATGGCAATTACAGCAACACCTTGTATCTGTATGTGCTGCATAATGCCTGTGTATGGCAATTACAGCGACACCTTGTATCTGTATGTGCTGCATAATGCCTGTGTATGGCAATTACAGCAACACCTTGTATCTGTATGTGCTGCATAATGCCTGTGTATGGCAATTACAGCAGCACCTTGTATCTGTATGTGCTGCATAATGCCTGTGTATGGCAATTACAGCAACACCTTGTATCTGTATGTGCTGCATAATGCCTGTGTATGGCAATTACAGCAACACCTTGTATCTGTATGTGCTGCATAATGCCTGTGTGTGGCAATTACAGCAACACCTTGTATCTGGATGTGCCACATAATGCCTGTGTATGGCAATTACAGCAACACCTTGTATCTGTATGTGCTGCATAATGCCTGTGTATGGCAATTACAGCAACACCTTGTATCTGTATGTGCTGCATAATGCCTGTGTATGGCAATTACAGCAACACCTTGTATCTGTATGTGCTGCATAATGCCTGTGTGTGGCAATTACAGCAACACCTTGTATCTGTATGTGCCACATAATGCCTGTGTATGGCAATTACAGCAACACCTTGTATCTGTATGTGCTGCATAATGCCTGTGTGTGGCAATTACAGCGACACCTTGTATCTGTACTGTACAGGGATCTTCACTCATTATAACCCCCTGAATCTTATCCCTTTAAGGATTGCACATGGTCCCGTTCCATCCATCGGATTCAGCCCATTAATATGTTTCAACGCCTGTTCAGAATTTTGCTCAGAGTGATAAAGTAAATAAAAATAAAAAGACACGTCTGCGATGTCCGTCTCTGTGGAGAAGGAGCATTTGGGTTGTGCTACATGCGAAATGCAAGTACTTCTGCCATCATCCTTTTTATTCCGTGCAGAGACTATTCCGTTGGGACGTTTATGTCTTAAAAAAATATTTTATATAAGAAATATACGCAAGTATTATCTGCGTTAGACGGGTCATTAATGGATGACGGCACAATCTGTGCGGCTAACCACCTGTAACCGGGAGCTGCAGGGAATTCATGCAGTATTTCACACGAGGTCGTTTCAACAACCAGAACGTCTCCTGAGAATCCGGCTAAAGTCAGCACGATTAAATTAAAAGAAACGCTCAATGATAATGACCAACAAGTTCCAATTAATGATGTTGGGGGGGGGGGGGTTTCCCCACTACTTCTGGAATGGTTTTTATTTTAGGAAGATATTCAATTATTCACTAGCTCAAGTGTGTGTGTGTGTGTGTGTGTGTGTGTCGCACATTCACTGGCTTTTCTTGAAAAGACGAATGCCATACACAGCCACATTTCAGAAGTATCAGCATCTGATTGGATGCCTAGTTTCCAATAGCTTACGAAATAGTTCCTTAAATCAAGAAAGGAGAAGAAAAAAGTTCCGATATGCCTGCCTCCACAATAAAGGGGCCCCTAGGTCCGTATGTGAAACTTACCAGATTTTGGCCAAAAATATCATTTGTCTGGACATACAAAACGTCAGATATCCTGTAGAAGAGTCAGAGCAAATATATAAAAGATATTAAAAGCGATTCTTTGCAAATAATGCTGATCCGGCTGCTTAAAGGGACCTTTAGTACACTCGTCCTCCTGGCATAGGCAGCAATACCTGTGAACTGACGCATAAGGCCGGGGGCACACTAGACGTTTGCCGTCAGATTGCCGTCAGCACTAACGCGCGTTAAAAAAAAACAGCGTCGCACTCGACGCTCGTCCACCCCCCCTTGCGTGATCTTCCATAGGAGGATATCGGAGCCCCGTCGACGTGAATCCTAGCGGATCGCCAGTGATGATGCGTTTGGATTCACGTCGACGGGGCTCCGCTATCCTCCTATGGAAGATCACGCAAGGGGGGGGGGGGTGGACGAGCGTCGAGTGCGACGCTGGTTTTTTTTAACGCGCGTTAGTGCTGACAGCAATCTGACGGCAAACGTCTAGTGTGCCCCCGGCCTAATACAACAGATTTACACATTTTCTCCAATGTCCCAGAAAAGTAAAGAGTGAGCAGGAGAGGGGATTGCTGGAGGTTTGCTAGTACGATATAAAAGTCCCCTCTGTTAAGAAAGTCACACTTCAGTACCATTTTTTCCGCTGAACCACAAGCAAGCTATACTCAAAGCAATCTCTCCCTCTGAAGGAGGAAACAAGCAACACATTTTTTGCCATATTGTTACGGCTACTAGTTTATTTTTTCTTCCCTCTTTTTGATAGTTACAATAGAGAGGAGTAGAGCAGACTACTTTATTTGTTTTTATCCACAGTCCCACTTCATTACCGTTTTTTCCCCTCTGCGGTCCCACCCTCCCCCCACCCAGCCCCTATTCTAATTATATAGCCTCCTTTTCTCAGCCGCTTTAATCCTCGCTCGGTTTAAACTCATCATGTCCAAGCACTTGGTCTATCATCGTGCAGTGTCTGCTAGCTTCTCGCTGGCAATGATCTCCACGCTCCCCCTGTTCCGTTTTGTTTCACTTGCCTTAGTCCTTTAGATTGTAAGCTCACGGGATGTCTGGCTGAGCACTTGAATAAAGTGCCACATTTGCAGAATAATTATCCTACTGGCAGGGCCATCTGTTCCTTAGGTTTTATTATGTCACATGTTTGTGCTTCTCCATTGTAAAGCACTACGGAATCTGTTGGCGCTGTGTATGTACTTGCAACTGTAACTAAGGGCAACAATGCCATGCTGTAGGGCCTGATAAACACAGGGGCCAGAAAGCCACAAGCTCCAAGAATCTTAACAATGGCTCGAGAATTTGTGAGGTATTCTGTCCAAATCTGTAATAATTATGTGCACTTGGCTCCTAAGTATTCTTACAGGCTCTTATTTTTGGTATAAGATAGTCACACCATGCCATATAGCATAATGGGAGCGCTAATAAAGGATGACAGCATAGATTAGCCACCAAACCTTTTCTTTCCTGACAGTATGTGCTTCCTGCTCATAGATCATATTTAACCCCGGCTTTGAAATGAAGCAGAAAAAAAACAAATCAGCTGTCACTTTATTCCACTACATCTGTCCTAAGAGGAGGTAATAAAATAATTTAAAAAAAAAAAATTAGGTGCAGTGAACAGTCACAAAGCAAACACATTGCTCTCTAAGGGGTTAAATAATGAAAGAAACTCATCCAGTTGCAACAAATTATACTTCAGGATTTATTTATATATGTTGTCTATTAGCTACATGAAGAGGCGAGGTTGCCCGAACTCCATATTGCTGCAGCTCATCAGCGGATCCGCTGGTACAGTCCGTGTGAGCGAGACGTCCACAGAATAGTAAAATCTCGTTTGATAAGAGGTCGAATGCTCCCTGCGTGCGACTCTCAGGTTTAATTAAACCAGTCCGTACGAGTTGTGTGCATTACTGGCGCGCTGCTGCCTGGCAGGTTACATTACGGTAAAAATAATCTGGGTGACTATGGTCGATGTGCTGTTGGGTAGGCTACATTACTGTATGGACAGCCTGGGTGCACGTAGCCGGTGTGCCATTGCTCGGCAGGTTACGTTATTGTACAGAAGGCCTGAGGGCATGTAGCTGGTTTGCCATTGCTCGGCAGGTTAGGTTATGGTACAGACAGCCTGGAAGCATATAGGCAGCATGCCGCGGCTCAGCAGGTTACATTATGGTGTAGACAGCCTGGAATCATATAGGCAGCATGCCGCGGCTCAGCAGGTTACATTATGGTGTAGTCAGCATGCCGCTGCTCAGCAGGTTACATTATGGTGCAGACAGCCTGGAATCATAAAGGCAGCATGCCGCGGCTCAGCAGGTTACATTATGGTGTAGACAGCCTGGAATCATATAGGCAGCATGCCGCGGCTCAGCAGGTTACATTATGGTGTAGACAGCCTGGAATCATATAGGCAGCATGCCGCTGCTCAGCAGGTTACATTATGGTGCAGACAGCCTGGAAGCGTATAGGCAGCATGCCGCGGCTCAGCAGGTTACATTATGGTGCAGCCTGGAAGCGTATAGGCAGCATGCCGCTGCTCAGCAGGTTACATTATGGTGCAGACAGCCTGGAAGCGTATAGGCAGCATGCCGCTGCTCAGCAGGTTACATTATGGTGCAGACAGCCTGGAAGCGTATAGGCAGCATGCCGCTGCTCAGCAGGTTACATTATGGTGTAGGCAGCATGCCGCTGCTCAGCAGGTTACATTATGGTGCAGCCTGGAAGCGTATAGGCAGCATGCCGCTGCTCAGGTTACATTATGGTGTAGACAGCCTGGATTCATATAGGCAGCATGCCGCGGCTCAGCAGGTTACATTATGGTGTAGGCAGCATGCCGCTGCTCAGCAGGTTACACTATGGTGTAGACAGCCTGGATTCATATAGGCAGCGTGCTGCTGTTTGGCATGTTATGTTAGAGGCACAGTTTGGAATCTGCACTGCATGAAACATACATGTGTGAATTCATGATGACAAGATCACATCATAGGGTCACTGGCAATTGCTCTGGTTTCTGATAAAAACAACACATGAAAAACAGTTTCTGTGGCAACAAGACTGCAGTCACTTACAATGCGCCCTCTGTAATATGTGAAAAGATGGAAAATTAAAAAAGGGGGAAAAAAAATAATGAGTTACTTTTTTTTTTTTAAAACATGTCGGGTCCTATACCATAGCTGTTGTAAACTTAACATAATATATGGAGTTGCTAAACTTACAACAGCTCCGGTTAAATTTACAACAACCTTGAAACAGGACCCGTCGACCAGGGATAGACCGATTATCGGTTGCCGATATTCAGAAAATTACTGCTATCGGTATCGACATTTATTTGCCGATAATTGGACAAGTTGGGTCACTGCAGCCGCGACACATGAGGTCCCACAGAACTGTGCGAATCCGGGACTTCTCACATCAAGCTGTAAGCCCTCACTGTAGGACTTCCACCGCTGACTGACAGTATTGTGCATGAGCATGAAGACCATAGAAATGGGGCTTCCATCCCATCTGGCAGGGAATTCCCTGTACAGGAGATGCAGGGGTCTATTTCCTACAGCAGGGTTCAGCAACCTGGGGCCTCCAGATGTTTTGGAACTGCATTTCCCATGAGGCTCCAAGAACCTAATGAGAAGCTGAGCATCACAGCAGATGTAATTTCAAAACATGTGGGGCAATTGTAAACTTAAGGTAGCACCGACTTTGTATAACAGCTCTGGTTACGTTAACACCCTATAGACCAGTGCTTCCCAAACCTGTCCTCAGGTCCCCTTAACAGGCCAGGTTTGCCAGAGATCTGAAGCACAGGTGATCTAATTTGCTGTTCAGTGATTGCAGGATTCAGTCTGCTTTTCCCCAAGGTGATCTGCAAAATCTGGCCTGGTTGAGGGTCCCGAGGACAGGTTTGGGAAACACTGCTATAGACTATAATGGTTCTGGTTAAGTTAGCACCAACTTTGTAATAGAACCCTTGGAGGGCCAAGGATGCTGAACCCCTTGCATACAGGGTCATATGAGGGATCTTAGCAAAATCCGAAAAGACACGGTCTTATGGTTTGTAAAAATAAAAGCTTTAAATAAAAATATTTTTAATAAATGAAGTGGACATGGTGCAATGTTTAAATGTTATTAAACACAGTGAGTTTATGGTATAATGTCAGGTTCATGCTGGGTTTTTTCTTTTCACAGCTTTAAATTTACTGAATATCGGCACCGGATATCGGCAATCAGCCAGAAAAACTGCCGATAATCTGTATCGGCCCTGAAAAAAATTATATCTCTCTATCCCTACCATCGACTGTCCTATAATGAAAACACTTTGTTTTGCCCCTTAGTAAACTTATCTTTTGATGATTAAAGACCTAAACTTGGGGGGCGTGGCTGGCTCTGAAAGGGACAAGACGTGTCGTGAGGGAGCTCTGCTGGATTCGCCTGATATTGGTTTTTTTTAGCTGGAACCCCTCATCAATTTGCCCATTATTAGGGTCCCTGGACGGCTAGCCATAACGGGGATTGCTCCGGTGACCGTTTTTGCCCTCCACCCGGAGCACAGCAGAGTTTTAGCCCGGCGGGTCTGATTCCCTGGCGGCCATCTTGCGGCCTACCCATCTGCCTCCAGGTGCTCGTTGTCCCTCCTGCTCCGCTTGTAGAGAGCCTGACCCGGTGCTTGGTGGATGCAGACTGAGAGGATGGAGGGCCCCTGTCTTCCGGCTGTGTCTGCGATGCCTGGGGACCTGATGTTGACGGAGCGAGTGGGATGGAGCGGCCCCCCCCCACCGGTGGCATGGAGGCTGCGTTTGCGGCCCTTGAGGCCTGCTTGGAGCAGCTGGGGGAGGAGGAAGAGAACCCGATTTCCCGGGGCTCGTGGGGGCGACTGATGGCCGTGTGGAGGACTGGCCGGGTGACCGCAGACCAGAGAGTGGATGCAGAGATCCAGGAGGTGGACGCTCTCGGAGAGGATCCAACCTTGTGCCCCGCTGGACCCTGCTGGATCGTGCCTGATGCTATGGAGAGGTACGTCGGGATCGGCGACCTGACTGAGACGCTGACCCCGGGGCTGTCTGGAGGGGGCGAGCTGGAGTCTTGCGACGTCCAGGTGGCGCTGGATTCACCGGACCCGGAGATACCGTACTCCAGACGTAAGCCTGCGGAGACTGACCCCCTGCCGATGGCCGTTCAGACGGCACCGCGGTACCCACTGACACGTGCAGCTGTACCCCGAGCATCTGACGGAGGAGGGTATGGAGAGTATCAGGTCCAGAGGCGACTTGGAGGTCAGCTTTATGACTGCAGGCTCGCTGTGCTTGGAAGCCCCGGTCTCGCATGCACTGTACTACCTGTCTTACGTAAGCTACCATTTCGGGATACGGGGTGATGAATCCTTTATTTTCTGGATGACCTGTTGTTTTAACTCCTGCGACCATTTTCTTTCACACCGATGACTCTTATTTGGATTCTCCTCTTGCTGTTTAATCTTCATCCTGCTGGTCCAGAGACGCTTCGGCCACTATTTTATTTTGTTTTATTTTTTCTTGATGACATTCCCCGGCCGGGGATAAACTTTTGAGACTTTAGTTTTGCGAACCCAAAGTTTTTTCTTTTCGCTGACTTTTGCTTTGACCCCCTCCCCCCCCCCTATTTTTCGACTTCTTGCTGATTTTTCCTGTGAACCCCCCCCCCCCTTCCCCCCTTTTTCTGTTATAAGTGAGTTTTATGAGAGTACAATATTTGGCCCTGCGAGGCCAACTATGCTGGTCGGTTTGTGATCTCTTTTTGCTTTACAAAATAAAAATCTTAAATATAAAAAAAAAAAAAGACCTAAACTTGTGAAATTTCTATGAAGTCATAAAAAAAATAACATTATTTTTTTACAAAAATCATACATGGAATTGACAAGCAAACTGCAAATTTTAGGTCAAAATAATTAAGTTGGGAGACAAAAAAAAAACAAAAAAACAACATACCTGCCTCTGCACTAAGTGACCACGGGCTCTGTGAATGACTCCTAGAGTCTGATACCGGAGCTGATGGGGGCCCCCGGGCCCCCGAGCCCCCAATCAAAATAGAATTTATTTTTATTTATTTTTTTTACGATTAATAATAACAACTTTCCCCGGCTCTAATTTAAAGCCTTTCTTGGCAAATATCAAAGCAGTGCTTAATTTAAAAAATAAATAAAAAAAATTAGGTGCTCACCTGAGGGCTTGAACAGGTCGCAATGTGGCACCGCCTGGTTGTTCCGGAGACACATAGCGTTTATGGGGGGGGGGGGTCAGCTTTTAGATCACGTGCCAAGTGGTAAATATTAGCTGACATCATAAATTTAAAAAAAAGACAATAAAAGCTCTACCTTTTGTATCTTCCATCGTTCCCATGAGATGTTTAGCAGATGGAGTCTCTTTTTTCAGAGTCCCACAATGTCAATGTCCCAGAAAAGTAAAGCGTAAGTAGGAGGGGGTATTATTGCTGGAGGTCAGCTAGTATGATATGTTAAGGGCCTTGACGCCATGCTGCAGGGCCTGATAAACACAAGGCCAGAAAGCCACGGGCTCCGAGAATCTTAACTCCGGCTCAAGAATTTGTGAGTTATTCTGTAATAATTCCGTGCACTTTGCTCCTACGTTTGGTATAAAATAGACACACCGCAAAGGATCGTGTCCGGACGCCATTACGGACTGCCGCAAGTAGAGTTGGCTTCATATTCACGCCAGGTTATCGGCTATCACAACGGCTCCCCACAGGGTAAGCCGCCACCTCCTTGAGGCGGAACAAGCAGGGAATTTGTGGGCAAAAAAGCACAGCGGTGCCAAGAGACAGCAAGGTCCGCCAGAGAAGACAGGTCGCATGACAGCCAAGATAGCGGCTCCCAGTTCCAGAGGCTCTTACCTTTGTCCTTGAGCCGGAGGATCCCCAGTCTGACAGCCTCTGAGTCAACCCCAATGTCGCAGAACCAGCTGCAAGTGATGCTGAGGGAGCGCAGGGCGACATTACATGCTGATTTTCAGTCCATCAGTCCATCCGGGAGCTGGGGATCTTATAAATCAGCTGGAAACTAAGACGCACAAACTCTGCCTGAATTACAATGAATTAGTTGACACACGTCAAGAGTTAAAAACCTTCCATGAGTCGCTTCTGGTAAAAGATGAAAAACATGGGAGGATCGCTCCAGGAGGAACATCGTCAGGATCCATGAAGTCGGAGGCCCTGACGGAATATGTCTCTGGTAGGTTTCACGCTGAGGCCTTGCAACTGGATCGGGTGCACAGAATTCCTAAGCCCCGCAACCTTCCTAATACGGTCCCCGAGATGTTGTGATGCAAGTTCATTTTTTCCCGAAGCAGGGAGGAGCTCGTGCAACTAACGCTCCCGGAACCATACTCTGCGGTGCAGCCGTATCCAGATTTGTCTGCGCATACAAATGACAAAAAACGCAGAGAGTTTCTACCAATCACCAAAATTCTCAGAAATCATAACATGCCGTATGGGTGGGGCTTCCCTACGTAGCTGCTACTTTGGCATCAAGATGTGTTTCATTTGATTTCCTTGGTTCCTGATGATATGCGTCTACTTTAAGAGTGACAACGACTGGACTCTTATACTCCTCCCAGGCCAACCTCATCGTCACCGGCGAAGGTTTCTCCAGAGTGGCATTGCATTAACACCGTGAAGTGAGTGGGTCTCCTTGAGGGAGCCCCCAGGTGTTATTTGGTTTGTGTCTGCCATGCTCCTTCTTGGACCCGAGACTTTTGTTGCATGGGCCTGTTGCTCACAGCATCCTGGAGTGCCGTCATCCCTCGGGACATATCGAACAAAGTTGTTGTCCCTTTTCCCTGCTCTGATTTCATTATGAGGGTGGTTTGACTTAACATATTCTGGCCCAGTGTGGGACCTGGACTACGACGTTGGCAATGGACATGACGTATCCCCCCCCCCCGGTTCAACTGAGGATTTTGCTCAGCGTATGGAGGGTAACATTGCAAACATTGAGGGTTAGGTTTTTGTTTTGTGTAATTTTTCTTGTAGTTTTGTAGTGCCCTGGTGACACGGTTCTTTCTACCCCACCCCACCCTCTTGCTCTTCCCTTTTTAAGGGGAGTGGGGGTACGTCACACTGTGTCTGCAGTCATGCGCCCATACTAGATATGAAGTTAGTTTCCCATAATGTTAAAAGGTTTAAACATCCCTTTTAAATGGCACACCCTGTATACGGACCTGCGACGTTCCTCCCCTGATGTGCTGTGTTTACAGGACACCCACTTCAAAACAGCTGCTCATCCCAATTTATACCGCACACCGATTCATGCTACTTCACCTTCTAAATCCAGGGGATATCCATATTAGAAAATAAACAACAAAGTGGAGTGTTTACACAAAAGGGGGTAGCCCTAATACAAAATATATTCAAGTAATTGATAAATTTATTCAAAATCAAACACACAGTCAACAAACAAATAGTTAAAAACCATTCATGTGAATCATTAGGAGCATATTCTGGCAACAGATGGGTATTTAACCAGTTTAGGAAACCTCTTTCATTAATGTCCACACATTGGTATTAGAATCGCTTGCCGATAGTAATTTAAAATAAATTAGACTACCTCAATAGGCCTTAAAAAAGGTATCTACCTCAACCTTAAGGTTTGATTCTAGTATCAATCAGTTATAACTGATCAGATTAACACCATATAGGGTTGATGAGGTTCATTACTTGGTCAGTTTTTATCGAGTTTGTACTCTCTCCTTCCCAAGGTTGTTCTTAACACAAGAAACCTGAAAACGAAATTGGTACTATACAGGTAGAGTTAATAAAATACCACAATTGGCATACATCTAGTTGTATAGAGACGCAATAAGGTCTTTGTTTCATACGATCACAAGGTATTAGCGCTGCAACGTTTAGGGCATTAGCTCAACAAGAGATCGAAGCAAATTCAGAAGTCACAGGGTGCCAAATCAGCCCATCAAGACCAAACCAAATATGTATGACCAAATATAGGTCCCATCAATAAATTGCCAGAGGCTAGGACATAAGGACAAAGCAGTTAAAAAATAAGGAACACCCAACGCGTTGCGCCGTCACTCAGGATGGCTTCATCAGGAGTGATCCTGCTAGGTGTGTGGTCACACACACACATTAAAAAAGGCAGATAAGGGGGAAATATTGTGGGGTTGAGCACAGAACAATACAAAAATATGGTATTGACAATCCTAGAGGATACAACCACCTATAGTGTCTTGACGTGTAATCCGACTATGCGTTTCTCAGCTGAACTTAGTACGATACTCACTGATGCATGTGGCTCTGGTGTAATCACCGATAAGGAGTATAATTTCATGAAACCGACCTCCCCAACGCTTGCTACCTTTTACGCACTCCCCAAAATTCAACCACCACCGGGACGTCCCATAGTTTCTGGATGCATGAACCTCACACAAAACGCAAGCATTTATATTGACCAAATTCTAAAAAAAATTGTGTGTCAATTTCCCTCATATATTAGGGATTCCAAACAAATGCTCAATTTTTTGTCTAATTGTACCATCTCTAATGACACTTTACTCTTGGCTTGGACGTGGAGTCCCTCTATAGTTGTATTCCCCATGATTTGGGTCTAAAACATGTCAAACATTATTTGGACACAAGAGGGGAAGTACATAGAAAACACACTGAATTTGTCTTGCAACTTCTTCAATTTATACTGACGCATAATTTTTTCATCTTTGACCGTACCTTCTACAGACAGGTGACTGGGACGGCCATGGGGACAGCCATGGCACCATCATATGCAAATTTGCATCTAGGATGGTGGGAACAATTCGTTGTTAATGGCCCCAACCTGATTGGAAACGCTGTATAGATGATGTCTTTATACTCCGGAGGGGTAGTCGAGACACCTTTGTCAACTTTGTTGAGAGACTCAATAATAAGCAGTTAAATCTTAGATTTACCTATGAAATTCAAGAACACACACACTTAACTTCCTTGACTTTTCTGTTTCAAAACTACCAGATGGCCGTGTAGCCACTACATTATATAGGAAAGAGACGGCTACCAATAGCCTTTTAGATTGGAAAAGTTTTCATCCTCTCCCCTTGAAACGTGGGATACCGAGAGGACAATATATTCGGTTACGTAGAACATGTTCCTCTGTAGAGGAGTTTAAATTAAAGGCTAGTGATCTAAGAGAAATGTTCAAACAAAAAGGTTATCTCAACCAATGTTTGAAAAAAGCATATCAAAATGCACTGATGATTGAACGAAATCTTGCACTTCAAGATAAAAGCACTAATGATGAGAAATGTATCAGAATGATAGGTAATTTTGATACAGGGTGGCAGGAAATTCAAATTTGCAAACGTTTTTGGCCATTACTCATTCAAGACCCCCATCTTTGTAAAGTACTATCTAAACATACCTCTATAACTACACAACGTTGTCCTAATATTGGCGATCAGGTTACACATAGCCATTTCTCTACATCAAACCCTCTGAACCATAACTGGCTGCCTAAACAACTTTTGGGTACCTATAAAATGTGGCAAATGTAAGGGTTGTAAATATATACTTAAAGATTCAAAAAAAATCTTAAATGTAGCTAACACCAGAACTTACACAGTAAAAGAATTTGCAAACTGCAATACAGCAGGAGTGGTATATATGCTTATATGTAGTTGCGGAAGCAAATACATTGGTAAGACAATACGCCCTTTGAAAGTACGAATTCTGGAACATGTACGCTCCGTTAGTAGACACCTTCGCCATCAACATCAGAATAGTGCTGAGGGTTTGAGATTTATGGCAATTGAACAAGTCCGCATGGGACAACGGGGGAGGCAATTTGGATAGGAAATTATGTCAAAGAGAGGCCTATTGGATATATCAATTGGGAACAAGATATCCGGGAGGCCTGAATGAGGGCTTCACTTTCTCTCCCTTTATATGATCCTTTTGTACGATACCATTTAGCTTCTCTATGGGAATTTCACTGCCATCGAACAGGCAACATATGTGCAGGCAATTCGCCAAGATTTGGCGAACTGCCTGCTCTCTGGATAGCCGAATGGCCAGAAAAGGTAACCGAACGCTGATTTTCAGCGTTCGGTTCCCTTTCGGCAGCCATTCGGATCTCTTTGAATAACCCTGTTAGTGTACTCTCGGGACTCCCGTAATCCTTGTGATTTAGCTGTTCATGTAGATGGGAGACGCGGAGTACCTCCAAGGGGAGTGGATTCATCTACAGTATATATTAGTTAAGTGCCTTGTGTCAATCTGTATTGTATTACCTAGATTTCATCACAGAAAGTGCAGAGCCCACTTAACCCCGGGGTAATTTGAATGAACAATCATCACCTTCTCTTTAGGCAGGGCAGGTGTAACATATCCATCCACAAAAAGTAGATTTTAGATACAAAGAACAGTGATGAAACTATCAAATTGCTCTCTAATGGTTAAAATAATCAGAGAGAAAACTCTGTTTCAACAAATTATAATTCAGGATTTATATATATAATCCCCCTGTTGTCTATTAGCTACATGAAGAGGCGAGGTTGCCCGTACCCTGTATTGCTGCAGCTCATCAGCGGATCCGCTGGTACAGTCCGTGTGAGCGAGACATCCATGGAATAGTAAAATCTCGTTTGATAAGAGGTCGTGTGCTCCCTGCGTGCGACTCTAAAGTTTAATTAAGCCAGCGCGACCGCCTTTTGTGCGTATTGTTTGCACGCTGCTGCCTGGCAGGTTACATTACGATAGAAACGGCCTGGGTGTCTATTGCCAACGTGCTGCTGCTGTGTAGGCTATATTTATGTACAGACAGCCTGGGTGTATATAGCAAAAAGAAAAAACACCTCAACAAGTTACATTATAGTACAGGTAGCCTGGGTGTGTATAGCCAGCAAGCGGCAGCTCACATTACGGTACAGATAGCCTGGGTAAACCTGGCTGGCTGCTGCACAGTGCAGACAGATACCATGGAGACATATCACCACTGTGCCATTGCTCAGCGGGTTTCATTATGGTACAGACAGTATGGAGGAATCTAGCCGGTGTGCCATTGCTCAACAGCAGGGGTCAGCAACTTTGGCCCTCCAGATGTTTTGGAACTACCTTTCCCATGGGGATCAAACTAAATCAATAACTGAGCATCATGGGAGATGTGGTTTCAAACCATCTGGGAAGCCAAGGTTGCAGACACATGCTCAACAGGTTACATAATGGTAGAAACAGAATGTAGGTATATAGTCAGTGTGCCAATACTCAGCATGGAGGCGTAATGCTGGCGTGCCAATACTCTGCAGGTTACCTTACGGTGCAGCATATAGCTGGCATGCCTATGCTTAACAGGTTATGTTATGGTATAGACAGATTGGAAGTGTGTAGCTGACGTGCTGATACGCAGCAGGTTACGTTACATTGCAGACAGCCAGCGTGCCAACGCTCAGCAGGCTACATTATGATAGGATATAGACAGCCCAGGAGTATATGTAGCTGGCGTGCCACTTCTCAGCAAGTTACATTATGGTGCAGACAGCCTGGAAGCTGCTCAGAAGGTAACAATGCACAGTTTGGAGTTTGTACTGCATGAAACATACGTGTGTGAATTCATGATGACAAGATCACATCATTTGGGGGGGGGGTCCACTGGCAATTGCTCTGGTTTCTGATCAAAACGACAAATGAAAAACAGTTTCTGTGGTAACAAGACTGCAGTCACTTACAATGCGCCCTCTGTAATACGTAATGTAAATTGATGAAAAATTAAGCTCACAGCTTTTAGTTTCTTAATGATTTTATATGTTTCTATTGGTCTGTCATAATAAAAATAAAATAACAAGGAAATAACAAGCAAACTGGAAAAGTTTTCAACTTAGCATTTCTCAATGAAATATCTGACCGCCCTCAGAATAATGTGATTAATAAAGAGTTTATGGTGTTTTGACTCAAACGAAAGGAGCAAAATCGTAACGCCATGCTACATATTCTTAGGGTGGCTATTGCCCCTATCCTCTTCTGGGACTGTGAAGTGCAAAATGAATTTGTTGCTGCGCTACCAGCTCTGCTAGCATCACAGGACTGTGAGCAAGTTTCAACCATTAGCATTTGCCTTCTATAGATCTTGGAGAACGCTTGTCATGAGGTGTAAGGGGTCCATGACATGAAATCTCCAAAAAAGAAACTATTCTCTTGCATTCATTGCACTTTGGCGAGTTCGATTCGCCGACCCTGCGGTGAATATCCCCGAAGTACAGCAAATCATTGGCTAAACAGCCGAAAAACCCACCGGCCCCATCCTCAAGCAGCCAATGACATGCCGACCAGCCACAGGAAAAAGCCAACAAGCCACTGAACAGGGGTAATATTTAAACAAAAAGTTCAGTGCAATTTCGTGGCCAATTCGGTGTTCAACCTTACGTGTTTCCACAGGTAAATCTGTACTCGCCTTCAATCCAGGAGGGCACGACAGGGCATCACCATTTAACAAAATCAGGGGTAAACAGCGCTCCATGCAACATGGCAGAGATATTTCTGTCAGCTGACTCGATGGATCTAAAAAAGAGCATTACCAGAGCCTGATCTGCCAAAAGCAGAGCAAAAAATAAAAACAACAACAATGTTCAGCTAAGAACACAGAATAAATAAAAATATTAAATGCGTAAACAATGCTTTATTAGAGGGCTGAGGGAATTATAAAAAAAGCTCAACTTATCCTTCCTCTAGCAAAGAAATAAAATGACTAAAGAAACCATTAAGCAGTTACACTTATAGTATTTACAGAGACAAATCGGCTAAAGTGGAAACCCAGTCCATTTCAGCAGTTTCCTGCGGTTCTCGTGTCAACAAATGCCAGTTTGGTGAACATACATATAAATAAAGCCTGGAGCTACGGAAAGCTCTGGCTGACAGATATCAGATCATACAAGCCTGGATCAATGCTATAAACCTTGTGAGGGCTCCAGGGGCCATGATACCCAGCAGATAGGGTTGTGCCCTCCCGAAAATAGCTTAGCATCCACAAGCGAGCGAGCGGGCTGTCAGTGGGCGCTGGAGAGGATTAGCTGCCAGCAATCTGCTGGATGGAACAGAAGCAGGTTGTGACAGCGATTATCGACCAGCAAGGCCTCCCCTTGACACATCCACGGAGTGTGCAAAACTTACTGTATCCACTGACCAGATGTCACGATCAATGTTTGTTTTTTAATGCTGTAATCGCATGGCTATCTCATTTGGCGATGGCTCTATTAGAAGCGACCTGCGACGCGCGCTGCTGAAGCTTTATGTTTTTGCCCTCCTTTGTTATACATCTGTCATCTCACGGATACAGACAGATCCACTCGCAGATTTCACTGGAGAAAATTCACACACCCACATTTTTAAAAAGAACAGAAAGGAAAACCCACCCAGTCTGTAGCAACGATCGATAAAACTGCACCCCGATCTTAAGGAATCTTGCCATATGTAATTATGTTTATAAAGTATAAAGGTGTTGGTGTGTGAGGGTGTTAAACCCCATCCACTGTATTTTGCCAATATTTCGTTTTTCAAAGTACCTGTCCTTAGGGGAGCCTCAGAGCTTTTGGATTACAGAGAATCCCAGTATCTGCACCAGGAATTTCAAATGGTGTATGTGATGGGATAAGTCAAAGAAGATGGAAGTGGATATTAAAATAAAAATGTGTTGTCCTTAATACAGAACATTAGAGACGGAAGAAACACACTAAACTCAAACAAGCATTTTGCTAATTTCTTGTTATTATCGAATAATTCCAGTTAGAAATAAGAGTCTGCGGACTTCTCCCTTCTGACCTAAACACATGCACTTTGTTTACTTGCACAGTCCCTGAAATCAACCTGCCCTGTTATGAGTGGAAGGGACCGAGCAGGTAAGTAAGGGCCTGGTATGCCACTGGAAGGGACCTAGCAGGCAAGTAATGGCTTGGTATGCCACTGGAAGGGACCTAGCAGGTAAGTAAGGGCCTGGTATGCCACTGGAAGGGACCGAGCAGGCAAGTAATGGCTTGGTATGCCACTGGAAGGGACCGAGCAGGTAAGTAATGGCTTGGTATGCCACTGGAAGGGACCAAGCAGGCAAGTAATGGCTTGGTATGCCACTGGAAGGGACCGAGCAGGTAAGTAAGGGCCTGGTATGCCACTGGAAGGGACCGAGCAGGTAAGTAAAAGCCCTGGTATGCCACTGGAAGGGACCAAGCAGGCAAGTAAGGGCCTGGTATGCCACTGGAAGGGACCGAGCAGGTAAGTAAGGGCCTGGTTTGCCACTGGAAGGGACCGAGCAGGCAAGTAAAAGGCCTGGTATGCCACTGGAAGGGACCGAGCAGGCAAGTAATGGCTTGGTATGCCACTGGAAGGGACTAAGCAGGCAAGTAATGGCTTGGTATGCCACTGGAAGGGACCGAGCAGGTAAGTAAGGGCCTGGTATGCCACTGGAAGGGACCGAGCAGGTAAGTAAAAGCCCTGGTATGCCACTGGAAGGGACCAAGCAGGTAAGTAAGGGCCTGGTATGCCACTGGAAGGGACCGAGCAGGTAAGTAAGGGCCTGGTTTGCCACTGGAAGGGACCGAGCAGGCAAGTAAGGGCCTGGTATGCCACTGGAAGGGACCGAGCAGGTAAGTAAGGGCCTGGTATGCCACTGGAAGGGACCGAGCAGGTAAGTAAGGGCTTGGTATGCCACTGGAAGGGACCGAGCAGGTAAGTAAGGGCCTGGTATGCCACTGGAAGGGACCGAGCAGGTAAGTAAGGGCTTGGTATGCCACTGGAAGGGACCGAGCAGGCAAGTAAGGGCCTGGTATGCCACTGGAAGGGACCGAGCAGGTAAGTAAGGGCTTGGTATGCCACTGGAAGGGACCGAGCAGGCAAGTAAGGGCCTGGTATGCCACTGGAAGGGACTGAGCAGGCAAGTAAGGGCCTGGTATGCCACTGGAAGGGACCGAGCAGGCAAGTAAGGGCCTGGTATGCCACTGGAAGGGATCGAGCAGGCAAGTAAGGGCCTGGTATGTCACTGGAAGGGACCGAGCAGGCAAGTAAGGGCCTGGTATGCCACTGGAAGGGATCGAGCAGGCAAGTAAGGGCCTGGTATGCCACTGGAAGGGATCGAGCAGGCATGTAAGGGCCTGGTGTGCCACTGGAAGGGACCGAACAGGCAAGTAAGGGCCTGGTATGCCACTGGAAGGGACCGAGCAGGCAAGTAAGGGCCTGGTATGCCACTGGAAGGGACTGAGCAGGTAAGTAAAGCCCTGGTATGCCACTGGAAGGGACTGAGCAGGTAAGTAAGGGCCTGGTATGCCACTGGAAGGGACCGAGCAGGTAAATAAAGCGCAGGGGGTTTAGGTCAGATTCAGGAAACAAATACTGGATATAAATGAGGAAAATTCTTGTTCTAACATGAACAGAGTTAGGGAAGTAAAAAATATGTATACCATCCGTTTAAATGAAACATGGCCCCAAGGCACACACCAAAAATGAAGGAGAGAGGCAGCAGTATGGAGGACTTGGATAAACTTCCCTGCGAGCTGAAGCTCTTGCGTTCTGTGGTAGATTGCAAGCTCTTGGACTTTACCACACACACACACACTTTTTGAAAGAAATTGCTTTTTTGGGTGTGTGGTTGCGGGGATTGTCAGTGAAGTACTGCATGGAAACCCATGTACAGTAGGGCTGTGCAATATTGACAAAATAATCATATTGCGATTTCTTGAATGAATATTGCGATTGCGATTTTATTTGCGATTTAGGCAATTGTTTTTGCTTTTTCAAACATGCTACATACATTCTAAATGAATTCAGTATTCAGCACATGGATATACTGCCCCCAGCACATGGAATTACTGCCCCCAGCACATGGATATACTGCCCCCAGCACATGGATATACTGCCCCCAGCACATGGATATACTGCCCCCAGCACATGGATATACTGCCCCCAGCACATGGATATACTGCCCCAGCACATGGATACTGCCCAAGCTCACCTCTGTGCGCCACGTGTTCGGCTCCCTGTTAACTTCCGGCGGCATGGAGCTTGGGCGCTCGCCTGGGGGAACCATGTGACGAGCTGCGAGAACGCGGCTCGTCACGTGGTTCCCCCTGCGAGCGCCCAAAGCACCATGCCGCCGCTGAAAGTTAACAGGGAGCCGAAAATTGCAGCCTTATGCGATTTAGAAATTGTAGGGTCGGAAATCGCGATTCGATTGCGATTGCAATTAATTGCACAGCCCTAATGTACAGTATCATGCCACAGGAAGGAAAGGAATATCCCAAAAAGGAGTCCGTGTCCTGGAGGAGAGGAATGATGCACGACAGATCATTTCAGGTGAATTTAAACTCTGAAGACAGTGTCCCGCAGCATACACAGCAAGGATATCTGAACAACCAGTGAGGGGAGCCTGCCCCCCCACACATGATGGGGGGGGGGGTAACAGCAGGAAATCACAAGCATTTGAATGGTTAATTCAGCTGGGTAGCTGAATGCTAGGGCAGTGTGTGAATGTGCCATTTACCCCTTTAAAGATCCATAACCCCTGTCTGGCATTAAAGAGATTATGACATACTCTGCAGGATGTAGGGGAAAATGACAGAAATGGGACAGGACTGACTGGCGGATACAGAAGCACACTGTCAGCTCGGAAATCACTCACAAAACAGCATTTGGTTTAATATTTAACATTTACATCTGTGTGAATTGGGACAGAAATAAGTACATGAGCCTGAGCTCAAAACCCGGAGACTTTCCAAGGATTGTACGAGCAGACGCCAGATTATCAGAACCACAGACAGAAATATCCAGCAGAAAGGGTTAAAATGATGGATAAATATATATACAGCGCACAGAGTGTTAGCGTTAAGTATGAATAACTGGCACAACGAGGGTCAATATTAAAGGATAAACATCCAAACCAGAGATGATTAAATTTACAGCACAGACAGGTTTAACGTTAATAATAAATAACTGGCACGAAGAGGGTTTATATTAAGGATAATAGCAGGTTATATTAAGGATAAGGCAGCATACCCCCCTGTGGCCCATGTCGCCGCTCCTGCGCATCATACACCAGGTGATCCACTGCATATTTCAGCATTTTATCGCACAATGCTATATATATATATATATATATAATATATATATATATATATATATATATATATATATAATATATAGCTGTCCCGGGGTGGGCACGTTGTTACATTACCACCGCTCTGCAGAAAGCTGGATGTTACAAGCTTCACCGAGTGGTAACACATACAGCGCCGCACTTACTGCCAACAGATCCTGGCAGTACCCGTGTACAGCGCCAGCACACTGCATATAGCACTAAAAAGCGAGTATTGTGGTGTGTGTAATACAAAAGGTCAGAGTGTAATAACAGCAAACAGCCCTGTGCAATATAAAAAATATTCACTAATGGAGAATCAATTATCCAACCCCAGCGTAATATAGAAAGCGCTGCAATACACAGCACAGATGTGCTAGAGAAGGTGTAACTCAGTCACCAGACACAAAGGGTTAATCACAATGCACAGCACTCCAGGTGTAAATCAGAGACAGGTGCGGAGCATCCTCTAACCAGGAGCAGAGAACCAGCAGCCCTGGTGCAGTACAGTCAGGGTAGTGTAATACAGAACACAGCCAGTGAGTATTATATACAGATACATGTACCAGCATGATTAGGGTATGTGCTATACAGAGGTCAAGGTGGTTTAACAAAGAGAGAGAAATTCAAGTGCAATACAGAGGCAGTTTGTTTGTGTGGTGCTAATACAGGGCTGGCATGGAGTGCTGGAATGTTGGATCAGGTGTCTTTAATACAGAGACAGACGGGCCGCCGTTATACAGGGCTGTGTAATACAGAGGTAGCCCGGGCGATCAGAATGGTGTAATACAGGGGCAGCTTACCTTGGATGTGCTGGTTGATGACATTCTCCAGCCGCTCCAGCCTGTGGATGATGCTCAGCGTGTCCCCCTCCGAGGCTTTGTTGTCGGTTCCCCCCTGCCTGCTCTCCGGGGGCCTCTCCACGCGGACATTCACTCCGGCCATGTAATTGGTGACCCAGCCCACATAGAGAAGGCACAGCAGGTTACTCATCCCGCTCAGAATCACACAGGTGGACACCAGGGACTTGGCTTTCCGGGAGCAGCCCATGTTGGGGGGTCCCGGGGACTTCGGCCGACTCTCTGCCGTTTCTCATCGCACTGGGACCGGCTATAGCCTCCTAGAGAGTCCGGGCAGGGAGTCACAGTTCCAGCAGCCAATGGGAGCCCTTGACAGCGAGAGGCTAGCCAATGAAAGGCGGAGAGGGGAGGGATCAGGAGGCGAGATCCGAACCTGCCGCTTACTGTGCGTCTACTCTGACTGATACAATGTATCCAGTGTGTACCCAGGGTTACATTATACCCAACCTGCCAATATCTGTATGTACTGACTGATACAATGTATCCAGTGTGTACCCAGGGTTACATTATACCCAACCTGCCAATAACTGTATGTACTGACTGATACAATGTATCCAGTGTGTACCCAGGGTTACATTATACCCAACCTGCCAATAACTGTATGTACTGACTGATACAATGTATCCAGTGTGTACCCAGGGTTACATTATACCCAACCTGCCAATATCTGTATGTACTGACTGATACAATGTATCCAGTGTGTACCCAGGGTTACATTATACCCAACCTGCCAATAACTGTATGTACTGACTGATACAATGTATCCAGTGTGTACCCAGGGTTACATTATACCCAACCTGCCAATAACTGTATGTACTGACTGATACAATGTATCCAGTGTGTACCCAGGTTGTAATATATTTGCTCTGCCAGTAACTTTATGTATTTCTGACCAAAACAACTCATGAGGTGTTTAGCTTTGCATGATCGTGAATGACAGCCTGGCCTGATTGTTATACTTGCAGGAAAGAAGCGGTTGCAAGGCACTCAATAACAGCATTATTAGAAAGTTATTGACTTCTCGGCCAAAAACTGGCTTTTCTCAAACCCTTGTCCTTGGGAAGGGCCGGTCTCAAACCTCACTGACTTTCTAAAAAAACTGTTCTCTGAAGCCTGCATAGTGTACCTGGACCCTCTTCCTCCCTGTATGACTCCTGGGCATGCTTTGGGTTCCATTAGCAACCACCTAAAGTCACTTTTTATGAATCTGTGCCACACTAGGCGCCCTCCTCCTTACTGCAGTTTACCCCAGTAGCAAGGGGTATCAGTCACTACTGGTGCCCCTCTATCGTATGCGTTACTTTAGGTAGATGGCCATACATTAAATTTCGTTTTATGTAATTAAGTTTTTCTGTAAATATTTTATTCCACCTCTAGTGATCCACTTTATGTGAAGGATTTCAGGGGTCATGCCAAATAATCGCAATCCTACAACAAACCATGATGGAGGCACGCTTCCACGTGCTGGCATACAGTAAGCGGGACCCTTCTATATAGCATTTAACTATAGGAGTAGACATATATTCCAAAGGTTCGTGTAAACTTAACCAGAGCTGTTGTAAATTTAACACCCCATAGATTACAATGGCTCTGGTAATTTAAAACAGCTCTGGTTAAGTAGGGGGTTAACGCCAACCTTGGAATAGGGCTCATAATTTGGTCAGAGCCGATTTATCAGCAGCCTTTCTGACCAGTAGCCGATAACTGCGGGCTTGACAAATTTTCTGTGAATCGTGGAGCCACCTACAAAAGCTAGGAGCCCGGTTTTTCTTCAGACTAACAAAACTTCAACAACTAAGGATACATCAATACAATACAAGACCGAGTACAGATACTTTTATTTAATGTCATGCAAACAATTTATGATTTTGCTGAAATGTATGGCCAGACACCAAATTTACCCACTGCACCCACCCTGCCGCACACCAGATCTCAAAAAAATAAATATGTGTAACACACACCCACCCTCAGATGAATAGGCCGGTGCAAGAATTTTTGCAGCAAAGGGTCACTTTGCCACCCCCCCCCCCAAGTCCAAGACTAATCCATGTACCTCACTATTCAACTAAATACCCCACAATCAAACCTATTATCCCGCAGTCTTTGTTTCTATCCCATGATTGTTATTAACCCCTTCACTGCTGAGAAATTTCACCTCTGTGTGCTGACCTACTTTTTAGGGTTGCACCGATACCGATACTAGTATCGGTGCCGATACTGGGTACTGCAGGAGTACTTGGTACTCCTGCAGTATCCCCAATACTGGAAGCCGGCATTGAGCCGGCTTGCCAGCATCCGATGGGCTGGGGCGGCTGTCCGAACACTCTATCGGCATTCGGACAGGCCCTGCAGCTGCTCTCCGCGATCATACTTACCTTCCTGAGCGACGCTGGGAAAGTCTTCGCTAGGGCTGCGCATCTTCACTGGTCTCACGATTCGATTACGATTAGGAGGTCAACGATTCGATTCGATGCGATTCCGCGATGCATCTTGATTACTGCCCAATTTGCCCAAGGTTTTAGACTCACATATTCACACACTCCCAGTAATGTGCAGTGTGTATGAGCGTATCACAGAGCTCCACAGCAATAAAACTCACAGTAATGTGCAGTGTGCATGAGTGTATCACAGAGCTCCACAGCAATAAAACTCACAGTAATGTGCGGTGTGTATGAGCGTATCACAGAGCGCCACAGCAATAAAACTCACAGTAATGGTCTTTAGTCGGACAGAGGTAATTGTGAGCACACCGGTCAAAGAATGGTGGTTAGAGAGGGAGGGTGCACATTGAGAGGTAACACATTTTTGGGGCTATTTTAGAATGGTGATAGGTGTAATTGAGTCTCCCTAGGGGTTCTGAGACTTGGTTACACAGTGGAATGTGGTCTGATTGACAAGTAGGAGAGAGTTAAGTGTGGGCACATAGTTACACCTCTCTAACCACCTTTTTATGACCTGAGTGTTTCCAGGGTGTGGCACCTGCTGTGAACATATGGTGTATATTTTATGGAATAAAATAGATTATGACAAGCGTATGCACGTGGAATTTAGTCATATTCTTAAGCACAAGTATGGCTTTAGAAAGACACATTTATTTTAATTTAATTATACAAACTGCATTTAATATATAGGAAAATGTTATAAATGTATAAATACATGCAATAAAAAAATATTTATGCAATTGATGAAATAATGTTAATTCTTCAAGGTAAAACTGTCTATATGTAGGTGTGTGTGTATAATTAAAATAAATTAGTAAGGGGTTAATGGGACTGGTTTTACTGAAAAAAGATTGACATAGGTTTTTGGAATGAAGGGTTAATATGGGACTGCAGGGTTTCAGAGGTGTTTTGTGCATGGTTACTTGAGGGCTGCAGTCAGTAAGGGGTTAATGTTTAAGTCAGGGCTGCAGGTTGCATTGTGATGAGTGAATACTGGCTGCAGGGTCTTAGAGGGGTTTTGTATAGGGGCTGCAGTCAGTAAGGGTTAAATAGTTGGGGCTGTGGATGAGAGGGTTAATTAGTGTTCTGCTTTGGTGACACTCTCAGGCTCCTGGACTTAACACACATAGAGCAGCTGTCACTTTAAACAATGGGAGGAGCCGCTTCTCTGCACGGATGGGCTTTCAGCTCCACGGCAGGGGGGGGGGCCTACAGAGAGGAGGTGGGAAGCAGACACAGCTTGATGCTGTGAGTCTCCCAGCACAGACAGACACCAGAGAGGGGAATTCAACCAGGGAGGAATAACAGAGGAGCTGGAGGGGGCGTGGCCAGTGAATCGATTAGCAGTCTGAGAAGATCGATGCAGCATCGTGGAAGGAAGCATCGCCATGCATCAGGCAAACGATTATATTTGACAGCCCTAGTCTTCGCACGTGCGCTCATTGGAAGGCCCCCAGCCGCAAACACGTGGTCCCACGTGATCGCGGCTGGGGGCCTTCCAATGAGCGCACGCGCGGAAACTTTCCCAGCGTCGCTCAGGAAGGTAAGTATGATTGCGGAGAGCAGCTGCAGGGCCTGTCCGAATGCCAATAGAGCATTCGGACAGGCACCTGGAGCTCTCCGCGTTCATACTTACTTTCCTGGGCGACGCCGGGAAAGTTTCCACTCGTGGTGCGCTGGGACCACGTGATCGCGGCTGGGGGCCTTCCAACGAGCGCACGCGCGAAGACTTTACCGGTGTCGCTCCGGAAGGTAAGTATGAAAGAACGCGGCAAGCTCCAGGTGAGCTGGGAGGCAAATCCACGAGCTGGGGGGCAAATCCATGAGCTGGGGGCAAATCCATGAGCTGGGGGGCATATCCATGAGCTGGGTGCAAATCCATGAGCTGGGGGCATATCCATGAGCTGGGGGGCAAATCCATGAGAGCTGGGGCATAATCCATGAAAGATGGGGGGCATATCTATGAGAGCTGGGGGCATACATAATGACTATTTTTCTACATATATTCATTTTCTGTTAATCTGTATATTTGTGTTGTTTTTTAATATCTTGCATTGTATTACTTTGTATTTCTGTAACTGTAACACTTCAATGTTCTTGAACCCAGGACATACTTGAAAACGAGAGAAATCTCAATGTATCCTTCCTGGTAAAATCCTTTATAAATAAATAAATAAATAAACATGTGAGGTGGGGGCATTTTTTTATGAGGTCTGTTCTTATTGGAAAGTGGTCACATGACATAAAATAAAAGTATCGGTACTCGTACTTAAAAAAGTGGTATCGGTGCATCCCAGTACTTTTTACTGGTTTTGTTAATCATGTTTAAGCCCATCAAGACCAGGTGATTTTTACCATATAGTCGTCCAAAAGCACCCACTGCAACATCGAGGTATTCTAGGTCTCTAGAAAGAACAAATAGTAAATAATACCATCTGCACTATTTGTTCTTTCTCGAGACCTAGAATACCTCGCTGTTGCAGTGGCTGAAGGATATGCCCGAAGAAGTATCCACAGGCGATTGAATGAGCATCTATGCTCTTGAAAATGTGAATGGGACATCCATACCATTCTTTAAAATTGTATAATTTTTACAGTTTTATGCTATGATCTGCATGTCTTTTTACTTTTATAGAATCGATTCAAAGACCTAAACTGCTGACCCAGGGGGTCTCATAAACTCAACAATATATGTAAGCTGTATATCTTTATTACTTGGTGGAGTGAAGACACGAGCGCTGCACTTCCTTTTGGTTTTCTAATTTTTTTTCCAATAGTGGCGTGGGGTAGATACACATTTAATTGGAGTGATTCAGCGAACTGTGTCATTTGGTGTCATTTAGTTGTGAGTGCCACGAGTTTCTTTTATTTTGGTCTATAAAAAATAAAATAAAAAATTATGGAAAAAAACCCCACTTTTTTTGAATTTTTAATCCCCCAAATCTACAACTGCCAAAAACACCCTGGCTAAATAGTGTCGAAATTTTGTCCTGAAATTAGAAATACCCAATTTATACATGTTTTTGCTTTTTACCCCCCACTGCTGTGTGCCGAGATCATTTTGATCAGTTTATGCTCATGTTTAAACGTGATTTGAAGTCATATTTTTTTTATTATACCCTCCAGACAATATAGTGCGTTTTTTTAAAAAAAATTATAATTTTAGATTTGCAGAGTTAGCGAGTTCTCTCAAACTCTAAGATCTCGGTAGAGCACGGCTGGAGGTCCCAGCGAGCAGCCACCTAACAAACCTTGCCAGCGGCCTCTCTCTGGAAAGCAGCGCCAGCGAGAGGGGCCTGGCAGACTGCTGTTAGTTATCAGGCTTACACCCATTTCGCCCATTGTAAAGACTTGCTCTGGCAGCCCTTTTCCTGTATTGCAATTATTTGCACTCCTCCCCAGGTTTTATCCAAAACCCATGACCTCATCCACGTTACCGAACTCCAGTCTGGACTTTCCTTGGATTCCAACTGGGAGGCCTCCATAAATAAAAGCTATGCCCTGAAGTCAGGGTTTCTGCATTGATGCATTGTATGAATTGCCTTGTAGAGTGTGGACCTGTTCCCGACCTGTACCTTTATCATTCATCATTGTTCCTGTCTCGTCTTGTTTGGATTCCACCGTGTACCATCCTTCATACCCACTTTTGTATTCCTCTTTCCCATTACTAATTCATCATGTATCGACCTTTGGCTCCGGATTTGACTACTCTCTGGACTTTCCTGTTTTGCAATACTTCGCACCAAACTTGGGTTTACCGTGAACCAACCCCTTGCTATGGACCAAAGACTACAATTCTCTGCCAGCCTGCTGCCACGTCCTTTTGTCTTCCCAGACTTGCCTTTTATTTATCCCTATTGTTCCTGTAATGTAAGTCTCATTTTAAGTCTGCTTTATCCCTGTGTCCTTTATTTCCCTAGGTTCTCTTTTCTGGTTACTTTATAGCCCACTATCCTTGGTTATAACTTTTCAGCCCAGTATCCTTTGCCTATTAGTTGTACTTGTCAGCTCCGTTCCTGTCATGCCCCTGTTCTTATTTTTCCTTTGCTAGCCCTCTATATGACCATTGTTTAGTTATCCCAGCCTTGCCCCTGTTCATAGTAATTCTTTGCTGTTCAGTTACTTCTTGGCAGCTCCTTTCCTATCACGCCCCTGTTCTCAGATTACTTTCTTTCTGTCTCATTCCTTAGTTTTACTGTGTTAGTTATTTCCTTCCTGTCTTGCCTCCGTTTAGTAGCCCCTTTCTTGTAGTGCCCAGCTACCTCCTGTTTGTTCTGCTGTGTCCTGTATTGATTTTGCCCTTGTGTTTCCTATTAAAATTATTGTTGCACTGCTATTTGTCTGGCCTCCTCTGTGTCACGGCACACTGGACTCGCTCCTGCTCGCCCTCCACAGGCCGTGCCTGACATTGGAGGCTGAGCGGCTGGCAGAATGCACTAGATACCGCCCAGCAAGCCAGCCCTGTGCTCGGTTCCGGTATGGGTATCAGAGGATCTCAAACATCTAGGCGCCAGGACAGAATTTCCAGTCGCCATGACGACTGGGTTTTGTTGAGCCCTGTGATAACTGGTGCCAATGTCACACATCTGGCAATATGCCATTAGCTGTGTCTATTAAACTTTTTAAACATTGCACTTTGTCCATTTCATTTAAGATTTTTTTGCTTTTATTTTTACAAACATGGCCAGGTGTAGAGTTATTGGAAAGACTAGACTTTGCCCTATGCCCCTGTAAATAAGGGGACAACAACCCCGGCCCCCAGATGTTTTGGGTCCATATCTCCCATGATGCTCAGTTATGGTTGGTGGAATCTCGTGGGAAATGTAGTTTCAAAACAACTGGAGGGTCAAGGTTGTGGACCTGTTTTGCAGGACATATGGTACTGGAAATACAGTGGTCCAAAATTTTGGCAATTGAAAGGCTGATACAGATTATTGATAATTTGACAAATATTGGCTCCCGATAATAGAAATAGACTGATCGGTTTTGCCTATTTATCTCAAGGGGAATGATCAATTTTTGAGACTGACAGTCTTACGTCACTAGTGGGGAAATGAATGGAAACCATGTTAAAGGAAAGGATTGTTGCACATCTAAAAACACATACAGGGTTATTCAGAGAGTGTGAAAATCAGGAGAATGACTGGAGAATGAAAAATTCTAGGTCAAAATAGCCAAACCAGAAAAATTCTCCCTTTCATCTCACTTTCCAAATCGGTTATTTTGACCTAGAATTTTTCATTCTCCTGCTTTTCACACTCTCTGAATAACCCTGATAGATTACAGGATCAGAAACAACATGGATTTACCTCAGGGAGATCATGCCAAACTAATCTTATTGATTTTTTTGATTGGGTAACAGAAATAATAGACACAGGTGGTGCAGTAGACATTGCTTATTTAGATTTCAGTAAGGCTTTTGATACAGTTCCGCATAGAAGGCTTATCAACAAATTGCAATCTTTGAGCTTGGATTCCAATATTGTTGAATGGATTAGGCAGTGGCTGAGTGACAGGCAACAGTGGGTTGTGGAAAATGGAGTTTATTCGGCGCAAGGTCTTGTTACCAGTGGGGTACCTCAGGGGTCAGTACTTGGACCCATTCTCTTTAATATTTTTATTAGGGATATTGCAGAAGGTATTAATGGCAAAATATGTCTTTTTGCTGATGACACAAAGATTTGCAACAGGGTTGACGTTCCTGGAGGGATCAGCCAAATGACAAATGATTTGGGTAAACTAAAAAAATGGAGGGAGCTGTGGCAATTGAGTTTTAATGTGGATAAGTGCAAGATAATGCACCTGGGACGTAAAAACCCAAGGCTGAATATAGAATATTTGATACAGTCCTAACCTCAACATCTGAGGAAAGGGATTTAGGGGTTATTATTTCAGAGGATCTAAGGGTAAGTAGTCAATGTAATAGAGCAGCAGGAAATGCTGGCAGAATGCTTGGTTGTGTAGGGAGAGCCTGTATTAGCAGTAGGAAAAGGGAAGTGATCATGCCACTGTACAGAGCACTGGTGAGACCTCACTTGGAGTACTGTGTGCAGTACTGGAGACCGTATCTCCAGAAGGATATAGACATCTTAGAGAGAGTTCAGAGAAGGGCTACTAAAATGGTGTACGGCTTGAAGGAGAAAAGTTACCAGGAAAGGCTTAATGATCTTAACATGTACAGCTTGGAAAAAAGACGAGACAGAGGAGATATGATAGAAACATTTAAATACGTAAAGGGAATCCACAAGGTAGAGGAAGGGAGTATATTTAAAAGGAAACAAAGTAGCAAAACAAGAGGACATAGTCTTAGATTAGAGGGGCAAAGGTTTAAAAGTAACATCAGGAAGCATTATTTTACTGAGAGGGTGGTGGATACATGGAACAGCCTTCCAGTAGAAGTAGTAGAGGCCAAAACAGTAATTGAATTTAAGCAAGCATGGGATAGGCATAAGGCTAGCCTAAACAAAAGATAAATCCAGGTAAAGTATCCATGTAATTGGGCAGACTAGATGGGCCGTAAGGTTCTTATCTGCCGACATTTTCTATGTTTCTATGGGCGAGCCCCACAACTCTCATGTAAAACATTGCAAGGCTGGCCAAAACAGTCTCTCATACATATGAAAGCGAACAAGGTAAAAATCAGCCCAAATTGTTTCTGTTTATACATTCATGTTATTCCATGAAGCTTTCAGATGATATTGCTGATTACAAACCACCCACTGAAAAATCCAACATCTTCCACAGGCAAAGTGCTGGGCTCAATCTTTTCTAGGTCTCTCTGGTATCTGTGTGTATTTTCTAGAGTTATGCAACACAACGTGTCTCCTAGGGACAGTTATTAGTGGATTACATATACATATTTTTCTCCATTTATTTGTGCTGGTAATATTCTTTTAGGTCTTCCCTTAGTTTGACTCTTTTGGCCTACGGTCTGGCTCCACCCATGCAGCACTTAGTGAATAAGCCCCTGTGTATGTGCAGCCTCATAGCCATATGCAGATTGTATATATGAATTTCCAAGTGATTGTGTCTGCAAATCGGTGGATCCTCAGCACGCTGCAGTCTTGTTTCTACTTGCTGGAAAGCAATGCTTTGATGTGAACAATGACGGTGAGAAAGATGATTACTGGAGGGAGTGAGGGATCGAAGAGGAGGGATTTCCATAAATACTCACAAAACTAAACATATCGCACGCACTGCTTAAAACTTACTGCAAAACAGCACACAGACCCAGCCCGCGTCTCACACAATGCATGAAGTGCCAGGTCGTCAACTTGGTTTACTGAGGTGCCCTGGTAGCAGTCAGACTGGCCTGATATGGAAATCAGAGGTCCCTCATCCATTTATGGTTTGGACCTGGTGCTGGCAAGTCCACACGATGGAATAAGCTTCTGGAGATATTTTATGGCAGAGAAAGCCACAATGCAAGCAATGAGGGACAGAACTCCAAATCAAAGGACCCACAGCAAACGTAGCACTGCGCAAATGACATTCAGTGCATAAAGCAAACTACAAAGCTTACTCAGCAGCAGTGTGAAAAACATAGCATACGGTATACTTTGCACTGTGCAGTGTGTAAAATAGAGCATATAGCACAAAATATAGCATACTCAGCACTGTACAGACTAATACAGAGTATTCAGTACAAAACACAACTCAGCAGTGTGACATACAGGGGAAAAAGCGCAATACCCAGCATACTCTGAACTGTACAACATGATAAACAGAGCATATAGCACAAAATGCAGCATACTCAGCACTGTACAGAATGACAGAACATGTAACACAATACACAGCATACTCAGCACTGAGCAGTGTGATATACAGAGCAGATAGCAAAATACACAGCATACTCAGCACTGCGCAGTGTCATACACAACATATTCAGCACTGTGCTGCAGGACATAGAAAGCATATCGCACAATATACAGCATACTCAGCACTTTGTTTGCAGGACATAGAAAGCATATCGCACAATATGCAACATACTCAGCACTGTGCTGCATTATATACAAAGCATATCGCACAATACACAACATACTCAGCACTGTGCTGCAGGACATACAAAGCATATCGTACAATATACAGCATACTCGGCACTGTGTTGCATGACATACAAAGCATATAGCACAATACACAGCATACTCAGCACTACAGCACGATACAGAGCATGCAGCCCAATACACAGCAAAATCAGCACTGTACGATATACAAAGCATATAGCACAATATGCAGCGTACTTGCCATTGTGCTGTATGATATATAAAGTATATACAGTTGTGTTCAAAATTATTCAACCCCCAATGCTGTAAAGGGTTTTAGGGAATTTAGTGTACATTTGTAATTGTATTCAGAATGAAATCCTACAAGGAATTTTTAACCCTTTCGCTGCTGAGGCGTTTCACGCCTCTGTGCTGAGGTCATTTTTACCGGTTTTGATCATCATGTTTAAATGCGTTTTGAAGGCTTATTTTAGTATATGACCCAGACATATTATATATCGTTCTTTCCGTCAGACTCGGCAGATTAATAATATGTCATTATTATATGTATACGTCATGACCTGTCTGTATATTATAACAAAAAATGCAATAAAATATGAATTTTCAATAATTTACAACGTGTAAAGTGTTTTTTTTTTCACATTTTAACATGCGAGCAATTGCGGTTATATTTTGTATGGGGTGCGCTTGTTAAAAAAATTAGAGATGGGGTCTCATTACATTTTTTTTGGGGGGAAATTACGCGATTTTTAACAAACGCACCGCATACAAAAATCGTTAGTGCAGCATCATTGTTCACATTATAATTGAAATGGGAACAATATTGCTGCATTAACAAACCAAAAAAAAAAAAAATTATTTTTTTTTTATAATTTTTTTTTAAAATATTTTTTCATTTTTATTTTTAATTATTTTTTTAAAACTTTTTTCACAGTGGTGTTTGGTATTGTTGGAACGGCCATGCTCTGGCCGATCCAACATTACCAAACATTAACCCCTAGCTGCCACGGATCGGGAGATAGGGGATTCCAATGAATCCCCTATCTCCACCGTTGGTGGCAGCTAGGGGTTAACTCCAGGACTGGCGTCATCGTGCTATACACGATGACGCCAGTCCTCAGGGGGAGTTCCCGGAGGCTTGGCCGACATCCAAGATGTCGGCCAGCTCCGGGAAAGGATCACGAACCGGCGCTTTTCAGCGCCAATTCGTGATCCGGCTCCCCAGGGGTTAATGAGAGCCACCGTTTGGAAGGGCAGGCTGTGCCCTTCCAAGCGGTGTCTGTCTTAACCCCCTGCTCCCCGGCGATCGGGAGGGAGAGAGGTCAGAAGGACCTCCCCTCCCTTTCAGGCGCCTCCTCCGCACATGCGGGGGGGGGGCGCCTGAATTTGATGTCATCGCGTAGCCGCGATGACATCTAATGTCCCCGCCGGGCTCCCGAGTGCTGGGCTGACATCCAAGATGTCAGCCCGCACCGGGGGGGGGGGGGCGCAGCAATCCGCCGGAATCCGGCGGATTGCTGCCTCCTGTGCTCGGACGCGCTGAGCGCGTCCTTAGCACAGGAGAACCACTTGGCTGGACGCGCTGAGCGCGTCCATAGCAGCCAAGTGGTTAAAGAACCATGTGCAACTAAAATGACATCAATTGGTTTTGTAATACAGTAGTAAATGTTTCTTTTGTGAATTCTTCATTGACACAATTATTCAACCCCTTAAAGACTATCACTCTGAAGAACAGAGGTTCATTCAAGTGTTTTCAATCAGGTATTGAAAACACCTGTGGATGTCACGGAGCAGCAATAAAGCATAATAAGCACCAATTAGGCAGCTTTAAAATGACTGTGATACTCAGCTCCTTCTAGACATTTACTGGTGTGGTTACAAACATGGTGAAGTCAAGAGAATGGTCCAGGAAGACAAGAGAAGAGGTGATTACTCTTCACAGGAAGGGCAATGGCTATAAGAAGATTGCAAAGATGTTAAACATACCAAGAGAGACCATAGGAAGCATCATTCGCAAATTCAAGGCAAAGGGCACTGTTGAAACGCTACCTGGTCGTGGCAGAAAGAAGATGCTGACTTCGACTGCTGTGCGCTACCTGACGCGTAGAGTGGATAAAAGTCCCCGTGTGACTGCTGAGGAACTGAGAAAAGATTTGTCAGATGTGGGTACTGAAGTTTCAGCTCAGACAATACGGCGCACACTGCGTAATGAAGGCCTCCATGCCAGAACTCCCAGGCGCACCCCCTTGCTGTCTCCAAAGAATAAGAAGAGTCGACTGCAGTATGCCAAAAGTCATGTGGACAAACCACAGAAGTTTTGGGATAGTGTTCTGTGGACTGATGAAACAAAATTAGAACTGTTTGAGCCCATGGATCAACGCTATGTTTGGAGGAGGAAGAACAAGGCCTATGAAGAAAAGAACACCTTGTCTACTGTGAAGCATGGCGGGGGGTCCATCATGCTTTGGGGCTGTTTTGCTT
Source organism: Leptobrachium leishanense (assembly GCA_009667805.1). Lineage (NCBI taxonomy): Eukaryota > Metazoa > Chordata > Amphibia > Anura > Megophryidae > Leptobrachium > Leptobrachium leishanense. Next base: position 119,087,228 of record CM019072.1, on the reverse strand, counting down.
CTGCAGGTACAGGGAAGCTTCAGCGGGTGCAAGGTACCATGAATTCTCTTCAGTACCAGGAGATATTGGATGACAATGTGATGCAGTCCGTCACAAACCTGAGGCTTGGGAGACGTTGGACCTTTCATCAGGACAATGATCCCAAGCATACCTCCAAGTCCACTAGAGCATGGTTGCAGATTAAAGGCTGGAACATTTTGGAGTGGCCATCGCAGTCACCTGACTTAAATCCGATTGAGAACCTCTGGTGGGACTTAAAGGGATACTCTAAACAACATGACCACCTAAGCTATTTTAGGTGGTCAAGATGCCCGGAGTATCCTGCCCTCTGTCCCCCCTCCCTCCGCTCAGCCGATCAGCTGAAAATGCTGAAAACAGCTGAGAGAGGCGGAGAAGTTTACTCCGCCCTCCCAGCTGTCAGTCAGCAGAGCGGGAATCATATTTCCCGCTTCTGCCGACTTTTGCCGAGTCGGAGACGTCATCGCGCTTTCAGCACGATGACGTCTCCAACTCACCGCAGAAGCTGGCGGCTCCCTCTGAGGGTTAGTGTTGCGCGCATCCTCTTGCGCGCAACACTAATCCTCAGAGGGAGCCGGGAGGAAGCCTGCCGATTGGCTGGCTAAATGTGAGAGGCGCGCATGCGCGCTTCTCACGTAAACCAGAAGCCAAGAAGCAAGAAGAAGGACAGGAGTGGAAGAGGAGGGAGGTGAGTATAAAAAAAAAAAAAAACGCCGCTGGAAACAAGAGGATTTTAGGGTAAGTATTACAGTTACAAGAAAAAAAATAAAAAAGAAAGATTTATTAAGGGAATAGGGATAGGTTAGGATAAAAAAACGGGGGGTGAATTTTTGAGTAGAGTGTTCCTTTAAAGAAAGCAGTTGCAGTGCGCAAGCCTAAGAATGTGACTGAACTGGAGGCTTTTGCCCATGACGAATGGGCGAAGATACCCGTAGATGGCTGCAAGACACTTGTGTCAAGCTATGCTTCACGTTTAAAAGCTGTTATAACTGTAAAAGGATGTTGTACTAAGTACTAAGATTGAATGTCACTTGGGGGTTGAATAAAACTGATAATGATGTGAGCACAGAAAAGACATTTGTGCTTATTTCATTATAAATGTTATGTTATATTTGTCTGACCTACACGTGCCTCTTTGATTTAATTGTAAGCAAGATGACTGAATGATCAAAATCAATGTCAAACTGGCCAAAACACTCAATTTCAGTGGGGGTTGAATAATTTTGAACACAACTGTAGCACAATACACAGCATACTCAGCACTGTACTGCATAATATACAAAGCATATAGCGCAATACACAGCATACTCCGCACTACAGCATGATATAAAGGATGTAGCACAATACTCAGCACTGTGCAGCACGATACACATAGCACTGTGCAGTGATCAGAACATACTTGGACCCTCAGAGATTAAATGTGGGCACTGGATAGCCAAGTATGAGAGAAGGGTTGGGTGTAATAACCATATGGAGTGAGCAGCTTCCTGCACCTTATACAAAAACTAGGAGAATGAACTCCCGTAGCAACATATGCTGTATAAAGTCACAGCTAGCATCATGGCCACTGGAGGGCGTCAGGTCACACATCATACAGCTACTGTACCTTACCCAGAGGATTCCCAGCATCCACTCACTGGGAATTTGACTTATCTCACCTGACATAAAGCAGGAGGGGGTGACCAGACAGACCTAACCAGACCTAAAGCAAGGAGACACTAAACCTTAACTGACAGAAAGCAAGGAGTGACCAGACCTAACCTGACATAAATCAGGGAGTGACCAGACCTAACCTGACAGAAAGCAAGGAGGCAGTGAGCAGAGCAGACCTAACCTGACAGAAAGCAGGGAGTGAGTAGACCTAAGGCTAGGGTCAGACGAACGCATTTTTCGCGTCGACCGTCACAAAGTGCATCCGAACGAATGGACGTATTTTTTCACGGAATACGAGATAGTGGTCATACGATGCGCAATTACGGCCCTGATTTTTTACTGATCCAAACCAGGAAACTTTGGGTGTCTGGACGTTATGTTGGCTGGACATGAGCAGCGTCTGACATCTCCTAATCACGCACACACGCCGCTATGCGAGCGCATCGCACTCTGTACGTCAGTACTAGCGGTTTGACATTCTCGAAAAAATGCGTTCGTTTGCCACTACTTTCGTGCGGCCGTTCTTTGTATGTTACCCGGCATTGGACGTCATTTGCTACTAGCACGGCTGTGATAAAGTGCGGCTAAACGCACGTTAATACTGCGTTCGTCTGACCCTAGCCTAACCTGACAGAAAGCAAGGAGGGAGTGAGCAGATCTAACCTGACATAAAGCAGGGAATGAGCAGACCTAACCTGACATAAAGCAGGGAGTGAGCAGACCTAATGACAGAAAGTAGGCAGTGAGCAGACCTAACCTGACATAAAGTAGGGAGTGAGCAGACCTAACCTGACAGAAAGCAGGGAATGAGCAGACCTAACCTGACATAAAGTAGGGAGTGAGCAGACCTAATGACAGAAAGTAGGGAGTGAGCAGACCTAACCTAACAGAAAGTAGGGAGTGAGCAGACCTAACCTGACATAAAGTAGGGAGTGAGCAGACCTAACCTAACAGAAAGTAGGGAGTGAGCAGACCTAATGACAGAAAGTAGGGAGTGAGCAGACCTAACCTAACAGAAAGTAGGGAGTGAGCAGACCTAACCTGACATAAAGCAGGGAGTGAGCAGACCTAACCTAACAGAAAGTAGGGAGTGAGCAGACCTAACCTGACAGAAAGCAGGGAATGAGCAGACCTAATGACAGAAAGCAGGGAGTGAGCAGACCTAACCTGACATAAAGTAGGGAGTGAGCAGACCTAACCAACAGAAAGTAGGGAGTGAGCAGACCTAATGACAGAAAGTAGGGAGTGAGCAGACCTAATGACAGAAAGTAGGGAGTGAGCAGACCTAATGACAGAAAGTAGGGAGTGAGCAGACCTAATGACAGAAAGTAGGGAGTGAGCAGACCTAATGACAGAAAGTAGGGAGTGAGCAGACCTAATGACAGAAAGTAGGGAGTGAGCAGACCTAATGACAGAAAGTAGGGAGTGAGCAGACCTAATGACAGAAAGTAGGGAGTGAGCAGACCTAACCTGACAGAAAGCAGGGAATGAGCAGACCTAATGACAGAAAGTAGGGAGTGAGCAGACCTAACCTGACATAAAGTAGGGAGTGAGCAGACCTAACCTGACATAAAGTAGGGAGTGAGCAGACCTAACCTGACAGAAAGCAGGGAATGAGCAGACCTAATGACAGAAAGTAGGGAGTGAGCAGACCTAATGACAGAAAGTAGGGAGTGAGCAGACCTAATAACAGAAAGTAGGGAGTGAGCAGACCTAATAACAGAAAGTAGGGAGTGAGCAGACCTAACCTGACAGAAAGCAGGGAATGAGCAGACCTAATGACAGAAAGTAGGGAGTGAGCAGACCTAATGACAGAAAGCAGGGAGTGAGCAGACCTAACCTGACAGAAAGCAGGGAATGAGCAGACCTAATGACAGAAAGTAGGGAGTGAGCAGACCTAACCTGACAGAAAGTAGGGAGTGAGCAGACCTAACCTGACAGAAAGTAGGGAGTGAGCAGACCTAACCTGACAGAAAGCAGGGAATGAGCAGACCTAATGACAGAAAGTAGGGAGTGAGCAGACCTAACCTGACATAAAGTAGGGAGTGAGCAGACCTAATAACATAAAGTAGGGAGTGAGCAGACCTAACCTGACAGAAAGCAGGGAATGAGCAGACCTAATGACAGAAAGCAGGGAGTGAGCAGACCTAACCTGACAGAAAGTAGGGAGTGAGCAGACCTAACCTGACATAAAGTAGGGAGTGAGCAGACCTAATGACAGAAAGCAGGGAGTGAGCAGACCTAACCTAACAGAAAGTAGGGAGTGAGCAGACCTAACCTGACATAAAGTAGGGAGTGAGCAGACCTAATGACAGAAAGCAGGGAGTGAGCAGACCTAACCTAACAGAAAGCAGGGAGTGAGCAGACCTAACCTGACATAAAGTAGGGAGTGAGCAGACCTAACCTGACATAAAGTAGGGAGTGAGCACACCTAACCTGACAGAAAGCAGGGAATGAGCAGACCTAATGACAGAAAGCAGGGAGTGAGCAGACCTAACCTAACAGAAAGCAGGGAGTGAGCAGACCTAACCTAACAGAAAGCAGGGAGTGAGCAGACCTAACCTGACATAAAGTGGAGTGAGCAGACCTAACCTAACAGAAAGCAGGGAGTGAGCAGACCTAACCTGACATAAAGTAGGGAGTGAGCAGACCTAACCTGACATAAAGTAGGGAGTGAGCAGACCTAACCTAACAGAAAGCAGGGAGTGAGCAGACCTAATGACAGAAAGCAGGGAGTGAGCAGACCTAACCTAACAGAAAGCAGGGAGTGAGCAGACCTAACCTGACATAAAGTAGGGAGTGAGCAGACCTAACCTGACATAAAGTAGGGAGTGAGCAGACCTAACCTGACATAAAGTAGGGAGTGAGCAGACCTAACCTGACATAAAGTAGGGAGTGAGCACACCTAACCTGACATAAAGTAGGGAGTGAGCAGACCTAACCTGACATAAAGCAGGGAGTGAGCAGACCTAATAACAGAAAGTAGGGAGTGAGCAGACCTAACCTGACATAAAGTAGGGAGTGAGCACACCTAACCTGACAGAAAGCAGGGAATGAGCAGACCTAATGACAGAAAGCAGGGAGTGAGCAGACCTAACCTAACAGAAAGCAGGGAGTGAGCAGACCTAACCTAACAGAAAGCAGGGAGTGAGCAGACCTAACCTGACATAAAGTAGGGAGTGAGCAGACCTAACCTAACAGAAAGCAGGGAGTGAGCAGACCTAACCTGACATAAGTAGGGAGTGAGCAGACCTAACCTGACATAAAGTAGGGAGTGAGCAGACCTAACCTGACATAAAGCAGGGAGTGAGCAGACCTAATAACAGAAAGTAGGGAGTGAGCAGACCTAACCTGACATAAAGTAGGGAGTGAGCACACCTAACCTGACAGAAAGCAGGAATGAGCAGACCTAATGACAGAAAGCAGGGAGTGAGCAGACCTAACCTAACAGAAAGCAGGGAGTGAGCAGACCTAACCTAACAGAAAGCAGGGAGTGAGCAGACCTAACCTGACAGAAAGTAGGGAGTGAGCAGACCTAACCTGACATAAAGTAGGGAGTGAGCAGACCTAACCTGACATAAAGCAGGGAGTGAGCAGACCTAATAACAGAAAGTAGGGAGTGAGCAGACCTAACCTGACATAAAGTAGGGAGTGAGCACACCTAACCTGACAGAAAGCAGGGAATGAGCAGACCTAATGACAGAAAGCAGGGAGTGAGCAGACCTAACCTAACAGAAAGCAGGGAGTGAGCAGACCTAACCTACAGAAAGCAGGGAGTGAGCAGACCTAACCTGACATAAAGTAGGGAGTGAGCAGACCTAACCTAACAGAAAGCAGGGAGTGAGCAGACCTAACCTGACATAAAGTAGGGAGTGAGCAGACCTAACCTAACAGAAAGCAGGGAGTGAGCAGACCTAACCTGACATAAAGTAGGGAGTGAGCAGACCTAACCTGACATAAAGTAGGGAGTGAGCAGACCTAACCTGACATAAAGTAGGGAGTGAGCAGACCTAACCTGACATAAAGTAGGGAGTGAGCACACCTAACCTGACATAAAGTAGGGAGTGAGCAGACCTAATGACAGATAGCAGGGAGTGAGCAGACCTAACCTGACATAAAGCAGGGAGTGACCTGACCGAACCTGACATGAAGCAGGAACTGACCAGACCTAACCTGACAGAAAGCAGGGTGTGGAGACGTAAAAGCAGGTCGTGTGAGCAGTCCTGACCTGTCACCTGAAGTAAAGCATGGTGTGACCAGTCACCAGACCCAGTTACAGGATCCTGTCAGAGTCTTCTTCTCTGGAGATTTTCCCGCTCACTGCTATTAGCGAACCGATTGGTACTTAAGGTCCCACCCACAGACTCCAGCACCCAATCCTGACTGCGCAGTGCACAACCCTGAGGCCTGAGGCAGCGTGACAGGAAGTGGAACTGGAGGCATGACCCCGCCCTCTTTGTTATGGCGGTAATCGGTGAGAGAAGATGTGGGGGTGGAAATACCTAAATGGCTGGAAATGATATTTTAATGATTATTATCATTATTTTCTGGCTCTCCCACACAGAGACACATCCGGGGAGCCTCTGGCTGAGCAAGGTGGTGAATTTGCTCCAGTCTCTCTTTGTGTTCCTGAGGTAAAAATAAATAACAGTAAGAAATACAACAGCAGCCAAGGCCTAATGGCGACCGATTAACAACACATAGGCCAGGAAATTGGCTTTGCATTGGTAAAATGCTTCAGGGTTAGGCTGGCCGTCCTCTGGCACAGTAGTTGCAGCAAAAAGTATTTTTAAGAATATTTTTCGGTAGAAGTTTTGATTGTGATATATAGGTATATGTATATATATTATTCTGTATCAATCCTCTTTATTGTTATTCATAGGACCTGCTACATTATTTCCATGCTTTTTTGTTTTTTACCCCTGTTTGGCGTTCTGTTCAGCGGATCATCGGCTGCGTTCGATAGGTTATCTGCTGCATTCTGCCGGTTTATTGGTGGCGTTTGGCGGATCGATTCACGCACTTAGGGGACCCTGTGGTGAATGCTGAATTCACCGCAGGGTCAGTGAATGAACTCGCCAAGAGCACCGAAATTTCATTGCTCTCTGAATAACCGTTATTGTTTTTACTTACAGTAATTGTGATTTTTTTTTTTCCCGCTGAATTTAAATAAGTACACTCCATACTATAACCCACCCTGGAGATAATCACCATACGGTGAGAGAACTGAAATGTTCCGTATACAATTCTTTTTAAGGCCACGTTGCTTATGACGCAGCCCTCCCAATCAAAGCATGAAGCAAAGAGAAGGACGCTAATACTGATCAGATCCCAGCAATTCACCCAAGCCCAGTGATGCTACTGAATTAAAATGTGTGCACGCTACCACGAGCGAGATGTGTGGACATCTGTTAAATCTGAAAGTAATGTCTCAATCCTGGACCAAAAAGTCTTATTTGCTATGCTACGAAAGCTCAACAGGCGCCGATAACTGCCTATCATACTGCATTCAGAATGCATCTCTGTTTGGTAATCTACACAAGGTCTGAAATAGAGGAAAAGCGTATCGATCCACAAACAGAAAGATAAAAAACTTAGCAGCTAATTAAAGGTCCTTATCCTTAACTATATATTCCTTACTCTGTCTGAATATTTAAAGAATCAAACCTCACATGTATATGTCCCCTGATATAATCTGAGCCCATAATAATCAGATACCTAATGCATTATGCTCACTCCCTGCACCTCCTTTAACACGCACTCCCTGAGCAGTATGCTCACTCCCTGCACCTCCTATAACACGCACTCCCTGAGCAGTATATTCACTCCCTGCACCTCCTATAACACGCACTCCCTGAGCAATATGCTCACTCCCTGCACCTCCTATAACACGTACTCCCTGAGCAGTATGCTCACTCTCTGCACCTCCTATAACACACACTCCCTGAGCAGTATACTCACTCCCTGCACCTCCTATAACACGCACTCAATGAGCAGTATGTTCACTCCCCGCACCTCCTATAACACGCACTCCCTGAGCAGTATACTCATTCCCTGCACCTCCTATAACACGCACTCAATGAGCAGTATGTTCACTCCCTGCACCTCCTATAACACGCACTCCCTGAGCAGTATACTCACCCTCTGCACCTCCTATAACACACACTCCCTGAGCAGTATGTTCACTCCCTGCACCTCCTATAACACGCACTCCCTGAGCAGTATACTCACTCCCCGCACCTCCTATAACACGCACTCCCTGAGCAGTATGTTCACTCCTTGCACCTCCTATAACACGCACTCCCTGAGCAGTATGCTCACTCCCTGCACCTCCTATAACACGCAGTCCCTGAGCAGTATGTTCACTCCCTGCACCTCCTATAACACGCAGTCCCTGAGCAGTATGTTCACTCCCTGCACCTCCTATAACACGCACTCCCTGAGCAGTATGCTCACTCCCTGCACCTCCTAAAATACGCACTCCTTGAGCAGTATACTCACTCCCTGCACCTCCTATAACACGCACACCCTTAGCAGTATACTCACTCCCTGCACCTCCTATAACACGCACACCCTGATCAGTATGTTCACTCCCTGCACCTCCTATAACACACAATCCCTGAGCAGTATACTCCCTGCACCTCCTATAACACACACTCCCTGAGCAGTATACTCCCTCCCTGCACCTCCTATAGCACACAATCCCTGAGCAGTATACTCACTCCCTGCACCTCCTATAACACACACTCCCTGAGCAGTATACTCACTCCCCACACCTTCTATAACACACAATCCCTGAGCAGTATGTTCACTCCCTGCACCTCCTATAACACGCACTCCCTGAGCAGTATGCTCACTCCCTGCACCTCCTATAACACACACTCCCTGAGCAGTATACTCACTCCCCACACCTTCTATAACACACAATCCCTGAGCAGTATGTTCACTCCCTGCACCTCAAATAACATGCACACCCTGAGCAGTATGTTCACTCCCTGCACCTCCTATAACACGCACTCCCTGAGCAGTATGTTCACTCCCTGCACCTCCTATAACACGCACTCCCTGAGCAGTATGTTCACTCCCTGCACCTCCTATAACACGCACTCCCTGAGCAGTATGCTCACTCCCCGCACCTCCTATAACACGCACTCCCTGAGCAGTATGCTCACTCCCCGCACCTCCTATAACACGCACACCCTGAGCAGTATGTTCACTTCCTGCACCTCCTATAACACACACTCCCTGAGCAGTATGTTCACTCCCTGCACCTCCTATAACACGCACTCCCTGAGCAGTATGCTCACTCCCTGCACCTCCTATAACACGCACTCCCTGAGCAGTATGCTCACTCCCTGCACCTCCTATAACACACACTCCCTGAGCAGTATACTCACTCCCTGCACCTCCTATAACACGCACTCCCTGAGCAGTATACTCACTCCCTGCACCTCCTATAACACACACTCCCTGAGCAGTATTTTCACTCCCTGCACCTCCTATAACACGCACTCCCTGAGCAGTATACTCACTCCCTGCACCTCCTATAACACGCACTCCCTGAGCAGTATACTCACTCCCTGCACCTCCTATAACACATAAACCCTTCTGGCTCATTCTATGCTTATTAATCCTTCACGTAATTCTTTTTGAGGACACTTCATCAACCCCTTCAGTGTTAAGGACATTTTGGACTCTCCTGTGCATTTTTTTAAATTCTCTCCTCCCTCCTTTCTGGGTACTGGAGGAGTGTGGCAAATAACAGTGTCAGTGCTTTGATACATTGTACCCTTCACCTCTGAGCAAGTAACATGTTCATTAGATTGACATTTTGGGCAAAGAGCCAGCAGACATGAGGCTGTAGAAATAAAATAGCCTTTGCTGCCTGAAATGTTGAGGGGCTTATATCATAGAGCCAATATTTCATCCTCTCTATGACTGAAGACGTTATTCACAAACCTACGAATTGGTCCCAAATGGTACCGGATGGTGAATTTCACCATTCGGTGCTATTTCAGGCCAATTCGCCAAATACAGGCGTTTTGACTGCAGACTTCAGTGCAATTCGGCGGCACCGAAATTACCCTATAGTAGACTATCGTGACTTCTAATCACAGAACACCGAACTGCACCGAAATTCGGTCAAAATGCCCCGGTTTTCTATTTTTTCAGAGCGACAGGTTTAAAAAGGTGACTCCCATAGGTTTAAATGTAAAAACGTAATAGGAAGATGGAGCCTTGCAGCGCTGAGCACACTAACTGCACTCAGCGAGGCAGCCAAACGGGCGTCAGAGTGGAAGGAACGTCCGCCCTCACGGACGTTCCATCCACTTTGCAAAACGCTTGTCTGACGTTTATATCTGCCTAAAGTGATGCTAAATGTAGAACCATAAAACGTAGCTATAAAATATTTATTGAATAATGTCTCCAAGGCTGTTATTTAGTAAGCATGCCGTCAGAATGGCCAAATACTTTCACCTTTTTGAATATGATAAGGTGACATTTTTCCATATTTCAGTAATTGCTCATATTAAAGCTACTTCTTTAATATAGTATAGTCTGATTAAAGAAAAGAAACACGGTGTGATTTGTTTATGTAGCTCAATGAAAATTGGCTAAAATGAGTGACTAAATAGATATAAGGCCTATTGGTGTGCAATGGCTCAGCACTCAAGGTGTTAAATAAAGAGTGTATGTCATAATTTAAAACTTAGATTCTAAGGATGTAAAATATTTACTTTATGCTATATGATAAAGCAGATTTACTTAAATCGGTACCTCTTTTACTCTTTTTTTTTTGCATCAAACCTGAAATGTTGGCTCGGCAGAGTTGCCTAGCCTTGCTTGCTGATTCTGCCGGCGTCCGTAGTGAGGCTCAGATCGCTTCTCTACAGATCTGGAATATATATTCCATGCTTGCTCCTCCGAGCACTTAGCTTGCAAATCTGCTTTGAAAGTATCGATCGAACCCGAGCAATTCATGCAAACATTTCACTATGATTTGAAGGCAGGTGAGAGAAAAAAGAGCTCAAAGCTGTGTATCATCCTTCAGGCGCACAAAGCAGCTCACACTGCGCATACTGGGATTCGTGGCCTAGTGCAGCACTGGTCAATGTGCTTGTAGGGATTTGACCACCAACGTTGATTTAAAGCACATGGCGCAGAGTTCCTGTCCTTGATAATAGCACCATTCAATATATATGTATAGGTGCATGCTGTATTGTGCTGTGACATTTGTGGGGTGGGTTTTAAAAATTGGTGCCTTTGAGAATGTCAAGCATCACCTAGCATTCCAGTAATAACACGAAGAGGGCTAGACGTAAACAGAATTCATAAGGATTACACATTTAAAGGAAAAGCTGCATCCTGGCAACACATAAAGGATTTACGTAAAGTTAGCTGCAGGGGTTGTGGCTCTCCCTGATACCTGTACACATGTTTATGTGGAAGCTACTATGTTTGCTCCACGGCACACATTCAGGGTATTACAGCAATGAGCGCCTGAAAACAATTTCTAGTGCCTCTATCAGATTGTCAGACTTTCCATAGGGGCTAGGGGTAAACCCCACATTTTATGTAGGTTCAGGGAGGATGGCAATGCTCAGTGCACTTACAGAGATTCAGTAATGAAGCACCAAAACTAATGTTTTCTGTTTCATTTCTTTTTCAGGATTACTTTCCCTCTTAAAGTTTGTTTATACGTTAAATTTTTTGTCCTTTCAGTGTCAGAGCATTGAAGCAGGAGGTTGTTGAATTGAGATACTGTAGATTGATAGATATTGGTTAATTAGGTTCTGATATTTAAAGGGACACTGCCATCAAAAAATGTATTTATTTTATGTGGTTACTTTGTTTTTCTTTTGATTATTTAGTAAAGAAAATATTTTACTCTGTATGTGTCACTGCGCGCATCCAGCTTGTGATCTTTTGCGTTGTAAACTGCCTCCTCAAAGTATCTAAACCTCCATTGTTCCTCACTATGTAGCTTTGGCCATAGAATGTAGTCTATTGGTTGATCACTGACTCACATCATTGTATTGTGTGTGGGATATAATCAAAGGACATCACCAGAGGTTATATTAGAAGTCTTTTAAGCTCCCTGTCTTATCTCATTTAGCTGCCATCTCTTATCTTGGATAACCTAGAAAGCAACAGACCTCCTACCACCTTATTTAAACATTCCGTCCTCCACCTCACTAACTGTTAACCCCTTCACTGCTGAGGCATTTCACGCCTGTGTGCTGAGCTCATTTTTACCGCTTTCGCTCATCATGTTTAAACGCGATTTGAAGCCACATTTTAATAAATGACCCAGACATATTATATATCGTTCTTTCCGGCAGACTACGCAGATTCATAATATATCATTTTTATATGTATACGTCATGACCTGCCTGTATATTATAACAAAAAATACAATAAAAATTGAATTTTTAATCATCTGCAGTGTGTAAAGTGGGTTTTTTTTCACATTTTATCACATGAGCGTTTGCGGTTATGTTTTCTATGGGGTGCGCTTGTACAAAAATTTGAAATGGGGACTTGTTACTTTTTTTGGGGGGAATTACGTGATTTTTAGCAAACGCACCCCATAGAAAAAAATCATTAGTGCAGCATCATTGTTCACATTATAATTGAAATGTGAACAATATACGCTGCATTAATAAAAACAACACACAAAAAAAACCATGTTTTTTTTTATTTATTTATTTTTTTAAATTTATTTATTATTTTAATTTTTTTTTATTATTATTTTTTTTGTACTTTTTACCTAGTCATGTTGGGTATCATTCGAAAGGCCATGCTCAGGCCTTTCAAATGACACCCTCCATGACCCCCTAGCTGCCACGGTTCTGGAGATATCGGGGTTCACAATAACCCCCTATCTCCACCAGGGGATTTCCTTGGGAAATCCCCGGCAGCTAGGGGTTCCCTGGCTATCTGACGTCATCACGCTATGCGTGAAGACGTCAGACAGCGAGGGGAGTCCCGGGGGCGGAGCCGCCATCCAAGATGGCGGCCCCCACCGGAGATAGGCTGCACTTCGGCGCCGCAAGGCGCTGAAGTGCAACCCAGCACTTGAGGGGTTAAAGCCAGGCATCGCTTAAAAGGGGAGACTCTCCCTTTTAAGCGGTGCCTGGCTTTTACCGCTGCTCCTTCCCGATCGGGAGGGAGAGGGATCCGAACGGATCCCCCCCCCCTCCTTCCAGGCTATCTCCCGGGGGGTCGCCTGGAAATGACGTCATCGCGCATGGCGCGATGACGTCATTTACGCCGGGAGGCGCTTGACTTCAGCGTCTGAGGACGCTGAAGTCAGAACGCCGTGGGACCCCGGACAGAGAGGTGAGTATCTCCGCCGGGGGTCCCGCACAGCTGATGACGTGTGGGGCACGTCCTCAGCATGCAACGTGCATCAATGAGGACGTGTCCCACACGTCTTCAGCAGTGAAAGGGTTAAATAATGTAGATTAAATAAACAAGAGCCACAATGAAAAGCTTTTGGTAAATGTTGCATCACGGTAAAAATACACAAAATGAAAACAAGAGATCAAAACCTTACTTTATTTTTCCTTTTTACATGCAATTACTTCAAAGAAAGAAAAAAAACAGCAACAGAATGTGGTTTATAAAGTGTATTTATTTGTAATGCACAAGTAATTTTGTTACAGTTTTTGTAAGGGGTGTCCCTTCAACATTATTTAGAAAATGTATGACTGTCAGTGCCTCTGATGGACAAACTGTTAACTGCAGTCATTTTCACATAGTGGTACTCTCCCTGTCATAGGGTGCATCAAGGCCAGCACAGAGGGCTATATAACGTTAGCATTGTAATATGTCTTGTCAATCCTTTCCAATGATACCAAAACATAACCATGGTTGTATGTAAAAAGAAAAAGTAAATACAATTAAATTTAAAAAAATCTCTTGTTTTTTTGTTCAAATAATAGTGGCATTGTTTGACTTTCGCTTTACTTTGCTTTTTACATTAATGTTGGTGTTTCATTTGAAAAGTGTAAAATTATCAGGGTTATTCAAAGAGAATCGAAAAGTCACAGCACGTTCGGTGCCTTTTCATTCTCTTCAATTCGGGGCGATTCTGCAGTCCCATTCCGGCAACCCTGTGGTGTATTCCGCAAGTACCACAGGGCCGTCGAAGTGCAGGGAAAAGCCACCGCAAACCCCACGAAAACTCACCGCAAAAACCCAGCGAATGCACACCGAAACCCACAAAATCCATCTGGATTAACCCGCCGGAAAAACCCGAGCAGGAGCCGATCACACGCAGCGCAGCTGCCGGAAAAAGCCGACACCGCAGACGAATGCAGTGAATAAATTAGAAAAACAGTTTGCTTGAATGTTTGAAAAGTTCAGCGCTGTTTGCAAAGAAACTACTGAGCGAAAATGTCTGAAATTTACATATAAGATCCAATGAATGATAATAAAAAGGGCTGTTACAGAAAAAATAAGTTAAAAAAATTTAAAAAATCTGAATTTTGTTTAAGAAACAAATCCAGAAAAATGCTTAAAAGGTCCTAAAAAATCTAAAAATAAAAAATCTTTTTCCTGCAGAATATTATAATAAGCGGTTTATTAGATATTGAATTAAAATGGGAATATTTTTAACATTGACGCCTATGGGATTCGTCTGAATAAACCTGCCGAATTAAACCACTGAGTGGCAGGGCATTTCGGGAACTATTTCCTAATGGAAAGTTTGAATCTTATTAAGGACATGGAGGCAAATATTTGCATCTCACTTTTAATAAATAGCAGCAATATATATATATATATATATATATATGTATATATATTTATAAAACTTGAGAACAGAGAAAATTTAACAAATATAACATGGTGCATTCCACCATCTTATTTCCTCCCCACACACGTGTAGTCGATTCCTTGATATATCACTGGAGAACATCCCACTTTCTCTTTCTTGACTACGAGGAAATTCAAGACAATAAGAAGATCCAGAAGAAGAACCACTTGGTAGATAAAACCAGGACAAGGAGAAGAAACCAGGGATCTGAATTTCCGAAGACTGGACGGGAGGCTGGAAGAAAGAACAAACACGGACAGCCATGAGAACTTGAGCCAGAACTGTAATTTACATACAGGACAGGCGGGACTGGCGTGGAACAGATGACAGGACATCAAAAAGTAATCAGGTTTTATTAGGTAACATCTGAAACAATCATTTGTAATGATAAAAATGAAATAAGACCAGAAGAAAAGAAAATATTAAGACATACAAACTGGTATGCAGGAACACAAAGAACTCTTGAAGTAAGATATGGAATGAAGGGCGAGGTAAAGAAGTTGAAAGGGAGGAAAATATTCGCCTCCGTGTCCTTAATAAAATTCAAACTTTCCATTAGGAAATAGGAAAATTTTGTAATTTTAAGGCTGGACACTGAGGCTTCATATTTGCAAGTTTAAGGTCAGGGATGAGCAAGTCAAACGGTCAGTAGCCCAATGAGAAACAGGTTTAAAATAAAATTCTCGAAAAGTGGACTCCCTGGACCATTCAGCAGAACGTAACAAATCTTCCAATCTACAACCAGATGCATCGGCCCTGGAAGCCACAGCGCTGAGAACAGTGTGCGCACCAAAATGCGACACACGCCAATACCAGCCAGACCCAAAGGCCAACTAACCCACCGTGCTAATGTGGGTGAACTAACCGGAAGGATTGGCACCTTAAAATAAATAGACAAGGGGGTCACCTCTTCCCAGTGGAAAACAAAGGTACGTGCCTTGTATTCTTTAGGCAACGAACGGGACATAACGGTTGAACAGGAAAAGTGGGAAAAAGCGCATGAGAGATAGAAGTCTTGGTAAGTCTGGAAATATCAAAATGTACTTAGTCGGGTAAAAAAGAATACACTACAAAATCAAGTGCCCCAACATTGCCAACACGTGTACATGAAACTAAGCATAGTAATTACAACAGTTTAGAGGACATTCTACGTAGGGATAAATCTGGCCAGGAAGCTAGGAATCGTAGGACTACTGTCACGTCCCAAGTATTGCTGCTGCCTCTTTCCATGATTTCTTTTTAATCCCAAAGTGGAATTGATCCTGATGAAGGTATAACTATAACCCTTCAGTTTGCCTCTCAGCTGATAAGCAGCATGAGCATATGTGGTTGCTTAGAAAAACAGCTCTTGGTTTCATTAGGTTCGGATCCACCTGACCCAGAGGTGCAAGTGAGCTTACACTTCAATGGCCATTCAAGTAAACAAAAACCTCTGTGTTTTGTTTCGCATGGAGCTACTGTGGCGAGTGCAAATTACAACCTTTTTTTCTTGTTATGTTGTATACATGGAGCAGGCTGGATACTTCTGGTCCCGCAGCCGTCCTGATAGGGAATACAGTAGGTGCGAAACCGGTTTCTCTGCATATATATACTTGCTGCTATTTATCATTGATATCATTCTATATGAAGCCTCCGTTAATATTTTTAACATTGAAGCCTATGGGATTCGCCTGAATAAATCTGCCGAATAAAAGCACTGAACAGCAGGGCAATTCGGCAACCTTTCACTGCTGGTTTGTGTTCTCTGAATAGATGAAGCATTGCTTCTCTATGGGGATTCACTGCCCTCGAACAGGAACCGTATGTGCAGGCAAACATTTGGCGAACTGCCTGCTCTCTGAATAGCCGAATGGCCAGGAAAGGTAACCGTACCCTGAATTTCACTGCTCGGTTACATTTCGGCCACAATTCGGATCTCTTTGAATAACCCTGTAAATTTAATTGTTATTTTGGACGAAAGTATTTCTCTGCTTTTGGAGCACAATTGGAAGTGGTTTAAATGTTTTCCACTTTCTTTTGGAACAGCAGGTATCACATGAGAAGCTAGAAGTGATGGACATGAGGGACCTGATGGACATGAGGCTTTTTCCATCCTTTATTATCAGGTCAGTGTGAGTTTGGACTAAATGTTTGAAGGCCCCCTTTAGGATGTCATGGTGCTGTGATCACATTGCATTCTGCTGGATGTGAGGCCCTTATCGGCTGGATAGAGGAGAGCTAACATCATTGCTCTAGAACAGTGGTTCCCAAACCTGCCGTCGGGACCCTCAACCAGGCCAGATTTTGCAGATCACCTTGGGGAAATGCAGACTGAATCCTGCAATCACTGAACAGCAAATCATATCACCTGTGCTGTGCTTCAGATATCTGGAAAACTTGGCGAGGCGGAGGGTCCTGAGGTCAGGTTTGGGAAACACTGCTCTAGAACCATAGAGATGTGGGTTTGAATCTTGGTCAGAGCACCTCTCCAGCGAGTGTCCTTGGGCAAGTCACCTAATGATATATATATGCCTACCTCACAATATATGTATACATTGTACTGTTCATTGCAAACGAGGTCCATCATTGTGCTGTGTCATACATGTTATCTAAGCTATATTTAGTGTTCTATTGTATCACCCCCTTGTTCACATATCTTGCACAGCTCTGCGGAATATGTTGGCACGATATAAAAATAAAGTATTGTTACTGCCACTCAGATGGCACTGCAGTAGTTGCAGCCTCGGTATTTCCATCCTTGTGAGAGATGCTGCAGACAAGTTTTTTTTATCCCTACGCACACATAGAGAAACGGGTTTGACAAATTACCTGTCTCTAATGCAGAGGTTCAGGGCCAATACAGAGGTAGTGCCGGGCGTCACAAGGGAGCAGTGAGAGGAGATTTCCTCCTACCACACGGAGCCGGTCAAGGAATTTCAAACCCACAAACCAACTATTGATTTCTTTATGCTGTAACTTTGCAATCTTCTTCTTCAATTAAATAAATCCAATACAATAAAACTGACCTTTTTCACACTCCGAGACCTCGTTGTCCTCCAGTAAAGTAATTCAGAAGCTGCCGGGACACACACAAGAGAACCATAAATAGCCAGGGAGACATCAGAGAAAATCCAAGCTGGATAAATAAAAGGTGCAGGCTGTCTGCGGCATTGTATTGCTTTAGTTACAGTCCTGGATGGTGTCCGCGCTGCTTCCATATCTGCTTTTTATGATTAGTGGTTTATATTGGCTTCTCAGCAGAGGATGATCCTGGATTTCAGTTTCTGATTATTTTCTGAGTTAATGAATCCATCCATTCTGTGATTATGATTCCCAGCATCCGCTATTCAGGGTATGTATCTATGAGATTTCTGTCAAACTGCAATATTAGTAACACTGAAATAACACGAGTGGTAAGTCTGCAGTGTCATAACAGAACTGTCCCTCCGAAAACATAATCCTCCATAATCATAGTTAGAGATGGGAAGGCCTGGGAAAAAAACGGAAAAATTGGGGGAAAAACATTTTTTTTCCCGTTTTTTTCCAAAGCCATTTTTGTTTTTTTCCAGAAAAATTGAAAAAAAACAAGGGCCCTATTACAATCTTTGCGTTAAAACGCTCGCGCAACGCGTGAATTTGTGCGTTAAAGGTTAACGCGCAGAAATCGACGCTGGAATTACAATCCTTGTGCATTTTTTCATCCGTCGAGAAATAACGCGCGTTAAACGAACGCGCACAAACATGCGTGCAGAAATCAGTGTGCGGACTGTTTTTTTCAAGCGATTCAGCCAATCAGAATTAAGAACCACAATTATCTCACGTTAAGTTTTTGCGCCTGTCAAAGTCAATCTGCGCATATATGCTGCATCAATAAAAAAAACACGCACAACTTCTCCATTTTATTGTTTGGGTATGTGTAGAATGTGTAACTATACTTTGCTGCATTTTTTTTTTGGGCTGGTGTATTTGGTTTCGGCCAGGTTGATAGAATTTGCCATTAACACCAGCTTTTAGGAGTTGCTAAAATTATGCGCAACGTCTATGCGTTAATTCCTGCGCATAGATTGTAATACCATCCGCGTACCAGCACACAAACGCATTTGCTCTCACAATGTTAAGTATAGGACGCACGACGTACAGTAAGCTCGCGCAGGTTCATCCGCGGTAGACGTATGCGTGCGTTTGTTGCGCTGACATTGTAATACGATGTTCAGCGCAAAGGGTTTTGCCCCTCGCGTTAATGCTTTTTTGCGCGAAGATTGTAATAGGGCCCCAAGTGTGTGATATATTATATATCATTGTAAAAGAACATGTCTAATATAGATTTAATACCATATCATAACATTAGGACCTTAATGAAAGACGTCTGAGGCTTTATTTAAAGTGTTAAATCATTACAAGTTCTCTCCTCTGAAGAAGAGCAAATCCTGGAATATAATTCAAGTAAAACGTCTCAATGCAATATCGAATACAACAAAAAATATGCATTTCCGCCTCTAGGGGCGCTACAGGGAAAAGGCTTCAGTTTAGCTTGATTGGGAGCTCTATCTTGTACCTCCTTACAGTGCTTGTTGAGATACAGTTGATAGTTTCTTTCTTCTCAGACCTTAATTGACCATTAAGAGGTTAAATTTGTCCTTGTTTGATTCCTGTTAATGTTCTCTCCAGTACAGATAACAACACCCCACTCAAACGAGGAGGGTAATTGGAGAATGGCAAGTGATTAATATTGGATCCGGGTAATTACCTCACCCAACAGAACTTGCAGGGCTTAACCCTTGGATATATGAGAAAAACTAGATCACAACAATGATCCAAAGCCAAGTGAGAGAAAAATAAAATAAAAAAGTTTTATTGAATTCATGTCAAAAAACACACACAACCAAGAAAATAAATTATATATAAAAACAGGTGACACCATATCTGAAACCATGGATCAACAAAAGGATAAAAACACCTAGCTATTGGTACACATATGTACCAATACTTGTAGGTCAGCCAGTAAAGTGACTTAGCCCAGGTGTGACATAAATAAAGTCCCTGATATTTTCCTGTAATAGCTTGATTTTATGAAGCAATATTTGTGCTACAGTTTGCATGTACCCATTGTAAAATGAGGCAATAGGGTGCACGCAGTAACAGATTGCAACAGTAATGTACCCAACCTATCAAGTGGCTCTAACCACCCTAGATCAAGCTATTACAGGAAAATATCACGGACTTTATTTATGTCACACCTGGGCTAAGGCACTTTATTGGCTGACCTACAAGTATTGGTACATATGTGTATTGGTATAATTAATTACCGGGACAGATCTGCACCAGCTGATATTGAATGTTATTAGGACATAAGGTTAGACATTTTCTAGGACGTGGTGATACCGTTCATAGTTAGGTGCTCTTTGTTTTTATTCCTTTTGCTGATCCATGGTTTCAGGTCTGGTGTTACCTGTTTTTATATATAATTTATTTTCTTGGTTGTGTGTGTTTTTTGACATGAATTGAATAAAACTTTTTATTTTATTTTTTTCTCACTTGGCTTTGGATCATTGGGATCTAGTTTTTCTCTCCAGTACAGTCTGGGATTCTGCAAATCAGATCCCTCCTGCAACACGGTGGCAAGGTCTCTGTACAACACGACCTCTTGCATCTCGCTTCCTGCAGATTCTGCATCTTCTGCTGCTGCTGTGAAAGAATCTGCTCTATGTTTACTAATATTCAAACCAAATCAAGAAACAAACTAACCCGTGAAAGGGGAGAAACACTTGTTTCAATCTGTGCAAACCTTACGTTTTTACAAGTCAATGAGAAAAATAACAAATATGGAGGAAAAAGAAACAGAAAATGATAGATCAGAAAATGAGATTAAATTGTATATGTTGTGTCTTTTGTTTCCTTTTCTCTAGAGATGCACCGATACCACTTTTTTAAGTACAAGTACCGATACCTTTTTAAAAGTACTCACCGATACCGAGTACTGATACTTTTATTTTATGTCATGTGACCGCTTTTCAATAAGAACAGACCTCATATAAAAATGCTCTCAGCTCACATGTATATATCCCCCGAGATATATATATATATACAGAATGCCCCCAGCTCACATGTAGCTTACCCCCAGCTCACATGCATATGTAGCTTGCCCCCAGCTCACATGGATTATGCCCCCAGCTCACATGGATATGCCCCCAGCTCACATGGATATGCCCCCAGCTCACATGGATATGCCCCCCAGCTCTCATGGATATGCCCCCAACTAACTTGGATATCCCCCCAGCTCACTTGGATATGCCCCCACCTCACATGGATATTGCCCCCACGGCTCGGAGGGAACGTCTGCCCCACAGTGGATCCGGTCGCATGGCTGTGACGCGGCCACCGGGCCATGGAGGGCTTGACTCTGCGTCCAACCGAGATCTCGCTGGAGGCTCCTGCGAGATCTCGGCTGGCGGCAGCATCACCACAGCCTCCACTGCCCGGTGGCCGTGTCACACCCATGCGACTGGACCCACGGCTAGGTGAGTATGCGGCCATCGGAGGGGAATGCTGACCGAGTGCTTTTCATGTACGCGGCCAGCTTCCCCAGCCCCGCGGATACCGGAAAGCTGGCCCAGCACTGGCTTCCGGTATCGGGGGGATGTATCGGGCCGTTTGCACGAGTACCAAGTAGTTCCATTTGAAGCAAAAGATGAAAAGCAAATTCAAGTTACTAAATAAACTGTACTTGTATTTCAAGTGAGACAAAATTAATTTTAAATTTGTAAACCTACTCCATGGTGCATAGTTTAAATTTTTCCAAAAATTTCCAAAAAAACAGGGGCAAAAATTATTTTTTTCCATGGCTTCAAAATTTCTGGAAATTTTACATCGCTAATCATAGTGGCCACATAGTGGCTATGAATGACAAAGGCATAGGAGGCCTAAGCTTTTGAGAGCACCTTGTTTTCGTTTTTGATTAGGATTTGATAGACAACAAATTTTGGGGCATAGAATGAATTACCTAAATGTTAATACGGATCTGAGTTTCGGCGGACAATTAGAGTTAGGGGAGACTTGGGTTTGCTGGTCTTTGGGTGTTTGAGGAGATTGAGCTTTAAAGGGACGCATTAGCTTCCATTGCCATTTAATTTATTTTAAATGGTCATGGTGTGTTAAATACCCCATCAGTTGCTCCGGCGGGCTTATTCAGCCTTCCAAAAGTGCAAGCTGCCAAGCTCCGGCCCCCCAGATGTTGATGCCTACAAGTCCCAGAATTCCTTCAGTGCAATAGATGGCCAGGGGTTCATGAGAGTTGTAGTTCAAAAACATCTAGGGGGCTGGAGTTTGACACCCCTGGTGAAGAGCCTTTGTCTGCCTGGAAGGCTGTCAGTCAGCTTGTGCTAAAAAGCCTTCTGTTTTTTTTTTGTAGCAACGCTATGCGCATTGCTGATCAGTCAATATCTCGCAAACACATTTTCATCGAGGGGTATCAGACCAGCTGAGCATTCAAGCGTATTGCATCGAGTGACATCCCCACCGCTGAAGAAATGTTTTTTTCTTTTTGTTTAATAACATCCTGAAAGTGTGTGTCTGCAATAGATGACCCTGTACTACTCTGTTAGGATGTTGTTTTTAATATATAGATCTTCAGTGGGTTTATCATTGCCTGACAAACAAGGACAGAGATTCATTAAAGCTCCCGGCTAGAGCCGGTGTCTGCAAAATATCACACAAAGCTTAGGAAGAAGAGAGTAAAGAAACAATCGTAATACACAGCACACTGGGTGACAGCAGAGAGAGTCTCCCCTTGATAAGTATAGGCAAAAGAATTTGCACCGGAGACTTTCTTCACTGCTCTGAAACAGCGGCCACGTTTAAAAAGAGAAAGTGTAAAGGGCCTTTTTCAACTAAATCACAGGATATTTACACGGGGGGGGGGGGTAACACATACGTAAAATAATCACAAGATGAAAATAGGATAAAATAGGACACACAGCATTAAATCAAATATTTGTGAGGTTCTTGGTTCACCTGGAGTATTGAGGTTTGATGAATCTTCCTTACCTCTGTAGTGAGACACCTTTATTCTCAGGAGAGTTTTAGTGAAACTAGCACAATGTCCTGAATAGGTGATCTATTTTCAATCTTATCAGACTTTATAGCTAATATATATATATTTATATCAAAATCAATGGAAAGGTTTGTAATAGATGGATATTTAATTTTTATTATGCAAGATGTAGTGGTACCCTCATAACCCCACCTCTACTGAGGTCTTTTAAAAGAACTTCAGTGTGGTTAATGTAGATATATCATGTGTTTCCAACAAAAAACGTAGGGAATAACAATGTATTTTTTCCAGTATTTTCATTAAATTGTCTCATTTATTTTTCAGACTTACAACAGAGGTGCAGAGGCGTAGCGAGATGACGAGGTGCCCAGGGCAAATCCTCCAGATCCTGGCCTTAAGTGTAAACGCTTTTGCCACTTTTGGAGACAAAACTGAAAAAAAACTGAAATGTTTTTATTTATACAGATTAAATGATCACGTTTGGCATCATTGGAAAGGCCAGGATAGAGGACCTGCTACGTTAAACGATTTTGCCGCTTTTGGATAAAAAAAACTGGAAAAAAAGAAAATATTTGTATTTTTTTTTATTTATTATTTTTACAGACTACCTGGTCATGTTTGGTATCATTGGAAAGGCCATGATCTGGCATCTCTTGTATTGGATTCCCCTCCCAGGCAGGGGAACTCCCTTTTTATGACATTATTGCTTTGGCGCCAGCCTCACCCCCGACAGGCACCTGGGGGCAAGTGCACACCCCGCTCGCTACGCCACTGCGGAGGTGTCACAGCAGAGCCATTTGATTTATTTTCTGTTACCCTTTGTAATGTGGAACATAAGTCAGCCCTTGCATAAAGAAGGCTGGGGCGAATAGATTGGAAATCACTTTAAATGTCATTCATTTTTCCCATCCTATTAAATTTCCCAGTGATTATTGGATTACCGGTAGTTCTAATTTCAAAATCAAGGCAAAAGCGAGAAAAAAAGGGCCACAAGATGTCAAGGAACTTATTTGCCCCTGTTAAGAGACGTCTAATTACAGAGGACATCAGGACCTGGAGGTCAGATCAAGCATCCATGGATACACATCCTGCAAACATGAACTTCTGAGCAGGGATCCCATGAATAGTGAGAAAAATGGCTTTTTAATGCAATTTCATAGATTTTTAAGATTTGTTCTTTGCTTGTTTCTTGTATCATTTATGGGTCAGCTCTTCTGCCGAGTGTCTTTAAAGGGCCACTACCACGAAAAAAAAGTGAAGTTCTTATTTCGTATATTTGATATTGCTGATATCTTACATGTACTTTGGTTTTCTCTAGTATGTTTAGTTATGGACATATTTTACTCTATATGTGTCACTGTGTGTGTATCCATTTTGTGTTGTATACTGCTACTTCCCAATATCTTTACATCACTTGCTCCTCACTTTGTGCTTTTGACCATAGAATATAGTCTATCACCAACTCAAATCATTGTATTGTGACTTACACCTGGGCTGTGTCATATGCAAGCAAGTGTTTGTGATCAAAAGAAGTGGAACAGGCACATCAGAGCTTTATAAATCTCTCCTGGTGAGACTCCGCTGTGCCCTTGCCACTTCTTTTGTTCACAAGTTCCAGGTGTGGAGCTGGTCAGCCCTGGGCCGTGCTAGCACCTGGTAGATGGTCTTTGATTGTTAGCTCTTGAGCAGGGTCCTCTCCCCCACTGTTCTGTGTGTTTAACTTGTATGTATATTTGCTATTCTGTCTCCCCCCATTGTACAGCACTACATAACTTGTTGGCACTTTATAAACACTTGTAACTGTGTGTGTATGTGTATGTATATATATATATATATATATATATATATATATATATATATATATATATATACACAGCTGCAAGAAAAAGTATGTGAACCCTTTGGGATTACGTGGCGTTTTGCATGAATTGGTCATAAAATGTGCTCTGATCTTCATCTAAGTCACAACAGTTTGAAAAACACAGTCTGCGTAAAATAATACAACACAAACATTATATGTTTTCATGTGTTTATTGAACAGAACATGTAAACATTCACAGTGCAGGGTAGAAAAAGTATGTAAACCCCTAGCCTAATGACTTCTCCAAGAGCTAATTGGAGCCAGCAGTAAGCCAACCTTGAGTCCAATCAGTGTGATATTATTGGATGTGTTGCTGAAAGCTGTCCTGTCCTTTAAAAACACACAGAGGTTTTGGGTTTACTGGTTCCAAGAAGCACTGCCTGATGTGAACCATGCCTCGCAGAAAAGAGCTCTCAGAAGACCTACGATCAAGAATTCTTGACTTGCATGAAGCTGGAAAGGGTTACAAAAGTATCTCCAAAAGCCTTGATGTTCATGTGTCCACGGTAAGACAGACTGTCTACAAATGGAGAAAGTTCAGCACTGTTGCTACTCTCCCTAGGCATGGTCGTCCTGTAAAGATGACTGCAAGAGCACAGCGCAGAATGCTTAATGAGGTAAAGAAGAATCCTAGAGTGTCAGCTAAAGACTTACAGAAATCTCTGGCACATGCTAACATTTTTGTTGACACATATACAAAAAGGAAAACCTTAAACAAGAATGGAGTACATGGGAGGACACTACGGAGGAAGCCATTGCTGTCCAAAAAGAATATTGCAGCACGTTTGAAGTTTGCAAAAGAGCACCTGGATGTTCCACAGCACTACTGGCAAAATATTCTGTGGACAGATTAAACTAAAATTGAGTTGTTTGGAAAAAACACACAACACTATCAGGGTTATCCAAAGAGATTCGAAAAGTCACCGCACGTTCGGTGACTTTTCATTCTCTTCAATTCGGTTCCTTTTGCCGATCCCATTTCGGTGACCCTGCGGTGTATTCAGCAAGCACCACAGGGTCCCCGAATTGCAGGGAAAAGCTGCCGCAAACCTGACGAAAACTAACCGAATGCACGCTGAAAACAAGCAAAAACATCTGGATTAACCTTCGAAAAAGCCGAACAGGAGCCGAACAGGAGCCGAATCACACCGAGCCGAAGCAGCTGTGACGTAGAGGAGGCAGTGAATAAATTAGAAAAACCATTTGTATGAATCTCGGAAAAAGAAACGCTGTTTGCAAAGAAACTACTGAGCGAAAATGTCTGAAATTTTCACAGGAGGTCCAGGGAATGATAATAAAGAGGGCTGTTACAAAAAAAATAAGTAAACTGAAAAAAAAATAAAAATAAAATTGGACTTTTAAAAAAAAAAAAAAAATCTGAAAAATGCTTAAAGTAGCCTAAAAAATCTATAAATAAAGAGACTTTTTGCTGCAGAATTTTATAATGAACGGTTTATTAGATATTGAATTAAATCGGGAATATTTTTAACATTGAAGCCTATGGGATTCTCCTGAATAAATTTGCCGAATTAAACCACCGAATGGCAGGGCATTAGGGGAACCTTTCACTGCTGGTTTGTGTTCTCTGAATAGCCGAAGCAGTGCTTTTTCATGGGGATTTCACTGCCCTCGAACAGGGACCGAACAGGCACCGTATGTGCAGGCAATTCGCCAGGATTTGGCGAATTGCCTGCTCTCTGGATAGCCGAAAGTCCAGGAAAGGTAACCGAACGCTGATTTTCAGCATTCGGTTACCTTTCTCAAGCAATTCGGATCTCTTTGGATAACCCTGTATGTGTGGAGAAAAAAAGGCACAGCACACCAACATCAAAACCTCATCCCCACTGTAAAACATGGCGCAGGGAGCATCATGGTTTGGGGCTGCTTTGCTGCCTCAGTACCTGGACAGATTGTTGTCATTGATGGAAAAATGAATTCCAGAGTTTATCAAGACATTTTGCAGGAATACGTAAGACC
Source organism: Leptobrachium leishanense (assembly GCA_009667805.1). Lineage (NCBI taxonomy): Eukaryota > Metazoa > Chordata > Amphibia > Anura > Megophryidae > Leptobrachium > Leptobrachium leishanense. The sequence goes on along the minus strand of CM019072.1, from coordinate 119,060,867 downwards.
ATCTGTCTGCCAACTGAAGCTCCGCAGAGGATGGGTGATGCAACAGGACAATCACCCAAAGCATACAAGTAATTCAACAAAAGAATGGCTTCAACAAAACACAATACGCCTTCTGGAGTGGCCAGTCAGAGTCCTGACCTCAACCCGATTGAAATGCTGTGGCATGACCTTAAGGCTAGGGACAGATGAGTGCATTTTCTGCAGCCACCGTCAAAATGTACGTCGATGCGTGCGCACGCATTTTTTCACGGAATACGCTTAAGTGGTCAGACGATGCGCAATTCTGGACGTATTTCATGACGATGGGGTGAAAAGAAGTCTAGGGAAATCCGGCTGTTTGAACGTTATGTTGGCCGCACACTAGCAGCGTCTGACATCTCCTAATCACGCACACACGCTGCTATGCGGCCGCAGCGCACTTTGTACGTCAGTAGCAGCGGTTTCACGTTCTGATAAAAATGCGTTCATTTGCTGGTTGCGTTGGTGTCGGCGCACTTTCGTACGCACGTACTGCGTATATTGGCCGTCATTGGCCGTTATGTGCTGCTACTGCCGCCGTGATTTAGTGCGCCTGCACGCGCGTTCCGACTGCCCCACTCTGACCCTAGCCTAAGAGATCGATTCACACCAGACATCCCAAGAATATTGCTACACTGAAACAGTTTTGTGAAGAGGAGTGGTCCAAGATTACTCCAGATTGGTTGTGCAGGTCTGATCTGCAACTACAGGAAACGTTTGGTTGAGGTTATTGCTGCCAAAGGAGGGTCAACCAGTTATTAAGTCCAAAGGTTCACATACTTTTTCCACCCTGCACTGTGAATGTTTACATGTTATGCTCAATAAAAACATGAAAACATATAATGTTTGTGTTGTATTATTTTAAGCAGACTGTTTTTCAAATTGTTGTGACTTAGGCTAGGGTCAGACGAACGCATTTTTATGTTGTCTGTGAAAAAGTGCGTTCGAACGAATGGACGCATTTTTTCACAGAATACGTGATAGCGGTCATACTATGCGCATTTTCGTCCGTGATTTTGTACGGATCATCAATAAAACACTTTTTGTGTCTGGACGTTATGTTGGCCGGACATTAGCAGGGTCTGACGTCTCCTAATCACACACACACGCCGCTAGCGGACGCAGCGCACTCTGTACGTCAGTACCTGCGGTTTCACGTTCTCGAAAAAATGCGTTCATTTTCCACTTGCGTTGCGCAGCCGGACTTTTGTGCGACCGTACTTCGTATATTGGCCGTCATTGCCCGGCATCTGCTGCTAGTGCGGCCGTGATTAAGTGCGGCTGCACGCGCGTTCGCACTGCCTCAGTCTGACCCTAGCCTAAGATGAAGATCAGAGCATATTTTATGACCAATTCATGCAAAACTCCATGTAATCCCAAAGGGTTCACATACTTTTTCTTGCCACTGTACATGTTTTTCAGAAAAGTTGCTCACAAAAATCTCCGTTTCAGTTTGTATAAACAAGAAGGGTGACAGATCCCAATGACAGAACCAGCAAAGTGAGAGCTGCCTCCATCTAGATTTTAGATGAAGAAGGTCTGGAGCTCCAAGAACTTAAAGCTGCAGACCAGGCCAGTATGATAAAGCACCTATAGTCAAGGTTTAGCCAGTCCTGGTTTTCTAACACCATTGTTATAAAATCACTGAGTGTCACTGTTTGGGGAGGCCTGGTGTTTTGTTTCATTCCCGTGTGATTCTCACTGGCTGTCCTGTTACTGGTGTTTTGCAAATAAAAAATATATATGTTTACCGGATAAAGTGAGGTACTGAATAGATATTGGCAGTACCATAGACTCGGACAACAGTTGATTGAAAAAGAGTTAATTTATTACATCCTTATAAGGGCGGTTGCGCACAAGAATGTGCTAAATTCACAGCATAATTTATATCCTGAACAGGCCATAATACACAAAATCAGAAGAAGAAAAAAGGTGAAAAACAAATGAATGAAAAAACAACAGTGAGATTAAAAAAAAATTGGAATACATCCACATTGCGCTGCTGAGTGACACATGAGTTCTAAAGCCAATGTAGTTCAACACAGCGTCGTGAAAGCTACCTGCTATGATGAAGGTGAACACAGGAGGTTGCACACTAGCAGGATCAAAGGTGCTAGCAGGTGTATCAGAAAAAACCCAATTCAAACATATTGACACGCTATGGGCTATATTACAATGTTGGTGCTAACTTAACCAGAGCTGTTGTTAACTTAACAACTCCATAGGCTATAATGGCTCGGGGTAAGTTTACAACCGCTCTGGTTAAGTTAGCACCAACTTTGTAATATAGCCCTAAATGTATCAGGCAATAGTATAGATGGGACCCACATAGGTCTACACATATAGATACAGGAGTGGACAAATTTGTCCCAAGTTTGAGTGCAGCAGATAACAAGAACACAATCCAAATTAATTGGAAGGGGTTTTCACTGTACATATAATTCAAACTGCATAGGCTACAGCAGGCAAAAAAGAGGGCCTGAATACAAGCGTGTGTGGAGTTCATAGCCCCACAGCATACCGCTGTATGTTCAAAGCTTGTGGGCCAACCTGCCCCATACCTTATTGTCAAAAGGCGCAGTTGATTAAGCAGCACATATGTGGAGAAAATTAAAAACAAAATTCATTCATTAGCTCATCAATTCAGCTCAACACGTTTCCCTGCATATAGCAGCGTCATCAGGAGCAAAAGAATTGTAGTATAGCAGATTATGCTGCTGAGAAGAAAAGGCCTTGTTGTTTTGCTGCTGTGTATCAATAAAATATATGCTTTTGCTGCTCCTTTAATTGCTACGGATCAGATCACAAATCCCCCTTGAGCCTTTTTCCTTCCATGATCCCATTTCAAGTACATCTCTCGTTGTTTACAATCGTCAGTATTAAAAACGTGTCCGTCTTTATTTATATATGCCAAGGACCGGGTTTGCGCGAAGACTAATGTGTGGACACAAAGTAATTGTTCAGTTACATCATTTGAAATGAGCGCATCGATTTCAGCTATAGGATTGTATTGTAAAAACAATGTCTGGTAAGTGAGTGTTTGATCGGTCAGACTATAAACCATACACATCTCCACGGTTATCAGCAGAAACTCCCCGATGGGCCTCATGTCTCTGATATGACTTATTCTGTATTGTACCTGTATAAAATAAAAATTCACATGTTATAACCAATGGGTATATTATACCTCTATAGCCAGCCATGTGCTATCATACTATCACATTCCAAATGCTTCATTTTATTCTATGTCTTACTAAATGATTTATTTATTTATTTGCAAAGTATTTCAGCAGGAAGGGTACATTGAGATTTCTCTGGTTTTCAAGTATGTCCTGGGTTCAAGAACATTGAAATTTTACAGTCATTACAGAAATACAAAGTAATGAATGCAAGATATTAAGAACAAAACACAAATATGCAGATTAACACAGAAAATAAGTATGTAAGTAATATAGTCACTACGTTACATGTTTACAGGTGCATTCTGTATATAGTCACTACGTTACATGTTTACAGGCGCATTCAAATACCAAAACATTTTGCCACTAACCTGGATTGTCTTAAGGATCGAGGTGCCTGGATAAAGTAGAGAGGTTCCCCCTTCCTGGTATTGCTGACGTTCACCGTAGTTCACAGACTCTTGACATAGCCATGGTGTGTGGCGAAATGTGCATCAAGCGATGCCCACTTTTTAACCGATCATCCTTCTGGTCTTTCATACACAGGTTGAGCATCCTGTATCCTGAGCGATCCGGACCCCAAGCGTTGCGGATTTTGGATTTGTCTGGATTTTGGAATCCGAAGTCTGAGAGAGTAAGGGATTGTGGCAGAAGAGCCGCTATACCCTTCCTACTTCAGCCACCACTGTGTACACTCTGTGGAAGAGCCTTTTTCCAGGGACATGCTGCACACAGCAGGCATGTGTGTGCGGTATGTCACCCGTTGGGACGCACAGAGGCTCCCAGTATGTGCTGCACTGTCTTGCAGGGATCCGAGCTGCATCGCCAAAGAACAGGACCCGCCTGGAACGTAAGTTTAAGTAAAATCCAGAAGGCTCTGAACTTTCTGGATTTTGGAGTTTCCTGGATTTTAGATAAGTGGTGGCCAACCTGTAAACCAGCTTGTCTTCAGGTTATTCACAAAACTGGGTGAAATCCATACATGCCTTTTATAAACGGGCACTACTGAGACCAATGAATACGATTATACAGTGCACTCTGCTTAGTTATACTGTGATAGTCTCTGTGTCTTTAATTTTTTTTAGACTATATCGAAGTGTATATTGTACGTTGGCATTATTCATTCAGCGTGAACAGATTTTTAATCTGGGGTTTATTTTATAAATATATACTATCATAGTAGTAGTAGAATACCAGGTATAACATACGAGTGTGTATCACCTACATCAAATGATGTGTGATATCATGTCACAGCACCTTAATCATCACCTGCATCATTGCAAGTGGCGTTGGATATCATGTCCTAACACCTTAATAATTTGCATGATGGGGGGGCGTGGGCGGCTACCTGCGGAGCAGACGTGTTTTTGAGGAGCGCCGGACGTCTGCCACCCTTGGAGTCTGATAAACGACTCTTCCTGCTGTGCTATTTAGCTTTTTAGGCTCTAGATAGCTGGCCACCGGAATAGAGATGTCCGGAGGCCGTTCTGTCCCCCCCTCCGGACCTGAGTCGCCATTTGCAGCTGCCAGAGCGTGGCTGGAGCAAGGAGCCGGCGGCCATGTTGCGGCCTTAAGATCTTTGTCCCTGAGGGTTCTACCACCCGACCTAACTCTGAGCTGGGGACTGGGAAGAAGGAGGGCCCATGTCTCCCGATCTCCCCAAGGGGTGGCCGGATGGGAAAGAAGGGTGGATTGCAAGAGGACGGGTGGTGTGGATCGCCTCCCCCCACGGGAGACATGGATGTCTTCCTTGCAGGCCTGGAGGCCTGTCTGCAGCTGCTAGACGGAGAGGAGGAGGACGCGCCGCTCACTGGAAGAGTCTGGAGACAGATGATGATGGTGCTGCGGGGCCGCCAGGTAGATGGAGACCCAAACCTTGAGGAGGATGCGTCGGACAGGTGCATGGCTGGGGCCTGCTCTGTGTCTGGAGCGGGGAGCGGCGACACGGTCGGCGTCCCACCTGGGAAGCTGACGCTTGAATCCATCCCTGGAGGTGAGATCGAGAGGGTGCCTGATCCGGTGTGCAAATCCCCGTTTCCAAATAAGACACTGGAGGAGTGTGAGGATGCTGGGAGGCCTGCGCGTTGGGGCCTAGCTGAGATGGCGACCATGGAACCAGAGGCCGCGGCTCCCTCAGTGAGGCCTGTGCTGGGGGCGGTGGTCTGGGCTCTGAGCTTGGGCGCTGTTGAAGGGCAGTGCTTACCTTGGCCCTGGGCTGTTCCCAGTACGGCGGATGGAGGGACCTGGCTGCTGGATATTTCAGGCGCTGCAGGAGATAAAAGAAGGCATGGCGATGCTTTACACCCCACGTTCCTGCTGGACACGGGCTGAAGGGAACTGTCCCACCGATCCGATCCACTGTTGCATAATGTTTTCTGACCCTGGCACCCCTACATGGCCTGCTGTTTTTTTCTCCCCCTCCGCTTATTTCCTGATGACTTTTTGTTTCTTTTTATGATTACCCTGATTTTTGACGCATAAAAGCAGATTTTTCTTTTTCCTGCAAGGTATCTGCAGACTTTTGCTGCCCCCCCTTTCCCCCCTCCCCCCCGAGACATACACAGCTGAATTTTTATTCTTTCTGAAATATATTTGCAGACTTTTGTTATCCCCTCCCCTAAATTTTTGTTTTTCCCTTATCCCCCCGTTGAGACATACTATGGGCCATGTTGCATACTTGGTGGTGGCTTGACCAGAGCCTTTGTAAACTTACCAGAGCCATTATAGCCTATGGAGGTTTTAAGTTTACAACAGCTCTGGTTGGGTTGGCACCGACATTGTGGTATGGCCCTATGTGTTTCCCTGAGACATTCCCCCCCCCCCTTTATTTTGTTTGTTGCTAGCTGAGTTTGCTTTCTGGCCCTACGAGGCCATATATGGTGGTCGATTTGTGACCTTTTGCATTAAATAAAAAACTTTAAATTGAAAAAAAATAAATTATTTGCATGATTGCATCATTATGATAACCAACTTGATATAACTTGACAGCGTTATAATAATCTGCAAGATATATGGAAATGCTGTAATCATCTGTAAGATATTACTGGATAATATTATGATGTACAACATGTATTTTTCACTTTATATCCATTGCTGTACTATAACCTCTCTTTGTGTATACAGGGCCCTGCAGAAAATCACCTGGAAATATAATGTTCTGTTCAAATGGAATTTATAAGACAAAGTAAGTTGAGACAGCATATCCGTTGGATTCCTTGTGGATACATTCAGACGTGTCACATTAGCCATTCTTCCTCCCAGATGCTTATTTCATAACAATAGCCTGCACTTTCCCCGGCGGTGACAGAGGCTGGTGCCACTGCGGAGAATTGATGCCATAATGTAACAGAAGAGGTGACAGGTGACTGCGAACTTAAAGGACTCTCACCATTAAAACAAGTGTCTTCAAGAAATCTGAGAAGCAAAAAGAAAAAGAGACTTTTTGATAATATTCTGGAAGGATGACATTTAGAGCTGAGATTTAATGAAACACATTTTATTATTATATTTATTTTGTAAGTGCAGCGTAATAATCCCCATTTTACAGACAGTTTTCCATTTCAGGAGGTGTTCAGCAATCATGCTCAGCGTGCTTTACACATGTCAACGCCCTTCTTCCATGACTTGTCTGAGATAATGATGATAATACTGTGCAGAGGGACCATGTGAAGCTCTGAGTTCAGATTCCTGCAGAAAATCTCCATCTCCTCTCCTAGACGTAGGAAGCTTTATGTTGGCCAGAGGCTTCCTTCCAGCGATCAACGCGTCCATTGTTGCACAGATTGATTCTCATTCATTATTGGTCAGGCCTAGGAATATCCAGAGAACACATTTCCTAAAATGTGTCGCTCTGATTGCTGTTAATTAGGATAACAATCAGAATTGCATTCCTCCGCAAGACGAATCATTGTGAGCCCGTCAGAAACATGAGGAAGGTGCTGGTCAACCATCCTGTGTTTGTAGAGAGTCGACCTGAGTCATTTGACTTCATTTGGAGCGAATGTAATTATTCCAAAAGGCACCAATCCAACAAATCTGTCTTCGAAGGGGCTGACACCAAGAGATACTGCTTGCAAGAATGAGTCTTATCACTCTGTATGAGTGTTTCCATAGAAGCCCCAATTTGTCTGTCAGGATAGTCACCCAGTAGGCAGACAGAACCCAGGCAAATGAAACCCTTAATCTGACAGGCTGGTCCTTACAATGGCCAGTACTATACTGAATAGAGTGTATGAACAATACATACAAGTACCGAACAGGGACAAAAAAGAGATATTGCAGAACAAATACGTAGCCAGAAGTCAAACCAGGAGATCAAAAACACTGATCAGGAATGCACTGAGGGGTATCCTGCAAACCACGGCAGGGTGCAGAGCTAATTCAGTTGTGATAGACCAACATTTCTTCATCCGGGTGTCTGTTTCAGCTGCTGCAGACTTTTTGCTTCTCTTTAACCGCACCCACAGGACCCTGGGAACGTCTGGAGTCACACAAGATAGTTGCATAAAAGACGCACAGACTCAACTTGCGGTCACTTCACAGTCCTAACGAGCAGTTAGTTTATTTTATTTATTTATTTATTTTTATTTATAAAGGATTTTACCAGGAAGGATACATTGAGATTTCTCTCGTTTTCAAGTATGTCCTGGATTCAAGTACATGGTTACAGAAATACAAAGTAGTAAAATTCAAGAAATTAACACAAAACAAATATACAGATTAACAGAAAATAAATATGTAGGAAATATAGTCATTATGTTACATCTTTACAGGCACATTCTGTATATAGTCACTGTGTTACATGTTTACAGGTGCATTCTGTATATAGTCACTATGTTACATCTTTATAGGCGCATTCTGTATATAGTCACTGTGTTACATGTTTACAGGTGCATTCTGTATATAGTCACTATGTTACATCTTTATAGGCGCATTCTGTATATAGTCACTATGTTACATGTTTACAGGTGCATTCTGTATATAGTCACTGTGTTACATGTTTACAGGTGCATTCTGTATATAGTCACTGTGTTACATGTTTACAGGTGCATTCTGTATATAGTCACTGTTACACGTTTACAGGTGCATTCTGTATATAGTCACTGTTACATGTTTACAGGTGCATTCTGTATTGAGGTATGTTAATAGGGAACTCTTAAGGGACTTTAGACTGGGGGAAGATTTGATGGCGTCTGGGAGGTTATTCCATATTTGCGGTGCTCTGTAGGAAAATGAGGATGGAGCCACTTTCTTTTGTATTGTGGTATTGTAAGTAATGTGCCGGTCCTGGATCAGAGGTTATAGGATGAGGGAACTGCTGAGGGAAGCAGTCTATTCAGGTAGGGTGGTAGCTTCCCAGAAAAGCTCTTAAACACCAGGTTGGAAAGGTGAAGGGTGCGTCTAGATTCCAGCGTTGGCCAGTTTAGCGCTTTTAACATGTCACAATGGTGGGTCATGTAGTTACATTGTAGCACAAAGCAGCAGAATGAGTTATGCAATGTAGTAAGTTTCTGGAGGTGCGTTTGTGGGGCGGCTGCATAGACTACATCTCCGTATTCAATAGCTGGCATAAGCATTCCTGGTTATATATCTTTCAAAGACTGAGATGTGGACCAATCAAAAAACAGTCTACTTACCGTATTTTTCGCTCCATAAGACGCACCTGACCATAAGACGCACCTAGTTTTTAGAGGAGGAAAACAGGAAAATAAATATTCTGAAATCAAATAGTGTAATAATGGATATTGCCCCAGCTCATGGATACTGTCCCCCAGCTTATGGATATGCCCCCCAGCTTATGGATATGCCCCCCAGCTTATGGATATGCCCCCCAGCTCATGGATATGCCCCAGCTCATGGATATGCCCCAGCTCATGGATATGTCCCAGCACATGGATTTTCCCCCCAATTTATGGATATACCCCAGCACATGGATAATGCCCCAGCTCATGGATATTGCCCCAGCTCATGGATATTGCCCCAGCACATGGATATGCCCCAGCACATGAATATTGCCCCAGCACATGGATATTGCCCCAGCACATGGATATGCCCCAGCACATGGATATTGCCCCAGCACATGGATATGCCCCAGCTCATGGATATACTGCCCCAGCTCATGGATATACTGCCCCAGCTCATGGATATGCCCCAGCTCACTCCATGGATATGCCCAGCTCACTCCATGGATATGCCCCAGCTCACTCATGGATATGCCCCAGCAGCTGATGGATATGCCTCAGCTCACCCGCCGCCGCCGCGTTAGGCTCCCTCTGAGCGTGCGTCCGGCGGCAGGAAGCTTGGGCACTCGCCTGGGGGAGCCACGTGACCGCGATCTGAGATCGCGGTCACGTGGCTCCCCCAGGCGTGTGCCCAAGCTCCTTGCCGCCGGACGCACGCTCAGAGGGAGCCTAACGCGGCGGCAGGTGAACTGAGGCATATCATGGGGCATTCGCTCCATAAGACGCACCAACTTTTCCCCCCACTTTTTGGGAGGAGAAAAATGCGTCTTATGGAGCGAAAAATACGGTACTTCTTTAGAAATCCTGAATACACGTTTCAAACTGAACAAACAATTCTCAAAAGAACATTTAACACATGTAATGAAATATATTTTATTCAAACTGCATGACCATGGAAGGATTAACGTTCAGACCTTGGGACTAGTCTTCTTCCAAAAGTCCCAGGAACAGGTAAATATTCTTATCTACCTTTAGACAGAAAAAGCAAGAAATAAACACATAATTTTGGTACAAAGTATCTTGCGGAGCGAGGCAGGTTTCTTTAACCCTTTCAAGTTGCTTCTTTTTGAAGCCCTCCTAGGTCTCTAACCAGGTGCAGCAGTCCCACATGTTATATTGTCAGAATGGCGCCCTCTCTGTCCAGGAAACCTCACTGCAGCACCAAATGGCATGACATTGTCATTATACCAACCATCCCCAAATCATAGGCAATCTATGGACGGATAAATGCCAACCACTGTTAAGCACAAGCCCCCATTTTGGAATCATATTCTGACTTCCTGATGTGAAATAAAATTGAGAAAGTATCATGTTCCAGGGCCAAGGTAGACATACCAGTCCCTCACTGCTTGTGGGGTACTTTAAAAGAACTATAAAAATTTTGAATTATCTAAAGTGCATCTAATCTCCCCTTGGCGTCCTCGTTTTCCCAGTGGATTACGGGGCAGGCGCTAAATCCAGCAGTCTGCGCCGTAGCAGCCGTTAGGCTCTTGGATGCTCGGGCACCACTAAAGCACCGGCCCGAGCATCCATTCTCCTGCCGGATCACATGATGGTCAGGTTAAGAAATAAAACTCACAAACATCCATTGAAATTGGTAAATGAAAAATGTTTACAGACGGATAACAGATGACGGGTTCACTTTAAGAGCACTTATTTCTGCTGTTGGTGAAATCTTTTTTCTGTAAGTCTGAATAGAGGATGTTCTATCCTTTGCACAGGTCTGATAATTATACCGAAAGTTTACTTTTTGTATAAATCTGCCCTGTCATCGTGAATAAATAGGTAAAAAAATCCAACACATGCAATGTCTCTGGGGGCCAAAGAAACCGTTTCTAAATACAGCATCTTATTTACGCTGACTTTCCAAACATCTCCTGGAGATGTACAGAGCCACATGGCCAAAAAAGATGAAACATATGGAACAGAAAAGACTGCTTGGTGAGTCAGCTCGAGCATGAGATTTGTAGGGCACAGTGACAGTGATCTCTGCGTCTGTGCGGCATTAATACAATATCATATTTAGGTTTAATGTTCTGACAAAAGTCCCCATGAAAGACCCTCTCCTTCTGCATCCCAGACTGTAAAGCCAAGGCTGCTCAGATTCATCCCAATTACAAAACCTGCTCTTCAAGTCCGAGGTACAGCAGGTCCATCTGTTTGTCGATACAAGCTAATGGACTCTGGTCTCATTCTCCAAGCAGACGGTGAATCAAATATTAATGAGGCTTAATCACACAGAGCTGAAGTATCGTGCTTTATATTTAATGTTGTATGTGAAAAAAAGATGGATTTAGAAGGAGAGGTGAACCTGGACTACCCATTGATCTGTTCCCCTCATCACTGAGCTGGAGCAACCGCTCAAAGTGGCAAATTGTTTGGGGCGGCATATTTTTGCCGCCACACAATTTTTTTTATCGGCGTCGTACCGGCAACTCTTGAAGGCCGGCGCAGTTACTGCCGACCACGGCCCACAAACATGCGGCTGGCCAGGAGTGGGAGAGCGAGAGACAGATTATTAAGGTGCGTGTGGGAGGGCCGGATCTCATTCTGCAGCAGAGCTGCTCACTCAGCCCTCCCTCTCGGCAGTTAGAAAAACTCCCACCGACGAGTGGAAACCGCCCCCTTCTAAACAAGTCTCCAATTATTATCTCTGCTGCCCTGTCTGTAATCTCCCATAGCCACCCCCCAATAAGTATCCCCTCAGCAAAAACTAACCCCCCCTCTGCAATAAATACCCCCCCCAAATAAATATCCCTTCAGGAAAAAATAAACCCCTCTCCCAACCCAAGAAATATCCCCTCTGGCTGCAAACACTATATAGCCCCTCAGGAAAAAATATCCTCCCAACCCAATAAATAGCCCCTTTCCTGCAAACACTCCAGCAAACCACACTCTACAACAATAAACTGCCCTCTGGGCAGGCTTAACACCTAGTATACCATAATTAGAAGCATTTTAAACTTTAACCACAATGGAAGTTGTACATAGAAACAGAAATGTCGGCAGATAAGAACCTTTCGGCCCATCTAGTCTGCCCAATTACATGGATACTTTACCTGGATTTATCTTTTGTTTAGGATAGCCTTATGCCTATCCCATGCTTGCTTAAATTCAATCACTGTTTTGGCCTCTACCACTTCTACTGGAAGGCTGTTCCATGTATCCACCACCCTCTCAGTAAAATAATGCTTCCTGATGTTACTTTTAAACCTTTGCCCCTCTAATCTAAGACTATGTCCTCTTGTTTTGGTACTTTGTTTCCGCTTAAATATACTCCCTTCCTCTACCTTGTGGATTCCCTTTACATCATTGTTTTATAAATATAGTGTATTTTTTATTTGTTGTGTGTTCTTCTTTCTAATTGACATAGTTACTCATTAGATTTTAGGTGAGGCTCATGTATCCTTCCTGGTAAAATCCTTTATGTTCAGACAGATCCGTGCAAGCACACCTGCTTATTACCATGCTGCGGCTGCCCTGTTATTACGTAGTTTAGTTGCTATGAGTTACACAGTCTCTGCACTCTTTCAACAGATTAATCATTAGCAATAAATAACAGCTGAACTGCAGCATCATGGGAAATGTGGTCCTTAAGTGCTGTTGTGGTGCAGACTCGCAGTTCTCTATTCAATACTTCTGTTTAATATCCCTTTGATAGACAGTTACACAGTGAGCAGTAAATACTGCACAGTGATAGCAGGTGATACATTCATTACTGAACACTTCCTTCAAATGTTCCAAATCAATAATAATAACAATGTCCTTCCAGCACGGCTGCCATCAGAAATGATGGGGCCCCTCACTGAACCTCACGATGCCCCCCCCCCCGTAAACTTCTTCAACCATTAAAATTCTTTTTCCCCCTTCCACAACAAAAAAGGACATAATACAGCTCCACAGCAATAAAACTCACAGTAATGTGCAGTGTGTATGAGCGTATCACAGAGCTCCACAGCAATAAAACACAGTAATGTGCAGTGGGTATGAGCGTATCACAGAGCTCCACAGCAATAAAACTCACAGTAATGTGCAGTGGGTATGAGCATATCACAGTTTGGCTAAATACGCGCTAATTTACCCGTTGTAGTAATTTGCATTTTTTAGCTAGAATATGCTCGTTGATATTTGCTTCACTTTGTAATACTTAATCAAACATTATTACTTGTATACTCTGTATGATCTTATAAACATAGGTAATCAGTCACCGCATGGCTGGCAGCCATCTTAAGCCTCAAAAAGTCACATGTTCTGCTGTCAATGAGGAAGTGCTGCAGAGTAACTGTACAATCTGTTTAAATTTACATTTGTGCAACTAAATTAATCCAGATTGTTTCTGCCAGACTTACGAATATATAACAATTACTAACCAAATACACATCTAAATGTGTCTGTTATAATTTCTGAAGAGGCTTATCAACTAAACAGTGATTTTGTATGTTAGTAAATGCTGTTTCATTATTCTGGGTAGGTTGACTTACCTTTGGGCCTATAGATTAATATACTAAGCAAGAAACCATTTCATTGGTGGATGTGGGTTAAAGACTTTCACATGTGTAGCCTCGTACTATTGGTAAAGGATTCCAGGGCTGGTGAGTCTTAAGATGGAGGATAAGGACAATGGAGTAAGGGTTTTTTAAGGAAGGCTTCAAGATACTTATTAGGGGTGAAGCGAAGGGGGGGTAGGAAAGTAAAGCAGTTGAAATCAGCATATGTAATGCCAGAAATCTTGAGAGAAAAGTGGGGGAAGGAGGTGCTGTTAGGTAGAATGGCTGGTCCTTTGGTGAAGTCCCCATTTAGCTTAACCCAGAGGGCAGTCAGGGGAACGAGGCTGTAACATGGGGGTTCCTGTCCACGTGCAGACTGCTCCCCTTGAAGTCAGTATTCCGCAGAAGTACTGCTTATGGCCCAGAATGCGGGCAATAACGTACATAAGATCCGAGCTTTTTCAACCCAAAATGGAGACTGCTTTATTTACGTTTTGCAAGGGACACACACACACAGAGGAAAGGTGCAGAGAATATGTAATCACACCCAGCTAGGAACAATGCATCAGATAACCTTGAGCTGGGCGACCTTGGTTGCTGGGGGGGGGGGCGACGGAAGCATGTGAAAACAAAAGGAATCCATTACTTAGAGGGGGGAGTGTATATTATACAAAGACTGGAGCGTAAAACAGAGGTTAATTGGAGGTATGCCCGGTGTTATGTGTAAGAGGTTATTTGGAGGCGGCTCCTGCAAACGGCTATATGTTTTTTGAGGCAGAAGGATGGAACCAATTTTGTCCATGTTTCAATTCAAAGCGGCTTTGGAAAAGGCTGTAATGTTGCTGAGATGGAAAGAAACATAGAAAATGTCGGCAGATAAGAACCTTTCGGCCCATCTAGTCTGCCCAATTACATGGATACTTTACCTGGATTTATCTTTTGTTTAGGATAGCCTTATGCCTATCCCATGCCTGCTTAAATTCAATTACTGGAAAAATAGAAAGAACTCCAAAATCCACAAAATAATTTCAAATGGATTTAATCCAACATCAAGAAAGGCAACGTTTCGACCAACTGGTCTTTGTCAAGCTGGTCGAAACGTTGCCTTTCTTGATGTTGGATTAAATCCATTTGAAATTATTTTGTGGATTTTGGAGTTCTTTCTATTTTTCCGGTTATTGGGGCTGTGGAGCAAGAGACCCCCACTCCATTGATCCACGTTGAGGTGTACCCGAGTTTATACTTTTATGATAAATTCAATTACTGTTTTGGTCTCTACCACTTCTACTGGAAGACTGTTCCATGTATCCACCACCCTCTCAGTAAAATAATGCTTCCTGATGTTACTTTTAAACCTTTGCCCCTCTAATCTAAGACTATGTCCTCTTATTTTGCTACTTTGTTTCCTTTTAAATATACTCCCTTCCTCTACCTTGTGGATTCCCTTTACGTATTTAAATGTTTCTATCATATCTCCTGTCTCGTCTTTTTTCCAAGCTGTACATGTTAAGATCATTAAGCCTTTCCTGGTAACTTTTCTCCTTCAGGCCGTACACCATTTTAGTCGCCATTTGTCGGAGGCAGGGAACAACCTTTTCGTTGGCAACATCGAAGGCCTGATAAAGACCCTTGTGTAAGGTAAGTGAAAAGGTCACGGTCTTTTATTGGTGTCGGAAAAAGAGGGTCCTCATTTTTGGTGGCGGTGAAATATGCGGCCTTGGCACGTGAAGAGGCGATAGAGGGGGAGGGTCTGTAGGTTAGGGGGTCTGTGTGGTGGTTTGTGCAGCCAAACACAGGTGCCTCCTGGTTTACAGATCCTCTCGGCCTGCTATCTGCTATAAAGAGAGCAGCGTGTGGTCGCGCTAGCTTAGCCACGTGGGGCCGGCCGCTATTTCTGGACAATGCTGGTGGTGCATTGCGGTTGCCAGTGTTATCTGGCTGGATCTATGGTACCAGTGTTATCTGGTGTTACCTAGTCCAAGAAAGCGAGGATCGCTGATAATTCTGCCACAAAGGCAATGGTTTTTTGGCCTTAAATAATAAATAAAAGACGTGACCTTTTCAAACCGCCAATACTTTTGTCGTGTGTTTTATTTATGGGGAGAGCGGGGGTGAGGGGTGGGGGGGGTTTGGGTTGTTGGAGGAAAGTAAAGGTAACTTAAGAGAAAGGTAATGGTGGAAGGGAAATAATAATGGGTGAGTGATACTGTGTGTCTGAGTGACACTGTGTGGATGATTATGTCTGTGTTAGTGAAATTATGAGGCTGAATGTGTCTGTCAGTGATACTTTGTGGCTTAATGTGTCTCTGAGTGAATGCATATGTCTGGGTGTGACTAGTTGTGTGTGGTTTTGTGATTGAATGTGCAAAGTTGTGATCTCTTGTGATAGTTTAGACCTTATTCATGTTGCTCACAGAGGTGGTCCATTGCTCAGTAAATGGGTCTTGCCCAGGCCCTGCAATGCAAAGGTTGGCTCTGCTGACAAACCACGCTGATTTGTATCCTGGATCATTCGGTAGATTGTGAGCCCTTGTGAGCAGCACCTTGTTGCTGTCACTGTGACTGTGTTTTACTGTCACTGTATGTTGTAATATATATAGTATGTTGTAATATGCCGCAGGAAATGATGCAGCTCTGTGAATGGTGCTAATAATAATGATATCCATAGTGGTACTGGAATCCTGTAGAAGGAGCGTGCACTCTGTAATAGAGCACCAATGACCCTGGCTCTCTCTAGCACGGAGTATGCTAGAGGTTCACATGCAGTCTCACAGAGAGTGCCAGTACAGAGGCAAACGTGTGCTCAGTCTTCCTTTAGACATCTATTGTCCTCTGGCATCCTCTCTGAACACCTGCCTCCACTAAACAGGTGGGATGTGCTTTACATCATCAAAGAACATTGATATAAAGAATCCCCCGTTGCCATAGTAACACATTCATCTTTCTTAAACATCTTGACAAGAACAACCAACTTCGGGAGGAAAATACAAACAGGCTGATTTTACTTTGTGCGTCTCTGTCCGTGAGGGCGTCGTGTAAGTGGGCACGTCCAAACAAAGCAGTGTATATTAGGATTTCCTTTATGCTCATAGGTACACTATACACATATTAAAGGGTAAAGGATAGGGTGACCATTTCGGCCACTATCACACTGTGACCCCCTGATCTATACTGACACTATCACACTGTGACCCCCTGATCTATACTGACACTATCACACTGTGACCCCCTGATCTATACTGACACTATCACACTGTGACCCCCTGATCTATACTGACACTCACACTGTGACCCCCTGATCTATACTGACACTCACACTGTGACCCCCTGATCTATACTGACGCTATCACACTGTGACCCCCTGATCTATACTGACACTATCACACTGTGACCTCCTGATCTATACTGACACTATCACACTGTGACTCCCCTGATCTATACTGACACTATCACACTGTGACCTCCTGATCTATACTGACACTATCACACTGTGACCCCCTGATCTATACTGACACTGTCACACTGTGACCCCCTGATCTATACTGACACTGTCACACTGTGACCCCCTGATCTATACTGACACTATCACACTGTGACTCCCCTGATCTATACTGACACTATCACACTGTGACCTCCTGATCTATACTGACACTATCACACTGTGACTCCCCTGATCTATACTGACACTCTCACACTGTGACCCCTGATCTATACTGACACTATCACACTGTGACCTCCTGATCTATACTGACACTATCACACTGTGACCCCTGATCTATACTGACACTATCACACTGTGACCCCTGATCTATACTGACACTATCACACTGTGACCTCCTGAACTATACTACACTCTCACACTGTGACCCCTGATCTATACTGACACTATCACACTGTGACCCCCTGATCTATACTGACACTATCACACTGTGACCTCCTGATCTATACTGACACTATCACACTGTGACCCCTGATCTATACTGACACTATCACACTGTGACCCCTGATCTATACTGACACTCTCACACTGTGACCTCCTGATCTATACTGACACTATCACACTGTGACCCCCTGATCTATACTGACACTATCACACTGTGACCCCCTGATCTATACTGACACTATCACACTGTGACCCCCTGATCTATACTGACACTATCACACTGTGACCTCCTGAACTATACTAACACTCTCACACTGTGACCCCCTGATCTATACTGACACTATCACACTGTGACCTCCTGATCTATACTGACACTATCACACTGTGACCCCCTGATCTATACTGACACTATCACACTGTGACCCCCTGATCTATACTGACACTGTCACACTGTGACCTCCTGAACTATACTAACACTCTCACACTGTGACCCCCTGATCTATACTGACACTATCACACTGTGACCTCCTGATCTATACTGACACTATCACACTGTGACCCCCTGATCTATACTGACACTATCACACTGTGACTCCCCTGATCTATACTGACACTATCACACTGTGACCTCCTGATCTATACTGACACTATCACACTGTGACCCCCTGATCTATACTGACACTATCACACTGTGACCTCCTGATCTATACTGACACTATCACACTGTGACCCCCTGATCTATACTGACACTGTCACACTGTGACCCCCTGATCTATACTGACACTGTCACACTGTGACCCCCTGATCTATACTGACACTATCACACTGTGACCTCCTGATCTATAATGACACTGTCACACTGTGACCCCCTGATCTATACTGACACTATCACACTGTGACCCCCTGATCTATACTGACACTGTGACCCCCTGATCTATACTGACACTATCACACTGTGACCTCCTGATCTATACTGACACTGTCACACTGTGACCCCCTGATCTATACTGACACTGTCACACTGTGACCCCCTGATCTATACTGACACTATCACACTGTGACCCCCTGATCTATACTGACACTGTCACACTGTGACCCCCTGATCTATACTGACACTGTCACACTGTGACCCCCTGATCTATACTGACACTATCACACTGTGACCCCCTGATCTATACTGACACTGTCACACTGTGACCCCCTGATCTATACTGACACTATCACACTGTGACCCCCTGATCTATACTGACACTGTGACCCCCTGATCTATACTGACACTATCACACTGTGACCTCCTGATCTATAATGACGCTATCACACTGTGACCCCCTGATCTATACTGACACACTGTGACCCCCTGATCTATACTGACACTGTCACGCTGTGAGCCCCTGATCTATACTGACACTGTCACGCTGTGACCCCCTGATCTATACTGACACTGTCACACTGTGACCCCCTGATCTATACTGACACTATCACACTGTGACCCCCTGATCTATACTGACACTATCACACTGACCCCCTGATCTATACTGACACTATCACACTGTGACCCCCTGATCAGTTTTTCCTCTGCTACGATTTCTGAAAGAATAGAATAAAAACAGAGGATTGATTTACAGTGATCTGCTGTGACAGCCGAGCCGCAAGTAAAGTTTTTGTCTCGGCTGGAATAGGACGAAGCCGTTATGGATAGAGAGTGGGGCCGATATATTTCACGGCTTACTTTATACACATATCGTCTCCCTTGAAATAGGAGCTTAAGTAAATAAAAGTTTATTTATGACACATTGTAGCAGACCTAATTTCCATGAACCCAGCACCGCCATGCAGTTCAGACAGGAAGGCCTGAGTAAGGATGGAGGTGACACCAGTAAAGCATTGACACCTCCATTAGGGGAACATTAATTGCAGATATTAAGTGAACCCGTACTTATATACTCCAGGGACGGTTTTATATGCAGAGTGGTTCTGTGCTCCGAGTTCACTCTCCCGGTAATTGCTGATGGATTTTCTCTGATGGGTAATATTGTAAATGAGGGAATGCCAGCGGCAGGTCAGCGGCCACATCCAGCTCAACAATCTACCCGCAGATAATGACGTGAGTCGGAGCTGTGGACCGAACGACTAATCAGTGCCGCTCATAATTTAGACACGCCGCTTAATTCTGCAAAGCGTTACACAACAAGTCGTTTATTGGAGCTATAAACCTCTCATGGAACCTGGCAGCACTGGAGTGACTTATTCTGGGGGTCTCCATGTTGCCCATTACTCATGGTGGCTTATTTACCTCTTAAATGGCTTTTTACAATCCTATCCACAATTATTAACTCCTTCACTACTAAGACATTTTGGTTGAAATAAATGTTAATATTACACTATTTGAAGCTTGGAACACAAGTTAACAATAAAATACAGGGTGAAATAGAAATTTTGCACAAAAATTGTAGTTCTGTAGTTTGCAGGGGCCCCATTGTATGGAAATAAATTTGGGCTCGAGCTGGAGGCAGGGGCCCAATTGTATGGAAATAAACGGGGCTGGAGGCAGGGGCCCCATTGTATGGAAATAAACGAAGCTGGAGGCAGGGGCCCCATTGTATGGAAATAAACTGAGCTGGAGGCAGGGGCCCCATTGTATGGAAATAAACTGGTCTGGAGGCAGGGGCCCCATTGTATGGAAATAAACTGGGCTGGAGACGGGGGCGAGTTCCGCAGACTGGGCTCGGGCTGGAGGCAGTGGCCCTCCATTGTTGTAGGAAACTGGGCTCGCGCTGGAGGCAGGGGCCCCATTTTATAGAAATAAACTGAGCTCGCGCTGGAGGCAGGGGCCCCATTTTATGGAAATAAACTGAGCTCGTGCTGGAGGCAGGGGCCCCATTGTATGGAAATAAACTGGGTTGGAGGCAGGGGCCCCATTGTATGGAAATAAACTGGGCTCGTGCTGTGGCTGGAGACGGGGGCGCATTCTGCAGACTGGGCTCTGGCTGGAGGCAGTGGCCCTCCATTGTTGTAGGAAACTTGGCTTGGCTGGAGGCAGGGGCCCCATTTTATGGAAATAAACTGGGCTCGTGCTGGAGGCAGGAGCCCCATTGTATGGAAATAAACTGAGCTGGAGGCAGGGGCCCCATTGTATGGAAATAAACTGGGCTGGAAGCAGGGGCCCCATTATATGGAAATAAACTGGGCTTGCGCTGTGGCTGGAGACGGGGGCGCATTCTGCAGACTGGGCTCTTGTTGGAGGCAGTGGCCCTCCATTGTTGTAGGAAACTTGGCTTGGCTGGAGGCAGGGGCCCCATTTTATGGAAATAAACTGGGCTCATGCTGGAGGCAGGGGCCCCATTTTATAGAAATAAACTGAGCTCGCGCTGGAGGCAGGGGCCCCATTTTATGGAAATAAACTGAGCTCGTGCTGGAGGCAGGGGCCCCATTGTATGGAAATAAACTGGGTTGGAGGCAGGGGCCCCATTGTATGGAAATAAACTGGGCTCGTGCTGTGGCTGGAGACGGGGGCGCATTCTGCAGACTGGGCTCTGGCTGGAGGCAGTGGCCCTCCATTGTTGTAGGAAACTTGGCTTGGCTGGAGGCAGGGGCCCCATTTTATGGAAATAAACTGAGCTCGTGCTGGAGGCAGGGGCCCCATTGTATGGAAATAAACTGGGCTCGTGCTGTGGCTGGAGACGGGGGCGCATTCCGCAGACTGGGCTCTGGCTGGAGGCAGTGGACCTCCATTGTTGTAGGAAACTTGGCTTGGCTGGAGGCAGGGGCCCCATTTTATGGAAATAAAATGGGCTCGTGCTGGAGGCAGGGGCCCCATTGTATGGAAATAAACTGGGCTGGGGCTCGTGGAGCCGTTGAGTCGGCGCCGGGATGTCTAGGGTGGGCAGGGGTATGAAACAATGGTACACGATCGTGTCAATTTTGTATAAAAGGAACAAGTGTTTTCATGCAATAAAATCGACCACTTTGCTTTACCCTACACTTTGTTTAGACACGTGATTGGGAAAACTTACAACCTTTTTCTATATCCCCCTTGGCATCTTCTGAGCAAGGAAGGAATTAACAGCGGATCTACTCACCGGAGTAGCGGCTTCCATCCCAGTATAGATACACTGTGGAGTATTTTGGCCCTTTATAAATAATTGCAATTTATCGCACAATTAGACGATATTAAGAATATTGATTGAATTTGTTAAAAGTTAAATTGTTAAAACACTATGGCCCCTATTACATTCTTTGTGCATTTTCGTTTGCGTGCGCAAATGCGCATTTGCGTGAGGGGAAAACCCTTTGCACTGAACGTCGTATTACAACGTTCGCGCAAACGATGCGCGTTATCGTTTAACGCGGATGGACCTGCGCGAGCGTGATGAACTGTGCGCGTCCTATACTTAACATTGTGAGCGCAAATTCGTTCGTGCGCTGGTACGCGGATGGTATTACAATCGATGCGCATCTTTTTACAAATGACGTTAGCGCACATAATTTTAACGTCTTTGAAAAGCTGGTGGTAACGGCAAATCGGAACTTTGTGGCCAAAACGAAAAACACCAGCACGAAAAAAAAAATACAGCAAAGTATAGTTACACATTCTACACATACCCAAACAATAAAATTGTGATTTCTTACAAATTTCTTTTATTGCTGCAGCATGTATACTCAGATTGACTTTGACAGGCGCAAAAACTTAAGTGAGTCAATTAAGGTAAATTGATGTCAATTAAGGTTCTTAAAATCTGATTGGCTGAATCTGGCGAAAAAAAACAGTCCACACACTGATTTACGTGCGCTGCGCTACGTTACTGCGTGCGTATTACTCTTCCTTTGCGTGTCGTTGTTACGAACGTTATTTTCAGACGGATGAGAAAATGCGTTCGGATCGGAATACTCTGTTAAGTTTCGCCTGATAACGCCAGACGATGCGCGCAAAAAAATTTGCGCTGCGCGAACGAAATTGCACGAAGAATGTAATAGGGGCCTATGCTGGCATTGATTGGGTTAATGAGCACTGGTCTGCACGGCCGTGTGCTTCATGCCGCGCGGCTGTTCTTGCCGTGTCCCCATCTCGTGTTATTTTTTTATTAGCATTGAAATTAAGAGCTTTTCACCTTGTCGCGGCCGGTTCTAGTCCGTCGAAGACTGAAAGTGACTGGAAATCAGTAGCCGGTGACAGGATTCCGATGCTTTGCCTGAAGTGGCTGCTGGACGCACTCCAATCCCCGCTGGATAAATGTCCCCAATGCAATATGGCATTCAAGCTGTCTGTCTCCGCAGAAAGGACGTACATTTAATTAACTTGCAATGTGAACTTCAGCGGACCCCACAGGACGCCCCTGCGCTCTCCAGGTTACACACGTGTGGCGGATATTTCTCTGGCACGCCAGCTCTCCTTTGAAGCTTTGACATTAACAGCAGCGGTTTAGATTTATTACGTATATCAAATTCAACAATTATCATTACGTTACATTAAGTGGAAACATGCTCTGTGGTGCAGCACAAGAGCCCTGTAAATATCTCAAGCAGATCAAAAGTCGAACAGTCTAATTCAAAGAGATCCGAATGGCTGGAGAAAGGTAACCGAACAGTGAAATTCAGCGTTCGGTTACCTTTCTTGGCCATTCGGCTATTCAGAGAGCAGGCAGTTCGCCAAATGTTGGTGAATTGCCTGCACATACGGTGCCTGTTCGAGAGCAGTGAATCCCCATAGAGAAGCAATGCTTCAGCTATTCAGAGAACACAAACCAGCAGTGAAAGGTTCCCGAAATGCCCTGCCATTCGGTGGTTTCATGCAGCAGATTTATTCAGGCGAATCCCATAGGCTTCAATGTTAAAAATATTCCCGTTTTAATCTAATATCTAATAAACCATTGATTATTTTATTCTGCAGCAAAAAGTCTCTTTATTTATAGATTTTTTTAGGATATTTTCAGGATCTGTTTTGTGATTTTTTTTTTTTTTTTCCGTTTTTATTATAGTTTTTTCTTTTTTCTGTAACAGCCCTTTTTATTATCATTCCTTGGATTTTATATGTAAATTTCAGGCATTTTCGTTCAGTAGTTTCTTTGCAAACATCGTTTCACTTTTCAAACATTCAAGCGTACTTGTTTTTTTTTTTTTTCCACTCCACTGTAGTGTCAGGTTTTTCCGGCGGCTGCTCTGCGCTGTGATCAGTGGCTGCTCGGGTTTCTCCGGCGTGTTCGGCGGGGTTAATCCAGATGTTTTTGCGGGTTTTGGTGTGCATTCGCCGGGTTTTGCGGTGAGTGTTCGTCGGGATTGCGGCGGCTTTAACACGGCACTACGACGGCCCTGTGGTGCTTGCTGAATACAGCGCAGGGTCGCCGAAATGGCATCACCAAATCGCACCGAATTGAAGAGAACGAAAAGTCACCGAACTGACTTTTCGATTCTCTTTGAATTACCCTGATAGTGTATATATAATCAAGTTTATGATTGTGGAAGACACTTACACATCCCAGCAATTCAGAGAACTGCTTTTGGGGGGGCGTGGCCGGCTGCCGAGGAGAGAGGTTGCATGCTGCTGGAGCTCCGCGGCGTTCTCCCTTTCCTGGGCATATTTTAAGAATTTAAATTGATGAGTATCCTCACCCGAGGAACCTGGGCGGCTGGCCAACAGGACTGAGCTGACCGGAGCCTGTTTCCCCCCCTCCGGTCCAGAGAATCACCTGCTAGACGCCATCTCTGGCGGGAGCATGCCGTTGGCGGCCATTTTGTGGCCTGTCTCACAGATTTTACTGCCCCCCAGTTCTGCGACGGAGACCGTGTTAGCGGCTGGAGAGACGGAGGGCCCCCGTTTCCCGGCTGTGCTAGATGCCGTGCTGCAGCTGCTGGGGGATGACGAGAGCCCTGTGACGCGGGGCGATATGCGCCGCATCCTGGCGGTGCTGCGCGCAGGCCGGAGCACTGAAGACTCGACCAGCGGCGTTCCTGGGTGCGAGCAGCCCGCAGGGGTGCCACGAGGCGGTGAGTTGCCTGAGAGGGTGGAGGTCGAGGAACCGCGGGATGTGGAGGAGACACCAGATCACCCGATTCTGCAGGATGTTCCCCCGACCGGCGGAGTTTCAGGCGGCGGGCGGCTCGCAGGAGGAGAACCACGTGCTGGTGTGCTATATGAGACGGAGGAGGCCGAGAAGTTGCGGGAAGAGGAGAGGGCACCCGAACGCCTGATTCCACAGCGTGTTCCCCCGAAGGGAGATATGACCACGTGGCGTGTTTCGGGGGTGCCCGCATATAGAGGGTCGTCAAGCCGGAGGAAGCTGGTGGGTGTGCTGGAGGCACCCGCTGGCACCGACCGGTACATGGAGACCGTTTATCCCCCTACCTCTGAAGATGAGATTTTGCCTGGTCCCCCCCGCGATCCCCTGCTTCGGAGCCACCTGCGGCCCTACCTGGCGCGGCCGGAAACACTGGTGGTGGTGCAGGCAAGGGCCTACTTGATTTACCAGCCGTTTTTGTAGCCGGTGGGCATCGTCTCTTCTCCCTGCCTGCGCAGCCAATATTACCCTTTCGAGACACTGGCTGAGAGTATACCTGCGGACCTCCGTGTGTTATTTACTCTGGTTGATGACCTCCTCGCTTTCGTTCTGGACTTTGCTTTTACCTTGAAACGCCTAAGATGACTTTGTTACTTTTAGGAATAAATGTGGGTTTATTTTATCTTTTTCGGAAGCACCTGCAGACTTTCGTTGTTGTCCCCCCCCCTCCTAATTTTTATTTCCCCACCACCCCTTTCCCCCCCTATGACATATTGTTATATTGAAGCCGAGATTCCCCCGTCCCTTAATATTGCCCTGTATATTGCTCTGTGTTCCCCTGCGACATCTCCCCCCCCCTTATTTCTTTTAAGCTGAGACCCCCCCTTTTTCGGGGGATGTTTGTTTGTTATTTTTCACAAGTAATACTTATGCTGTGGTTGGTCCTGCGTGGCCCTTGCATTAATACGTTTGATTATATGCTGCCTTCTTTACAAAATAAAAATCTTAAATACAAAAAAAAAAAAAAAAAAAAAAGAACTGCTTTACAGAGCTCATGTGCCACATTTCCCATATGCAGCAAGGAACTCTGGGAAGGACATGCAATTGAAATCCGCAATTTCCCACTTTTTTGCATCATGGATCTGTTTTAACCCCCTCCTTGCCAGTGCCGTGCCGGACTAGATGGCTTTTTTTAGCAAAGGTCAGGTCATGTAATGAGCCACAGCCACTCCCGTACAGCTGTTTCAGGCTGGAGGCGTTTAATCTCACTTTTTGCCCTCCACCATAACTTAAATGAGTGTACAGTTGTGTTCAAAATTATTCAACCCCCACTGAAATTGAGTGTTTTGGCCAGTTTGACATTGATTTTGATCATTCAGTCATCTTGCTTACAATTAAATCAAAGAGGCACGTGTAGGTCAGACAAATATAACATAACATTTATAATGAAATAACCACAAATGTCTTTTCTGTGCTCACATCATTATCAGTTTTATTCAACCCCAAGTGACATTCAATCTTAGTACTTAGTACAACATCCTTTTACAGTTATAACAGCTTTTAAACGTGAAGCATAGCTTGACACAAGTGTCTTGCAGCCATCTACGGGTATCTTCGCCCATTCGTCATGGGCAAAAGCCTCCAGTTCAGTCACATTCTTAGGCTTGCGCACTGCAACTGCTTTCTTTAACCACTTCAATGCTAAGGACGCGCTCAGCGCGTCCTCAGCATTGCCGCTGGTATGCGGAGGACGCGCTGAGCGCGTCCTCGCATTGGGGTCAGCGTTCGGCCGGGTTCCGGCCGATCGCTGGCCCCTCCGGTGCGGGCTGACATCCTGGATGTCAGCCCGGCATCCGGAGCAGTGGCCGCCATTATTATGTGTCATCGCGCCCCCGCGATGACACATAATTCAGGCGCCCCCCCCGCATGTGCGGAGGAGGCGCCTGAAAGGGAGGGGGGGGAGGTCCTTCGGACCTCTCTCCCTCCCGATCGGCGGCTCACAGGGGCTTAACCCAGGCATCATTTGGAAGGGCACAGCCTGCCCTTCCAAATGATGCCTGGCATTAACCCCTGGGGAGCTGGATCGCAAATCGGCGCTGAAAAGCGCCGATTTGCGATCCTTCCCGGGAGCTGGCCGACATCTTGGATGTTGGCCAAGCTTCCGGGAACTCCCCCAGAGGACTGGCGTCATCGTGCGTAGCACGATGACGCCAGTCCTAGCATTAACCCCTAACTGCCACCAACTGTGGAGATAGGGAGTTCCAATGAACTCCCTATCTCCCGATCCGTGGCAGTTAGGGGTTAAATTTTGATATCGTTGGATCGGCCAGAGCATGGCCGTTCCAACGATACCAAACATGAAAGTAAAAAAATTGTAAAAAAAAGAAAAATAAAATAAAAAAAATTTAAAAAAAAATAAAATAAAAAAAAATAAACACTTTTTTTTTTTTGTTTTGTTTTGTTAATGCAGCAATATTGTTCCCATTTCAATTATAATGTGAACAATGATGCTGCATTAACGATTTTTGTATGCGGTGCGTTTGTTAAAAATGGTGTCATTTTCCCCAAAAAAAAATGTAACGAGACCCCATCTCTAATTTTTTTAACAAGCGCACCCCATACAAAATATAACCGCAATTGCTCGCATGTTAAAATGTGGAAAAAACACTTTACACGCTGTAAATTATTGAAAATACATATTTTATTGCATTTTTTGTTATAATATACAAACATGACATAACGTATACATATAATAATGACATATTATGAATCTACCGAGTCTGACGGAAAGAACGATATATAATACGTCGATGTCATATACTAAAATAAGCCTTCAAAACACGTTTAAACATGATGCGCAAAACAGGTAAAAAATGACCTCAGCACAGGGGCGGGAAAAGCCTCAGCAGCGAAAGGGTTAAGTCCCACCAGAGGTTCTCAATCGGATTTAAGTCTGGTGACTGCGATGGCCACTCCAAAATGTTCCAGCCTTTAATCTGCAACCATGCTCTAGTGGACTTGGAGGTATGCTTGGGATCATTGTCCTTTTGAAAGGTCCAACGTCTCCCAAGCCTCAGGTTTGTGACGGACTGCATCACATTGTCATCCAATATCTCCTGGTACTGAAGAGAATTCATGGTACCTTGCACACGCTGAAGCTTCCCTGTACCTGCAGAAGCAAAACAGCCCCAAAGCATGATTGACCCCCCCCCCCCGCCATGCTTCACAGTAGGCAAGGTGTTCTTTTCTTCATAGGCCTTGTTCTTCCTCCTCCAAACATAGCGTTGATCCATGGGCCCAAACCGTTCTAATTTTGTTTCATCAGTCCACAGAACACTATCCCAAAACTTCTGTGGTTTGTCCCCATGACTTTTGGCATACTGCAGTCGACTCTTCTTACTCTTTGGAGACAGCAAGGGGGTGCGCCTGGGAGTTCTGGCATGGAGGCCTTCATTACGCAGTGTGCGCCGTATTGTCTGAGCTGAAACTTCAGTACCCACATCTGACAAATCTTTTCTCAGTTCCTCAGCAGTCACACGGGGACTTTTCTCCACTCTACGCTTCAGGTAGCGCACAGCAGTCGAAGTCAGCATCTTCTTTCTGCCACGACCAGGTAGCGTTTCAACAGTGCCCTTTGCCTTGAATTTGCGAATGATGCTTCCTATGGTCTCTCTTGGTATGTTTAACATCTTTGCAATCTTCTTATAGCCATTGCCCTTCCTGTGAAGAGTAATCACCTCTTCTCTTGTCTTCCTGGACCATTCTCTTGACTTCACCATGTTTGTAACCACACCAGTAAATGTCTAGAAGGAGCTGAGTATCACAGTCATTTTAAAGCTGCCTAATTGGTGCTTATTATGCTTTATTGCTGCTCCGTGACATCCACAGGTGTTTTCAATACCTGATTGAAAACACTTGAATGAACCTCTGTTCTTCAGAGTGGTAGTCTTTAAGGGGTTGAATAATTGTGTCAATGAAGAATTCACAAAATAAACATTTACTACTGTATTACAAAACCAATTGATGTCATTTTAGTTGCATATAGTTCTTTAAAACATCCTTGTAGGATTTCATTCTGAATACAATTACAAATGTACACTAAATTCCCTAAGGCTAGGGTCAGACGAACGCATTTTCGCGTTGTCTGTGAAAAAGTGCGTTCGAACGAATGGACGCATTTTTTCACGGAGTACGCGATAGCGGTCATACGATGCGCATTTGCATCCGTGATTTTGTACGGATCATCAATAAAACACTTTGTGCATCTGGACGTTATGTTGGCCGGACATTAGCAGTGTCTGACATCTCCAATTCACGCACACACGCCTCTAGCGGACGCAGCGCACTCTGTACAACCGTACTAGAGGTTTTACGTTCTCGACAAAATGCGTTCGTTTTCCACTTGCGTTGCGCAGCCGGACTTTTGTGCGACCGTACTTCGTATATTGGCCGTCATTGCCTGGCACTTGCTGCTACTACGGCCGTGATTAAGTGCGCCTGCACGCGCGTTCGCACTGCGCTCGTCTGACCCTAGCCTAAAACCCTTTACAGCATTGGGGGTTGAATAATTTTGAACACAACTGTATATATAGATATATATACTGCATAATTTATCCCAGCTGTCATGTTATCTAAACATCATCTCTGCTGTTATTATGTCTCATCGAACCATTAATAAATTAAAAAAATTCAGGCGCCACTTGTAACTGCCTTAATTAATGACATTTTGCATGAAAAGCTGTAAATATGCCATGAGGTGTAATCATTTTTGACTGATAGTCATTCAACTAATTAACACAATCTCAGCCGGTAGGACCTGACAGCAGGGTCGGCCCAAGCCACTGTGCTGCCTGGAGCGATGGATGAAATGCTGCCCCCCCCCAAAACAAAAAACACAAGACATGTATAAGTGTATCACAGAATCCAGAGCAATAACAGTCACAGTAATGTGTGTTGTGTATGGTCGTATCACAGAGCTCCACAGCAATAAAACTCACAGTAATGGGCGTTGTATATGAGCATATCGCAGGATCCACAGCAATAAAACTCACAGTAATATGCAGTGTGTATGAGTGTATCACAGAGCTCCACAGCAATAAAACTCACAATAATTTGTGGTGTGTATGAGTGTATCACAGAGCTCCACAGCAATAAAACTCACAGTAATATGCGGTGTGTATGAGTGTATCACAGAGCTCCACAGCAATAAAACTCACAGTAATGGGCGTTGTATATTTATTTATTTATTTATAAAGGATTTTACCAGGACGGATACATTGAGATTTCTCTTGTTTTCAAGTATGTCCTGGGTTCAAGATCATTGAAATTTTACAGTATATGAGCATATCACAGGATCCACAGCAATAAAACTCACCTTCATACACACTGCACAATACTGTGAGTTTTATTGCGGTGGAGCTGTGATACGCTCATATACACTGCACATTACTGTGAGTTTTATTGCTGTGGAGCTCTGTGATACCTTCATACACACTGCACAATACTGTATCACAGAGCTCCACAGCAATAAAACTCACAGTAATGTGCAGTGTATATGAGCGTATCACAGCTCCACCGCAATAAAACTCACAGTAATGTGCAGTGTGTATGAAGGTATCACAGAGCTCCACAGCAATAAAACTCACAGTAATGTGCAGTGTATATGAGCGTATCACAGCTCCACAGCAATAAAACTCACAGTATTGTGCAGTGTGTATGAGCGTATCACAGCTCCACCGCAATAAAACTCACAGTAATGTGCAGTGTGTATGAGCGTATCACAGCTCCACCGCAATAAAACTCACAGTAATGTGCGGTGTGTATGAAGGTATCACAGAACTCCGCAGCAATAAAACTCAGTAATGTGCAGTGTGTATGAGCGTATCACAGGATCCACAGCAATAAATCTCCCAGTAATGTGCAGTGTGTATGAGCGTATCACAGGATCCACAGCAATAAATCTCCCAGTAATGTGCAGTGTGTATGAGCATATCAACAGTTTAAATAAATAAGAAATGTCTCTTAGAAGAAGGGGAAAGTATCTAAATTACCCAATATGCAGTGTGTGGATGGAGCCGCTCTCGGCCTGTGCGGGCCTATCCCTGGCCTGCTCTTCCAGAGCATCCTCAGGCTCTCTTGCGGCTGGAGCTGGCTTACCTCGCTGGTGCTGGCAGAGGAGGCAACGCCAGGGGATTGGAATCGCTGCAGGGTGACCAGGGCCATGGAGGATGATTCCCTGAGGTCCAGTCAGAGGATGGGGAAGTTGCTTCCCTGAGCCCGGCCTGTGTCTAGAAGGCGGCTCCTCCTTATGGCTAGCCACTATTGAGGATAGGCTGTGGCCTGCAGCTCATCATGCCACCCAGGGAGATGGAGAGGCGGTTCCGTGTGGACGGAGGGCAGGCAGTGGCCCACAGCTTATTCCGCCGCCCAGGGAGATAGAATGGCGGCTCCATCTAGAGGAAGGCGGTCCCGGAGAAGTGGATGCAGCCTGTTCGTTATGATGACCGCGCCCCCACACATGCTGCCAGCCAGAGTGGGAGAGAGGCGGCTAGAGCCACATTAAGGCACGTGGCGGGCCGGACGTCATTCTGCAGTAGAGCAGCTTTGCTGCAGAATGAGATCCGGCCCACCCACACGTGCTGTAATCTGGCTATAGCCACCTCTCTCACTCTCCCACACCTGGCCGGGCTCACATGGGGGGGCGCGTTCTTAGGTCACTGCGCCGGCCTCCGAGAGATCCCAGGACACAGCTCCGATAAGAAAAATAGTGCAGCGGCTGGCTCGGGCCCAAAATTTGCCGCTATAAAAAATTTACCGCTTGGAGCAAGCGCTCCTAACGGCTCCATGGTCGGGCCGGCCCTGCCTGACAGACTGGGTATACAACGTACATGGCAGTACAAAGGGTTTGTGCCTGATGACACCAAGTCCATATTCTGTATTCATTACCTCACTTCACCTTGGAGAACTTTAAAGGAACAATCTAATGAAACCACCCCACCTCTATATTCCACTAAATAATTACATTGCTGTTTTTTTTTTTTTTAATTCTTTACTTATGATTATGCAAAATCACAAAGTCGCATTAAGATACGGCCACGCAGGGCGTCACATAAAGTCATACAAAATTTACATTTTTTTTCTTTACAAGTATTTTAGTTTTTATAAAAAAGTTGCCCACCACATGGGGCATCTTTGCTGCAGAACTGAAAAATAATAAATAATATTAATTAATATTTAAAAAAATAACTTTCTAAAAATATTAATTTTAATTTTTTTTACCCCTATGCCATTTGACCCCTGCGTGCTGTGTTCGTTTTGACTGTTTAGTGCTCATCACATTTAAATGTGATTTGAAGTCATGTTTTATTGTGAGACCTAGAAAATTATATATGTCCTTTTTTAGTGGACTCAGGAAATTCAAAATAGATCATTAATATGTGTACTTCAGGTTTCATCAGAATGCTATAACAAAAAAAATAGAGATTTCCATTCTGATTTCAATTATTTACAGCGTGTAAACTATTTTCCCATAATTTATGGTCAGAAACCTTGAGGTTATATATTCTATAGGTTAGTCTTGTTTAAAAGTTAGAGATGGGAACCTGTTACTACATTTTTCTAATAAAATAAGCAATTTTAACCAAAACTGAAAAAAAATACATTTTATGCTTATATTTTTGATGGATTGAGTTTTATGAATAATATGATTATGTATAAAGCACTGAATTTGGGGTTTTAGGCTAGGGTCAGACGAAAGAATTTTTCCCCGCGAACGTGAAAAAGTGCGTCCGAACGCATTGACTTATTTTTTCACGGAATGCGCAAAAACGGTCAGACGACGCGCATTTTCGGGCGTGATTTTGTACGGATCGTCAATAAAACTCTTTTTGCGTCTGGACGTTATGTAGGCTGGACATTAGCAGCGTCTGACATCTCCTAATCACGCACACACGCCGCTATGCCGCAGCTGCGCACTCAGTACGTCAGTACTAGCGGTTCAGCGTTCTCAAACAAATGCGTTCAAATTCCACTTGCGTTGCACGGCCGGACTTTTGTGCGACTGTACATCGTATATTGGCCGTCATTGCCCGTCATCTGCTGCTAGTGCGGCTGTAATTAAGTGCGCCAGAACGCACGTTAAAAGTGCGCTGGTCTGACCCCAGCCTTAGTGAATAACCCATTGAGGTTCTTAATTATTTTTTAGGCACTGATGTTGCTCTGTCACTTCATACGTGTTCGCTAAATTGACCTGGTATTGCAAACTGTTAGTGCTGCAGGTGAATGAGACATGTTCTCTGCATTCCTCACATCAGTACAATGATTACAATGTAGACCTCACTGTGGTGGTCACATGGTCCTGCAGCAAGAAATTCAGAGAGCCCAAATTTAGGACAGGGACTGGGTGGGAGGGCAGGTAGAACTGCAGAGGGGAAAAGATTGCTTGTTACTTCTCGCCAGGTGCAGAGTGGAAAAATGGTGTTTCTGGGAGTGTGATGATGATCGAAGGTTGCAGAGGGGAAAAATGGAGGTTCTGAGCATGCGATGAGGACCTGATTTCCTGTAACTTTGTGCTGGTTGCAGAGTGGAAATAAGGAGGTTCTGAGCATGTGGTGAGGATTGAGGACCTGATTTCCTGTAGCTTTGTGCTGGTTGCAGAGTGGAAATAAGGAGGTTCTGAGCATGTGGTGAGGATTGAGGACCTGATTTCCTGTAGCTTTGTGCTGGTTGCAGAGTGGAAATAAGGAGGTTCTGAGCATGTGATGAGGATTGAGGACCTGATTTCTTGTTACTTTGTGCTGTAACAGTTTGGAAAAATGGAGGGTCTGGGCATATATGGAGAATCTATTGCTTGTTACTTCTTGCCATTTGCAAAAGGGAGAAATGGAGATTCAGGGAGTGTAATGATGTAATTGCTTGTTACATATTGCTTGTTGCAGAGGGGAAAATGGAGGTTCTGGGTATGTGATGATTACCTGATTGCTTGTTACTTCGTGCTGTAGCAGAGTGGAAAAATGGAGGTCATTTTTATCATGATCATCTGTCAGGGATCAGTACCTGTATGTGCACAAGAACCTGCTCTGCATGTATGCATACTTGAAAAGTGCTGCCTCAGACCTGTCCAGCACTGTTAGGGGTTAAACCAAAGTGAAACACCAAACACACACCACACCCTCCTGTCTATCTGTTAATAAAAGAGAAACTTCCCCCTGTGCAACTTGGCTTTGCATTGCAAGTCATTCCCTGAAAGTGTTCTGACCCCTCTCTGTTATCCTGCTGTTAACCATGTACCAGACCCTGCTAGACCCACCGACCTTGCCGCCAGCCCTTTGATCCACGGACCATCCCTGACTACGCATTCTCTTCACTCCTTTGTACCTCGCCATGGACTCATACCTGCCTCAGTCAGCTTACTCCCAGGTACCTCCAGAATGTTCCTGCCTAAAGGGCTCTAACCACCTGAACTTGAGTCCCACCACGGCGTATGCCAGGTGCCACCCTGACATCATCTCTCTCCTCATAAAGTCTCCTTCAGGGGATCGTCCCACTATTCTTGCTGAGTTTCCTAGAGCTGTCGCGTAATAAGTGCAGTGTCAGCTGCTGTGACCGCTATCTACATTTTATTGTGGTTTTGCTGTCAGCACTCAGTTTATATCTAGAGTAATAAAATAATTGTAGATTTTAGAATGACTGGTGATACTGGTGCTCTTCAGGCTGCATGCTGTCAAAAAATGACATAATATCCTAATGTTGGAAGAATAAAAAAGTAGTTGAATATGGAGACTAAACCCAGCTTTCAGCTACGCTGAGAAAAGACTGAAAG
Source organism: Leptobrachium leishanense (assembly GCA_009667805.1). Taxonomy (NCBI): domain Eukaryota; kingdom Metazoa; phylum Chordata; class Amphibia; order Anura; family Megophryidae; genus Leptobrachium; species Leptobrachium leishanense. Next base: position 119,026,747 of record CM019072.1, on the reverse strand, counting down.
GGCGAAATAAGAGTTTGTACAAAAAGAATGTATCTATAATGTAACTGTTCTTTGTGATTTTGACCACCAAGCTGGATGTAATATGGAGCTGATCATCTTTCTTCTCCCTTTGGGTCTCAAGTGATGCTGTTTAGTGGCCATTAAAGTCTTTGACAAAGATCCATACTTTAATGCAGGGCTCAAAATTTCAAGTCCCAAGCTACTAACCAGGCCATAAGAGTTACTCGCCACCAGTTGCTCCACCTTAACGCTACCCAGCCCTTAACTCTGCCCCTAAACACACCCCCTTAAATTATCTTATGAAATTACACTGTTAAAGGTTTTCTCCATACGTCGAACGGCAGTACCTACGGGTTCTTCTTCTCACCCTACTTCTGGACAGGTTACCAAAGCCTAGATAAAAGAATACACCTAGGGCCAGGTGAACCCCTCCCTTACCCGTAACTCCTCCCCTATACCCTATAAGAAGAAGCTGCACCCAGAGCCCCCAGACATTGACAAAGCAGAATCAGAGTAGCAAAAAAACACCCCAATTTATTAGGAATAATACAACACAAAACAGTAACAACACAAACTAATGAGGGAGGGAATAAGACGTACTGCCGCTACGACTATGGAAAATATGATTTACGGTAAGAGATACCGTTATTTAGAATAAAGTTACAAAAACAACTTTAATACCCAGACATTGTCATGGTTCCCGGATCCCACAACGCAGTCCTTAAAGCCCAACACTCCACAGAGCCCAAAAGCTACCAACAGGGTAGCCGTAGAAGAATCCCTAACTGTCTGGTCCTTAGAATTGGCCAAGTATACTAGCTAGACAGAAAGGGTTAATCAAAGACAATGTCGTAATACGAAACCAGGTTAGCAACACAGGGGTAGTCAGACGAGCCAGAATCAGGAATACAGAGTATAGAATAGTCAAATGGAATAGCCGGGTCGATATCAGTGCAGAAGCGTAGTACAAGAAGATAGTCTAGGGCAACGGAAGGCAGAATAGTCAGTAAACAAGCAGATGTCAATAACAGGTTAAATCACGAGAGAATTCAGGTACAAGGAGCTCAGGTATGGATAACAACGATCTGGCACTGCTTAGAAGGAACTGTGGGTTTTTAAAGACCTTCACCAGACCGCGCCCCCCTCTCAAGCCGCACCGTGATAATTTTCTTGAAAAGAACCCACAGGGATGTAGAGGCTTTCCTGGAGACTCTATCTCGGAAGCATCAACCTCAAGGACAAATGGAATTCTGGGATCAGGATGCCGTAACACGGGAGCGGAAGTGAAAGCCTGCTTAAGAGCTTTGAATACCTGTTTGGATTGTGAAGACCAGACCTGATTCTTCAGACCTTTACGTGTCATATTAATGATAGGAGAAGCTACAGCAGAATAATTCTTGATAAATCTCCTATAATAGTTGGAAAACCCCAGAAACCTCTGTATGACTTTGAGGCCTTGGGGAAGAGGCCATTCTGAGATGGCTGTGATTTTGGAAGGATCCATCTCAAAACATTCTGGAGTGATAATGTACCCAAGAAATTTTACAGTAGTAATGTCAAATAAACACTTCTCCAGTTTGCAATAAAGACCATTGTCTAGTAGTTTTGCTAATACCTGTCTGACATGTTCATGGTGGATTTTCAGATCGGGAGAGTAAATCAGTATATCGTCTAGGTATACTATAACAAAGGATTGCAAAAAATCTCTGAGCACATCATTAATAAAATCCTGGAATACAGCTGGAGCATTACAGAGACCGAAAGGCATGACCAGATATTCATAATGCCCACTCCTGGTGTTAAATGCTGTTTTCCACTCATGCCCATCTTTTATACGTATCAGGTTGTAAGCCCCTCTTAAATCGAGTTTTGTGTATACTGCTGATCCCCTTAACCTGTCGAACAGTTCTGATATAAAGGGGATAGAGTACACATTCTTGATGGTGATCTTGTTAAGCCCCCTATAATCAATACACAGGCGTAAATCTCCCTCTTTTTTAGGCACAAAAACCCCCCAGCCCCTGCTGGAGAAGAGGAACGTCTAGTAAAACCTCTCTCCAAATTCTCCTTTATGTACTCCTCCATGATTTGGTTCTCCTTTATGGATAAAGGATATACTTTGCCTCGAGGAGGCATGGTACCAGGATGAATATCTATGGCGCAATCATACGGTCTATGTGGAGGTAGTTTCTCTGCCTCTCTTTTATCGAATACAGCCGGCATACCAGTCAGGGACCTCTGTTGACAATGGAGGAGCTGTAGGTGTGTTCAGGGCACCAATATGCTGGATAGGTATTACACAGTTAACAAAACAAGCAGGACTCCAAGACTGTATCTCGCCCTTAGCCCAATCAATAACAGGGTTATGTTCCACCAACCAAGGGAAACCAAGCACAACAGGATTGGAAGGTGAACGGATAACCTGTAATATGATCTCTTCTTTGTGCAGGAGACCAGTGGTAAGAACCACTGTAACAGTATCGTGAGTTATCCTGGGGCAGGATAACGGCCTACCGTCTATGGCTTCGACGGCCAAGGGTGTCTCTCTTACAACCAGAGGGAGAGAGATGGAGGAAGCATATTCAACATCAATGAAATTACCAGCAGCCCCAGAATCAACAAAAGCGGTAGTATGCGTGGTCTTGGTCTCCCAAGCTATGGATACTGGTAACAAGAGTTTAGTGTTTTTAACAGGAGACATGAACGTCACACCCAAGGCCTGTCTCCTCAGCTGCCTTAGGTGCAATAGTTTTTCCGACTTATCATGCATTCTAGGGCGAGTGGGACATTGAAGATGTAAATGTCCTTTTACACCACAATACAGGCACGATCCCTCACGAAGATGCCTTGTTCTCTCTTCCTCTGTAAGCCTAGTATGGCCTAGTTGCATAGGCTCAGAGGGAGGGGATAACTCTCTTGGTGGTGCCTGAAAGACAGGGGCCAACCTTGGTAACGGTCTCTTAGGTTTCTCTCTTGGAGTTCTTCTGTCCCTTATCTGATCATCCAGATCTATACAATAATCAATGAGTTCACTCAATACTTCAGGTAATTTACGAGGAGCCAATTCATGCATCAATGACTGATAACCCCTCCATAAAAGCCAGTACCAGAGCCTCATTAGTCCAGTTCACGTCAGAAACCAACGTTTTAAATTCTATGGCATAATCAGACACAGTCCTGTTCCCTTGACGTATGCGGAACTAAGGATTTGCCAGCTACCTTGGCCTTTCTGGTAGGATTAAATGTACATTTTAACTCGGCTATGAATTCTTTATAGTTCCGTATGATAGGCTTCTCTGCCTCCCATAAAGGATTCGCCCATGTCAACGCTCTGCCAGACAGATGGTTAATAATGAACCCCACTTTGGCTATGTCAGTGATAAACATTTGTGGATTTAATTTAAAATGAATATCCACATGGACCAAAAATCCCCGGCACTCCGAGGGAGTACCGTCAAACCTCATAGGAGCGGTCATGTGTACCTGGGATGTCTGAACGACAGGGGACACAGGTATAGCAGGCGGAGGTGCAACCCCAGCTGGTTCCAGGTGAGCCGTACGAGTCAGGATAGTTTGTAAGGCGAGAGCAAACTGATCCATCCTATGGTCCTGCTCGTCCTGTCTGGATACAAAGTTACTCAAATGCTGTGTTAAGTCTGCGGGATCCATTTTGGCCAGATTGTAATGTCACGGTTCCTGGATCCCATCACGCAGTCCTTAAAGCCCAACACTCCACAGAGCCCAAAAGCTACCAACAGGGTAGCCGTAGAAGAATCCCTAACTGTCTGGTCCTTAGACTTGGCCAGGTATACTAGCTCGACAGAAAGGGTTAATCAAAGACAATGTCGTAATACGAAACCAGGTTAGCAACACGGGGGTAGTCAGATGAGCCAGAATTAGGAATACAGAGTATAGAATAGTCAAATGGAATAGCCGGGTCGATATCAGTGCAGAAGCGTAGTACAAGAAAATAGTCTAGGGCAACGGAAGGCAGAATAGTCAGTAAACAAGCAGATGTCAATAACAGGTTAAATCACGAGAGAATTCAGGTACAAGGAGCTCAGGTATGGATAACCATGATCTGGCACTGCTTAGAAGGAACTGTGGGTTTTTAAAGACCTTCACCAGACCGCGCCCCCCTCTCAAGCCGCACCTCATGCAGCCACCTCCCTGCCTGTCTCTATTTAAACCGGGTGTTGGTCAGCGAGCAGCATCAGACATGCTGCCTTCAAGCACACTGGAGAGGCTGGAAGCCCCCAACGTTACAGACATCAGACTCCAGATACATGTATACCCAGACATCAGACCCCAGATACATGTATACCCAGTCACCGGAGCCCAGTGTGAGCAGAGCAGGGAAGCTCCTCTCCACTGCCCTGCCGGTGACAGAGACGAGCTGGGTCAGGTTAGGCAGCTGATCCCTGCCACCCTGCAGCCTGGGGAAGGGGGTGGCTGTACGGTGGCACTGCTGGAAAACGCAGCACAAAATTGTGCTGCCTGTATGTGCATTTCCACTCACCCTCACTTAATCTCCACTCGTCAAATGTGAGTAGGTGAGTGGAAATTTTAAGCCCTGCTTTAATGTATCTGTGCAAATGGAACGTCCTGTAAGTTGCCTGAGGTAGCACCTTCCTCTGCCACAGAATTGTTGCCTTCCAGACCCAGGTACCAGAGATTCTATCCATAATGTAAAAACAGTGCATATATAGAGTATCTCCCGACATGAACCAACACAACAATGTATACAACACTTACATAATTAAAAGAATAGGAATCAATGACTCCATTTGCTGGAATATCCAGGAATATGGTTATGAAGATGTCTTAATGTTCACAATATTGTTCATATGTCCAATGATATCTACGGACCACTAGAAGGAACATCATGACAGTGAAATCCTCGCCACCATTGATCATATCATAATCATTACAAGATCAAATAAAAACATGTCAATTGGGGATACTCAGTCTCGTTGCAATCCGGATATACATTCAGGACAGGTCCCTCACCGACAACACTACTGCTCGACGCGTTTCATCTTTGATAAGACTTCCTCAGGAGCTCCTTAAACCTGCCGAATGAAACCACCGAACATCAGGGTATTTTTCTGACATTTCACTGCTGTTCGATGTCTGTGAATAGATTAACCATTGCTTCTCTATGGGGGATTTCGCTGCCGTTGAGCAGGCACCATACATGCAGGCAATTCACCTAAACGTGGCGAACTGCCTGGTTTCTGAATAGACAAATGGCCCCGGAATGGCACCTTACGGGGAAATTCACTATCCGGTGCCTGATCGGCTCTTTGTGAATAACCATGTAAATCTCACAAAGATCAAAACGAAGATCCGTGGGAAAATGAATTATGGAGTGACCAATCCAAGTGTGACATTTTAGGATCCAATCGTCGACAATATGAGAGAAAAAGAGTTGGAGGGAGATGGAAGAATGAGTGATTGTGGCCTTCAGTGAAACATGGTGGAGGGTCTTGGCTGCGCCGTCTGCACGCAGAGCAAAAAGTGTATGGTGCAAACACCTGCTGGATGCGCCGTCAGACGGAGGACACATGACAGCCCAGCGCGGCCTGAGGAAGGGAGAAGCTGCAGGGAGGTGAGCAGTGAAAGAAAACGCTGTTTTTTTAAAAAATATTTTTGTGCATATTTCCTGTTTGTATCTTAACAATGTGACTGCAAAATAAATACGCACGGTCATTAAAACTTTGCTAAAACAACAAAAGCTGGTGGTGGCCTAAGACTTTTGCACAGTACTGTATATCACAATATTATAATTATAAATGAGATTTTACACCAGGAATGGGACCAGGGCCGGATTTACATCTCAGGAGCCTGTACGCACAGAAATCTGGATGTCTCTAGGTGCAGACAAAAGCCAAATGTCGGGAAAAAAATCTGTTAGCGTTTATGATCTCTGTGGTGACTTTGCACAATGTTTATGTGTATTTGATCAAACACGCTTTTTTTCCCCTTGTTTTATTCCAGTTTGCGGCAGCTTGCCGACACAATAAAGTGTTTGGCGCGGCTGGAACACCATAGGATGATTCCTGCGCTGTAACAAGTCCCCAGTCACACATTCCGCACAAGATATCTCCTTTTTTTATGTTCATGGAGATCTTTCCTGATACGACTCCCGGCGGGTAGATGTCAAGCAAAGCCCCCTGGGGTATTATTATACGGAGCGTCTGTATCTTATTCCATTTCTTGTGGCTTGGTACGTGAAGGTAAATGTGTGATAAGATAGAGGGAGGGTGTCCTCTGTAAAGGAGTCTGGGAATCTCTAGGGATCCATTTATTATTTTATCGAGACCAAATGTAGGATATTTATTTTAGCTGTACTTGGCTCCCCTTGAAATCACTGAGTTCGTCTTTATCTGGCATCTTCACGAGCTCTGTATTGTTTCCCAAATGCCTCTTATGAACATTGTTGGCTTTCTGTGACCTTGTGCACACTTCCCATGACCATGTCCAACCATCAACAGATCTGCACATGCCATCTGTGACATTGCATTTCGCTCTTTAGCCGTGCCAAGTACTCCATGACCTTTCTCAGCCTTCCCATGGACCTGGCCAATCATCAACAGATCTCTTTGGCTCTCTGTGATCTTACGTTATCCTTTTGACCTTGTTCACCACTCTATGACCTTGATCAGTCTTCGCATGACATTGTCCAGTCATCCACAAATCTGCTTTAGCTTTCTGTAACCTTTCATTTCACATTATGATCTTGCACTCAGCGATGTATTGTATCACTCTATAACCTTGCTCATCCTTCATGCGAGCTTCGCAAACCACCTGTAAATTTTCTCAGCATCCTGTGACCTTGCCAAAGGCTCCCATCCCTGCTTAATACTCTGCGACCTTATGCAATTTTCCATGACCTTGCCCAGAGCTCCTTGGCATGACCACGATCATTGCCTTGTGGTTCTGTCCAGTAGCCTGTGATCGTACTCGGTATTCAAAAGTCACCATTCCTGTGTCCGTTTCCCTTCAGGTGAATGGAGCCACCATTACTTCTACCTCTCAGGCTCGCTGCCTCGGGGTCCTCTTCGACTCTGATCTCTCTTTTACTCCTCACATTCAGTCATTAACCAAATCCTGCTACTTCCTCCTAAAAAACATTGTACATCTCCGACCCTTTCTTAATCAGCTAAAATGCTCGCCCAAGCTCTTATTATCTCCCGCCTCGATTACTGTAACCTCTTTCTCTTGGCCTTAAGATTCTGCCTCTGCAGTCTGTAATGAACGCCTGTGCCAGACTCATACACCTCACCTCATGCACCTCTCACACCTCACCCTTTGTCAATCTATGCACTGGCTCTCTGTTTCCTTTAGAATCCACGTCAAAATATTGGTGCGTCACGTACAAAGCTCTCCATAACCGCGCCTCTGCCTACATCTCCTCCCTTATTAGCAGGTACAGCCCATCCCAACCACTTTGCTCAGCCAATGATTTTATGCTATCATCTCCCTTTACCCGCACCCTTAACACTCACCTTCAGGACTTCTCCTGTGCTGCCCCTTTCTATGGAGCTCCCTCCCTCCCTGCAACATCAGACTCTCCCCGTCTCTCCAGTCCTTCAAGAAGTCTCTGACAACACATTACTTCAGAGAAGCCTATCAGCTCACTCCATAATCCCCCACTGTACTTTTCTTGTCCCCACTTGCACCGTGTTACTTCACATAGTCTGCCACTTACCCTCACCTAGTGTGTCCCCCTCTCCTATTAGATTGTAAGCTCTCGAGCAGGGTCCCCTCTCCTACTGTTCTGTGTTTTTAATTTGTATGGACATTTTGTTATTCTGTCTCTTCCATTGTACAGCGCTACGGAAATTGTTCACGCTTTATAAATACCTGTAACTATTCTGGGATCTTAGCAAGCTCTCCGTGACCTTATTTATTACTCTGCGACCTTGAGCATCCTTCCTGTGATTTTGCCCAGTGTCAAAGAACTTCCCTAAAGGTCTTGGGCTCATGTGACCTTGCTGAGCATCCCATGACCTTACAGGGGCTCTCAGGATCACCTCTATCATTTGAGGGACCCTGTGCGAGAAAATGTTTTGGGGTTTTCAATGCTACACCTCTTTACACTCCACCTTTTTTCCGCATGCAGATAAACACAATGACCCCCCCATGATCTTCCCACCTCCCCTCAGATAGACACTCATAACCCCTCTCACTCCCCTCCATAGACAGACATAACCCCTCTCACTCCCCTCCATAGACAGACATAACCCCTCTCACTCCGCCCCATAGACAGACATAACCCCTCTCACTCCCCTCCATAGACAGACATAACCCCTCTCACTCCCCTCCATAGACAGACATAACCCCTCTCACTCCGCCCCATAGACAGACATAACCCCTCTCACTCCCCTCCATAGACAGACATAACCCCTCTCACTCCCCTCCATAGACAGACATAACCCCTCTCACTCCGCCCCATAGACAGACATAACCCCTCTCACTCCCCTCCATAGACAGACATAACCCCTCTCACTCCGCCCCATAGACAGACATAACCCCTCTCACTCCCCTCCATAAACAGACATAACCCCTCTCACTCCGCCCCATAGACAGACATCCTCTCCTCAGATAGAGAGGCAGCGGTCACTGCCCCTTTTTATCACACGAAGGCTGTGAGTAGTGGCGCAGGGCAACCCCAAAGTTCTTGTCTCAGGGCATGCGCCTTGCCCGCCTCACCCAAAGGGCACGCCTGGGGACTCTTAGGCTAGGGACAGATGAGCGCATTTTCTGCGGCCACCGTCAAAATGTACGTCGATGCGTGCGCACGCATTTTTTCACGGAATACGCTTAAGTGGTCAGACGATGCGCAATTCTGGACGTATTTCATGACGATGGGGTGAAAAGAAGTCTAGGGAAATCCGGCTGTTTGAACGTTATGTTGGCCGCACACTAGCAGCGTCTGACATCTCCTAATCACGCACACACGCTGCTATGCGGCCGCAGCGCACTCTGTACGTCAGTAGCAGCGGTTTAACGTTCTCGAAAAAATGCGTTCATTTTCCACTTGCGTTGCGCGGCCGGACTTTTGTGCGACCGTACTTCGTATATTGGCTGTCATTGCCCGGCATCTGCTGCTAGTGCGGCCGTGATTATGTGCGCCAGAACGCGCGTTCGCACTGCCTCAGTCTGACCCTAGCCTAAGTGCCCACTCACAGCCTCCGCGACTACATAACGCATGACCTTGCCCAATGCCATGCCTTGCCCGTCCTCCTTTGACCTGTACAAATGACCAGGAGGTTTTATTCCCTCTTTGTACCTTTGCCCTCTGCTCGTGCAGCTCATGCTTTGCAGGGTTCTGTCTCCGCACCAGTTTTTACATTTTATAGTGTAATAAATCAGTTCCGTTACAGTGTTGCAACATACAAATATAAAAGTCATGGTATCTCTTACATTTATCTCCTGTAACCCACCAGGGCCGGTGCAACCACTAGGCCAATTAGGCAGTTGCCTAGGTGCCATTAAGAAGGGGGGGCACCGCTCTGGGCTAATTAAATGGTGGGCACTATGGCAGACGTTATGTTCTGTTTATGTAGCGCTGCCATGGAGCTCACAGAGGTACCCTCCTGCCGTTAGCCCCACACAGGCGATAGCCATGAGAGCTCTCTAAGGGCAAGTGCCCTCGAGGTGCAGAAGAACCACATTAGGGTTTAAGGGAAATAGATGTGGGGTGGTAAGAGATTAGCACAGAAACATTAAAGGTGGGAGGGTTAGAAATTGTAAGAGTACGAGAAGTATTACAGGAACAGAGGCAATATTTGATGTGGAAACACAGGGGTGTGTCTGTGGTGTCAAAACATTTGATGCCTACGGTGGCAGAAATTCTTGCACCAGCCCTGAACCCACCATGAGCTTGGATAGGCTGTCAAATGGTTAAAATTGCAAACTGTGGTGTTTGCCTGATTTTGGATGCTGACCCTCCGTGGCTGACGTGGGCCGTTTTCATGGGGTTGATGTATCGGCGGGCGGGAGAGCGCAGAATCTGCTTATACTGCAGCGCGCAGCCTTGAAACAGGAGAGGAAATCGCTCCCCTGTTATCCGGCGAACCCCGCCGGCTGAAACCGTTATCTGCTGACTACACGCCACTGGCAGATTTATTTTGCCGCTTTAGTCAATTTTGCAGTTGAAGAAGTAACATTTCTATCCGCGGAAGGCGCTCAAAGCGTCTCTGATCTGCAAACAGGGCCGCGTCCCGTAAACACATTCGTCATTCCGCTGGCGGCTCGTTCAGGTGTTTATTCGCGCCTCATTTCATAGTTTACATATTTCTCAGAGTAATCTTTCACTTTACGCTCGGGAAGAAATACATTAAAAGCAAAAAGGAGGAATTTATTTGCTGGTGTGTGCGAAGGGATGAGGTGATGGGGAAGAGCCATCACGACTATGAGAAGCACCAATCTCAGCCAGCAGACGCCAGGATGCGGTGTGACGGCTGGACCACACGGCTTCCTTCCTTTGGTCCAAGCGGAGTTTACTGGCTGGCAGCAAGGCTGTAGCCACGTGTGGGCTGTTGGCGGGATGGAGGTGGGCTAGAATACCCATTGTCCGATCTCCCACCATCCTTAACAACTGCAACATACTATACGCTTCATGGGGGTCTCCGAAAACCAGGGAGGTCTCAGGATCCACTGATTAGAAGACATCTGTGTAAAGTGCATCTGTCATAGTTACCTGATGAGCGCCACCATTGCCTGTCTCCTATAGGCTGTCTCTTTTCAGCTCACCATGACGATAAACATCTGCAGTTCTGATTGGACCTCAAATAGCAGTGTCAGTGCTCTTACCAAGATGGCGGCACCCTGTGGGTAAACTTGACAGGTGATCTATAAAGGGACCCTCTATTCATCCCAACCACTTTATTTGTTTAAAAATGGTCAGGATGTGAGGAGTGCCCCCCCATTGCCCCCCCAATGCCCTGATCTGGTGAATTTGTGGGGTGAAGTAAAGGATTTTCCTCCACCCAACCCGGGGTCACCAGCGGCGGGATTTTGAATTTCCTGGCTGCTGGTCGCCAGATCGGTCACTAGTGATGTCACACACAGAGCGGCTGACGTCACCTTGTGAGACCAATCTCTCAGAGAGGCAGCGATGGATCAGATCTGTGCATGCGCATGCAGCTCCGATCCATCGCTCTGCGCAGGCAATACGGAAAGTGTGTATGTAAAATGTGTGAGTCCAGCAGCGCTGCGCAATGTGAGATTCCTACACTACGCAAGTGAACAGGAGCACAGATTGCACAGAAAAGCTACAGGGGCTTCTGGGTTCGGGAGGAGGAGCAGCGTGCGGCGAGGCACAGAAGAGGAGTAAAATCACCAAAAAATATTTAAAATCGTCACACAGAGGCTGCCAGCAGGATCTGACCAATTACTTAAGGGCAAATAAAGGCAACGCTACGAAGGATTTTACTCCTTATTTCTTTATTGCATCCCTTCCCGTCCAATAGGAGAGACACTAAATCCACCCCCAAAGAAGGATTATTATTATTATTATTATTCTTTATTTATAAAGCGCCAGCATATTCCGCAGCGCTGTACAATAAGCACAGTATAGACAGGGTTACAATACATTGAACAACATTTGACAAACAGTACAGGAGGAGATGAGGGCCCTATTCCCGTAGGAACTCACAATCTAGGAGGGTTGGGGTTGGAAACAGGAGGAGAGGACTGCAAGGTGAGAGTGATTGATGGTTGCGTCAGTGAGTTGGGTGGTAGGCTTCCCTAAATAGGAACGTTTTAAGGGAGCGTTTGAAGGAAGAGAAGTTAGGGGAAAGTCTGACAGTACGAGGGAGAGCGTTCCAGAGAGTGGGGGCTGCGCGTGAGAAATCCTGCAGTCTATCATGGGAAGAGGTGATGCGGGGAGAAGCTAGGCGCAGGTCACTGTTTGACCTTAGGGAGCGGGCTGGGGTGTATTTGGTGATTAGTGAGGACAGGTAGTGGGGCGCTGAGTTAGTGAGGCTTTTGTAGGTAAGGATAAGGATTTTGAACTTAATTCTGCAGTGGAAGGATCCCCTTCCCTTGCCCCTTCCCTTGCCAAAAAACGTTTGGCCCCCATGAAATAACCACAGACTCAGGAATTGGCGTTTTGAAAAAGGTCACGATTTATTAATTAAAACCAGATTCGTTGCCTTTAAGGCAGAATTAAAAACGATCCTCAATAATTGTCATGGACCAATCAGATGAGGCCAAATCGTAACAGATTATTTAAAGGGAACTCTACTTTTCAATACAGTGTCCCTTTATTTAGGGGGTCTGTGTATCCTGGGCTATAGTGAGGGGGTCCGTGTATCCTGGGCTATAGTGAGGGGGTCCGTGTATCCTGGGCTATAGTGAGGTGGTCTGTGTATCCTGGGCTATAGTGAGGGGGTCCGTGTATCCTGGGCTATAGTGAGGGGGTCAGTGTATCCCGGGCTATAGTGAGGGGGTCTGTGTATCCTGGGCTATAGTGAGGGGGTCTGTGTATCCTGGGCTATAGTGAGGGGGTCCGTGTATCCTGGGCTATAGTGAGGGGGTCCGTGTATCCTGGCTATAGTGAGGTGGTCTGTGTATCCTGGGCTATAGTGAGGGGGTCCGTGTATCCTGGGCTATAGTGAGGGGGTCAGTGTATCCCGGGCTATAGTGAGGGGGTCTGTGTATCCTGGGCTATAGTGAGGGGGTCTGTGTATCCTGGGCTATAGTGAGGGGGTCCGTGTATCCTGGGCTATAGTGAGGGGGTCCGTGTATCCTGGGCTATAGTGAGGTGGTCTGTGTATCCTGGGCTATAGTGAGGGGGTCTGTGTATCCTGGGCTATAGTGAGGGGGTCTGTGTATCCTGGGCTATAGTGAGGGGGTCCGTGTATCCTGGGCTATAGTGAGGGGGTCCGTGTATCCTGGGCTATAGTGAGGTGGTCTGTGTATCCTGGGCTATACTGAGGGGGTCTGTGTATCTTGGGCTATAGTGAGGGGTCTGTGTATCCTGGGCTATAGTGAGGGGGTCTTGGTATCCTGGGCTATAGTGAGGGGGTCAGTGTATCCTGGGCTATAGTGAGGGGGTCCGTGTATCCTGGGCTATAGTGAGGGGGTCCGTGTACCCAGGGCTATAGTGAGGGGGTCTGTGTATCCTGGGCTATAGTGAGGGGGTCCGTGTACCCAGGGCTATAGTGAGGGGGTCTGTGTATCCTGGGCTATAGTGATGGGGTCCGTGTACCCAGGGCTATAGTGAGGGGGACCGTGTATCCTGAGCTATAGTGAGGGGGTCCGTGTACCCAGGGCTATAGTGAGGGGGTCCGTGTATCCTGGGCCATAGTGAGGGGGTCCGTGTATCCTGGGCTATAGTGAGGGGGTCCGTGTATCCTGGGCCATAGTGAGGGGGTCCGTGTATCCTGGGCTATAGTGAGGGGGTCCGTGTACTCAGGGCTATAGTGAGGGGGTCCGTGTATCCTGGGCTATAGTGAGGGGGTCCGTGTATCCTGGGCTATAGTGAGGGGGTCTGTGTATTCTGGGCTTTAGTGAGAAAACCCATTGATTGGATTACATGGATGAGGTTTAGACCGAGTGACCCTGAGAAGCTGCTCATTCTTCCTTGGACCTTGAAAATGGATTCAACGCGGCACCTCAGGGATCGGCAAACGTACCGAGAGACGCTGAGAAGACGCGTGAGATCCTGTATGTGTTTAATGGTGGCCCTGGTTGGAAACATTTGCTGCATCTTGTCTGGGCCACTTGCTGTGTCTGTGACGCCTCCAGTACCCATAATGCTTCAGGTGCAGTGTGTTCAATCCAGGGCTGATAGAGTTAACTTTTAATATGGCGTTTCTCATCACTTTTACTTGGCGCGATTAGCGATGAGTGATAATCCAACGTATAACGCGAAAATGGAGAGAAACGCGTCTCCCTGCAGCTCGGCGACATAACGAAAAGGTCATCGTTAAGAAAACCTACTCCGTCTTACTGCAAACGATTCCCCTGAGCGTCCTAAACGCCACAAGTAGCGCTCGCTTTCTGCGGAAAGAGCAGGAATAATTAGTCCTCGCTAAATGCCAGGGCTGGGGACAGGAAGCGGCTGGTTTGATTTATTTGAGGAGGGCCCCCCCTCCGATGTCCCTCGGTCAGTTGTCTTGTGTGGAAGTCTTTACGCAGACCCTCCATCTCCAGTGATTGGCTTTATAAGCCCCCTCCACCAGTGGAAGCATTTATAAAACGTACATTACACGTAACAAGAGCGGCAAGCAAAGAAAATGTCACAAAATCCACAGTGTTCTCACGAAAACGGACGATAATGAGCCAGAATGTGGCGTTTCACCCATCAGACACATTCATGGGTAAAAAAATGATCATGTGACCTGACGCCGCGGAATAAAAAAAAATCCTGACCTTTTGTTTCAAATTTATTTCAGGAAATTTATGCTAAAAATCATTGATTCCCTGAATATCAAACGTAACGAGAAAAAATATCATTTTCTTGCAGAGCTGATGAAGCTTCTCTGCCGCTCTTTGGATTCTTCTTTGTGAAGCGCCAGCATTTGCCACTGTTGCAACAATGTAAATTTTCGCTGGAATTACCATTAAAGTGTTATTCACAAAGCGCCAAACTTGCCACCGAATTGCATGGAACGGTAAAATTCTCCGTACGGTGCAATTTTGTGGCAGTTTGTCTATTCACTAAACTGTCAATTCACCAAATTCTGGCAAACTGACGGTGAAATATGGTGCAATTCGGCGACAGTGAAATTGTCCCATAGAGAAGTAATGGTTAATCTATCCAGGGAACGGCGAACTGCACCGAAATGTCAGTGAAATGCCCTGATTTTTGGTGTTTCAGTACGACAGGTTTAAACAGAAGAATCCCACAGATTTCAATGGAAGAAAATATTACATTTAATTTTTTTTAAACGTTTATTATTTTCAGCAAAAAGGTCTTTATTTTTTATAAAACCTTTATGTATTTCTTGTATGGTTTTGACGAAATTTTTGTTTCTCAATTTTTTCAAAAGACTCTTTTATTTAATCTGTAAAAGACCTTTCTATGATTTTTTTGAAAGACTTTAATTATTCAGACACATTTTAATGCATTTTTTTTAGGAGAATAAGAGTGTTTTTCTTTCTCTCATTTCGGCGGCCAGTCCGGTGGTTTTTGGCAACTCCATCTTTGGTGCATTATGTGACCCCGCGGAGTATGGTGAATTTACTGAAGGGTCGGTGAAATGGAATCACTGAAGTGCACTAGCAGTCAAGAAGATATAATAGATGCAAAGATAAAAAAAACTGTGCAGAAACAGTGTGTCAAAACGTTGTGTTGGTTGAAGAATACCTCGCTGGGGTGTGTCAGAGGGAAGAAAGGGATGAGTGTGACTTCGCTGGGGTGTGTATATCTATTAAAATGTTCATGTGGGTGAAATTACCTGGAACCAAGTGAACACAGGTTTGTAAACAAACCAAACAGATATCAAGATGAAAAAAGTTGATTAAGGCTAGGGACAGATGAGCGCATTTTCTGCAGCCACCGTCAAAATGTACGTCGATGCGTGCGCACGCATTTTTTCACGGAATACGCTTAAGTGGTCAGACGATGCGCAATTCTGGACGTATTTCATGACGGTGGGGTAAAAAGAAGTCTAGGGAAATCCGGCTGTTTGAACGTTATGTTGGCCGCACACTAGCAGCGTCTGACATCTCCTAATCACGCACACACGCTGCTATGCGGCCGCAGCGCACTTTGTACGTCAGTAGCAGCGGTTTCACGTTCTGATAAAAATGCGTTCATTTGCTGGTTGCGTGGTGTCGGCGCACTTTCGTACGCACGTACTGCGTATATTGGCCGTCATTGGCCGTTATGTGCTGCTACTGCCGCCGTGATTTAGTGCGTCTGCACGCGCGTTCCGACTGCCCCACTCTGACCCTAGCCTTAGCCGTCCCTCACATATCCTTGGAAAGAGTCTGAATGATATTACTTAATTACAGAGAAAAATGGCAGAAAATAGAAGAGGTGAAATCATACCCTTTGTACAGCGCTGCGGAATGTTTTTGCTCTAACGAAATAATAATAATTCTCCCAAATCGAAAAAAAAAAAGGCTTAAAATCAGCTGAAAAAGGTCCCTATTTCTGCCATTGGCACCAATTAACTGAAGCCCTAAGTTTGAATGAAACGAGGCAACAAGAACATGAGAAATGGACAGAACCAGTGTCAGACACGCGGCGCTGTTTGCATAAGAGATGGAGCTAAATATAAATCTACAGGTGAAAGTCGAAAAATTAGAATATGAAGCAAAAGTTCATTTATTTCAGTAATGCAAGTTAAAAGGTGAAAGTAATATACGAGACTCATTAGATGCAAAGCGAGATCGATCAAGCTGTGATTTGTGATAATTGTGATGATTCTGGTTACAGCTCATGAAAAGCCCAAATCCACAATCTCAGAAAATGAGAATATTGTGATGCGCTGCAATATATTCTAGGCTCAAAGTGTCCCACTCTAATCAGCTAATGAAGCCATAACACCTGCAAAGGGTTCCTAAGCCTTTAAATGGTCTCTCAGTCTGGTTCAGTAGGAATCACAATCATGGGAAAGACGCTGACCTGACAGTTGTGCAGAAAACCATCATTGACGCCTCCATAAGGAGGGAAAGCCTCAAAAGGTCATTGCAAAAGAAGTTGGATGTTCCCAAAGTGCTGTATCAAAGCACATTAATAGAAAGTTAAGTGTAAGAAAGAGGTGCACAAGCAGCAGGGATGACCACAGCCTGGAGAGGATTGTCAGGAAAAGGCCATTCAAAAGTGTTGGACTTTCACAAGGAGAGGACTGAGGCTGGAGTCAGTGCATCGAGAGCCACCACACACAGACGCATCCTGGACATGGGCTTCAAATGTCGTATTCCTCTTGTCAAGCCGCTCCTGTCATGCCTCGCACGCCCACACCGGCGTTCAGACCGGGGGAGGGTCCCAGCGCACCTGAGATGGTGGCGGCGGGCGACGACCGGGAGGGGGGCATCGGCGCCCGCAATGGCTGACAGCCGCCTGGATCCCACTACGCTCCACTCACCTGGAGATGGGGTCCAGGCTTCTCCTCTGCCTCCGGCGGGAAAGGGGTCCACGGCACTCGGAGAGTGCCGAACATGGCGGCCGTCACATGGTCCCGGCGTGGGGGCGTGTCCCACCACGCTGGGAGAAGGAGAGGAGCCAAGGGGAGTGCCCATCACCCTGGGGGCGTGGCTTTAGGATGAAAGACAGTAGGGGAGCTTTTGGCAGCCAGGCATCCTCATCACCTGTGGAGGTGTGCCTGGAAACTACGACTCCTCCCTGCAGAGGTGTGGTTTCCTACACTCCCTATATAAGTCCACTTCTCCCTTGGACAGGTACCTGGTTGTTGCTTCCTGGAAGCTTTCCTGGTTCCCTCATATCTGTTGATCCTTATTTCCTGAAGACCTATCATATTGACCCAATTGGCTTATCCCTTGACCTTGCTAGAACTCTGCCTGTCTCGACCCTTTTGGCTTCCCACGACTATTCTATTGTAATTCCCCACGGATACTTCGCTAGGATTAACCTGTTGTTCACCATCTACCGCATACTGGTCTCTATCTACGGAAGGCATGACAGAACAACCAGGTCTTGACCCAGAGACCGCGGATATGGCAGCTTCCTTGACCACCCTTGTCCGCCAAGTAGGAGCCCTGTCCCGAACCGTGCAGGACCTACAGGATAACAACGCACTGCTGCTGGCTCAACTCCAACACCATCCACCACCCTATGGTTACCCAATACGTAGCCTTGGCACTCCTCCTCCGTATCCAGTACCTCCTCTTCCAAACAATCCCATGTTTGCGGATGGCACCCCCATACCGGAACCTCCAGTAGTGCTACCCGAACGCTTCACCGGCGACAAGAAGAAATATAGAGCGTTTATTACCAGTTGCCAATTGCTCTTCTCTCTGAAACCACGTACCTATTGTACTGAACAAATTAAGGTACAAACCGTAATCACCCTCCTATCAGGAGAACCCCAGGCTTGGGCTCATCAGCTGCTACGTATCAACAGCCCCATTCTGGACACCTGGGGTTCGTTCCAAGAGGCTCTCGACGATCTCTATGAGGATCCATTCCAACGTGATTCCGCACAACGAGAGATAAGATCACTTCGTCAGGGCAAACGCCCAGTAGAAGAATACATCATGGAGTTTAAACAACATGCTTTATTAACCGAATGGAACGAAGCAGCATTAATTAATCAATTTCGCTGGGGCCTCTCTGATGCTCTCAAAGATGAACTCGCGAGAGTAGGGATCCCTACCTCTCTTGAACCATTAATGCACTTTTGTATTTCAGTGGATAGAAGATTAAGGGATCGACGCCAAGAGCGGGCTGCTCCCCAAATGGTACAGCCCCGTCGCCCTATGGCACCTCCGCTTCCCACTGATCCATCACCACTATGGTCCCCTATATCTCTCCTGGGAGTAACGACGAACCGATGCAAATAGGAACTGCCGGTCGCAGACTGTCGCCTGAGGAGATGACACGCCGAAGAGAGGGCCGCCTTTGCCTCTACTGTGGTCGCCCGGGCCACCTAATTAATTCTTGCCCTGTTAGGGGCCAAAGAAGAGGTAAGCTCAATGCCAACGATACCTCTATGAACCCAAACAACACCCCTCCTGTCTCTCCTCTTCTCACGATGCCTGTTGTTTTACAGTGGACTAATCACCGAATACCAATAAAAGCGATGATCGATTCCGGAGCAAGTAGCTGTTTTATCGACGTCGACTTTGCCGCCAAGTTTTCCATACCTGTACAAAATAAACGTCTTCCTATAAACATTCATTTGATTGACGGATCTTCATTGAAAACAGGGCCGGTATTTCGAGAGACAATACCCCTCCAAGTACACATAGGTTCCAAACATGTTGAATCCTTGTCCTTCGATATACTCCCCTCTCCCATGTTCCCCCTAGTTCTGGGGATTCCCTGGCTTCGTCTCCATGACCCAGTAATCCATTGGAGTTCCGGTTCCATCATGTTCCCTTCAAAACATTGTACAACTACGTGTCTTACTCCCAAAGACCAAACCACAGTACCTCTTTGCTCTATATTGGATATTCACATGAAACATAACAAGGTTACTATTCCCACAATTTACCAAGAGTTCCTAGACGTCTTTGACGAAAAAGGGGTAGAGAGCCTACCTCCCCACCGGCCATACGACTGCCCCATAGACCTCATCCCTGGTGCCCCTATTCCTCATGGACATATCTATCCGTTGTCCGAACCGGAGCTTAAAATTCTGAAGGAATACTTGCGAGAAAATACAACAAAAGGTTTTATTAGGTCATCCACATCTCCGGCTGGGGCCGGTATCTTCTTCGTAGGAAAGAAGGACGGCGGCTTACGGCCATGTGTCGATTATCGGGACTTAAACAAAATTACCATAAAAAATCGATATCCACTTCCCCTGATTCCCGAATTGATGGAACGTCTTCGAACTGCCACCATATACACAAAATTAGATTTACGAGGAGCGTACAACTTGCTACGAATACGAAAAGGAGATGAGTGGAAAACTGCCTTCCGTACTCGGTACGGACACTTCGAATACCTTGTAATGCCTTATGGTTTGTGCAACGCACCAGCTTCCTTCCAATACCTAGTTAACGACATCTTCCGTGATATATTAGATCAATACATTATAGTATACTTGGATGACATTCTTGTGTACTCCGACAACCTCCAAGACCATCGCATTCATATGAAAGAAGTGTTATCAAGACTACGAAAAAATCACCTATACGCCAAGGCTGAGAAATGCCTCTTCGAGACTTCTTCTGTTTCCTTTCTAGGTTTCATCATATCACCAGGTAACATCAAAATGGATCCAGAAAAAGTAAAAGCCATCGAATCTTGGCCAACCCCGGTTACCCGAAAGGAGACACAACGTTTTATAGGATTTGCTAACTTCTATAGAAAATTTATTCGCTCTTTTTCCCGTGTAATCCGCCCACTTACCAAACTCACTTGTACTACCAAACCGTTCAAATGGACCGAAGAAGCAACAAAGGCCTTTCGTGACCTCAAACATCGATTCACCACAGCACCCATCCTTACTCTACCTGATCCTATAAAACCATATTATCTGGAGGTCGATGCCTCAGATGTTGCCACAGGAGCAATTCTTTCCCAACGTGATGTAAATAACGACCACCTACACCCAGTAGCCTTCTCTTCCAAACGACTATCAACAGCTGAATCCAACTATGATGTAGGTGATAAGGAATTGCTAGCTATAAAAAGAGCCTTTGAGGAGTGGAGACACCTGCTTGAGGGAACTGAACACCCTATAACAGTCTATACGGACCATAAGAACCTGGAATACCTCAAGACAGCAAAAAGACTGAAACCACGCCAGGCACGGTGGGCTTTATTCTTTTCTCGATTCCACTTCCATGTCACTTATCGCCCAGGATCAAAAAATCAGAAAGCAGATGCCCTCTCCCGTCTTTTTTCACCCGAGTCACCTCCAGACGATAACCCAACCACTATTCTTCAGAAAGGCCACTTCCTGGTTACCCAGTCATCCCTCCTCTCTCGCATCAAAGAAGTAACACCATCAACTCTTCCTGGACTGTCTCCAGACGGTTTCCTTCGACACCACAACAAAATCTTCGTACCACAAGAGGTACGTCCTGAAGTACTTTCCATTTGCCATGACTCTACCATGGCAGGTCACGGAGGCATGAAACGTACCACCGCCCTTGTTTCCCGTTATTTCACGTGGCCTTCAATGGGTAAATCGATCAACCAATATGTAAGAGCTTGCCCTAATCTGCAACATATCCAAATCATTGCCCACAAGACCTGCAGGCCTCCTTCAACCCCTACCTATACCCAGTCAACCCTGGTCACACCTCTCAGTGGACTTTATCGTCGAGCTACCACCTTCTAAAAATCACACTGTTATAATGGTAGTGGTTGATAGGTTCACAAAATGGCCCACTTCCTACCTGTATCTAAATTACCTACCGCTAAACAAACAGCCGACTTATTCTACCGCGAGATCTTCAGATTACACGGAGTCCCAGCCTCTATAGTATCAGATCGTGGGTCCCAGTTCACATCCAAATTCTGGGCTGCCTTCTGCCAAGTTCTACGTATCAAGGTCAAACTGTCTACAGCTTATCACCCACAGACAAACGGTCAAACCGAAAGAGTAAATCAAACACTCGAGCAGTATATCCGGTGCTTTACTTGCCATCTACAGGACGACTGGTTAAGCTTATTACCAGCAGCAGAATTTGCCTACAACTCATCACATCATTCCTCCCTTCGCCAATCTCCCTTCTTTTCCTCATATGGATATCATCCTTCCCTTCTACCCGACCTCCCCCGGACTTGCCAAGTACCAGATGTGAATGTTCACATTCAAAAAACGAAACTTCCGTCTGCTTAGACAACACCTTCTTCAGGCTCAAAGAAACCACAAACGTTCCGCTGATGCTATTAGACGTCCCGTAGACGGCTATACAATAGGCCAAAAAGTATGGTTGACCAAAAAACATACGCCTCTCCTGTCCCTCCAAAAAGTTGGGACCTAAATTTATTGGTCCATACATTGTCCAAAGAATCCTTTCCCCTGTTACAGTTCGTCTGAAACTACCCAGAACGGTACGCCTTCATCCAGTGTTTCACGTGTCCCTCCTAAAACCGTGGACACCTCCACTGGGCCCTCTGTCACGCCACCTCCTCCAACCCTAGTCGATGGTGAATCTGAGTATGAAATCGAATCCATCTTAGACTCCCGCTACCGGGGTCGCAGACTTGAGTACCTTCTCCATTGGAAAGGCTATGGTCCCGAGGAGAGATCTTGGGAACTAGCCTCAGATGTACACGCCCCTAGGTTGCTTCGTTCCTTTCACCGTACCCATCCGGACAAACCTGGTCCTGGGCTCCCCCGGAGGTCTCGCCTTGGGAGGGGGGTTATGTCATGCCTCGCACGCCCACACCGGCGTCAGACCGGGGGAGGGTCCAGCGCGCCTGAGATGGTGGCGGCGGGCGACGACCGGGAGGGGGGCATCGGCGCCCGCAATGGCTGACAGCCGCCTGGACCCCACTACGCTCCACTCACCTGGAGATGGGGTCCAGGCTTCTCCTCTGCCTCCGGCGGGAAAGGGGTCCACGGCACTCGGAGAGTGCCGAACATGGCGGCCGTCACATGGTCCCGGCGTGGGGGCGTGTCCCACCACGCTGGGAGAAGGAGGGAGCCAAGGGGAGTGCCCATCAACCCTGGGGGCGTGGCTTTAGGATGAAAGACAGTAGGGGAGCTTTTGGCAGCCAGGCATCCTCATCACCTGTGGAGGTGTGCCTGGAAACTACGACTCCTCCCTGCAGAGGTGTGGTTTCCTACACTCCCTATATAAGTCCACTTCTCCCTTGGACAGGTACCTGGTTGTTGCTTCCTGGAAGCTTTCCTGGTTCCCTCATATCTGTTGATCCTTATTTCCTGAAGACCTATCATATTGACCCAATTGGCTTATCCCTTGACCTTGCTAGAACTCTGCCTGTCTCGACCCTTTTGGCTTCCCACGACTATTCTATTGTAATTCCCCACGGATACTTCGCTTGGATTAACCTGTTGTTCACCATCTACCGCATACTGGTCTCTATCTACGGAAGGCATGACAGCTCCTGAACAACAAACATACGTCAGAAGCGTCTTACCTGGGCTAAAGAAAAACACACCTGGTCGATTGCTCAGCGCTCCAAAGTCCTCTTTCCTGATGGAGAGCAACTTTTGCATCATCTCATTTGGAACCAAGGAGCCAGAGTATGGAGGAAGATGGAGACACATACACGCAACGTGCTTGAAGTCCAGTGGACGTTTCCACAGTCTATGTTGATTTGGGGAGCCAAGTCATCTGCTGGTGTTGGTCCACTGTGCTTCATTAAGTCAGGGTCAACGCAGCCGTCTAGCAGGAGATTTTGGAGCACTTCATGCTTCCTTCCTCAGACGAGCTTTATGGGGATGCTGACTTCATTTTCCAGCAGGACTTGGCACCTGCCCACACTGCCAAAAGCACCAAAACCTGGTTCAATGACCATGGGATTACTGTGCTCGATTGGCCACAAACTCGCCTGACATGAACCCCACAGAGACTCTATGCCAAGAGAAAGAAGAGACATGAGACCGAACAATGCAGAAGAGCTGAAGGCCACTATTGAAGCATCCTGGTCTACCATAACACCTCAGCAGTGGCCACAGGCTGATAGCTTCCATGCCACATTGCCACATTGAGGCAGGAATTGCTGCAAACCAAGTACTGAGTACATCTGCAGCTTATACTTTTCACTGGTTCCATATTGTTCTATGTACAATCCTTATTTTATTGATTACATGGAATATTCTCATTTTCTGAGATTGTGGATTTGGGCTTTTCATGAGCTGTAACAGAATCACCACAATTATCACAAATCACCGCTTGATCTATCTCGCTTTGCATCTAATGAGTCTCGTATATTACTTTCACCTTTTAAATTGCGTTACTGAAATAAATCAACTTTTGCACCATTTTCTAATTATTCCAGTTTCACCTGTATCTGCATTTAAATCCACGCACTTCATTTTCTTGTTTTATGTTTCCCATTCCTGTCGATGCTATAAGACACCCCCCCCCACACACACAATGTATTATCAGACATGTTGAGGCAGTGTTACTGTTCTGACACCGGACTCGTCTGGGTCGTTGCACAGATATCGCTATATCGTCTCTATCCAGACACTAATGAAATCTTTGCCGGCAGAGAAATACCAGTGAGAAGAGGCCGGGAGCGGAGAGCGGCTGATGGAAACATGTGCGTCATCCTATCTGTGATCAGAAAGCCTCTGCAATCACTGCTAATGAGAGATTCTAATGCAGGTCCTCTGGTACGAGCTGCACCGGACGAGCGGCTAAACACGAAATCTCAGGATATGTTTTCTGGCTTGTAAATAAATAAGTGTATGTGTTCCGGTTCCACATATCTCCAGAACCGTAAAATACATTGTAACCATCAGAAATTAAATGGAAAACCACATAACCCTGACCCGACCATTACAAAACACCATCATGACTTTAACCCTAGCCCCAAAATTACAAAAACCCTGACTTCAACCCTAACCCCCAACCATTATGACAAAACCCTGACTTCAACCCTAACCCCAAACCATTATGACAAAACCCTGACTTCAACCCTAACCCCAAACATTATGTGAAACCCTGACTTCAACCCTAACCCCCAACCATTATGACAAAACCCTGACTTCAACCCTAACACCAAACATTATGTGAAACCCTGACTTCAACCCTAACCCCCAACCAACCATTATGACAAAACCCTGACTTCAACCCTAACCCCCAACCATTATGACAAAATCCTGACTTCAACCCTAACCCCCAACCATTGTGACAAGACCCTGACTTCAACCCTAACCCCAAACATTATGACAAAATCCTGACTTCAACCGTAACCCCCAACCATTATGACAAAACCCTGACTTCAACCCTAACCCCAAACATTATGTGAAACCCTGACTTCAACCCTAACCCCAAACATTATGTGAAACCCTGACTTCAACCCTAACCCCCAACCATTATGATAAACCCTGACTTCAACCCTAACCACTAACCATTATGACAAAACCCAGACTTTAACCCTAAACCGACTATTACAAAACACAATCATGACTTTAACCCTAACCCCAAAATTACAAAAACCCTGACTTCAACCCTAACCCCAACTAATATGATAAACCCTGACTTCAGCCCTAACCCCCAACCCTTATGATAAACCCTGGTCCCTGACTTCAACCCTAACCCCCAACCATTATGACAAAACCCTGACTTCAACCCTAACCCCCAACCATTATGATAAACCCTGACTTCAAACCTAACCCCAACCATTATGATAAACCCTGACTTAAACCCTAACCCCAACCATTATGACAAATCCTGACTTCAACCCTAACCCCCAACCATTATGACAAAACCCTGACTTCGACCCTAACCCCCAAACATGTGAAACCCTGACTTCAACCCTAACCCCAAACATTATGTGAAACCCTGACTTCAACCCTAACCCCAAACATTATGTGAAACCCTGACTTCAACCCTAACCCCCAACCTTTATGATAAACCCTGACTTCAACCCTAACCACTAACCATTATGACAAAACCCAGACTTTAACCCTAAACCGACTATTACAAAACACAATCATGACTTTAACCCTAACCCCAA
Organism: Leptobrachium leishanense; assembly: GCA_009667805.1. Taxonomy (NCBI): domain Eukaryota; kingdom Metazoa; phylum Chordata; class Amphibia; order Anura; family Megophryidae; genus Leptobrachium; species Leptobrachium leishanense. The sequence goes on along the minus strand of CM019072.1, from coordinate 119,001,477 downwards.
AATTACAAAAACCCTGACTTCAACCCTAACCCCAACTAATATGATAAACCCTGACTTCAGCCCTAACCCCCAACCCTTATGATAAACCCTGACTTCAACCCTAACCCCCAACCATTATGACAAAACCCTGACTTCAACCCTAACCCCCAACCATTATGATAAACCCTGACTTCAACCCTAACCCCAACCATTATGATAAACCCTGACTTCAAACCTAACCCCCAACCATTATAACAAAACCCTGACTTCAAACCTAACCCCTAACCATTATGATAAAACCCTGACGTCAACCCTAACCCCAATTCCAACATTACAAAAAACTTAATTTCAACACTAGCCCCAACCATTACGAAACACACTGAATTCAACCCTTACCCCCAACCTTTACAAAAAAAACCTGGACTTCAACCCTAACCCAAAACATTTCAAAAACCATGATCATAGCTCCAGCACCAGGTCTAAACCTGACTGAAAAATCCTCTAATAATGACTCCAACCATAACCCTGACTCCAAGTCCAACCTCAACCCAGACTCAAACTGCAACCTGGACTCTGGCTCCAAGCCTGAATCTCACTAAAACAAACTCTACCTTTTATTCCAGTCCCAACCCAGACTCCAACCCCAAATCCAATCCCAACCTTGACTCCAGCTCTAAGCCTAAAACAAACTCAACCCTTACCCCAGTCCCAACCCTGATTCAAATCCAAACCATGTAGTAAACCCTAAACTTAATTTCAACTATAAACTGTAATCAAGTCCTAACCGTGACTATAATTCTAAACCCGTCTTGCTGCTAACCCTGACCCCAATACTAACCCTGACTCCAAAACTAACCCTTACCCCAATACTAACCCTGACTCAGAAACTAGCCCTGACCCCAATACTAACCCTGATGCCGAAACTAACCCTGACCCCAATACTAACCCTGACTCAGAAACTAGCCCTGACCCCAATACTAACCCTGATGCCGAAACTAACCCTGACCCCAATACTAACCCTGACTCCGAAACTAGCCCTGACCCCAATACTAACCCTGACTCCGAAACTAACCCTGACCCAATACTAACCCTGACTCAGAAACTAACCCTGACCCCAATACTAACCCTGAAACCGACCTTATCCCTGACCCAAATTGTAACTGTAATTTCAATCCTAATTCTGAACACAGCTCTTTACTTTTTCTTTAGTAAACCATAAATCTCTTGTTTTTGCTGTGAATTGAGACGCTATGAAAGGAAAGGGTGACATTCTATGCTGCTTCTCTGTGTGACATTTCACATTGTCCCCCATGAGCACCTGGTGTCTGGCTTCACCTGCCATGGATTGAGGTGTTTGTGATGATATCTTCCTCCCCGTTTACTTTCAGTGACTCTCTGATCTCTGCTTTAATGAGGTTTGGTTTTCAGGCACCTCAGGGATGAGGCTCTATTGGTCTATGATTAAGCGCTTCATTCCTGTATTAAGTAACCCCTTCACTGCCATATGCAGTCAGGTCAGCACACTGTGAAAAAAGTGAGGTAATTGCATTGTCATTTAATAACCTTTGGATAAACAGCGGTGGAGGAATAGCCTGGATCCCACACTTGGCCGCAGGATACAATCCGATTCTCATTATTATCAATTTCCTCCTCGATACATTTTGTTTTATGTCCTTAGTGTCAGCTCCGATTGGCCGCTGTGGATAACGGGCACTGGAATTGTCACTGGTAAAACACGAGAGATTGATACTTTGAGTTAGAGCTTTATTCGCTATTTTGTAGATTCTACAAAAGGGAAAAGCTCTAGAAAATTTAATTTACTGCACAAGATGGAGTTGAGAAAAAAACCTTGTCATCCCATTATCTTTTATGATGTGAGGTTCAGCATGAAATTAGAAATATGAAATGGGTTGGTCAGGGCATGGGGGCGGGGCCGGATTTATAAATATGGCAAAGTAGGCATGTGCTTACAGATACCCACCACAGGGAGATGCTTTGCTCTTTAAAGTAAAAAAAGAAAATAGTTATTTATATTATAATATATTCTTTTAAATGTTACGCACAGGACGGTGCCACCATGTGTTGGGAACCTTTCTCTGTAAAGGAAGAATTTTTTTTTTAAAATGTAAAAAAATAAAAAAAATAACCGGGTTATTCAAAGAGAATCGGAAAGTCACCGCACGTTCGGTGACTTTTCGTTCTCTTCAATTCGGTGAGATTTGGCGATCCCATTTTGGCAACCCTGCGGCGTATTCAGCAAGCACCACAGGGACGTCGTAGTGCAGGGAAAATCCACCGCAAACCCGACGAAAAGTCACCACAAAACCCAGCGAATGCACACCGACACCCGCAAAAACATCTGGATTAACCCCGCTGAACACACCAGAGAAACCCGAGCAGGAGCCGATCACCCGCAAAGCAGCCGCCGGAAAAACCCGGCACCGCAGACGAAGGGGTGAAAAAAAAAAACAGTACGCTTGAATGTTTGAAAAGTGAAACGCTGTTTGCAAAGAAACTACTGAACGAAAATGTCTGAAATTTACATATAAAATCCAATGAATGATAATAAAAAGGGCTGTTACAGAAAAAAGAAAAAGCTATTTAAAAAAAATAACGCAAATTTTTTTCATGAAAAATGCCTGAAAGATCCTAAAAAAAATCTAAAAATAAAGAAACTTTTTGCTGCAGAATATTATAATCAACGGTTTATTAGATATTGAATTAAAACGGGAATATTTTTTATCATTGAAGCCTATGGGATTCTCCTGAATCTTTTTATTTTTTTAGTTTTAGGCTAGGGTCAGACGAAAGCATTTTTCGCCGCGAACGTGAAAAAGTGCGTCCGAACGCATTGACGTATTTTTTCACGGAATGCGCAAAAACGGTCAGACGACGCACATTTTCGGGCGTGATTTTGTACGGATCGTCAATAAAACTCTTTTTGCGTCTGGACGTTATGTAGGCTGGACATTAGCAGCGTCTGACATCTCCTAATCACGCACACACGCCGCTATGCCGCAGCTGCGCACTCTGTACGTCAGTACTAGCGGTTCAGCGTTCTCAGAAAAATGCGTTCAAATTCCACTTGCGTTGCACGGCCGGACTTTTGTGCGGCCGTACATCGTATATTGGCCGTCATTGCCCGTCATCTGCTGCTAGTGCGGTCGTAATTAAGTGCGCCAGAACGCACGTTAAAAGTGCGCTGGTCTGACCCCAGCCTTAGAGAAATCCCCCCGTGCACACCTTTCTCTGTAAGAAAGTGGAACTGATAATCCTTTTTTTAAAATGATTATTATTATTATTATCAGTTCCACTTTCTTACAGAGAAAGGTGTGCACGGGGGGATTTCTCTAAAACTAAAAAAACTAAAATATATACAGGGTTATTCAAAGAGATCCGATCTGGCCCTGAAAGGTAACCGAACAGTGAAATTCAGCGTACGGTTACCTTTCCTGGCCATTCGGCTATTCAGAGAGCAGGCAATTCAGTTTAATTTTTTGGTTAAAATTGTATATTTTCTCAAAAAGCAGTAAAAGGTTCCCATTTCACATTATTTTTTTTAACAAGAATGCCCTATAGAATATATAACCACAAAGGTTTGGATGATAAAATGGGAAAAAAAGTTTTTTACACTCTTTAACCCTTTCGCTGCTGAGGCTTTTCCCGCCCCTGTGCTGAGGTCATTTTTACTGGTTTCGCTCATCATGTTTAAACGTGTTTTGAAGGCTTATTTTAGTATATGACCCAGACATATTATATATTGTTCTTTCCGTCAGACTCAGCAGATTCATAATATGTCATTATTATATGTATACGTCATGTCATGTCTGTATATTATAACAAAAAATGCAATAAAATATGTATTTTCAATAATTTACAATGTGTAAAGTGTTTTTTTTCACATTTTAACATGCGAGCAATTGCGGTTATATTTTGTATGGGGTGCGCTTGTTAAAAAAATTAGAGATGGGGTCTCGTTACATTTTTTTTTGGGGAAAATTACACTATTTTTAACAAACGCACCGCATACAAAAATCGTTAGTGCAGCATCATTGTTCACATTATAATTGAAATGGAACAATATTGCTGCATTAACAAAACAAAAAAAAAGAAAAAACATTAACCCCTAACTGCACGGATCGGGAGATAGGGAGTTCATTGGAACTCCCTATCTCCACAGTTGGTGGCAGTTAGGGGTTAAGTCCAGGACTGGCGTCATCGTGCTACGCACGGTGACGCCAGTCCTCAGGGGAGTTCCCGGAGGCTTGGCCGACATCCAAGATGTCGGCCAGCTCGGGAAAGGATCGCGAACCAGCGCTTTTCAGCGCCGATTCGCGATCCAGCTCCCCAGGGGTTAATGCCAGGCACCATTTGGAAGGGCAGGCTGTGCCCTTCCAAATGATGCCTGGGTTAACCCCCGCAGAGCCGCTGATCGGGAGGGAGAGAGGTCCGAAGGACCTCCCCCCTCCCTTTCAGGCGCCTCCTCCGCACATGCGGGGGGCGCCTGAATTAGGTGTCATCGCGCTGCCGCGATGACACCTAATTCCGGCGGCTGCGGTCCCGGATGCGCGGCTGACATCGAGGATGTCAGCCCGCACCGGGGGGCCAGCGATCGGCCGGAACCCGGCCGAACGCTGACCCCAATGGGAGGACGCGCTCAGCGCGTCCTCCGCATACCAGCGGGAATGCTGAGGACGCGCTGAGCGTGTCCTCAGCATCGAAGTGGTTAAATGATTGAAATCTGAATAAAAAATTAATCACACAGTATCTGCCTGGTTAGATATAGCCGTATCTGCACTATTAAATAACCAAATATATGTTTTCATTTCACTAAATTACAAAAAAAAGCCCACCAAAATATTCAGCTCCAGGCCCATAGAGATCTTAATCCGGGCCTGGTGCGGGCGCTCCAGAATTCTGTGCCTACAGTCTCCTGAGATGGAAATCTGTCCCTACTGATGGTGTTGGGGATCTATGTACCAGGAATGATCCTTCAAATGCAGGATTGTTGGAAATTACGTCATTCCAGCTTATCAAAGGTGAATGAAACTATGAATAGGAATAAAACCTACAGCTGCAAATTAAATGGTGGAAGAAAATTAGGAAAATACTTTTTCATCCAGCAGAATGGACTTAGGGAACGCTCCGAAACCATCAGAATGTCTCTCGTGTTATTGACAGAAAGCCACCAACAGTCATCGATGATTATTATTTATATGCTAATCAAAAAATATTTTTTTCCCTTTAGCTATGAAAGATATTTTGCTAAATTGGATTTTCTGGAAGGAAATGTCGGTTTGGAGCAGCTTTTACGTTAGAGGGTCAATATGTCCCACAGCTCGACACCAGCATCAATACATAAAAAAATCCACTTTTTTGGGATATATTTTTAAGTGTAATAATAAATGAAAATATGCAAACCATTAGCCGTGGCCAAAGATGTGATTCTGGTCCCAGCTGGGAGGGTAACTTGGTGTAGGTATCCTGTTTAAAATATTTACTCCCCTTTTCACCCACTCTTGGATTTCTAGAAAATGGTAATACACATGTTTTTTTATTTTTCAGAAGATTGTAAATACCAATATTCACGCCTGTAATCTTTGATTCTTGAAATATAGGTATACTGATAAAAAAAATATTTCCCCCTTTTTAACCACCCCTTAACTGGATTCTCTGAAAATGGTCAAATTCATGTTTTTTTTTTTCATTTTTCAAGAAGAAACTAAATACCAATTTTCACGTCTGTAACATTTTCTGTTTTTGAGATACAGGTATCCTGTTTAAAATATTCACCACCTTTTTTCACACACCCATCACTGGATTTTTGGAAAATGGTAAAATACGTGTTTTTTTATTTTTCAATAAAAATCTGAATACCAAAATCTTAGATTTTTAGAAAATGGTAAAACACGTGTTTATTTATGTTTTTATAAGATTGTAAACACCAATTTTTATGGCTGTAACATGTTTGGTTTCTGAAACATAGGTATACTGATAAAAATATTCACCCCCCTTTTTCACACACCCCATCACTGGATTTTTGGAAAATGGTAAAATACGTGTTTTTTTATTTTTCAATAAAAATCTGAATACCAATTTTTACGTCTTTAACATTGTCGATTTTTGAGATATAGGTATCATGTTTAAAATATTCACCCCCCCACTTTTCCCTATGCTACCCTCTGTAAGAAATAGTAACATAATATGTGTCCAGTAAAACGTGGCCGATCTGGCGACTTTAATGTAATGCTATATAAGGGAGCGATATAGCCAGCCCAGGTGACTATCAGAGACCAGACTCCCAGCACATGAAGGGGCATGGCGGTTTATGCATGTTTAATCTCTCAGGATGCGCGCGCCAGCGTGCAGACTGTTCTCTCTTTGCGCAGAGACGTTATCTGGATTTCATTAGTCTAATGGGAACCGTCGTTCCCGCTCGCTCGCCGGCATTACCGCCAAACTATTCTTCAGGGGGAGAAGGGGAATGATAGAAATATAATTTAGATTTACCAGCGGCGCTTTACGCTCGCTCCGTATATTTATAAAGACATTAAGAAAAATAATATGTTTATTTTATAACCCAAATAAAACACTTCTCAATTATGTGATGTGCGCGGCGCAATGTCATAAAACATCCCAACTGCTTCCACAAACCATCCGACACAGAAACACTCAACAATTGTGTGGGAGGAAGCAATGCAGAGGCGCTGGGGCATATATACTTAAAATTTAAATTATTATTCTGTGCTCTGTGGGAATGAAAAGTCATTTTAAAGGTCACTGGGTCTGCCCAAAATCTGAAAATGGAGGAGAGGTAGGAAATGATCATCTGTATTAAATAGGAGAGATTCACAAAGCTAAAGCGTGTATCATAGAGAAGCACAACAATAAAACTCCCAGTAATGTGTGGTGTGTATATCACAGATTACCACAGCAATAAAACTCACAGTAATGTGCCGTGTGTATGAGCATGTTAAACAGAAACACAGCTATAAACCTCATAGTAATGTTTGGTGTGTATGAGTGTATCACAGAGAACCAGAGCAATAAAACTCACAGTAATGTGCAGTGTGTATGAGAGTATCACAGAGCTCCACAGCAATACAACTCACAGTAATGTGCAGTGTGTATTGGCATATCACAGAGAACCACAACAATAAAAATCACAGTAATTTGCAGTGTGTATGAGCGTATCACAAAGTTCTACAGCAATAAAACTGACAGTAATGTGCAGTGTGTATGAGTGTATCACAGAGCTCCACAGCAATAAAACACACAGTAATTTGCAATGTGTGTGATCATATCACAAAGTTCCACAGCAATAAAACTCACAGTAATGTGCGATGTGTGTGATCGTATCACAAAGTTCCACAGCAATAAAACTCACAGTAATGTGCAGTGTGTATGAGTGTATCACAGAGCTCCACAGCAATTAAAATCTCACAGTAATGTGCGGTGTGTGTGATCGTATCACAAAGTTCCACAGCAATAAAACTCACAGTAATGTGCAGTGTGTATGAGTGTATCACAGAGCTCCACAGCAATTAAAATCTCACAGTAATGTGCAGTTTGAGTGAGTGTATCACAGAGCTCCACAGCAATAAAACTCACAGTAATGTGCAGTGTGTATGAGTGTATCACAGAGCTTCACAGCAATAAAACGCACAGTTTTTTGCGGCGTGTATGAGCATATCACAGAGCTCCACAACAATAAACCCATGATAGTACAGGTAATATGTGTGTGTAAATGGCCTTGGTGTATGTAGTTTGTGGGGTACGTTGATTCTGTTCCCCTCCCCCTGGGTTTAATCTGGTAATTACGTTACCTTTTATCTTTCTTACTCATTGGTTGAGTCGGGTTCGCAGCTCTCCCCAATCTTTCGCCACGAGATATAATTTTCTGACCCAAATGAAGAACCCACGTAAAGATTATGTTACCTCACGTCCTAAAGTCGACACATAATCAATGCGGCTTTACGTCCCGACGCGTTCGTATCCAGCCGTGGCAGCATGGTGGACGTGATCATTAATGATGATTTCCTGATGATTAATAGATTTTGGAGGAACGCGTGGACGTGGCGATGGCTGGGAACATGGACACGGCACCTGTCAGCACATATCAAAGCGAGCAGACTGTTACAGAATAACTATAATAATAACAACTCTATAACGACGGGACTTCCTCCGCGTCGATTAAAATCGACTGAGAGAGGCGGAATGCAATGGGGTCCGAAGATCTTATCAATGGCGCGGCACCAGGATCGCTTCTCGGGGACCATATGAGACAGAGAAAAATCCTGATGATCTATGATGAAAAAAACCCATTATATATAAATACGTTAAACACAGAAACAGGTAAAAGGGGAAACATTGGATGCTGGAAATTAGAATATCCTCTGAAAGAACAGATAAATCCAGCCTCTAATATCTTCATGTAGAACTAGTGATGGACAACTTCCAGTGGCCCCTATTTAGGAGGGACAGTGTCGATTTTAGGACAAGACCCCTCTTTTCTCCTTTCCTCTCATAATGTACCAGAGTTTCCTCCATATATTCAGGGTGTGCGGGTGTGTTTTTAGAGGTTCCTCCATATATTCAGGGTGTGTTTTTAGAGGTTCCTCCATATATTCAGGGTGTGTTTTTAGTGGTTCCTCCATATATTCAGGGTGTGTTTTTAGTGGTTCCTCCATATATTCAGGGTGTGTTTTTAGTGGTTCCTCCATATATTCAGGGTGTGTGGGTGTGTTTTTAGGGGCTCCTCCATATATTCAGGGTGTGTGGGTGTCTTTTTAGGGGTTCCTCCATATATTCAGGGTGTGTTTTTAGTGGTTCCTCCATATATTCAGGGTGTGCGGGTGTGTTTTTAGGGGCTCCTCCATATATTCAGAGTGTGCGGGTGTGTTTTTAGGGGCTCCTCCATATATTCAGGGTGTGTGGGTGTCTTTTTAGGGGTTCCTCCATATATTCAGGGTGTGCGGGTGTCTTTTTAGGGGTTCCTCCATATATTCAGGGTGTGTGGGTGTCTTTTTAGGGGTTCCTCCATATATTCAGGGTGTGCGGGTGTGTTTTAGGGGTTCCTCCATATATTCAGGGTGTGCGGGTGTGTTTTTAGGGGCTCCTCCATATATTCAGGGTGTGCGGGTGTGTTTTTAGGGGCTCCTCCATATATTCAGGGTGTGTGGGTGTGTTTTAGGGGTTCCTCCATATATTCAGGGTGTGTGGGTGTGTTTTTAGGGGCTCCTCCATATATTCAGGGTGTGTGGGTGTGTTTTTAGGGGCTCCTCCATATATTCAGGGTGTGCGGGTGTGTTTTAGGGGTTCCTCCATATGTCCAGGGTGTGTGGGTGTGTTTTTAGGGGCTCCTCCATATATTCAGGGTGTGTGGGTGTCTTTTCAGAGGCTCCTCCATATAGTCGGGTGTGCGAGTGTATAACAGAGCTGCACAGTAATGAAACTCCCAGCAATAGGTCATGTTGTCATCTAAAAATGCCCCCAGCAACATTCCCTAAAATGCCAGGGATCTTCTTCGGCCATTTGAAAGGTCATAAAATAACGAACCAATATCAAAAACGGCAAAGACAACATGTCTCCAGTATAACATGATCCGTATGTGATGTAATAATAAAGATGATAATAAAGTCACTTTCAGGGTTATTCAAAGAGAATCGAAAAGTCACTGCACATTCGGTGACTTTTTATTCCCTGCAATTCGGCACGATTTAGCGATCCCATATCGCCGACCCTGCTGTGTTTTCAGCAAGCACCACACAAGCACCACAGGGCCGCCATACTGCAGAGATAACCCGCTGCAAACCCGTCGAACACTCACTGCAAAACCCGCCGAACACTCACTGAAACCCACAGAAACAGCTGGATTAACCATACCGAACACGCCGGATCGTAGCGTAGAGCAGCCGCCGGAAAAAGCCGACACCGCAGACGAACGAGGTGAAAAAAAATAAAAGACAGTACGCTTGAAAGTTTGAAAAGTGAAACGCTGTTTGCAAAGAAACTACTGAATGAAAATGCCTGAAATTTAAATATAAAATCCAATGAATGATAATAAAAAGGGCTGTTGCAGGAGGTGCTGGATCGGACCACCAGGATAACGGCCTGCACCGCGATCAGGGAGAATTGCTTCAAGGTGATGAGTAGATGATATATTCACCCGCGTCGACTGACACTGGATGCATGTGGGGGCCTCATCCCATTGCTACAGGGGCTGTGGGGAGGAGGGCACCTACCACCACGCGTGGTGGACATGTGGTGTGGTCAGACCAATATGGGAGGGAGTCTTCGAGGACCTCAGTACGTGCTTGGGAGTACGGATTATCCCGACCCCTTGCTGGCGTAGTCGGCGCCCCCCTTGACCCACGCCGCGGATAACTTGGTTGCGCTGTGGTCCGTATGTGTCTAGCTCGCACATCAAAGGACCCACACCCGGCCCGGGGGCACATCACAGCTAAAATTCACTACATGATCACTATGGAGATACTGACGGCAGGGATTCACGACCGCATGGCACATTTTGAGCGGGTGTGGTCTCTGTGGGTGGAGAGGGTCGCCCCCCCCCCGGCGGCGCTCACATTTTCGGGCTGAGAAGGAGAGGAGGTGCAGCCCCTTCCACCTGCTCCTGCGACACCCCCAGCCTTTCTTTTCCTTCTCTCTACTTCAGCTCCTCTATTCCCATTCTCTATTCCCATTCTCTATTCCCATTCTCTATTCCCATTCTCTCTCCCCCCAGTCTGTTTGTCCCTCTCCTTCCCCTCCGCTCCTCTCTGTCCCCGAACATAGAGAGGGGGGGATACCCCTGGTCAGCTTCTGGATCTCATTATGACCATTTAGTGACAGTAGACTACCGGCAATGCCATGAGTTCGACACATCTGAGTCTCTTAGCCACGTTAGTATATTTCCACACAACGATATTCAGTTGCCGAATCTTCAGTGACGAGTCTACAAGCTTTATAAGCGTTGCACTCCCTTTGACCTCCCTGGTCGTCGAGAAAATTAACCTTGCGGTTTGGGGGGTGGGAGTGGAAACCCAAAATGTAAATATACGATATTGTTGATCCCCCTCATATGTTATCTTGTGATCATCTCTTTTCTGCTTCTGTTCCCCATTTATGTGAAAATGCAATAAAACCATTGAATTTCAACAAAAAAAAGGTCTTACATAGTTACATAGTTATATAGGCTGAAAAAAAGACATGCGTCCATCGGGTTCAGCCTCTCCCACATAACCTACTGCTGTTGATCCAAAAGAAGGCAAGAAACTCCAGTCTGAAATGCTTGCCAATATGCAACATACTGGGAAAAAATTCCTTCTTGACCCCAGAATGGCGTCAGATTTCTCCTTGGATCAAGAAGCTTTTACCCACATATTAAATATTATAACCCTTAATATTCTGTGTCTGCAGGAAGTCATCCAGTCGTTTTTTAAAAGTCTGTACAGACTCAGACCCAACCACCTCAACAGGCAGTCTGTTACAGAAAAAAGAGAAAAAATGATTTAAAAAAATAAAACGGGAATTTTTTTTTACCCAAAAAGTGCTCAAAGAATGCCAGATCCAAAAAAAGCTATAAATAAAGAGACTTTTTGCTGCAGATTAAAATAATAAACAGTTTATTAGATATTGGATTAAAACGGGAATATTTTTAACATTGAAACCTATGGGGTTCGTCTGAATAAATCTGCCGAATGAAACCACTGAACAGCAGGGCATTTCGGGAACTTTTCACTGCTGGTTTTTATTCTCTGAATAGACGAAGCATTGCTTCTCTATGGAGATTTCACTGCCCTCAAACAGGCACCGTATGTGCAGGCAATTCGCCAACATTTGGCGAATTGCCTGCTCTCTGAATAGCCGAATGGCCAAGAAAGGTAGCGGTACCCTGAATTTCACTGTTCGGTTACCTTTCGCCACAATTCGGATTTCTTTGAATAACCTCCTTAGTGAATTAAATGGAATTTCTTGTTTAATTAACGATGTTTTTAATTTTTTTCCAATACTAGTGTTTCTTCCAGTGGTAAATCTTTCCCGTTTCCTGCAGTTTTTCGCCCATTCGCTGCTTAGTGAATTTCCCGTCATTCTCTCGCAGCGCTAATTAAAAGTGAGGAGATGATTTGCCTTCGAGCGGTGCATGGATGTCGTCAGGTCGCAGGGTGGGGGGGGGGTCACTGTGTGCCGACAGGTAATGATTACGGAGAACCAGAAAGACAATGAAAACCCACTCAGGTGATTAGTTTCTGTGTTCTGATACATTGATAGAGATGCCCAATGGCGGCGCAGCCCATTTTATCAGGGTGTTCACCCATTTAACATTTATTAAAAACTTATCTACTCGTGGATAATTTTTGTACAGAACGTTTATTTATAGTTATAATGACCTGTGTTTATGCAGTGATTGAGTAAATGTTCCAGCTGTTTATCATGAGAAGGAACATCCAAAATCTCTATGAAGGGGATCAAAGAGAACTTTCATCCGACATCAGGGTGTAACTGGGCAAACCGAGCACAGCATGTGCGCATACCATGCAGGTGCAATAGCTATGGAAGGTGACACCATCCTCAATATGCTCCATGTCTACTGGTCAGTCAGGAGGACACTGGACACCTCACGTCATGGCACTGAGACGTTGCCAATTTTAATATACAGACTCAGAGGCGCCTATTGTGTTATCAATCTAAAACTTCTGCACAAACATGTAATGTATCGGCACTTCCAGATGGAAGCGTGCACTTACTGAAGGACATCCTGAGACCGCACGACTGACTAGCCAAAGTCGATTTCAAGGATGTGTACCTTTCCATTCCGCTGGCGGAGGAATCGCAGAACTTCCTCTGCTTCTGGTGGGGACCCGGCGTTTGCAGATATCGTTGTCTGCCGTTTGGACGCTCTTCCTCTTAGTGGTGCTTCATCAAGGTGCTGAAGCCAGTCGTGGCTCAACTGCGAGCAGAAGATTTTCATCCGATTATATATCTGGACGACGTCCTTTTGATGGCGTCTTCGGCCACCTTACAGGAACTCCTGATCAGCCGGACAGTGGAACTCTTCCAATCCCTGGGTTTTCTGGTGAATCGGGAGAAGTCCATTCTGGTCCCTGTTCATTGCCTGGAATTCCTGGTCTTTATGGTCCACCCCACGTCCATGTCCCTGTCGGTACCTGTGCAGATATGTTGCTCTATCCTCAAGGAGGCGAGGTCTCTTCTGACGGACTCCTCTCCATCACTTCAGGATCTCGCGCGCGTTACCGGTCTGTTGGTGGCCACGAGATTGGTGGTGAGACCCGCTTCCCTCCCCTATCCGGGCCTCCAATGCCTGAAGACCCGTTTTCTCTGGGAGGGTCAGGATGTTCCTTCCTTCGGTGGGCCCTATTATTAGAGGGCCCTATTACAATCTTCACGCAAAAGTTTGCGCGCGTGCAAAAACGCATTAACACGAGGGGTAAAACCCTTTGTGCAGAACGTCGTATTACAATGTCAGCGCAACAAACACGCGTATACGTCTACCGCGGGTGAACCTGCGCAAACGCTGCGCGAGCTTACTGTACTGCGCGCGTCCTATACTGAACATTGTGAGCGCAAATGCGTTTGTGCGCTGGTACGCGGATGCTATTACAATCTATGCGCAGTTTGTAACGCACAGCCTTTGCGCGCATAATTTTAGTAACTCCTAAGAGCTGGTGTTAATGGCAAATTCTATCAACCTGCCGAAACCAAATACACCAGCCCAAAAAAAAATACAGCAAAGTATAGTTACACATTCTACACATACCCAAACAATAAAATGGAGAAGTTATGTGTGTTTTTTATTGATGCAGCATATATGCGCAGATTGACTTTGACAGGTGCAAAAACGTAACGTGAGACAATTGGGGTTCTTAATTCTGATTGGCTGAATCGCATGAAAAAAACAGTCCGCACACTGATTTCTGCGCGGGCATTTTTTTGCGCGTCTATTTTATGCGCGTTATTTTTTGACGGATGAAAAAATGCACGAGAATTGTAATACCAGCGTTTAACACTTCGCGCAAAAATTCACGCGTTGCGTCCCTGAAGTGCAGGGAATCAGCCACCGAATGCTGCCGCAAACCCGTCGCCTGCTGTTTTAAAAAGAACTACTGAATGAAAATGTCTGGAATTAACATATAAGATCCTATGAATGATAATAAAAAGGTCTGTTACAGAAAAAAGAGAAAAATTGCTATTAGGAAAAATAAAATCAATAAATAAAGAGATTTTTTACTATGGATTAAAGGAATAAACGATTAGATATTGGATAAAAACAGGATTATTTTTAACATTGAAACCTATGGCGTTCGTTCTCCTAAATAAACCTGCCGAATGAAAACACCGGACATCAGGACATTTCTTTGCTGTTCGCTGTCTCTGAACGGATTAACCATTACTTCTCTATGGGGACTTTCACTGCCTTCGATAAGGCACCGTACTGGCTGTCAGTTTGCCAAAATTTGTGTATGAGCATATCACAGAGCTCCACAGCAATAAACCTCACAGTAATGTGCGCCGTGTATTATGATCATTCAGTGTTATATGGGAGCACTGACCTATGAGTAAAAGTAGTTAAAAAAAAACGTAAAACTCGGGGAGGGGACACCATAAGTTACCGCACCGGGTGACACCAACCCTAGTGACGCCACTGGTCTGAACGCCCCAGAATCTTTACTATCAGGGTTATTCAAAGCGATCTGAATGGCTGGAGAAAGGGAACGGAACAGTGAAATTCAGGACACGGTTACCTTTCTTGGCCATTCGGCTATTCAGAGAGCAGGCAATACGCCAAATCCTGACGAATTGCCTGCACATACGGTGCCTGTTCGAGGGCAGTGAATCCCCATAGAGAAGCAATGCTTTGTCTATTCAGAGAACACAAACCAGCAGTGAAAAGTTGCCGAAATGCCCTGCCATTCGGTGGTTTAATTCGGCAGGTTTATTCAGGAGAATCCCATAGGCTTCAATGTTAAAAATATTCCCGTTTTAATTCAATATCTAATAAACCGTTCATTATAAAATTCTGCAGTAAAGAGTCTCTTTATTTATAGATTTTTTAGGATCTTTTAGGCATTTTTTGGGATTTTTTTGCAAACATTTTTTTTCCGTTTTTTAAAAAAAATTGTTTCTTTTTTCTGTAACAGCCCTTTTTATTATCATTCATTGGACCTCAATGTTATTCAATGTTGTTGTTTCTTTGCAAACAGTGTTTCACTTTTCAAACATTCAAGCGTACTGGGTTTTTTCTTCTTCACCTCCTTCGTCTGCGGTGTCGGGTTTTTCCGGCGGCTGCGCTGCGCGTGATCGGCTCCTGCTCAGGTTTCTCCGGCATCTTCAGTGAGTTAATCCAGATGTTTTTGCGGGTTTCAGTGTGCGTTTGCCCTCGTTTTGCGGTGAGAGTTCGTCGGGTTTGCGGCGACTTTTCCCTGCATTATGGCAGCCCTGTGGTGCTTGCTGAATACACCGCAGGGTCGCCGAAATGGGATCGCCAAATCACACCGAATTGAAGAGAACGAAAAGTCACTGAATGTGCAGTATCTCTTTGAATTACCCTGTTAATTAGTCTGAGCGCCCCATAATCATTAATTAGTCTGAGCGCCCCATAATCAGTAATCAGCCTGAGCGCCCCATAATCATTAATTAGTCTGAGCGCCCCATAATCATTAATTAGTCTGAGCGCCCCATAATCAGTAATCAGCCTGAGCGCCCCATAATCATTAATTAGTCTGAGCGCCCCATAATCATTAATTAGTCTGAGCGCCCCATAATCATTAATTAGCCTGAGCGCCCCATAATCATTAATTAGTCTGAGCACCCCATAATCAGTAATCAGTCTGAGCGCCCCATAATCATTAATTAGTCTGAGCGCCCCATAATCATTAATTAGTCTGAGCGCCCCATAATCATTAATCAGTCTGAGCGCCCCATAATCATTAATTAGTCTGAGCGCCCCATAATCAGTAATCAGTCTGAGCGCCCCATAATCATTAATCAGTCTGAGCGCCCCATAATCAGTAATTAGTCTGAGCGCCCCATAATCAGTAATCAGTCTGAGCGCCCCATAATCAGTAATCAGTCTGAGCGCCCCATAATCAGTAATCAGTCTGAGCGCCCCATAATCATTAATGAGTCTGAGCGCCCCATAATCATTAATTAGTCTGAGCGCCCCATAATCATTAATGAGTCTGAGCGCCCCATAATCAGTAATTAGTCTGAGCGCCCCATAATCATTAATTAGTCTGAGCGCCCCATAATCATTAATTAGTCTGAGCGCCCCATAATCATTAATCAGTCTGAGCGCCCCATAATCAGTAATCAGTCTGAGCGCCCCATAATCATTAATCAGTCTGAGCGCCCCATAATCATTAATTAGTCTGAGCGCCCCATAATCATTAATCAGTCTGAGCGCCCCATAATCATTAATTAGTCTGAGCACCCCATAATCAGTAATCAGTCTGAGCGCCCCATAATCATTAATCAGTCTGAGCACCATAATCATTAATTAGTCTGAGCGCCCCATAATCATTAATTAGTCTGAGCACCCCATAATCAGTAATTAGTCTGAGCGCCCCATAATCATTAATTAGTCTGAGCGCCCATAATCATTAATCAGTCTGAGCGCCCATAATCATTAATTAGTCTGAGCACCCCATAATCATTAATTAGTCTGAGCGCCCCATAATCAGTAATCAGTCTGAGCACCCCATAATCAGTAATTAGTCTGAGCGCCCCATAATCATTAATTAGTCTGAGCGCCCCATAATCATTATCAGTCTGAGCGCCCATAATCATTAATTAGTCTGAGCACCCCATAATCATTAATTAGTCTGAGCGCCCATAATCATTAATCAGTCTGAGCGCCCATAATCATTAATTAGTCTGAGCACCCCATAATCAGTAATCAGTCTGAGCGCCCCATAATCATTAATTAGTCTGAGCGCCCCATAATCAGTAATCAGTCTGAGCGCCCCATAATCATTAATAGTCTGAGCGCCCCATAATCATTAATTAGTCTGAGCACTCCATAATCATTAATTAGTCTGAGCGCCCCATAATCATTAATCAGTCTGAGCACCCCATAATCATTAATTAGTCTGAGCACCCCATAATCATTAATTAGTCTGAGCACCCCATAATCATTAATCAGTCTGAGCGCCCCATAATCATTAATTAGTCTGAGCGCCCCATAATCAGTAATCAGTCTGAGCGCCCATAATCAGTAATCAGTCTGAGCGCCCATAATCAGTAATCAGTCTGAGCGCCCCATAATCAGTAATCAGTCTGAGCGCCCCATAATCATTAATTAGTCTGAGCGCCCCATAATCATTAATAGTCTGAGCGCCCCATAATCATTATCAGTCTGAGCGCCCCATAATCATTAATTAGTCTGAGCACCCCATAATCAGTAATCAGTCTGAGCGCCCAATAATCATTAATTAGTCTGAGCGCCCCATAATCAGTAATCAGTCTGAGCGCCCCATAATCATTAATTAGTCTGAGCGCCCCATAATCATTAATTAGTCTGAGCGCCCCATAATCATTAATCAGTCTGAGCGCCCTAATAAATTAATTAGTCTGAGCACCCCATAATCAGTAATCAGTCTGAGCGCCCCATAATCATTAATTAGTCTGAGCACCCCAATAATCAGTAATCAGTCTGAGCGCCATAATCATTAATTAGTCTGAGCGCCCCATAATCATTAATCAGTCTGAGCGCCCCATAATCATTAATTAGTCTGAGCGCCCCATAATCATTAATTAGTCTGAGCGCCCCATAATCATTAATGAGTCTGAGCGCCCCATAATCAGTTATTAGTCTGAGCACCCAATAATCAGTAATCAGATCTGAGCGCCCAAATCAGTAATTAGTCTGGCGCCCCATAATCATTAATTAGTCTGAGCGCCCCATAATCATAATTAGTCTGAGCACCCCATACTATTAATTAGTCTGAGCGCCCATAATCATTAATTAGTCTGAGCACCCCATACATCATAATTAGTCCTGAAGCGCCCCATAATCATTAATTAGTCTGAGCACCCCATAATCAGTAATTAGTCTGAGCGCCCCACTAATCATTAATTAGTCTGAGCGCCCTAAAATAATCATTAATTAGTCTGAGCGCCCCATAATCATTAATCAGTCTGAGCGCCCCATAATCATTAATTAGTCTGAGCGCCCCATAATCATTAATCAGTCTGAGCGCCCCATAATCATTAATTAGTCTGAGCGCCCCATAATCAGTAATCAGTCTGAGCGGCCCATAATCATTAATTAGTCTGAGCACCCCATAATCAGTAATAAGTCTGAGCGCCCCATAATCATTAATTAGTCTGAGCACCCCATAATTAGTAATAAGTCTGAGCGCCCCATAATCAGTAATAAGTCTGAGCGCCCCATAATCAGTAATCAGTCTGAGCGCCCCATAATCAGTAATAAGTCTGAGCGCCCCATAATCAGTAATCAGTCTGAGCGCCCCATAATCATTAATTAGTCTGAGCACCCCATAATTAGTAATAAGTCTGAGCGCCCCTAATCAGTAATTCAGTCTGAGCGCCCCATAATCAGTAATAAGTCTGAGCGCCCCATAATCAGTTAATCAGTCTGAGCGCCCCATAATCATTAATTAGTCTGAGCCCCATAATTAGTAATAAGTCTGAGCGCCCCTAATCAGTAATCAGTCTGAGCGCCCCATAATCATTAATTAGTCTGAGCACCCCATAATTAGTAATAAGTCTGAGCGCCCCCATAATAGTAATAAGTCTGAGCGCCCCATAATCAGTAATAGTCTGAGCGCCCCATAATCATTAATTAGTCTGAGC
The DNA here is from genome assembly GCA_009667805.1 of Leptobrachium leishanense. NCBI lineage: Eukaryota > Metazoa > Chordata > Amphibia > Anura > Megophryidae > Leptobrachium > Leptobrachium leishanense. Next base: position 118,982,664 of record CM019072.1, on the reverse strand, counting down.
GCCCCATAAGGCTAGGGACAGATGAGCGCATTTTCTGCGGCCACGTCAAAATGTACGTCGATGCGTGCGCACGCATTTTTTCACGGAATACGCTTAAGTGGTCAGACGATGCGCAATTCTGGACGTATTTCATGACGGTGGGGTAAAAAGAAGTCTAGGGAAATCCGGCTGTTTGAACGTTATGTAGGCGCACACTAGCAGCGTCTGACGTCTCCTAATCACGCACACACGCTGCCATGCGGCTGCAGCGCACTCTGTACGTCAGTAGCAGCGGTTTCACGTTCTGAGAAAAATGCGTTCATTTGCTGGTTGCGTGGTGTCGGCGCACTTTCGTACGCACGTACTGCGTATATTGGCCGTCATTGGCCGTTATGTGCTGCTACTGCCGCCGTGATTTAGTGCGCCTGCACGCGCGTTCCGACTGCCCCACTCTGACCCTAGCCTAATCAGTAATCAGTCTGAGCGCCCCATAATCATTAATCAGTCTGAGCGCCCCATAATCAGTAATCAGCCTGAGCGCCCCATAATCATTAATTAGTCTGAGCGCCCCATAATCAGTAATCAGCCTGAGCGCCCCATAATCAGTAATCAGTCTGAGCGCCCCATAATCATTAATCAGTCTGAGCGCCCCATAATCAGTAATCAGCCTGAGCGCCCCATAATCATTAATTAGTCTGAGCGCCCCATAATCAGTAATCAGCCTGAGCGCCCCATAATCAGTAATCAGCCTGAGCGCCCCATAATCATTAATCAGTCTGAGCGCCCCATAATCAGTAATCAGCCTGAGCGCCCCATAATCATTAATTAGTCTGAGCGCCCCATAATCAGTAATCAGCCTGAGCGCCCCATAATCAGTAATCAGTCTGAGCGCCCCATAATCATTAATCAGTCTGAGCGGCCCATAATCATTAATTAGTCTGAGCACCCCATAATCAGTAATCAGTCTGAGCGGCCCATAATCATTAATTAGTCTGAGCACCCCATAATCAGTAATAAGTCTGAGCGCCCCATAATCATTAATTAGTCTGAGCACCCCATAATTAGTAATAAGTCTGAGCGCCCCATAATCAGTAATAAGTCTGAGCGCCCCATAATCAGTAATCAGTCTGAGCGCCCCATAATCAGTAATAAGTCTGAGCGCCCCATAATCAGTAATCAGTCTGAGCGCCCCATAATCATTAATTAGTCTGAGCACCCCATAATTAGTAATAAGTCTGAGCGCCCCATAATCAGTAATCAGTCTGAGCGCCCCATAATCAGTAATAAGTCTGAGCGCCCCATAATCATTAATTAGTCTGAGCGCCCCATAAGGCTAGGGACAGATGAGCGCATTTTCTGCGGCCACCGTCAAAATGTACGTCGATGCGTGCGCACGCATTTTTTCACGGAATACGCTTAAGTGGTCAGACGATGCGCAATTCTGGACGTATTTCATGACGGTGGGGTAAAAAGAAGTCTAGGGAAATCCGGCTGTTTGAACGTTATGTAGGCCGCACACTAGCAGCGTCTGACGTCTCCTAATCACGCACACACGCTGCCATGCGGCCGCAGCGCACTCTGTACGTCAGTAGCAGCGGTTTCACGTTCTGAGAAAAATGCGTTCATTTGCTGGTTGCGTGGTGTCGGCGCACTTTCGTACGCACGTACTGCGTATATTGGCCGTCATTGGCCGTTATGTGCTGCTACTGCCGCCGTGATTTAGTGCGCCTGCACGCGCGTTCCGACTGCCCCACTCTGACCCTAGCCTAATCAGTAATCAGTCTGAGCGCCCCATAATCATTAATCAGTCTGAGCGCCCCATAATCATTAATCAGTCTGAGCGCCCCATAATCATTAATCAGTCTGAGCGCCCCATAATCATTAATCAGTCTGAGCGCCCCATAATCAGTAATCAGTCTGAGCGCCCCATAATCATTAATCAGTCTGAGCGCCCCATAATCAGTAATCAGTCTGAGCGCCCCATAATCAGTAATCAGTCTGAGCGCCCCATAATCATTAATTAGTCTGAGCGCCCCATAATCATTAATCAGTCTGAGCGCCCCATAATCATTAATTAGTCTGAGCACCCCATAATCATTAATTAGTCTGAGCGCCCCATAATCAGTAATCAGTCTGAGCGCCCCATAATCATTAATTAGTCTGAGCACCCCATAATCAGTAATCAGTCTGAGCGCCCCATAATCATTAATCAGTCTGAGCGCCCCATAATCATTAATTAGTCTGAGCGCCCCATAATCAGTAATCAGTCTGAGCGCCTCATAATCATTAATTAGTCTGAGCGCCCCATAATCATTAATTAGTCTGAGCGCCCCATAATCAGTAATCAGCCTGAGTGCCCCATAATCATTAATTAGTCTGAGCGCCCCATAATCATTAATTAGTCTGAGCGCCCCATAATCATTAATCAGTCTGAGCGCCCCATAATCATTAATTAGTTTGAGCGCCCATAATCATTAATCAGTCTGAGCACCCCATAATCATTAATCAGTCTGAGCGCCCCATAATCATTAATTAGTCTGAGCGCCCCATAATCATTAATCAGTCTGAGCGCCCCATAATCATTAATCAGTCTGAGCGCCCCATAATCATTAATCAGTCTGAGCGCCCCATAATCATTAATCAGTCTGAGCGCCCCATAATCATTAATTAGTCTGAGCGCCCCATAATCAGTAATCAGTCTGAGCGCCCCATAATCATTAATCAGTCTGAGCGCCCCATAATCATTAATTAGTCTGAGCGCCCCATAATCAGTAATTAGTCTGAGCGCCCCATAATCATTAATTAGTCTGAGCGCCCCATAATCAGTAATTAGTCTGAGCACCCCATAATCAGTAATTAGTCTGAGCGCCCCATAATCAGTAATCAGTCTGAGCGCCCCATAATCAGTAATCAGTCTGAGCGCCCCATAATCATTAATTAGTCTGAGCGCCCCATAATCAGTAATTAGTCTGAGCGCCCCATAATCAGTAATCAGTCTGAGCGCCCCATAATCATTAATTAGTCTGAGCGCCCCATAATCATTAATTAGTCTGAGCGCCCCATAATCATTAATCAGTCTGAGCGCCCCATAATCATTAATTAGTCTGAGCGCCCCATAATCATTAATTAGTCTGAGCGCCCCATAATCATTAATTAGTCTGAGCACCCCATAATCATTAATTAGTCTGAGCGCCCCATAATCATTAATCAGTCTGAGCACCCCATAATCATTAATTAGTCTGAGCGCCCCATAATCATTAATTAGTCTGAGCACCCCATAATCATTAATCAGTCTGAGCACCCCATAATCATTAATTAGTCTGAGCGCCCCATAATCATTAATTAGTCTGAGCGCCCCATAATCATTAATGAGTCTGAGCACCCCATAATCAGTAATTAGTCTGAGCGCCCCATAATCATTAATTAGTCTGAGCACCCCATAATCATTAATTAGTCTGAGCGCCCCATAATAATTAATTAGTCTGAGCGCCCCATAATCAGTAATCAGTCTGAGCGCCCCATAATCATTAATTAGTCTGAGCGCCCCATAATCATTAATTAGTCTGAGCGCCCCATAATCATTAATCAGTCTTAGCGCCCCATAATCATTAATTAGTCTGAGCGCCCCATAATCATTAATTAGTCTGAGCGCCCCATAATCAGTAATCAGTCTGAGCGCCCCATAATCATTAATTAGTCTGAGCGCCCCATAATCATTAATTAGTCTGAGCGCCCCATAATCATTAATCAGTCTGAGCGCCCCATAATCATTAATTAGTCTGAGCGCCCCATAATCATTAATCAGTCTGAGCGCCCCATAATCATTAATTAGTCTGAGCGCCCCATAATCATTAATTAGTCTGAGCGCCCCATAATCATTAATTAGTTTGAGCGCCCCATAATCAGTAATCAGTCTGAGCGCCCCATAATCATTAATTAGTTTGAGCGCCCCATAATCAGTAATCAGTCTGAGCGCCCCATAATCAGTAATCAGTCTGAGCGCCCCATAATCATTAATTAGTTTGAGCGCCCCATAATCAGTAATTAGTCTGAGCGCCCCATAATCATTAATTAGTTTGAGCGCCCCATAATCAGTAATCAGTCTGAGCGCCCCATAATCAGTAATCAGTCTGAGCGCCCCATAATCAGTAATCAGCCTGAGCGCCCCATAATCAGTAATCAGTCTGAGCGCCCCATAATCATTAATTAGTCTGAGCGCCCCATAATCATTAATTAGTCTGAGCGCCCCATAATCATTAATTAGTCTGAGCGCCCCATAATCATTAATTAGTCTGAGCGCCCCATAATCATTAATTAGTCTGAGCACCCCATAATCATTAATTAGTCTGAGCACCCCATAATCATTAATCAGTCTGAGCGCCCCATAATCAGTAATCAGTCTGAGCACCCCATAATCATTAATTAGTCTGAGCGCCCCATAATCATTAATTAGTCTGAGCGCCCCATAATCATTAATTAGTCTGAGCGCCCCATAATCAGTAATCAGTCTGAGCGCCCCATAATCATTAATTAGTCTGAGCGCCCCATAATCAGTAATCAGTCTGAGCGCCCCATAATCATTAATTAGTCTGAGCGCCCCATAATCATTAATTAGTCTGAGCGCCCCATAATCATTAATTAGTCTGAGCGCCCCATAATCATTAATTAGTCTGAGCGCCCCATAATCATTAATTAGTCTGAGCGCCCCATAATCAGTAATCAGTCTGAGCGCCCCATAATCATTAATCAGTCTGAGCGCCCCATAATCATTAATTAGTCTGAGCGCCCCATAATCAGTAATCAGTCTGAGCGCCCCATAATCATTAATTAGTCTGAGCGCCCCATAATCAGTAATCAGTCTGAGCACCCCATAATCATTAATTAGTCTGAGCGCCCCATAATCATTAATTAGTCTGAGCGCCCCATAATCAGTAATTAGTCTGAGCGCCCCATAATCATTAATTAGTCTGAGCACCCCATAATCATTAATCAGTCTGAGCGCCCCATAATCAGTAATTAGTCTGAGCGCCCCATAATCAGTAATCAGTCTGAGCGCCCCATAATCATTAATTAGTCTGAGCGCCCCATAATCATTAATTAGTCTGAGCACCCCATAATCATTAATCAGTCTGAGCGCCCCATAATCAGTAATTAGTCTGAGCGCCCCATAATCAGTAATTAGTCTGAGCGCCCCATAATCAGTAATCAGTCTGAGCGCCCCATAATCATTAATCAGTCTGAGCGCCCCATAATCATTAATCAGTCTGAGCGCCCCATAATCATTAATTAGTCTGAGCACCCCATAATCATTAATTAGTCTGAGCGCCCCATAATCATTAATTAGTCTGAGCGCCCATAATCAGTAATCAGTCTGAGCGCCCCATAATCATTAATTAGTCTGAGCGCCCCATAATCAGTAATCAGTCTGAGCGCCCCATAATCATTAATCAGTCTGAGCGCCCATAATCATTAATTAGTCTGAGCGCCCCATAATCAGTAATCAGTCTGAGCGCCCCATAATCATTAATTAGTCTGAGCGCCCCATAATCAGTAATCAGTCTGAGCACCCCATAATCATTAATTAGTCTGAGCGCCCCATAATCATTAATTAGTCTGAGCGCCCCATAATCAGTAATTAGTCTGAGCGCCCATAATCATTAATTAGTCTGAGCACCCCATAATCATTAATCAGTCTGAGCGCCCCATAATCAGTAATTAGTCTGAGCGCCCCATAATCAGTAATCAGTCTGAGCGCCCCATAATCATTAATTAGTCTGAGCGCCCCATAATCATTAATTAGTCTGAGCACCCCATAATCATTAATCAGTCTGAGCGCCCCATAATCAGTAATTAGTCTGAGCGCCCCATAATCAGTAATTAGTCTGAGCGCCCCATAATCAGTAATCAGTCTGAGCGCCCCATAATCATTAATCAGTCTGAGCGCCCCATAATCATTAATCAGTCTGAGCGCCCCATAATCATTAATTAGTCTGAGCACCCCATAATCATTAATTAGTCTGAGCGCCCCATAATCATTAATTAGTCTGAGCGCCCCATAATCAGTAATCAGTCTGAGCACCCCATAATCAGTAATCAGTCTGAGCGCCCCATAATCAGTAATCAGTCTGAGCGCCCCATAATCATTAATTAGTCTGAGCGCCCCATAATCAGTAATCAGTCTGAGCACCCCATAATCATTAATTAGTCTGAGCGCCCCATAATCATTAATCAGTCTGAGCGCCCCATAATCATTAATTAGTCTGAGCGCCCCATAATCAGTAATCAGTCTGAGCGCCCCATAATCATTAATTAGTCTGAGCGCCCCATAATCAGTCTGAGCACCCCATAATCATTAATTAGTCTGAGCGCCCCATAATCAGTCTGAGCGCCCCATAATCATTAATTAGTCTGAGCGCCCCATAATCAGTCTGAGCGCCCCATAATCAGTCTGAGCGCCCCATAATCAGTCTGAGCGCCCCATAATCATTAATTAGTCTGAGCGCCCCATAATCAGTCTGAGCGCCCCATAATCAGTCTGAGCGCCCCATAATCAGTCTGAGCGCCCCAGAATCTTGGTACCGGCTCATTTAAAGCTGGGCGGCAGATTTTCTTCATAAAGGTAAACGTGTGGATTGTTCCGGATCACTATGGCTGCCGATATGTCTGAGCAAGATAACCATGGATCCTGTTATAGGGGTTTTTATGTCACACTATTGGATGTGCGTGTGTGCTGCGAGGCCGCGGGATCCTGGCAGGAGAGGTGTGAGAGATTTACAATGTGTCATCTCGTTAGGATGAGCCGCTCGTCTGTCATCGTTAATAAAAGGCGCGGATTGTAAAAAAAAGCCCAAAAAATTAAATAAAAAACTTATGGGAGAAAAAGGTACAAACCTCAGCAAGAATTTAATGTAGCGGAGATAGTCCTGACAGCGGCAGGATTTACAACGAAATAATGGGGGGTGGGGGGGCTGCGGTGCGCATTAACCCTTTAAATCACATCCTGGAGAGACCCAATGCCTCTGGCCGCATCAGCAGCTGAATGGGAAGGAAATCCCGCAGATCCTGGCTTTAATTCCTGGATTATTGCTCTGCTTAAACTTCATCAAAAGCGGCTTTAAACGATTAATAGACAGCGGGGTGTTTTGGGATCTACATTTCCCATGATGCACTGCCAGTCCCTCTACCTTGTGAGATCCCTGCGTTATGATAAAGGGATAAACCTCCAAACGTCGGGTATTTTTTAGGGTAATGTTAGTGCGGAGGAGACGGTGGACGCTGCTAATGGTAAGAAGGAAAGGATGAGGTGTCAGGATCTCAATCTGCCGCGTCGCCGAGTGAGTCAGAAAGACGAGCCGAGCCGCAGACAATGACAGCAAAGGCGTCTGATGGACAGGTTGGACCGACCACAAGGCAAACGGGGAAATGCACAATGCATCACAACACACAGGCTATAATGTCATGTGCCGTGGCCTGACTGGGGAGTTCAAAGGATCCCACGGCCTGGAAAGGCTGGTATCGGATCAAGAGATCCCTTTGTCTGGCCCAGTGCTGGATTAATGCCACGTTTACGTATCTTCAGGCTCCTTCCAGATTTGGATGTGAACGCACACCACCCCAAGCTGACCACAGTCCAGCCAAATGGTGGGGTCAGTCTGGGCCTACCGGTGGAGGTTTCCCCGGTAATAATTTCAGGCATTGACACTTTTATTGTGGATTTCTTAGAATGAATCATTTAACTCTTTCAGTGCCGAGAGGACGCGCAGCCCGTCAGAAACAATCCATCTTTCAGCGGAACAGAATACAACAAACAACGCGAGAAAGAAAGAAACTGTCCTGAATCTAACCAATCGCTGCTCGCGGGCACAGGGCTCTGCTCACACCTCTACGCCAGCACGAGTGGAGGTGTGTGTGTGTGATCATCGCATAGTGAATATAAATACATTGTGTACATACAGTATATCCAAAGTGACTGAAAATGGATAGAATTCCACATTAAATGAGCCGAGGCACGAGAAAAAGACTGGAGTAACGTCACATGGCGCAGTAAGGGGGATCAGCGCTACGGACAGATGATCAATGGACCTTTTTAATTATCACTCTTAGCCAATGTTGTACAAATTTTCATGAGGCTTCGGCGACTCCAACTTCAGCGCACCACGGCGACCATCCGGTGGAAAGTGAATTTACCGTAGTTTCGGCGAAATGGACCGCAGTGAAAAGTACTGAAAGTTTTATGAAATTTTGGTGCTTTGTGAATAACTCCTTCAGTATTTCTTTATATATATACAAGGTGGAAAGCCTGCCCAGAGGGCAGTCTATTGTGGATATACTGCCCCAGCTCATGGATATATGCCCTAGCTCGTGGATACTGCCCCAGCTCGTGGATACTGCCCCAGCTCGTGGATATTGCCCCAGCACGTGGATATACTGCCCCAGCTCGTGGATATTGCCCCAGCTCGTGGATACTGCCCCAGCTCGTGGATACTGCCCCAGCACGTGGATATATGCCCCAGCACGTGGATACTGTCCCAGCTCCTGGATATTGCCCCCCAGCTCCTGGATACTGCTCCAGCACGTGGATATATGCCCCAGCACGTGGATATATGCCCCAGCACGTGGATACTGCCCCAGCTCGTGGATATTGCCCCAGCTCGTGGATATATTGCCCCAGCTCGTGGATACTGCCCCAGCTCGTGGATATTGCCCCAGCTCGTGGATATTGCCCCAGCTCGTGGATATTGCCCCAGCTCATGGATATTGCCCCAGCTCGTGGATATTGCCCCAGCACGTGGATATATGCCCCAGCACGTGGATACTGTCCCCCAGCTCGTGGATACTGCCCCCCAGCTCGTGGATATTGCCCCCCAGCTCGTGGATATTGCCCCCCCAGCTCATGGATATTGCCCCCCAGCTCCTGGATATTGCCCCCAGCACTCATGGATATTGCCCCCAGCACTCATGGATATTGCCCCCCAGCTCATGGATATTGCCCCCCAAGCTCTCATGGATATTGCCCCCCAAGCTCTCATGGATATTGCCCCCCAAGCTCTCATGGATACTGCCCCCCAGCTCATGGATATTGCCTCCCCAAGCTCTCATGGATATTGCCCCCCAGCTCATGGATATTGCCCCCCAGCTCATGGATATTGGCCCCAGCTCTCATGGATATTGCCCCCAGCTCATGGATATTGCCCCCAGCTCATGGATATTGGCCCCAGCTCTCATGGATATTGCCCCCCAGCTCATGGATATTGGCCCCCCAGCGCTCATGGATATAACCCAGCTCAGACCCCAGACCAGACATGGGGCGGCTGTTCGAATGCTCTATCGGCATTCGGACAGCCGCCCCATGAGCTCGGCGCCATACTTACCTTTCCGAGCGGCGCCGGGGAAGTGAAAGTGTCCCCACTTCCGGTCTTTGAAGGACCCAAGCCGCGGTCACGTGACCGGGGCTTGGGTCCTTCAAAGAGCGGAAGTGGGGAAACTTTCACTTCCCCGGCGCCGCTCGGATGCGCTCGGCAGCCGGGTAGAGGCTGCGAGCGCAGCCTCTACCCGGCTGCCGTGCACATCCAAGCCCCGAGCAGCGGAGGGACCTTTCCCTTCGCCGCTCGGGGGTTGGATGCGCGCGGCAGCCGGGTAGAGGCTGCGAGCGCAGCCTCTACCCGGCTGCTGTGTGCATCTTGTAACCGCCGCGGCGAGCCGGCAGCCGGCTCGTGCCGCGGCGGTTGCATGCGCGCGCAACCAACCGCCGCTGGTTGCGCGCGCATGCGCAGAGTAAGGCTTGGCGACGGACACGCCAAGCCTTACTCTTTTATAGTATAGATTTTCAGTATTTTTTGATATACAGGTATTTTGTATTTTTAATCTAGTTTATATATTGGTAATAAATGCAATATTTTGGATATATTTTGGGTTTTATAATGAGTTTATATATTGGTTATAAATGCAATATTTTGGATATATTTTGGGTTTATAATGAGTTTATATATTGGCAATAAATGCAATATTTTGGATATATTTTGGGTTTTTAGAATAAGTTTATATATTGGAAATAAATGCAATATTTTGGATATATTTTGGGTTTTATAATGAGTTTATATATTGGTAATAAATGCAATATTTTGGATATATTTTGGGTTTTATAATAAGTTTATATATTGGTAATAAATGCAATATTTTGGATATATTTTGGGTTTATAATGAGTTTATATATTGTTAATAAATGCAATATTTTGGATATATTTTGGGTTTTATAATAAGTTTATATATTGGTAATAAATGCAATATTTTGGATATATTTTGGGTTTTATAATAAGTTTATATATTGGTAATAAATGCAATATTTGGGGTTTTTAGAATAAGTTTACATATTGGTAATAAATGCAATATTTTGGATATATTTTGGGTTTTATAATGAGTTTATATATTGTTAATAAATGCAATATTTTGGATATATTTTGGGTTTTATAATAAGTTTATATATTGCTAATAAATGCAATATTTTGGATATATTTTGGATTTTATAATGAGTTTATATATTGGTTATAAATGCAGTATTTGGGGTTTATAAGAAGTTTATATATTGGTTATAAATGCAATATTTGGGGTTTTTAGAATAAGTTTATATATTGGTAATAAATGCAATATTTTGGCTATATTTTGGGTTTTATAATGAGTTTATATATTGTTAATAAATGCAATATTTTGGATATATTTTGGGTTTTATAATAAGTTTATATATTGGTAATAAATGCAATATTTTGGATATATTATGGGTTTATAATGAGTTTATATATTGTTAATAAATGCAATATTTTGGATATATTTTGGGTTTTATAAGAAGTTTAAATATTGGTAATAAATGCAATATTTTGGATATATTTTGGGTTTTATAATGAGTTTATATATTGTTAATAAATGCAATATTTTGGATATATTTTGGGTTTTATAATAAGTTTATATATTGGTAATAAATGCAATATTTTGGATATATTTTGGGTTTTATAATGAGTTTATATATTGTTAATAAATGCAATATTTTGGATATATTTTGAGTTTTATAATAAGTTTATATATTGGTAATAAATGCAATATTTTGGATATATTTTGGGTTTTATAAGAAGTTTATATATTGGTAATAAATGCAATAGTTTGGATATATTTTGGGTTTTATAATGAGTTTATATATTGTTAATAAATGCAATATTTTGGATATATTTTGGGTTCTATAATAAGTTTATATATTGGTAATAAATGCAATATTTTGGATATATTTTGGGTTTTATAATAAGTTTATATATTGGTAATAAATGCAATATTTTGGATATATTATGGGTTTATAATGAGTTTATATATTGTTAATAAATGCAATATTTTGGATATATTTTGGGTTTTATAAGAAGTTTAAATATTGGTAATAAATGCAATATTTTGGATATATTTTGGGTTTTATAATGAGTTTATATATTGTTAATAAATGCAATATTTTGGATATATTTTGGGTTTTATAATAAGTTTATATATTGGTAATAAATGCAATATTTTGGATATATTTTGGGTTTTATAATGAGTTTATATATTGGTAATAAATGCAATATTTTGGATATATTTTGGGTTTTATAATAAGTTTATATATTGGTAATAAATGCAATATTTTGGATATATTTTGGGTTTTATAATAAGTTTATATATTGTTAATAAATGCAATATTTTGGATATATTTTGGGTTTTATAAGAAGTTTAAATATTGGTAATAAATGCAATATTTTGGATATATTTTGGGTTCTATAATAAGTTTATATATTGGTAATAAATGCAATATTTTGGATATATTTTGGGTTTTATAATAAGTTTATATATTGTTAATAAATGTATTTTGGATATATTTTGGGTTTTATAATAAGTTTATATATTGTTAATAAATGCAATATTTTGGATATATTTTGGGTTTTATAATAAGTTTAAATATTGGTAATAAATGCAATATTTTGGATATATTTTGGGTTTTATAATGAGTTTATATATTGGTAATAAATGCAATATTTTGGATATATTTTGGGTTTTATAATAAGTTTATATATTGGTAATAAATGCAATATTTTGGATATATTTTGGGTTTTTAGAATAAGTTTATATATTGGAAATAAATGCAATATTTTGGATATATTTTGGATTTTATAATGAGTTTATATATTGGTTATAAATGCAGTATTTGGGGTTTATAAGAAGTTTATATATTGGTTATAAATGCAATATTTGGGGTTTTTAGAATAAGTTTATATATTGGTAATAAATGCAATATTTTGGATATATTTTGGGTTTTATAATGAGTTTATATATTGGTAATAAATGCAATATTTGGGGTTTTTAGAATAAGTTTAAATATTGGTAATAAATGCAATATTTTGGATATATTTTGGGTTTTATAATGAGTTTATATATTGTTAATAAATGCAATATTTTGGATATATTTTGGTTTTATAATAAGTTTATATATTGGTAATAAATGCAATATTTTGGATATATTTTGGGTTTTATAATGAGTTTATATATTGTTAATAAATGCAATATTTTGGATATATTTTGGGTTTTATAATAAGTTTATATATTGGTAATAAATGCAATATTTTAGATATATTTTGGGTTTTATAATGAGTTTATATATTGGTAATAAATGCAATATTTTGGATATATTTTGGGTTTTATAAGAAGTGTATATATTGGTAATAAATGCAATATTTTGGATATATTTTGGGTTTTATAAGAAGTGTATATATTGGTAATAAATGCAATATTTTGGATATATTTTGGGTTTTATAAGAAGTTTATATATTGGTAATAAATGCAATATTTTGGATATATTTTGGGTTTTATAATAAGTTTATATATTGGTAATAAATGCAATATTTTGGATATATTTTGGGTTTTATAATAAGTTTATATATTGTTAATAAATGCAATATTTTGGATATATTTTGGGGTTTTTAGAATAAGTTTATATATTGGTTATAATTAATGCAGTATTTCGGAGACGCCTGTTTTTTAATCTATTTACTGGTTTGGATTTGCCCCCTGTAACCGCGTGCCGTGTTCTGGATAGGTGCCGCGCCTTGATGTACTTTTTGTTGATACAATGTGCATGTTTTAGTAAAACCACCGAGGACTATTGATTATATTTGCAGACGGAGGCCTGGGAGACGCTGGGCTTGTCCGCTGTTACCGCCGCAGCCGCAGACACTGATATATATTGCAGGAGGAATTTACGCTGCGCCCAGCTGTCACACCGCTCGAGTTGGGTAATTGCTTTCTTAGAAATGTAATTTAGCAAAAACTGATAAATCAGGGGCTGAGATATACCTGGAAAGATTGAACAAAGAGATTGTGAGCCCAAGAAAACGTTGCTCAGGCATTTACAGGCCCCTCTCGATGCAGGCGGCGGGACTGGAAATATATACGTGTGTGAAAATTACTTTATAAAACTCGTATTTCCTTTTCTGTGAGAATTAACGGAATTTATTCATTTCTTAACAAAATAAAGGAAACTTCGGCACCGGAAAAAATAAAACGTATGTGACGAGTGAATGGAGGCTTTAACACACATATAAAAGTATTGTGTAATGCAGGGCTGTCATACTCCCATCCCCCAGATGTTTCTGGACTATAACTCCCATGATTTCCAGGTCATCTATTGCATTCAAAGGATTCTGGGAGATGTGGGTCAGTCAGCCCTGATATAATGAATCTGGCGCTCCGTGCACTCTGCCTCCCTGTCCATGGTCCTGGAATCGGAATTCACTGTATCTGATGCCTATAAAACCATTTTAATGGATTTCCAATCAAAGTCTTCGAAAAATGGGTAATTTAAGCTCAAACCAGTGCGGAAATGGGCTTATTCCTTTGAACTATGCACGGCAAACTATCCGCTGCAAACTATACGCTGCAAACTATCTCCGCGGCAAACTATCTCCGCGGCAAACTATCCGCTGCAAACTATCTCCGCGGCAAACTATCTCCGCTGCAAACTATGCGCTGCAAACTATCTCCGCGGCAAACTATCCGCTGCAATCTATCTCCGCGGCAAACTATCTCCGCTGCAAACTATGCGCTGCAAACTATCTCCGCGGCAAACTATCTCCGCTGCAAACTATGCGCTGCAAACTATCCGCGGCAAACTATGCGCTGCAGACTATCCGAGGCAAACTATGCGCTGCAAACTATCCGCGGCAAACTATCCGCTGCAAACTATGCGCTGCAAACTATGCGCTGCAAACTATCCGCTGCAAACTATCCACTGCAAACTATCCGCTGCAAACTATGCGCTGCAAACTATCCGCTGCAAACTATCCGCTGCAAACTATCCACTGCAAACTATCCGCGGCAAACTATCCGCTGCAAACTATGCGCTGCAAACTATCCGCGGCAAACTATCTGCGGCAAACTATGCGTTGCAAACTATCTCTGCTGCAAACTATCCGCTGCAAACTATCCGCTGCAAACTATGCGCTGCAAACTATCCGCGGCAAACTATCCGCGGCAAACTATCTGCGGCAAACTATCTGCGGCAAACTATCCGCGGCAAACTATCCGCTGCAAACTATCCGCTGCAAACTATCCGCGGCAAACTATCTGCGGCAAACTATCTGCGGCAAACTATGCGTTGCAAACTATCCGCTGCAAACTATGCGTTGCAAACTATCTGCGGCAAACTATGCGTTGCAAACTATCTGCGGCAAACTATCTGCGGCAAACTATGCGCTGCAAACTATCCGCTGCAAACTATGCGTTGCAAACTATCCGCTGCAAACTATACGCTGCAAACTATCCGCTGCAAACTATACGCTGCAAACTATCTCCGCGGCAAACTATCTCCGCGGCAAACTATCCGCTGCAAACTATCTCCGCGGCAAACTATCTCCGCTGCAAACTATCCGCTGCAAACTATCCGCGGCAAACTATGCGCTGCAAACTATCCGAGGCAAACTATCCCCGCGCCAAACTATCCGCTGCAAACTATGCACTGCAAACTACCCGCTGCAAACTATCCGCTACAAACTATCCACTGCAAACTATCCGCTGCAAACTATGCGCTGCAAACTATCCACTGCAAACTATCCGCGCCAAACTATCCGCTGCAAACTATGCGCTGCAAACTATCAGCGGCAAACTATCTGCGGCAAACTATGCGTTGCAAACTATCTCTGCTGCAAACTATCCGCTGCAAACTATCCGCTGCAAACTATCCGCTGCAAACCATGCGCTGCAAACTATCCGCGGCAAACTATCTGCGGCAAACTATCTGCGGCAAACTATGCGTTGCAAACTATCCGCGGCAAACTATCCGCTGCAAACTATCCGCTGCAAACTATCCGCAGCAAACTATCTGCGGCAAACTATCTGCGGCAAACTATCTGCGGCAAACTATGCGTTGCAAACTATCCGCTGCAAACTATCCGCTGCAAACTATCCGCAGCAAACTATCTGCGGCAAACTATCTGCGGCAAACTATGCGTTGCAAACTATCCACTGCAAACTATGCGTTGCAAACTATCTGCGGCAAACTATGCGTTGCAAACTATCCGCTGCAAACTATGCGTTGCAAACTATCTGCGGCAAACTATCTGCGGCAAACTATGCGTTGCAAACTATCCACGGCAAACTATCCGCTGCAAACTATCCGCTGCAAACTATCTCCGCTGCAAACTATCCGCTGCAAACTATCCGCAGCAAACTATCTGCGGCAAACTATCTGCGGCAAACTATCTGCGGCAAACTATGCGTTGCAAACTATCCACTGCAAACTATGCGTTGCAAACTATCTGCGGCAAACTATGCGTTGCAAACTATCCGCTGCAAACTATGCGTTGCAAACTATCTGCGGCAAACTATGCGTTGCAAACTATCCACGGCAAACTATCCGCTGCAAACTATCCGCTGCAAACTATCTCCGCTGCAAACTATCCGCTGCAAACTATGCGCTGCAAACTATCCGCTGCAAACTATCCGCTGCAAAATATGCGCTGCAAACTATCCGCTGCAAACTATCCGCAGCAAACTATCTGCGGCAAACTATGCGTTGCAAACTATCTGCGGCAAACTATGCGCTGCAAACTATGCGCTGCAAACTATCTGCTGCAAACTATCTGCTGCAAACTAACGCTGCAAACTATCTCCGCGGCAAACTATCTCCGCGGCAAACTATCCGCTGCAAACTATCTCCGGGCAAACTATCTCCGCTGCAAACTATCGCTGCAAACTATCCGCGGCAAACTATGCGCTGCAAACTATCCGAGGCAAACTATCCCCCGCAAACTATCCGCTGCAAACTATGCACTGCAAACTACCCGCTGCAAACTATCCGCTACAAACTATCCACTGCAACTATCCGCTGCAAACTATGCGCTGCAAACTATCCACTGCAAACTATCCGCGCCAAACTATCCGCTGCAAACTATGCGCTGCAAACTATCAGCGGCAAACTATCTGCGGCAAACTATGCGTTGCAAACTATCTCTGCTGCAAACTATCCGCTGCAAACTATCCGCTGCAAACTATCCGCTGCAAACCATGCGCTGCAAACTATCCGCGGCAAACTATCTGCGGCAAACTATCTGCGGCAAACTATGCGTTGCAAACTATCCGCGGCAAACTATCCGCTGCAAACTATCCGCTGCAAACTATCCGCAGCAAACTATCTGCGGCAAACTATCTGCGGCAAACTATCTGCGGCAAACTATGCGTTGCAAACTATCCGCTGCAAACTATCCGCTGCAAACTATCCGCAGCAAACTATCTGCGGCAAACTATCTGCGGCAAACTATGCGTTGCAAACTATCCACTGCAAACTATGCGTTGCAAACTATCTGCGGCAAACTATGCGTTGCAAACTATCCGCTGCAAACTATGCGTTGCAAACTATCTGCGGCAACTATCTGCGGCAAACTATGCGTTGCAAACTATCCACGGCAAACTATCCGCTGCAATATCCGCTGCAATATCTCCGCTGCAAACTATCCGCTGCAAACTATCCGCAGCAAACTATCTGCGGCAAACTATCTGCGGCAAACTATCCGCTGCAAACTATCCGCTGCAAACTATCCACTGCAAACTATGCGTTGCAAACTATCTGCGGCAAACTATGCGTTGCAAACTATCCGCTGCAAACTATGCGTTGCAAACTATCTGCGGCAAACTATGCGTTGCAAACTATCCACGGCAAACTATCCGCTGCAAACTATCCGCTGCAACTATCTCCGCTGCAAACTATCCGCTGCAAACTATGCGCTGCAAACTATCCGCTGCAAACTATCCGCTGCAAAATATGCGCTGCAAACTATCCGCTGCAAACTATCCGCAGCAAACTATCTGCGGCAAACTATGCGTTGCAAACTATCTGCGGCAAACTATGCGCTGCAAACTATGCGCTGCAAACTATCTGCTGCAAACTATCTGCTGCAAACTATGCGCTGCAAACTATCCACTGCAAACTATCCGCGGCAAACTATCCGCGGCAAACTATGCGCTGCAAACTATCCACTGCAAACTATCCGCGGCAAACTATCCGCGGCAAACTATGCGCTGCAAACTATCCGCGGCAAACTATGCGCTGCAAACTATTGTGATCCCGCATGTCACAGGGGTGCTGCAACACGGTCCTCTAGGGCAAATCATATCACATATAGTCTCTTTAAAGGTGGAATCTTCCAGGCAGTAATTCAGCATCAAAGAAAACATAACATTCAAACCAACCTTTTGGTTCAATATCCTGCACCCACTGCAGACTCTCCCACCTCAGGACTAGCACCATCCTGTGCATCGCATTCTCTCTGCGTCTCTCATCATCTCATTATTCCCCTCCCTCAAGCAGGAGCTATTCATTCCCTCCTGGGGGGTTAATGCCTTCACCTTAAACAAAAATACAGGGGAAATAAACAGTCCCATCCATGTCACACTATACACTGCAAACTATACATTGCAAAAAAACTACTGGACGAAAATGTCTGGAATTAACATATAAGATCCTATGATGATAATAAAACAGTCTGTTACAGAAAAATGAAAAAAAAAAAATTGGAAAGAATATTTTGCAGAAAAAAGCCCCTATAATTCCTAAAAAATAAACAAAGAGACTTTTTGCTGCAGATTAAAAGAATAAATGGTCTAATAGATATTGAATAAAAAAATGGGAATATTTTTTACATTGAAACCTATAGGATTTGCCTGATTAAACCTGTCGAATGAAACTCTCCACCAGGCCATGGAATGACCTCAACCGGTCTCCTTTCAACCGTATGTAGGTCTCGACAACAAATCAAATTATCATCCAGGGCTCAGCAATACATGTGAAGCCACAGACCTCAATGAAAGCACATTTATTTTGTTTCCTTCTTGCTGGTTGTGTATCAATAAGAGCAGGGGCGTCGCTACGTGGGGGCGGGGGGTGACACCCGCCTTTAGGGTGACACCGTCACCCTAAGGGCGGGTGTCTCACCCTCTGCCGCGTGTTCGCTCCCTGCGAGCGTCCGAAGCATGCAGCTTCGGCGCTCGCCTGGGGGAAACACGTCACCAGCCAATCGCAGCTGGTCACGTGGCTCTCCCAGGCGAGCGCCCAAGCTGTACGCCGCCGGACACTCAGAGGGAGCGAACACGCGGCGGAGTTGAGGACACTCAGAGGGAGCGAACACGCGGCAGAGGTGAGCTGGGTCATATCTATGAGCTGCTGGGGCAATATCCATGAGCTGCTGGGGCATATCCATGAGCTGCTGGGGCATATCCATGAGCTGCTGGGGCATATCCATCTGCTGGGGCATATATCCATGAGCTGGGGCATTATCCATGAACTGGGGCAATATCCATGAGCTGGGGCAATATCCACGAGCTGCTGGGGCAGTATATCCATGTGCTGGGGCAGTCTATCCATGTGCTGGGGCAGTCTATCCATGTGCTGGGGGCAGTATATCCATGAGCTGGGGCAATATCCATGAGCTGCTGGGGCAGTATCCATGAGCTGGGGCAGTATCCATGAGCTGGGGCATTATCCATGAGCTGGGGCATTATCCATGAGCTGGGGCATATCCATGAGCTGGGGCATTATCCATGAGCTGGGGCATATCCATGAGCTGGGGGGGCATTATCCATGAGCTGGGGGGCAGTATCCATGAGCTGGGGCAAATCCATGAATTGGGGCAGTATCCATGAGCTGGGGCATTATCCATGAGCTGGGGCAATATCAATGAGAGGAGCTGGGGCAAAATCCATGAGAGGAGCTGGGGCATTATCCATGAGAGCAGCTGGGGCAATATCCATGAGAGGAGCTGGGGCAATATCCATGAGAGCTGCTGGGGCATATCCATGAGAGCTGGGGCATATCCATGTGTGCTGGGGGCAGTATCCATATGTGAGCTGAGGCGCAATATATCCATATGTGAGCTGGGGCAATATATATCCATGGGTGAGCTGGGGCAATATATATCCATGGGTGAGCTGCTGGGGGCAATATATAACTGTGAACTGGGGCAATATATCCATATGTGAGCTGGGGGCAATATATATCCATGGGTGAGCTGCTGGGGGCAATATATCCAGAGCTGCTGGGGGCAATATATATCCATGTGTGCTTTCACTGCCTTCGAACAGGCACCGTACTTGCTGGCAGTTGGCAAGAATTTGTGTGAGCATATGAGAGAGCTGCACAGCAATAAACCTCACAGTAATGTGCGCTGTGTGTATGAGCATTCAGTGTTATATGGGAGTACTGATTTAGGCGTAAGAGTAGTTAAAAAAATCCGTAAAACTCAAGGGGGGGGGTGACACCATAAGTTACCGCACCGGGTGACACCAACCCTAGTGACGCCACTGAATAAGAGTCAGAGATGCAACAATAAATATTAACAACCTATCAGACATACGGAAAATCATAGAGGAGACAAGAGGAAAGACAAGAACTTCCTTTCCGTAGCTGTATCCAATCAGTTATCTGGAGTGGAACAGCGCCATCTACAGTCCAGCTGCCAATCACATATGGTCCAGGACATGCTGTTTTATTTCCAGCACTTCTCTCAGAGCTTAATCCAGAAATTTAGGAGTTTCATTCCACGTCAAACCATCATGGCTCTGCGGAATATGCTGGCGCTTTATAAATAAAGAATAATAATAATAATAATGGTTCCCAGCCCGGACAAATCAGATATTCATGAAGTCTGGAAGTTTGATAGAAGATATGAAGTAACTCACATACGTAAAGGTTTAACGCGCAGTGATATACAATAACCATACAGCAGGGCAGCAATCATGATAAATAAAACACGGCGTTATAGGAATAAGCGCAGAGGACACTTTTTTTCTTGTTATGATAAATAAAATGTAACAGTTTACATACAAAGTGAAAAAAGTCAATGGGTAACTTTGTGTCTGGTTGCAATAGAAGCTTCACGCTCGGCTGAAGATCCAGGGTCATAGTTTTCACAAAAAATAGCTTTATATTAAAATATTGCATTTATTATTTCACGGTCACATGACCTGACAATTTTTTTTTATTAATTTTGGCAGTAAAACCCTTGTTATCCAGGTCGATGCATCCTCTGGTATAAGTTTCACTTTGGGAAAAGGAGTAATGCTGGGGTAAGACTAGCGCACTTTTAACGTGCGTTCTGGCGCACTTAATCACGGCCGCAGTAGCAGCAAATGACGCGCAATGACGGCTAATATACGAAGTACGGTCGCACGAAAGTCCGGCCGCGAAACGCAAGTGGAAAATGAACGCATTTTTTCGAGAATGCAGAACCGCTAGTACTGACGTACAGAGTGCGCTGCGTCCACTAGCGGCGAGTGTGCGTGATTGGGAGATGTCAGACGCTGCTCATGTCCGGCCAACATAACGTCCAGACGCAAAAAGGGTTTTATTGACGATCCGTAAAAAAATCACGCACGAAAATGCGCGTCGTATGACCATTATCGCGTATTCCGTGAAAAAATACGTCAATGCGTTCGGACACACTTTTTGACGGTCGCTGCGAATAATGCGTTCGTTTGACCCTAACCTAAAGAAAATCCTGAAAGCAGCCGGCTGCGCATTCAGTGAAATACCTTACTGCAGGGCTCTCAGACTCACTGAGCTCCACAGATGCTGAGGACTACAATTCCCAGAATTCTTCCAATGTAATAGACGGCCAGGGAATCGTGGGAGTTGTAGTTCAGAAACATCTGGGGGGCCAGAGTTGGACAGCCCTGTCTTACTCCTTTGGAGAATGACGTGTAATGACATACACAGCTCCGAAAAAGGACAATCATAACAAGCGAGTGCCTGCACCTCTGCAGCGCTTCTTCCCACTTTAGGGAACATCGCTGGAGGCGGGGACAGAAATCAGGCTCTTTCCGACCTTTCAGTGACCTTTATGTCATTAATAATGTCATTTAGGAGGAGGAGCCCCTGTGGAAAAGGAGCATTAGGAGAGAAAAGAGGGACCGAGGACAGGAGCCCGGGGCTGATCCCCCTGAATAATGACACTTGTTATAGGCTGGTTGAGCATCATGGGACTTGTAGTTTGGGAATATCTATCAGTAATATTGCCGGGGCTATGAGCTGGACGAGCCTCGGTGATTAACCACTGATCATCACCAGACACCCTTCGTGTCCCGGCTCGAAGACTCATATTTAGGAGGATGAACCCTCGGCGGCTCCTGCGCGCCGAACCCTCTGCACCCCTGCATTTAAACCTCTCTCCATTACCGCGTGACCCCGCCAGGTGTTTATTGACCGTGTCCAGGTGTTCTTGGCAAGCCTTGAAATTTCACCAGACATAAGGGCATTTTTTCCGTGCGGGCCCTGATAAACGCTGCGTTTTATGGACGTAACATTAAGTTTTAGCTCTCCGTAATTAGAAGCATAAAAGCTAATTGTCAAACACTTCTATACGTGTTCCTGCGCACATTAAATCAGGCGCTTTGTGGTAAGGACATTACGCATCCCTTCTGCGCGTTACTCCCCGGCGTCTGGGCACTGAGTTACACGCCATAACTTTTGCTCCGACATAAAAGCCGTCCGCCTCGGACCTCTCGGACTTCGCAGCGAGCGCCGGCCGGTAATGGACGACCCATCAGAACTGGCCGTATTGATGACCGCGGTGAAACACCTGGGAATGGATCCATAAAGCTCCCAGCGCCGAGATTCATTGTCTGCACAAACCACAACTCCCCGATGTCGGAGAGCGGCTGTAATTTGTTATTTAGTTAGCGCGCCTCCCGGGGGCGGCCGGGAATGAAAGTCTCCCGTCTATTTACCGGAGACATAAAACATTTCACAGATTTATCAAATCGTTTTTTCTGGATGGAGGCGGCGGCCCTTCGCGAGCGTTTTGAAGCGAGGCGTGAAACGCCGGCGCTCGGTGTCACGTAGGGTGAAGGTGCTGCCCGCGCCATCGCTTGCATTAACGTTATTAAAAACATTATAAATTTTTATCGTGTTCTGCGATGCATTTAATGTGGAGTGCGGCTTTGCTCGTAGGGGCAGCCCGGCAGAACATGCACGGATACCCGAGCAGCGCGCCATTAAAAATATATATATGACAAGCACTTACTGCTATGTAAAACATTTCCTCCTTTTTTTTTAGGGTTTTCAGATGGAAGTAACGGATCTGCTGAATATCGGCTGTGATTGCCTGAATCCCAGGACACGCGTCACGTATAAACATCAAACCCTCCAGCATTATACATAAAACATACTGAAACAATACACAGAAGAATAGAAAAATTATAGCATCTTCAAAGTGCGAGCGAGGATATGCAGAGAACGAGCACATTATCTGTAACATTACTGCCACAGCTTCTCAACAGCTCCATCCATTGATTTATGAACAGCGACACACAATAATAAATGCCGGGTTATATCTGTGTGATTTGTGTCGGGGAGGGGTCGGGTTATATCTGTGTGATTTGTGTCGGGGAGGGGTCAGGTTATATCTGTGTGATTTGTGTCGGGGAGGGGCCGGGTTTTATCTATGTGATTTGTGTCGGAGGGGTCGGGTTATATCTGTGTGATTTGTGTCGGAGGGGTCGGGTTATATCTGTGTGATTTGTATCGGGGAGGGGTCAGGTTATATCTGTGTGATTTGTGTCAGGGAGGGTCGGGTTATATCTGTGTGATTTGTGTCGGGGAGGGGTCGGGTTATATCTGTGTGATTTGTGTCGGGGAGGGGTCGGGTTATATCTGTGTGATTTGTGTCGGGGAGGGGTCGGGTGATATCTGATTTGTGTCAGGAGGGGTCGGGTTATATCTGTGTGATTTGTGTCGGGGAGGGGTCGGGTGATATCTGATTGTGTCAGGGAGGGTCGGGTTATATCTGTGTGATTATGTCAGGGAGGTGTCGGGTTATATCTGTGTGATTATGTCAGGGAGGTGTCGGGTTATATCTGTGATTTGTGTCGGGGAGGGGCCGGGTTTTATCTGTGTGATTTGTCGGAGGGGTCGGGTTATATCTGGTGATTTGTGTCGGGGAGGGGTCAAGTTATATCTGTGTGATTTGTATCGGGGAGGGGTCAGGTTATATCTGTGTGATTTGTGTCAGGGAGGGTCGGGTTATATCTGTGTGATTTGTGTCGGGGAGGGGTCGGGTTATATCTGTGTGATTTGTGTCGGGAGGGGTCGGGTTATATCTGTGTGATTTGTGTCGGGAGGGGTCGGGTGATATCTGATTTGTGTCAGGGAGGGGTCGGGTTATATCTGTGTGATTATGTCAGGGAGGTGTCGGGTTATATCTGTGTGATTATGTCAGGGAGGTGTCGGGTTATATCTGTGATTTGTGTCGGAGGGGTCGGGTTATATCTGTGTGATCTGTGTCGGGGAGGGGTCGGGTTATATCTGTGTGATTTGTGTCAGGGAGGGTCGGGTTATATCTGTGTGATTTGTGTCAGGGAGGGGTCGGGTTATATATGTGTGATTTGTGAGGGAGGGGTCGGGTTATATCTGTGTGATCTGTGTCGGGAGGGGTCGGGTTATATCTGTGTGATTTGTGTCAGGGAGGGGTCGGGTTATATCTGTGTGATTTGTGTCAGGGAGGGGTCGGGTTATATCTGTGATTTGTGTCAGGGAGGGTCGGGTTATATCTGTGTGATTTGTGTCAGGGAGGGGTCGGGTTATATCTGTGATTTGTGTCAGGGAGGGGTCGGGTTATATCTGTGTGATTTGTGTCAGGGAGGGGTCGGGTTATATCTGTGTGATTTGTGTCAGGGAGGGGTCGGGTTATATCTGTGTGATTTGTGTCGGGGAGGGGTCGGGTTATATCTGTGTGATTTGTGTCAGGGAGGGGTCGGGTGATATCTGATTTGTGTCAGGGAGGGGTCGGGTTATATCTGTGTGATTTGTGTCAGGGAGGGGTTGGTTATATCTGTGTGATCTGTGTCGGGAGGGGTCAGGTTATATCTGTGTGATTTGTGTCAGGGAGGGGTCGGGTTATATCTGTGTGATTTGTGTCAGGGAGGGGTCGGGTTATATCTGTGTGATTTGTGTCGGGGAGGGGTCAGGTTATATCTGTGTGATTTGTGTCGGGGAGGGGTCGGGTTATATCTGTGTGATTTGTGTCGGGGAGGGGTCGGGTGATATCTGATTTGTGTCAGGGAGGGGTCGGGTTATATCTGTGTGATTTATGTCAGGGAGGTGTCGGGTTATATCTGTGTGATCTGTGTCGGGGAGGGGTCGGGTTATATCTGTGTGATTTGTATCGGGGAGGGGTCAGGTTATATCTGTGTGATTTGTGTCAGGGAGGGGTCGGGTTATATCTGTGTGATTTGTGTCAGAGGGGTCAGGTTATATCTGTGTGATTTGTGTCAGGGAGGGGTCGGGTTATATCTGTGTGATTTGTGTCAGGGAGGGGTCGGGTTATATCTGTGTGATCTGTGTCGGGGAGGGGCCGGGTTATATCTGTGTGATTTGTGTCGGAGGGGTCGGGTTATATCTGTGTGATTTGTATCGGGGGGGGTCGGGTTATATCTGTGTGATTTGTGTCAGGGAGGGGTCGGGTTATATCTGTGTGATTTGTGTCAGGAGGGGTCGGGTTATATATGTGTGATTTGTGTCAGGGAGGGGTCGGGTTATATCTGTGATTTGTGTCGGGGAGGGGTCGGGTTATATCTGTGTGATTTGTGTCGGGGAGGGGTCGGGTTATATCTGTGTGATTTGTGTCGGGGAGGGGTCGGGTGATATCTGATTTGTGTCAGGGAGGGGTCGGGTTATATCTGTGTGATTTGTGTCAGGGAGGGGTTGGGTTATATCTGTGTGAATTGTGTCAGGGAGGGGTCGGGTTATATCTGTGTGATTTGTGTCAGGGAGGGGTCGGGTTATATCTGTGTGATTTGTGTCAGGGAGGGGTCGGGTTATATCTGTGTGATTTGTGTCAGGGAGGGGTCGGGTTATATCTGTGTAATCTGTGTCGGGGAGGGGCCGGGTTATATCTGTGTGATTTGTGTCGGAGGGGTCGGGTTATATCTGTGTGATTTGTATCGGGGAGGGGTCGGGTTATATCTGTGTGATTTGTGTCAGGGAGGGGTCGGGTTATATCTGTGTGATTTGTGTCAGGGAGGGGTCGGGTATATATCTGTGATTTGTGTCGGGAGGGGTCGGGTTATATCTGTGTGATTTGTGTCGGGAGGGGTCGGGTTATATCTGTGTGATTTGTGTCGGGGAGGGGTCGGGTGATATCTGATTTGTGTCAGGGAGGGGTCGGGTTATATCTGTGTGATTTGTGTCAGGGAGGGGTCGGGTTATATCTGTGTGATTTGTGTCGGGGAGGGGTCGGTTATATCTGTGTGATTTGTGTCAGGGAGGTTATATCTGTGTGATTTGTGTCGGGGAGGGGTCGGGTTATATCTGTGTGATTTGTGTCGGGGAGGGGTCGGGTTATATCTGTGTGATTTGTGTCGGGGAGGGGTCGGGTGATATCTGATTTGTGTCAGGGAGGGGTCGGGTTATATCTGTGTGATTTGTGTCAGGAGGTATATATTGTGTGATTGTGTCGGGAGGGGTCGTGTTATATCTGTGTGATTTGTGTCGGGGAGGGGTCGGGTTATATCTGTGTGATTTGTGTCGGGGAGGGGTCGGGTGATATCTGATTTGTGTCAGGGAGGGGTCGAGTTATATCTGTGTGATTTGTGTCAGGGAGGGGTCGAGTTATATCTGTGTGATATGTGTCGGGGAGGGGTCGGGTTATATTTGTGTGATTTGTGTCAGGGAGAGGTCGGGTTATATTTGTGTGATTTGTGTCGGGGAGGGGTCGGGTTATATCTGTGTGATTTGTGTCGGGGAGGGGTCGGGTTATATCTGTGTGATTTGTGTCGGGGAGGGGTCGGGTTATATCTGTGTGATTTGTGTCGGGGAGGGGTCGGGTTATATCTGTGTGATTTGTGTCGGGGGGGTCGGGTTATATTTGTGTGATTTGTGTCGGGGAGGGGTCGGGTTATATTTGTGTGATTTGTGTCGGGGAGGGGTCGGGTTATATCTGTGTGATTTGTGTCAGGGAGGGGTCGAGTTATATCTGTGTGATATGTGTCGGGAGGGGTCGGGTTATATTTGTGTGATTTGTCAGGGAGGGTCGGGTTATATCTGTGTGATTTGTGTCGGGGAGGGGTCGGGTTATATCTGTGTGATTTGTGTCGGGAGGGGTCGGGTTATATTTGTGTGATTTGTGTCGGGGAGGGGTCGTTGTTATATGTGTGATTTGTGTCGGGGAGGGGTCGGGTTATATCTGTGTGATTTGTGTCGGGGAGAGGTCATATCTGTGTGATTTGTGTCAGGGAGGGGTCGGGTTATATCTGTGTGACTTGTGTGGGGGTCGGGTGATATCTGATTTGTGTCAGGGAGGGTCGGGTTATATCTGTGTGATATGTGTCAGGGAGGGTCAGGTTATATCTGTGTGATTTGTCAGGGAGGGGTCGGGTTATATCTGTGTGATTTGTGTCAGGGAGGGGTTGGTTATATCTGTGTGATCTGTGTCGGGGAGGGGCCGGGTTTTATCTGTGTGATTTGTGTCGGAGGTCGGGTTATATCTGTGTGATTTGTATCGGGGAGGGGT